>WJXW01000011.1:1200000-1931927 GCA_015832175.1 Paraphaeosphaeria minitans
CCTTTAGAATTACTATTATATTATAGTTATAAAGATCCTAAGTAGTTAGTGTGAAATAGATAAGTGTATAAAAGTAATAGACTTAAAGCTAGCTTATTACTAAAAGTAATTTAACTTAGAGCTAGCTAACTACTAGTGTGTTACAGCTTATATTAGTACACCTATAGGTGTAGTAACCTAGGTGCCTACTACTAGCCCTTAGTATCTAGACTTAATTCTAGTAGAGTAGTATTAAATTACTAGTGCTTTTAAGGTAGTTATTCCCCTTATATAGTAAATAGTAAGTTTACACCTTTACTATACTTAAAATATATACTAATAGCTTACTCTAAGTTAATCTAGTATCTACTTTTTACTGTAATAAAGCTAACTTAGATAATAGTAATAAAAAAAGTAGGAAAAAGGTTACTACTAGAAGTATAGTAGGTAAGAATAGTAAGAACTATAGAAATAATAGAAATAATAAGTAGGGGGGCTGTAGATAGCGCGTAGTTTAGTTAGATTACTTCTTAAAAACTAGCCTATAGGCCTTAGGTAGATACTCTTAATAAGCTATAAGTACTCTATAAGCTATAGTATTCTATAATAATATACATTATATCTACGTTCTATGTACTTTTATTATATTCTTTACCTCCTCTTTATATACACAGCTCTTGTTCCTTTAAAGGTTTAGACTAAGTTATTTATATTTTTAAAATCTAACTTTAAAATTTAGGTATCCTAAATCTTATTATAGCCTTTTAAGTAGAATAGGTATTACTTTTACCTTTTTCTTATTTACTTAGCTAGAATTTCTTCTACTTCCTATGCTTTTCCTCCTTTAGGTGTAACCTCTAGTAGTTAAGTATTAATATCTTTTACTCCTAGCCTTAGTTTCTATTATTTAGAGAGGGAAATATAAAACACGTTATAAATATAATAGTATAGTAGGAGGAGTAAGTAGTATACCTATATTCTAACTACGTTCTACACTTAGAAGGGCCTAATAATTTTTTTTAATAGCTTTTTACTTAGTTATTAAGGCATATGTATACTCTTTATACTAAGTAGGACTAAATTACCTCTTTAAAATAACTCTTACTTATACTTTTTATTATAGTACTAGCTCTAATACTTTTATAGTAAGCGTAGGTACTCTATAAGCAATATACGTACACTATGTATATATTTTACTTTTTTAACTATATCTAGTAGCTCCTTCTCTAGCCTACTATCTATAGGAGGCGTAGTAAGGATAGGGTGTTTACTATATATAGTATAGAAAGGTATTATTTTTATTAAATTATAAATAGAGTTATTATATATAAATTAAGCTATTAGGAGTACTTTAATCTAGTTTACTTATAGAGATGTAATAAATATATAAAAATATTATTTAAGCGTCTAATTCTAGCGCTCTATTTACCTCTTTATCTAAGAGTAGAAAGTACTCCTAAGCCTACGCTTTACTTATAGTTAGTAGTGTATTTCTACCTAAGATACAGAGGTAAAGATAGAGTTCCTATTAGATATAATACCTTTCTAAATGCTAAACTTTAAGATAAGCTCTTAAAATTAGGCTTCTATAAATTCTTTTATATTTTATATTATCTACGTAAGTATATAAATAGCTATCTTAAAGCAGTAGTATATAATTATAAAAATTATATTAACAGCGTAGCTACCTTAATCCTTTACTAGTAGAAATCTAGTTATAAAGTCTAATAAGACTTTCTTAAAGATATCCTTTAGTGTTAGAAGAGGTAATAGCTAGCTATACTTACTATACCTTATAGGTTTGCTCTTTTAGTACATAGTATAAGTCCTTATATACTTCTAAATATCTTAATCTATAAGAGGCTAATAGTAGGTCTTTCTAATAGCCTTAAGCGTTTTATATACGCTAAAGTAGCCTACTATATATATATTATAGTGCTAGAACAAAATCTCTTACCTAATTACTAGTTTATCTAGGATGTATAATCTACTATTATACCTTAGGACTTCTATTTTATTAAGGCGCTATACTTATACCTTACTACTACTTTAAGCACTTCTTTTACACCTTACGCTAGTAATACGCTTAATAGTAAAGGCGTTCCTTTACTAAGGCTACTAAACTTTAGTAATAAGGTTAGACTCTTTTATTATAGGTTTACTACTAACTAATACTTTAGCTAGTAAGTGTAGTACGTATAGCGTGTACACTATAGCACTAGTAATAGGAACCCTTATAGCTTTATAAATATTAGTAACATACGTCTTATATACGCCTAATAAGCTTAGCTTATTTATAGATCTACTTACTTTACTATACTGAGTCCTCTATAGTATTTTGTTCTGTAGGGTAGGTAATAAATAGGTTAGTAATAGGTTTTCTTATACGTAATCTACCCTTCTTAATAGTCTATCTGCTAGGTTTATTTTGTCTAGGTAGTGTTCTACTTTAAAATTAAAAGCTACTAGGTATATTACCTATTATACTTATTATAGGATTAGCTTCTGTACAGCGCGTATACTATATAAGTTATTATAGTTACTTAGTATTTAATTTATATACTATATGCTATCTAAATAATATCTCTATTACTTAAAGTAGTAGATAATAGCAAAGAGCTTAAGGTTATAAACCTTATAATTTAGCTCTATAGCTTAAAGTTTCCTTAATATAAAAGTAACTAGATGCCACTTCTAGTTCTTAAATAGCTATAAAAAAATACTGTATATTATAAAAGTTAATGCGTTAGTCTCTAATTAGATTAGTAGTATAAAGTTAAAGTAGCGTAAAATAGGCGCACTTAAAAAGCGCGTTTTAAGTATTTTAAAAGTATTATTAGTCTTTACTAACTATTAGAATACTTAGTTCTTTTTAAGTAGGTTTAAGAGAGGAGTAGTCTCTTATATATATACTTTAGTAAATCGCCTATAAAAGTTTATAAAGCCTAGAAATAACTAGAGCTTTTAAATACTAGTTAGCTGTAGCTATTCTATAATAGTTACTATGTATATAGGATTAGCGCAGATTCCTTATATAGTTATAATAAAACTAAAAAAGTAGACTTCGCCTAAGGCGAATGTACACTTAGTTAAATTAATAAAAAGTTTAGCCTTACGTAGTAATTTAAGCATAGTGTAGATAGCGCGCTAATAAAGCGTAAGATCCTTATTATAGGTATAGATAAGTATACTATTTAGATACATAATATATATGTAATCTAGGTGTAGTGCTAGTGCCTTATTAATATATACCTAGAAGCTTATAGGGGCATTAGTTAAGCTAAATAGTATTACTAAGTATTTAAAGTAGCTATAGTAAGTCTAGAATGTAGTTTTTTACTTGTCTCCTACTTAGATCTAAATTCTGTAGTAGGCATTACAAAGATTAAGGGTTATATAGTAGTATATGCCTAATAGGTAGTTAAGCGTCTCTCTAACTAAAGGTAGTAGGTAATAATCCTTAATAGTAATTATATTAAGGCCCTAATAATTTATATAAAGCTATAGTGTACTATCTTTCTTAGAAGCAAATAGAATTAGTACTCTAGCTAGGCTAGTACTATACCTAATCTATTCCTTTTTTAAGGTATTATTTAGATACTTCTAAAGTACCTTAAGTTCCTGCTCTAAGAGATTATAGAGTAGTTTATAAAGAGGTTCTTTTCCCTCTATAATAGGGATAGCATAATTAGATTTCTTAAAATCTAGTAGAGTAGTGTGAGGTCTAGTTATAGGCAATAGTACTTGCTTCACACCAGGAAGGACAGTAAAAGGATAACTCTAGTAATATTAATAGAACAATACTTGTCTTGTGTGGAGTTGGCGCGCGGCGCAGGTTTTGCGCAGCTGGCTCGCTTAGCGCACAGACCCTCTATAGGGCCCTGGCGCTAGATACCACAACACCACAACAATATCGTGATCTACCTGTTACAAGTAGACACTACTTTTTTATTAAATATATTACTATATTCGCGTATTACGTTAAGAATACGTAGTACCTACACTATATATACTTTATTAATATACGCTAGGTACTCTAAGCTTACACTAGTTATTTATAAGACCTCTAGAAGAAATAATTCTAAGCTAGTATACTTTATATTATTTTTAAAGTCCCTTATAGTAATAAGCTATATTAAAGCTATAGTATAGCCCTAGCGCTATGTTTATAAGCTATAATTAAGGTAGATATTACCTTCTTATAGGAAGGGGTTACTAAGTAGAAAGGGGATCCCTTCCTTATTAACGCTATAGATAGTAGTTTTTGTCCTACGCTCTACCTCTATATTATCTATAATACGCACCTAAAGCGTATAGGCAGCGTAGGTGCTTTACTTTTAGGCCCTAATCTATTCTAGTTTAGGGAGCTTAGCCCCTTTAATAGGCTTTAAGTTTATTTTAATAGTAATAATCTAGCTAATTAGGCTAATATTAGCCTATAGGTTAAGAATTATTTAGAGTTCCCTCTATACGCCTATATTTCTAACTATACTATATATGCGCTTTATATCTAGTAAGATATAAATTAGTAGGTGCCTTACTATATCCAGGTTATAAGTAAGGCTTAGCCTTTTCTTATATAGTTTACTTATATAGGAATCTAATTCGAATTACTACCTTTATATTTATTAGTATAGTAGCTAGTTTTATAGCACTTATAGTAGGTAACACTTTTTTTATTCTAGGTCTTACTATTACCTTTAGTATTTAGTAGTTCACTATAGTATCTTTAGATTTCTTTAATATATAACGTAGTCTTATATAACGGGTAGATTACGATATTATTATAGTGTTATAGTATCTAGCGCTAAGGACTTATAAAGGGCCTATACGATAAGTAAGCTAGCTGCGTAAAACCTATACTACGCCCTAACTCTATATAAGATAAGTATTATTCTATTAAAAGTTATCCTTTTACTATCCTTTCTAGTGTAAAGTAAATACAATTGCCTATAACTAGACTTTATATAATAACTTTATCTAGGACAGTCTAAGGATGGCTCCTAAAGTTACATAAGCTACTAGTAGGGGGTAGACTTTACCTAAAGCCCCTAAAGGCAGCAAAGAGCCTTTTACCTAGTATATAGGAGGAGAGCTAGTAATGTGTAACTTAAGTCTACTTTTAATACTTAAGTAGTGTATTCTAGTCACTAAAAAGAAGCATAATAAGCTTTACGCTATATATTAACTTTATGCCTTAGAAGATAAAATCTCTTAACTTAAAAGCATAAGCTAAACCCCTAGTATAGTAGCTACTACTAAGAATATTAAAATTATATTTACTAATATACATAAGCAGGACGCGCCTATAGCGTATATAGTAATATGTATTAAGTATACGCTTTAACCTAAGGACCCTATTAAAGATAGAGGTAAGAACGTTAAAGAGTATTATAAATTTTTTTATTTCTATAAAATAGCCTTTCGCCTCCTACTATAAGAATTTTTGCGAGATATAGATAGGGTTATCTAGGTAATATAGTACTTTATAGGCGACCTAAAAGAACTATAGTATACACACTATAAGCGTACCTTTAAAGCTAAAGGAAAAACACCTACTTAGAAGTACTTAAAATAGTATATATTTAACTTACTTTTAGACCTAGTAAATTATAGCCTAAAAGTAGCTATAGTGTATACTTAGGTAATATAGTAAAAAAACTAAACTATTCGCTCCTTTATAACCTACCTTAATATCTTTAAAAATTAACTTACACTTTATACTAAAGAGTAAAAAGTGTAGCACCTTTTCTCTAAGCTTAAACCTAAGCTATAGAGGGCTATTACTAACTACTATTAGGTGCCTGTAACTAGGGAAGACTTTATTACTTTAGGCTCTACGCTTAAGCGAAAACTGCGCTATATACCTATAATATATAAGTTAAGCCTACGTTATATATTAAAGAAATCTAAGAATACTACGCTAACCTGCTAAATATCTAAAAGTAATAGTAAGACCTAGGATAAGAAAAGTGTTACCTGCTATAAGTGCTCTAAAACTAGCTACTATACTAATAAATATAGAGGTAGAAATCTAAATTAGATTCCTATATAAGTAAACTATACAGGAAAAGGCTAAGCTTTACCTATAATCTAGATACAGCAAGGCGCCTACTAATTTATATTTTACTAGCTATAAAGCGTATGTGTAGTATAGCTAGGAATATAGGCTTAGAGAGGGAACTTTGAATAATTCTTAACTTATAAGCTAATATTAGCCTAATTAGCTAGATTATTACTATTAAAATAAACTTAAAGCCTATTAAAGGGGCTAAGCTTACTAAACTAGAATAGATTAGGGCCTAAAAGTAGAGCACTTATACTGCCTATACGCTTTAGATACATATTATAGATAATATAGGGGTAGAGCGTAGGATAAAAACTACTATCTATAGCGTTAATAAGGAAGGGATCCCCTTTCTACTTAGTAACCTCTTTTTATAAGAAGGTAATATCTACCTTAATTATAGCTTATAAACATAACGCTAGGGCTATACTATAGCTTTAATATAGCTTATTACTATAAGGGACTTTAAAGATAATATAAAGTATACTAGCTTAGATTTATTTCTTTTAGGGGTCTTATAGATAACTAGTTTAAGCTTAGAGCACTTAGCGTGTATTAATAACGTACGCGTAGTATAAATACTATATATTCTTAATATATTACGTAAATATAGTAATGTATTTAATAAAGAAGTAGCGTTTACTTTACTAAATTTTAAAGAATCTAATTATACTATCCCTATTCTAGAGGGAAAGGGACCTCCTTATAGACTACTTAATAATTTCTTAGAGCAGGAACTTAAGGTACTTTAGAAGTATCTAGAAAATACCTTAAAAAAGGGATAGATTAGGCATAGCACTAGCCTAGCTAGAGTATTAATTCTATTTACCTTTAAGAAAAATAGTATACTGCGGCTTTATATAAATAATTAGGGTCTTAATATAATTACTATTAAGGATTATTACCTACTACTTTTAGTTAGAGAAACACTTAACCGCCTATTAGGCGTATACTACTATATAACCCTTAATCTTTATAACACCTACTATAGAATTTAGATCTAGATAGGAGATACGTAGAAAACTATAATTTAAACTTATTATAGCTACTTTAAATACCTAGTAATGCTATTTAGCTTAACTAATACCTCTACAAGCTTCTACCTATATATTAATAAGGCACTAGCACTATATCTAGATTATATATATATTATATATCTAGATAATATACTTATCTATACCTATAATAAGGATCTTATGTTTTATAAGCGCACTGTTTACGCTATACTTAAATTACTATATAAAACTAAACTTTTTATTAATTTAACTAAGTACATATTTGCCTTAGGTAAAGTCTACTTCCTTAGTTTTATTATAACTACGTAAGAAATCTACGCTAATCCTATATGTATAGGAACTATTATAGAATAGCTATAGCTAACTAGTATCTAAGAGCTCTAGTTATTTCTAGGCCTTATAAACTTCTATAGGTAATTTATTAAGGTATATATATAAGAGACTGCTCCTCTCTTAAACCTACTTAAGAAGAACTAAGTGTTCTAATTCTTAGTAAAGGCTAATAATACTTTTAAAATACTTAAAACGCGCTTTTTAAGTGCGCCTATTTTACGCCACTTTAACTTTATACTACTAATCTAATTAGAGACTAACGCATTGACTTTTATAATATATAGTATTCTTTTATAGCTATTTAAGGACTAGAAGTAGTACCTAGTTACTTTTATATTAAAGAAACTTTAAGCTGTAGAGCTAAATTATAAGGTATATAACTTTACGCTCCTTACTATTATTCACTACTTTAAGTAATAGAGATATTATCTAGATAGCATATAGTACATAATTTAAGTGCTAAGTAACTATAATAACCTATATAGTATACGCGCTGTATAGAAGCTAAACCTATAATAAGTATAATAGCTAATATACCTAGTAGCTTTTAATTTTAAAGTAAAACACTACCTAGGGAAAACAAACCTAGTTAATAAACTATTAAGGAAGGTAGATTACGTATAGAAGAACCTATTACTAACCTATTTATTACCTACCCTACAGAACAAAATACTATAGAGGACTAAGCATAGTAGAGTAAGTAGATCTATAAATAAGTTAAGCTTATTAGGCGTATATAAGACGTATATTACTAATATTTATAAAGCTATAAAGGTCCCTACTACTAGTGCTATAATATACACGCTATACGTACTACGCTTACTAGCTAAAGTATTAGTTAGTAGTAAACCTATAATAAAAGAGTCTAACCTTATTACTAAAGTTTAGCAGCTTTAGTAAAGGGACACCTTTACTATTAAGCGTATTACTAGCTTAAGGCGTAAAAGAAGCACTTAAAGTAGTAGTAAAGTATAAGTATAGCGCCTAAATAAAATATAAGTTCTAAGGTATAATAGTAGATTATACATCCTAGATAAACTAGTAATTAGGTAGAAGATTTTGTTCTAGCACTATAACATATATACAGTAGGCCACTTTAGTGTACGTAGAACATTTAAGGCTATTAAAAAGACCTACTATTAGCCTCTTATAGATTAACATGTTTAGAAGTATATAAGGACTTATACTATTTACTAAAGGAGTAAAGCTCTAAGGTATAGTAAGTATAGCTAGCTATTACCTTTTCTAATGCTAAAGGATATCTTTAAGGAAGTTTTACTAGACTTTATAACTAAATTTCTACTAGTAAAGGATTAAGGTAGCTGCGCTTTTAATATAATTTTTATAATTATATACTACTTCTCTAAGATAGCTATCTATATCCCTATATAGAAAATATAGGATATAAAGGAATTTATAGAAGCCTACGTTTAAAAGGTTATTTTAAAGTTTAGTATTTAGAAAGGTATTATATCTAATAGAGGCTCTACCTTTACCTCTACTTTTTAGGCAGAAATATACTACTAACTATAGGTAAAGCGTAGGCTTAGCACTACTTTCTACTCTTAAATAAATAGGTAAATAGAGCGCTAGAATTAGACGCTTAAATAATACCTTTATATATTTATTATATCTTTATAAATAAACTAGGTTAAACTACTCCTAATAGCTTAACTTATATACAATAACACTATGTATAATTTAATAAAAATAACACTTTTCTATACTATATATAGTAAGCACCCTATCCTTACTACACCTCCTATAAATAGTAGGCTAGAGGGGGAGCTACTAGATATAGTTAAGAGAGTATAATATATATATAGTACACGCGTATTACTTATAAAGTACCTACGTTTAGTATAAGAGTATTAGAGCTAGTATTATAATAAAAAGTATAAGTAAGAGTTATTCTAGAGAGGTGACTTAGTCCTACTTAGCATAAAGAATATATATATACCTTAATAACTAAGTAAAAAGCTATTAAGGAAATTTATTAGGCCCTTCTAAGTGTAGAACGTAATTAGAACGTAGGTATACTACCTACTCCTCCTACTATACTATTATATTTATAATGTATTTTGTCCGTACAGTGGATCGTACAAGTAGCACTAAGTGAAGTGGGGCCCTGCCTGCCTGTGGGGGCCCGCGCAATGGCCCACTGCTTAGGGCAGCGCCAAGAGGCAGAGAGTTCATAAGGTCCTTAGTGCCCCTTTGTACGATAGACTAGACGTAATTAATTAAACCTACTTCTCACCCTTTGCACGATAGTATACTATTAACCCTCAAATGCTTAATTGCAGATTAAGCCAAACCTATATATTTTATATTTCCCTTCTTAAATAATAGAAACTAAGGCTAGGAGTAGAAGATATTAACACCTAACTACTAAAGGTTATACCTAAAGGAAAAGAAGCCTAAGAAATAAAAGAAATCCTAGCTAAGTAAATAAGAAAGGGGTAAAAGTAATACCTACTTTACTAGAAAGGCTATAATAAAACTTAGAATACCTAGATTCTAGAGTTGGACTTTAAAGATATAAATAACTTAGTTTAAACTTTTAAAGGGAAAAGAGCTACGTATATAAAGAAAAGGTAAAAAATTTAATAAAAGTATATAGAATATAAATATAACGTATATTATTATAAAGCACTATAGCTTATAGAGCACTTATAGCTTATTAAGAGTATCTACTTAAAGCCTATAAGCTAGCTTCTAAAACGTAATCTAACTAAACTATACGCTGCCTACGCCCCCTCTACTTATTATTTTTATAATCTTTACTATTTTTACTATTCTTACCTACTACATCTTTAGTAGTAACCTCCTCTCTACTCTTTTTATTACTATTATCTAAGTTACCTTTATTATAGCAAAAAGTAGACGCTAGATTAACTTAGAGTAAGCTATTAGTATACATTTTAAGTATAGTAAAGGTGTAAACTTACTATTTACTATATAAGGGGAATAACTACTTTAAGAGTATTAGTAATTTAACGCTACTCTACTAGGATTAAGTCTAGATACTAAGGGCTAGTAGTAAGCACTTAGGTTACTATACCTATAAGTGTACTAATATAAGCTATAATACGCTAGTAGTTAGCTAGCTCTAAGTTAAATTACTTTTAGTAATAAGCTAGTTTTAAGCCTACTACTTTTATATATTTATCTGTCTTACGCTACCTATCTAGGTTCTCTATAACTATAATATAGTAGTAGTTACAAAGAATATATAGGCGATTAAGGCGCCTATTTATTACTTTTAGTACTTATAAATATTAGCTAAAGCGTATATATAGCGCGTAACTCTAGATATACTAAGTTATAGCCTTTGCAATTACCATTAATATAATAGTTATAGTACTTATTTTTATTTTTTATATAGTTCTTAAAAAGCTTTACTAAGTTTTACGTATAGCGTATATAAGTTATAAGTACTACGTTATAGTTTATATACTTAGTATCTCTACTAAACGCGAAGATAGCAGCACTACGTAGGTTAGACTTCTTAATATACTTAGGCACTAGGTAGTATAGCATCTTAAATAATTAAGGAAGTTATTTAAAAGTTAAGCGCTTTGTCTATACTAAGAATATAGTAGTTATATATTATGTAGGTGGAGAGCACATAATGTAACGGGTAGATTATAATATTATTGTGGTGTTATGGTATCTAGCGCCAAGGACTTATAGAGGGCCTGTGCGCTAAGCGAGCTAGCTGCGCAAAACCTATGCTGCGCCCTAACTCCATACAAGATAAGTATTATTCTATTAATGCTACTAAGTTATCCTTTCACTGTCCTTTCTAGTGTGAAGCAAGTACTATTGCCTATAACTAGACCTCACACATAAAGATTAAAATAATATTAAGACTATATAGCCCTACTACCCTATATTATAAAAGGCTATAGTAAATAGAAAGAGTAGGAGCCTTATAATAATTAATACGCATAATACGTTTACAACGCGCACTATTTACTTATAATATACTATTATTACGTATATAACACGCACTCCTATAGACACTCTTTTCCTTTCTTATAAAGTAAGGTTTTTATTAAGGCTATAGCATGCTGTAGAGGACTATAGCTAGAAGGGGAGGTTCTGTAATATATAGATTATAATATTGTTATAGTGTTGTGGTATCTAGCGCTAAAGACTTATAGAGGGCCTATACACTAAGTAAGCTAGCTGCGCAAAACCTATACTACGCCCTAACTTTATATAAGATTAGTATTATTCTATTAATACTACTAAGTTATCCTTTTACTATCCTTTCTAGTGTAAAGTAAGTACTATTGCCTATAACTAGACCTTATAGCTTAACTACTAAGTTATAGGTACGTAGCGTAGGTTTTACTTAAGCGTAGAGCCTAAAGCGATAAATTCTTCCCTAGTTATATGCATCTAATAGTAGTTAGTAATAGCCCTCTATAGCTTAGGTTTAGGCTTAGAGAAAAGGTGCTATACCCTTTACTCTTTAGTGTAAAGTATAAGTTAATTTTTAAGGATATTAAGGGAGGTTATAAAGAAGTAAATAGTTTAGCTTTTTTACTATATTACCTAGTATACGCTATAGCTACTTCTAGGCTGCAACTTACTAGGTCTAAAAGTAAGTTAAGTATATACTACTTAAAGTACTTTTAGGTAGGTGTTTTTCCTTTAGCTTTAAAGGTATGCTTATAATATATATACTATAGTTTTTTTAGGTTACTTATAAGGTACTATATTATCTAGATAACTTTATCTTTATTCTACACAAATTCTTATAGTAAGAGGCGAAAGGCCACTTTATAGAAATAAAAGAATTTATAATATTTTTTAAGGTTCTTACCTCTATATTTAATAGGGTCCTTAGGTTAAAGCACATGCTTAACCTATATTACTATATACACTATAGACGCGTCCTACTTATATGTATTAGTAGGTAGGAATCTAATATTTTTAGTAGTAGATACTACGCTAGGGGTTTAGCTTATACTTTTAAATTAGGAGATTTTATTTTCTAAGGTATAAAGTTAATATATAGCGCAAAGCTTATTACGCTTTTTTTAGTAACTAGAATATGCTACTTAAGTGTTAAAGGTAGGCTTAAGTTATATATTACTAGTTCTCCTTTTATATACTAAGTAAGAGGGTCTTTATTACCTTTAGGGGCTTTAGGTAAAGTCTACCCCCTACTAGTAGCTTATATAACTCTAGGAGCTATCCTTAGACGATTAGAGATAAAGTATTATTATATAAGGTCTAGTTATAGGCAATGGTATTTACTTTACACTAGAAAGGATAGTAAAAGGATAACTTTTAATAGAATAATACTTATCTTATATAGAGTTAGGGCGTAGTATAGGTTTTACGCAGCTAGCTCGCTTAGCGTATAGGCCCTTTATAAGTCCTTAGCGCTAGATACTATAACACTATAATAATATTATAATCTACCTATTACACTATTAGTGTATTTAGAAAAAATTTTACTATATTTTATTAGAAGAGCTTTAGGTCTTAAACTACTATAGTAGCTATAGCTATATATAAAGACTACGTAGTAAGTGTTATAGTGTATATAGCGTTTAGTAAGCTCTTATCTTATAGGTTACTATATATAACTCTATATATCTTACACTTTAAAAACTATTTATCTTTATTTATTTTATAGGTTAATACCTATTTTAGAGGTAGTAGTCTAAGGCATTACTTAGAACGCTTAACCTTTATTTATATACACTTTACTATAAGCGTTTCCTATTCTCTCTATACTACTTATTATAATAAAACACTATATAAGTAAGTGCTAAAGGCTTTCTAATTCTTTAGTAGTGTAGGACCTCTTTATAATAGATTTACACGTCCCTTTTTATTTATACTATAGTTACTACTACTAAATTAGTAGTAAGTAGAGGGTTAGTATTAATTATAAAAAGAAAGTATATATTCTAGAATACATTCTAGCGCTTATTTTAATAAGAAAGGTGTATAGTTTATTCTATATACTCTTCGAAAGGATCTTAAAAAAAATCTTTTCTTATCTATTTTCTTATCTAAATTTAGAGTATACGCTAGGGTTTTATAGTTACTAGGTTTCTTAATATAATATTAGGTTCTACTATATAAGTAAGTATTACTTATACGCTTTTTCTTTAACTCTAGTGCACTTATAGTAGCAAAAGTTTATATATTTTTATATAAGCTATATATTATAGATTCTTATATAATTATAGTAAACATAATCCCTAGAGCTAAGAGCTTAGCAAGTTATTTACTAGTTATAGTATTCTTTATAATTAATTACTACTTCTGTTATACCTAGTATAGAGTGTATTTACTTACTACTTCTAAAAAGTCCTATATAGTAAACTGCCCTCATACATTTATTATTTAGTAGAATTTTATTTTTATATAAAGCACGTGCTAATTATAGATCTACCTTTTTAGAAATTAGGTCTTCTAGTAAGCTCTATTAAGGTAATTATAATACTACTTATAAATAAAGGTAGCTATACTTACTAGAGATAGCGCTAGAAATAAGTATAATAATTATATAAGAGTTTATAAAGTAGGGTTATAGTTCTCTATAATTACTATTATTACTAGGGTAAGTAGCTCTAGATATACTATAGTATTAACTTACTTCTAAAGCTTCTAAATATAGTTATTATATACTTAATAGGTTTTTATATTTATATTTAATAGCTAAAGTGTATTCTTATACTTAGCTCTATTTCCAGCGCTAATAGTCCTATTTAAGAGTTATAGCGTAAGTAGTATATTTTTACATAAAAAGTTTATATCTTTAGGGTAATTTAGGTCTATTTTATTTTATATATTAAAACTAAGCGCGTAGAACTATAGCTGTATATACTAGTTTAGCTAAAATGCTCTATTATTAAGAATATATATAAAAATAGCTATAAGAGAAGCTATAGTGTTTAGAGAGTAGCTTAGAAAAGATATTTTAATAAAAAAAACTACCTTAGTAGTATTTTTAAACTTATTTTAGTTATATAGAGAAAGCCTTTCTATATTTAGAAGCGCTAGGCTTATAACTATAGAAATAAACTAAAGATACTACTTAAGGGAATTAAGTGTATTATTACTTAATAGGAGAAGCCTGCTTAGTAGTGCGTCTTATATAGACCTAGTTTACATAAGGAAGTAGTAAGCTGAGTGAGAAGCTCGTAGTAGTCAGGTGATCACCTCTTAGGTGATCGCCCTGTTCGTGTTGTAGGGCCTATGGCCCGTACCCGTATCCCATATGCGCCACAGGTACTAATTGCCAAAATCCGGCCTCAGACCGTACCGTATCCGTTGTACTACGTACCGTTGCGAGCGCTGAATGGATCGACGTTAAGGCAGAGTCAATCGTCGTATTGGATGCGAGCAGAAGATGCGACCCCTCGATCGATGAAGAGAGGTACGCCGTTGCATCTGATTCTAGAGGTCTCTGACAACGGCGCCCATCAATTGACATGTGTGGGGGTGAACTAAGGATACTGCTTAGGGTGATCAAGTGTATTGTCACTGAACAGGAGAAGCCTGCTCAGTAGTGCGTCTTATATAGACCTAGTTTACATAAGGAAGTAGTAAGCTGAGTGAGAAGCTCGTAGTAGTCAGGTGATCGCCCTGTTCGTGTTGTAGGGCCCATGGCCCTACCCGTATCCCATACGCGCCACAACATGGTACGTTGAATCTTCATCACATCCGCGAATGACAAGCCTGGAGAGAATGGGATGGTTTTCAGTCGCTGTGAGCTTCTGAAAGCCGTTGTTTCCCAATGGGGGACCTTTCAGGAGCTCTGGGTATCGTTGTCTTAACGTTATTGTTTTCTTTGTTGTCGCTGATTGCTCTGCCTATATGCTTGTGCTGGATCGAGGCGGTGACGCCTGGTGCAGGTGGCGGCGTTTGCAGCTGTATTTCGGTGCGCTTCTAGAAGTTGGTGAAGGTGTTTGGCAGTACACGAAGTGAAAGCACGCTCACTTCACCTCAGTTGAAAGCGAGAGCTCTTGGCACCTTACCACTGCGGGCGGGCAGGCGGGCTGGCAGCTCCTCCCTTTTCTTCTTTTTCTTTTTCTTCTACTTCTTCTCTTTCTCTTTCTCTTTCTCTTTCTTTATGTCAACACTCGTTCCGTCCACCGCTTCCACGCACGGCAGGTACCACGCACACTCACACCACGCCACACCGCACAGCATGCCTGCGCCAGTCGACTACTCGATGGAAGCTTGGGATCACGCCGAACCGTACGGTCCGCTCAACCCGCCGCCGCCGCCGCCAGAGGGACCGCAGCAGTCGGATGCTGGTAAGTCGCACCGAGGGACCGCAGCTGGGAGCGCAGAGTCTAACGCGGTCACAGACGAGCATGGCCATCGTCTCTCACAGCAACGCGGGCGCCGTCCTGCCTCGTCCTGCCCCGACGCCGGGGGCCAAGGCCAGCAGCCATTCTCGTCTGCTCAGTATCCAGACTACTATAACGCGAGGCCAGAGCGAGCTCGATACCGCGAGCGCTCCCCGCAGAGGAGCCGCAGCCACAGCGGGAGCCGAGGGTCGCGGCAAGGAGCCTACCGAAGTCAAGGTTCGCGATTTGCCGGTCCATCGCCACAGGCTGGTCACGTCGATGAAGGCCATTATCGCAGCAGGCCGTCGTCGAGCCCCCGCTGGCGCTCACCATCACCGCGTGGCTCCAGACGGGGTGACCTGTCCCAGACCTACCCAGCTCACTATGAGTACGACGAGCACGAGTACAGCAGACCGCATACCGAGCGTACCCATCCCCAGCGGCAACGCTCACTCACGCCGGTCTTCGTGCGTGAGCGCCGTATCAGCAGCACCGACGTCCCTGAGACGGCATATCCTCTTCGCGCCTATACCAACTACATTGCCGATAACCATGCCGCGAAGCGCCGCAACACGTCCTACAACAGGCACTTGCCAGTCTTTCGCAATGGCGATGGTAAGGTCAACCCTTCTGCGTACGGCTCCGTGCTGCAGTACGACTTTGGCCTGTGCTACTGCACCTTCCGCACCCCGTACATGTGCGAAATGGGCATAAGATGTCCCTGGAGACATCATCCCCTGTCGTCGTGCGAGAAGCAGTGGATCCATGACATTGCCCACGGGAAGGGAGAGCATTTCGTTGACGAGGCGGTCAAATCTTGGGCTACTCCGGATGTGCCCGTCCCCGGACACAACATGATCGAGGTGATGCAGCAGGAGCAATACGATCGTCGACGTGGATAATTGGCCACTGTCAAAACTTACTTCGCGTCTAGAGATGAGATGGGACCTGTGGAGGCCCGGCCGAGCTGGAGACATGCGTTGGTGTGGCTTACGTGCTTGTACGTAAGATAGGTACAGGATTTACCACTGGCCTTGCTTGAGACGTTTTTCCATCTCAACGATACCAAAGTGGAGCTCAGCGCCAGAATACGAATCCTGCGCATTCATGATGAACGGCCAGTTACTGGCGATGCAAGGCACCGTACATGTCCTTGCACACCTGCGTAAAGTCTTTGGTACTTGTAAGAACCAGTCTCTGACAAGAACACTCGGATCGATTTCATGTTAGCCTTACCACCGTCCTGAGCCGGTCGATAATGCATCTTGGGCTTTTTCAAATCCTCCAGTGGCCATTTTTCCACGACCCGTACGTCGCGTGCTTTACTCTCGGTGCTCCACCTCGTCTTCTTTTTCCCAATTCGCCGCCCTGAGACTAGCCCCCCTTGCCTCCGCCGCCGCAACGCTGCTTCTCCTTCTTTCAGCATACATTTGCGCCTCTTCGGTCTCTTCGTAACTGATGAGTAACTCGCCATGTTTGTCGTACCGATGTGGCATCTGCTTCGCAATCTTGACCACGTCGAAGGGATTCGTCGTTTTGTGAAAGATCTCGTTCATCTCCTCCAAAGAACGGTAAGCAGTCTCTGGGAAGAAGAAGTAGACACACGGAACCATGAACGCGTTAATGACAGCAAAGATGATATACGTCTGGTATCCAATGTTTGCGAATGCAGGTGGCGTGACCATGACTACCATGAAATTGAAGATCCAATTTGCCGTGGTGGAGATGGCGTTTGCTGGAGCACGGATGCTCAGAGGGGTTATTTCTGCAGGATAAAGCCATGTCATCCCGAGCCAGCCGATGGCGAAGAACGAGTTGAAGACGAAGAGGAATACGGCCTCGAAGAGCTGTTAGCGGAAGAGGACCGGTAATGAACATGCGATACGTACGGCAGCAATTCCCAAGCTATCGCTGACTTTGCTAGTGGTGCCGGCCAGTACGCACATACTGGCGGACATGCCAGCTGCTCCGAAGATCATCAATGTTCTTCTGCCAAACTTTTCGATTGTAAAAATGGCAATCCAAGAGGCCATCCAGTATTCGGTACCGTTGCACGCAGCTAATAGACGACTCAGGAAGGGCGAGAGGCCAATATTTTGCTCGAAGATTGTCGCAGCGTAGTATGTAATGATGTTAATCTGGAATCAGTTAGTTGCAATACACTCGGTTCAGTGTAGATTGTCCCACCCCTGATATCTGCTGAAACATCTGATTGACATAGGCCAAGGCCGTGCGATGAAAGTTTCGGTTCTTGTTCATCCTGAAGCAGTCCCTGAAGCCACCCTTCTGCATCTCGAAAACAGTGTCCTTGACTGCCTGAAATTCACTTTGAATTTTCGTGTCCTCTGGGGGCAGGTCGCTGAGGGCGCACAGCACTTGCAAAGCATCATCTTCTCGGCCCTTGAGGATGAGCCAACGAGGCGACTCGAGCAAACCGGGAATCAATGCCAGAATGAACAAAGCGAGAATAATCTGGAAGCCTATAGGGAATCGCCAGGAAATAGTACTTGGTTCCAAGAAAGAGAACCCAAGGTCGATCCAGTAGCTGAGCATGACGCCGAACACAATCAAAGACCCCTGCGAGTAGATTAGGGCTGCGACACTTGTTGAAACTTGTTGTGCATACTTCGATCATAACCATTTGTCCTCGACGATGGGACTTACTGGTTTCGGCTTGCCAAGTCGGTACACTATCACTCAGTCAGTCTTGCTGACATGGCCAGTGGCGCGATGACCGTACGTTGATGTATTCATGCCATTACCAAAGCCTGTGATCTAACGGCCTATAATGAGCTGCGGCAGGCCGAACGAGGAGGTTTGCAAGATAGCTCCAACGACCATGATTGCGCTTCCGACGAAGATAGTACGCTTGCGTCCAAGCATGTTACCGAGCCATATTGTTGCAACGGCGCCAAAGAAGCAGCCGAGTGTATATGCGCCGACCGTGATGCCTTGAATGGTGAAAGTGTAGCTTGCAGTGGTTCCGGGAGGTGGATGAGCGGTATCGATTTCTGGAACTAGGTACACATGTCAGCGGAACCAGCACATGCACATGATGATCCCCACAGTGCCTGAGAAATGAGCCCAGCGTGAGCAAACCCCCCATCACACCTTGGTCTGCGACACATTAACTTTCTGATGGGAGGTCCAACCCTGCCCACGCACCATAGCCGAACAGCGCAAAATCAGTGCCTGCAATGACTGCGATGGCAACATTGAGCTTTGTGCCGGTAAGCCCATAGAATTTCTTCATGGTGATTCTGAATAGTGGACATTCATCCACGGGAATAGAAATGCAGTAGGAATACGCCTAGTGATGAAGGATCAACAAGGGCCGAAGGCGAGAGCAATACTGATAGCTGAACAGAGAATTGGACCTCGACGCATCTATGTGAACCTCCATGATGGCGACCATGAGTAAAGCTAGTATACTACGGATCGACTATCTAGCTGTCCTTTGTGCTGGGATGTCCAGCGATGACGTTGGACGTTGGAATGGTTGGCGGGGTGCAGTAACTCCCGCCATGGGTATACAAGCTCCTCATTTGCCGGAAGAATAGTCGCACGTCGACATCTCATCCCGGATTGCCCGATTGGGACATCCGGCGCATCTCAGCGCGAGCATGGTCATCGGAAGACAGCACTGGGGGTGTCTGGGGAAGGTATGGGGTGCGGCACTAGATGCGACTTCTCCGAGAAGGCACCGCAAATGACGCAGTGCCGTCCCGATGCAGCATGTAGATCGAGTCGCAAGAATCGAGGCGCATACATGAAACTCTACATGGATGCACGTTCGAAAGCCTCCGCCTTGGACATAAGGGCCTGTTCGGTAGACGTGATCTGGAGGCTTGATCTCATCTCGATTACTAGATCTAGTTAGGCTCATATTGAGATCACGCCGTGTTCAGTTCGAGCGTGATCTTAACGTTATAAATAGAGGTCTAATTTAGGAGTAATTAACTAGCTAAATTAAACTCTACTAGTGCTAATAGGATCTACGTTTATACCTATTTAAGCGCGAGATTATAAGTTAAACTAAGTATAAAGTTAAGAGGTCTATCTTACCTAATCTTAGAGCTTTTTAATACTATATGTTAAATCCAAGAGGGTAGCTAGTCCTAAAGGGTTAAGGTTGGTTCTCGGGCAGGAGTACTTATAGAAGGTGGAAGGTCTTGTTAATACAATAGTATCTTACAAAGTGTAATAAGTTAATAATTTGGTCTACTAGAATCTAAATAATAGATTAATAAACAGATTAAATATAAGTATAAAGGTTTATCCTTACGTTCCTATATAGCTACTTTGTTCTACAGATCCTATAATGTCTTATAGGTCCTATGCGTGAGACGCGTGGGAATCCTATAGTATAGTTATATAACTTAGTCACGTGATCCTAATGTCCTATAGCTTAGTATATAGGATATTGTAGGATATTATATAATCCTTTAGCTAGGTTTAGAGCCTGCGCGCGTTATAAGTAGCCTGTCTACCTATATAGATTCTGGGATCCTAACATCACCTCCCTCCTTACACCTATATGCCCTTATATAGTAACTAATGTCTGCCTTGTCCTAAAGTACTCTTTACTGTTATTCTGTTAGAAATTAAATAAACGCTATTAATTAGTTTACTATAGTGTCTTGTAAGTATTGCGTTAAAAAAGGCTTAGCCTATAAGATATTGTCCTTAAAGGTTTAATATAGAAATTGTTATAAGAATAGAATCTTAAAGTGTAAGCCTGCTAAGCTAGTAATTCCTAATTTTGCTCACATTAATTTAGAGGTTAATTATCTTAAAAAGATAAAAGAGGAGGCTGCGGCTAAGGAAGAGGCAGCTATATTTATGTTATAAGTAGCGCGTTTAAAGAGGAATTAGTTATTAAAATAAAAGCGTCTACTTAAGGAGCAGGAGAATTAGTTGTTAACTAATTTAATAAGATTTGTAGATAAGATTAAGCATCTTAAGGGATTAGAGACTTTAGGTTAGGATGTTGTCTAGTTAAAAAATAGCTTAATGCCTAGTGCCTTAGTATTAGACTAGTCTTTCTATCCTCCTCTTATTAATCCTAATACGCTAGATCCCCTTCCTACTATATCCACTTAGGTAAGGATGACATTGTTCTGTGTTAGTAGTTGGTGGAATTCTTTAATCTTTTGCTAATAGTTTCTTAGGTAGCTATTTGGTTTCTAAGTATTTTTGCTGTGTAGGTAACCTTTCTACTTGATAAGGTACGTGTTGTCATGCTAATTGTATTCTAGAATTTTTTTAACCTCAAATTTATTTTCTTCCTTAGTCTAGTGGTAGAAGGTGGTTTTGACTAGTGTATTAGGGTCTGCTGATTCTAGTAGTGATACGTGGAATACTAGGTATATCTTTACATCTGGCAGTAGTTCCAACTTATAGTTCACTAGTGATATTTACTTAGAAATGTAAAATAGTCTAACCTTAATGTGATTTAGTTTCTTGTGTTTTTTCTTCTAAGTTTAAAGGTTCTTTGTAAGCAGATATACTTTATCCCCCTTCTTTAGCTAAGGTGCTATTTTTTGTTTTTAGTTTTAGTATAAAATTAATTGCTGCTAAGCTTTCTTAAGATTCTCTTAGAGTTGTTAGTGTATTTTCTTTATATTTTTTACTATATCTGTAGCTTCTTTTGCTTTAATTGTTGTAGGAAATTGTTAATTAAAGAGATATAGGTGTCTTCTATAGTTTATATAGAACGGTGTATGTCCTAATGCTGCTAATACTTTGTTATTATAGGCTAACTGTGCTATAGGTAGTAATAAAATCTAGTTATTCTTCTAACTGTTGCAGTAGATGCGTAGGTACGTTTCTATAGTTTGGTTTGTATGTTCTGTCTATTTGTCTATTTATAGATAGTAAGCTGTTAATAGCTTTTGTTTTATTCTAAGCAGTGCTATAAGCGTTATCTAATAATTTAACGTAAAGAGCTTATCTCTGTTGCTAATAATTGTTTTTAGGATTCTGTGGTGTCTAATTAGTTAGTCTAGGATAAGAAAAGCGAGTTCCTTTACTATTATTCTTTTGAGACATAGAATAAGCTTAACATACTTAGTTAGTTAGTAGACTATTACTAGTATACTGTTGTATTTGATTCCTGTTGTTAGATTCTTAGAGTTTAGAATTCCTGTGATAAAATCTATAGCAATATCTTTTTATAGTGCTGTTAGTATTCTAATTACTTACATCTCTCTATATTTAAGATGTGTGCTGTGTTTATTTCTCTAGCATTCTGTATATTTGCAGATATAAGTTATTACAGCTTCCTTAATTCTTTTAAAGGTGTAATTCCTTTAGATAAGTTCTATTGTTTTTGTGATGCCTAGGTGTCTGTACATAGGGTTATTGTAGTATTGTTAGATAATCTTAGTCTGTAGATGTTCTAGAACTTCTTAGTTAATTACTAAAAGTTAATTTAGTTCTGCTATTAGCTCTAGAGATCTATCTTTGGCTTTGCGAAGGATTATAGAGAAAGTTTTTGCCTTTTCTCCTACTAGATTACTTTATTAGCTAAGAGCGTCTGCTCTACCATTTTCTTTCCTAGCTATATAGATAATTTTGAACTTGTACTATCTAGTAGTTTGCGACTATTTTTGTTGTTATAGCGTAAGTTCTTTTGTTATTGTGAACCTTAGAAGGTTTTTGTAATCTATATAGATTTCTAGTGTTAAGCAACTAAGCGTATAAATCCTCTAGTGCTTTAAGGCTTTAATAATAGCGTAGAGTTCTTTATTATATACGTTATATTATGTTTTAGCGTTATTAAATTTACATAAGTAATAGGCAATTAGGTACCATTTGCTATTACGTTCTTATTTAGCGTAGGCGCCTAGCGCAAGATCGCTAGCGTCTATTTTAAAGCGTAGTAGTTTATCGCTTCTAAAATAAATAAAGACAGGTTCTATAATACATGCTGTCTTAAGGAGTTAGAATAACATTCTACACTTATTTGTCTATTTAAAGGGTACGTCCTTCTTTATAAAATTTGTTAAAGGTATTATGACCTTTGCGTAATCTTAGATAAATTGTTAGTTAAATCCATAAAATCCTAAGAATTTTTGGATATTCTTAGCTATCTTTAGTATTAGCTAGTTCTTAATATATTCAACTTTACTTAGTACTATCTTAATTCCTTCTATAGTAATAATATGTCCTAGGAATTTAAGTTATTTAACATTAAACTTATATTTCTTAAGTTTAATGCGAAGGCATACTTTATCTAGTGCTTCTAGTACTGTCTATACATACTTAGTGTAGTCTAATTTGTTTTTAGAAAAGACAAGGATATTGTCTATATACGCGATAATAAATATGTCTAGATATTTGCAGAGTACGTTATTAACAAGTGCTATAAAAGCTACTAGTGCGTTTGTAAGTCTAAAAGGCATAACCTTGTATTTAAATAGTCTGTAGTGTGATTAAAACGCTGTTTTCTATTCTTTACTTTTCTTAATTTGTATAAGGTGGTAACTGTCTCTTAGATCTATTATTGTGAATATCTTGGCTTAAGATAGTTAATCTTGTAACTCTGTAATATTTAGTAGTAGATATTAGTTCTTTATTGTTATATTGTTAAGTTGTTAGTAGTTAACGCATAGTCTGTCTAATTTATCCTTTTTCTTAACAAATATAAAAGGGCTTACTACTAGTAACTTTAATAGTTATATGTATCCTTTCTTAAGGTTTGTCTTAATAAAATTACGTTCTTTAAGGAGTTCTTCTCCTGTTTTACTGTATAGTGGTCTAAAGGGTGGCGTCTTCCCTTCTTCTAGGTCTATTGTAAGATCCTAGGGTTAATATTTAGGTAGGTTTGCTTTTCCTTCCTTTTCTGTGAATATATGTGTCTATTTCCTGTACTCTCTTAGTAAGGTAAGGGGTGTGCTATTGTCCTCCTTCTTACGCTTCTTAACCTAGTAGTTCCTACTAGCGTCTGCTGAGGTGTGCTTCTGTTTTTTAACTATCTGTCGCAGTATTATGTTGTTAATAACTCCCTTATCTACTATTATTTTTAGTTAATATATAGGCTTTGCTTATAATGCACAATTGCAGTGTTTAAATAATATTTTCTTTATACCCTAGTTAATCTGTAGGTTGTGTATTGTTAACTAAGGTAATCCTAAGACTAACTTATACTTAGATCCTAGTAAGATATCTAAGGTAAGTTCCTCTCTATGTCCTTAGACTATTATTGTGGTAGTAACCTCCTAGTATATTTAAGGTGTCTTAGGCATTAGGGATCTATTTGCGACATAGATAATATAGGGTACTTTTTTCTTTAATATTATAAGTCCTGCTTGTCTTACTATCTAATAAGATATAAAGTTCCTTTCTGCTCCTAAGTCTATAAGAGCTTAAGCCTATATTCCTTTAAGCTATACTAGTAGCTTAACTAATACTATGCTTACTATAGCATTTAATTTAATAAAGGCGTTTTCTTATCTAAGTTTAGGCCTAAAAAAGACATCTGTTTGTATAGGTTATAGTTAAGTTCTAGTGCCTAGTATGCGTTTCTAAGTATCTGCTTCTATTATTATTCTTAAGTATATAGCTTATATAGATTGTCTTTTTCTTCTTTTTCTTGTAAGGATATTCTTCTATTTTTCCTCCTGTGGTCTTTACTATTCCTATGTACTAGTTAAATTAGTAGTTCTGTTATTACTTTTTACGTAGGGCAGTTTATAAAGCTGTCTAAATGTTTAGCTATGTAGTAGTATTCGCAGTCTTAGTTTAGACATGTGTACTAGTATAGTTATATACAGTCTCTATTAATAAGTATATTGCAGTATTTGTTGCCCTTTAGCGTAAGGTAAGGAAAGTATTTTACTTGTTATTTATTCTAGAGGTATTTGTTGTAAGCTGCGATAGGGTAGTCTGTCTATATCTATTTATAGCGCAGTTTCTTTCTAGGTTATTTCTTATTCTCTTTTTTCTCCGCCTTATATTATACGCATGTTAGTTCTTTGTAATGTGTCCACATATAGAATTAGTGTGTAGGATTTTGGTAGTCTAGGTAGTACTTTAGTATGTAGTCTAACTTCTTATTTTTATAGGGTTGTATTCCTTTTAGTGCCTAGTGGGGTTCTATATAGTCTTAAACATTTAGTTTATACTTAGGTGATATAGGGTTGTCTTCTTCCTGCCTACTTTGTAGGTGAGGAGTAGGAGATTTTGGTATCTCTTCTACGTCTTTTACGTTGTGGTATACGTTAGAGTTATCTTCTAGATCTTTGTATAGTTATAAGTTAGGTAAACCTAATTGCTTACTTTGCTCTAGTGTGACGCGTTAGTAACTAAATAGCGTTGTAATAACTTCCTATTCTTTATTAGGTTCTTAGTCCTTAATAGTTAGTACATTTAACTTAGTTTAATAGACTTTATTCTTTAATCTATAGTTCCTAGCTATATGGCCTAGTTTGCTATATGTAAAGCATTTACAGGTCTTAGTTATTAGTTGTTAACTTCTATTAAAAACGCGTTTGTTAGGCTGCTTAGGGCCTATCCTTCCTTCTTTTCCTTTACCTATATAGTTAAACTAGACATCTTTTATTAGTTTATATCTCTAGTAGTTCCTTGGCTATTGCTTTTAGATAATTCTAATAGGGTTCTTATAAACCACTTTTGCTAGTTGTCTAAAGCTTATTACCTTAGAGTTTTAGTAGAGCTCTTATTGCAGTAAAAACTATTCTTTATTAATTCTAATAGTTTCTTTGTATAGTTCTTTAAGGTTAGTAATTTGTGCACTACTACATAAGAGTTCTTTGCGTAGTTTCTATTTAAGTTCTTGTTTATACATGTCCTAAAAAGATTTATTATCCTAGTTAAGCTGCACAGCGTACCTGCGAAACTTAGCTGTATACTTAGCTACTAATTATTTCTAAGTTATAGTCTAAATCTTTGCTTTTGCAATAGAGTCCTTATTAGTAATTTTAAAGAGTTGTTTAAGGCATTTCTTAAAATTATTATAATTCTTAATAATGTTAACTGCATTAGTATAGTTATCTACATAGTTGTTGTTGTTGTTGTTGTAGTCTATTCCTAGGTACTTTTTAAGGTAGGGATAGATCTATAATCTTATATCTTTTTGCATGTATATTGCTACAAAGATAACTTTTTTTTTGTCTTTAAGGGGTTTATCTAAGTTAAAGAAGTAGAGGTCTAACTAGAGAATCTAGACATTAGTTTAAGATTGTTTACTAAAGTAGAGATTAGGTTTGTGCGCCTTACTACTATCTTTTATAGGAGTAATCTTAGCGGCACCTAAAGCTGTAGAAGAGGTAGGAGTTTGTAAAGTACTTATATTAAGGGTGTTTAAGATGTTAAATCTAAGAGGGTAGCTAGTCCTAAAGGGTTAAAGTTAGTTCTTAGGCAGGAGTACTTACAGAAGGTAGAAGGTCTTATTAATATAATAGTATTTTATAAAGTGTAACGAGTTAATAATTTGGTCTGCTAGAATCTAAACAATAAATTAATAAATAGATTAAATATAAGTATAAAGGTTTATCCTTGCGTTCTTATATAGCTACTTTGTTCTACAGATTCTATAATGTCTTATAGGTCCTATGCGTGAGACGCGTGGGAATCTTATAGTACAGTTATATAACTTAGTTACGTGATCCTAATGTCCCATAGCTTAGCATGTGGGATATTGTGGGACATTATATAATCCTTTGGCTGGGTTTGGAGCCTACGTGCGTTATAAGCAGCCTGTCTGCCTATGTGGATTCTAGGATCCTAACACTATAATACTTAGTAAAGAGGCTCTTATAGGCGTTATAAAAGTGTTAATAGTAATAACTTTAGTGTTAATTAACGCTGTAGAGAGGACTGTAGCTCTACTTATAGGCGTAAATAAATACACAAAGAACATGTGCCTAGGTCTAGCTTAGCTAGCTAGGTGTCTTGTTAATAACCTATACCTATATAAGGAGATATAACTCTAGTAGAGCACCTTTAAGACTCTTATTACTTATTATAAATAAGACGTTAAGGATAACTAATAAATTAAAGTTAAAGAGAAAGTACTTATATTTCTATATATCTATACATAAGGAGCTAGGTAGTAAGAAGCTAAACACTGCTATAGATATTTGCTAAGCATAATTACTATATATATATATAGAGATTTTACCTAACTTTTACTAACATTAGTAGTAACTTTTATAAAGTCCTTACTATAGTCCTTTTACTATACCTAGAAGTTGTATATTTACCCTCTAGCGCCTACTTAGAGGCTATATGTAATAACCTAAAATATATACCTTTCTTTAAGGACTGTGTAGGAGCTCTTAATAGGTTAAACTTTAAGGTCTATATACTAGTAGATAACTTTAAATAATATAGAAATTACTATAGATACTTTTTCTAAAATGTATTAGTGGCTGTTAACTTTAATATAAACTTTATATACGTTTTAGCTAGCTAGGAGGGTAGCACTTATAACACTTAGGTGCTTATAGACACTTATTAATAAAAATTTATAACTCTTCTAGGCAAGTATTACCTAGCAGACGCTAGGTATATAAATAGTAATATAACACTTATACTATATTATAGTATATACTATTACTTTTAAGAGATAGCGTAGCTGCTAGATAGTAGGCCTTAAATAGTAGAGGAGCTATTTAATTACTAGTATAGTAGTCTTTAAAATATTATTAAGTGTACGTTTAGCGTCTTTAAGCGTTGTTAGAGGATTTTTAATAGGTTTTATAAGTTTAATATTATAACTTAAGTTAAGCTTATATACGCTTTTATAGCTGTATATAATCTAATTAATTAAATAGGCAGCGTAGGTAAAGACTTTAAGTAGCTACCTACGTACGCTAGTAAGCGGCATAAGAACTTTTTTTAGGTTACTATTACAGAGGATTAACGCCTAATAAATTAGCCTTTAATAAGAGAGGAGTAGGAGTTACAGCGTAAAAAGATAGTAGAGGAGATATAGGTATTATATAAATAAGCGATTTAGGAAAATAAGGTATAGGAGAGAAGGCGTAGGTTGCTAGAGTAGTAATACTATAGAGGATAAGTAAAACACTAACTAGCGTATAGACTACTATTACTAGTCTTAGCGCGTTGCGCTAATCTACTTTTATATACTTATTAACTTTCTATAGAAACTCTATAACTTATTTTTTTTTTAACTTACTATTACCCTCCTAAGTTAGCCTAATAGCGTGTAGCTGCAGCTACTTATTATATAGGATACCTAGCTACTTATTTACTTTATTTTTTACCTAGGTTTTCTACACTAATTAAGGCTTAAGACTTAAATAGAGCTTAGCGATAAAGGGTAACTTAAAACGCTTAGTAATTAGTATCTTTAAGTAGTAATCTAGGACGCTATATATTCTTATAAAATAATTAATTGCCTCTTACTAGGGATTCTTTAATAGAGCTTCTACTAATCCTCTAATTTCTATAGCTATATTACTAACCTACTTACTTAACTTATTAGCTAAAGTTATCTTTTTATAAGATCTCTTTACTATAGTTAACATCTCTATACGCCCTTTATAAGGCTCTAGAGTCTCTATCTTATTACTATCCTTCTTGCTATTACCTTTAACTATTACTATAATTAATTAATTAATATCTTTTACTTTAGCTCTATAAGTAATTACGCTATTAAATAGTTACTAGTGTAGGTCCTTATATACTAGAGGCTTTATATAATATTTTTAAGCGTCTAAGTATTTTTTAAAGTACTTTATTAGCGCCTAGCTATCTCCTATAATAATACTAAACTTATTTATAGTAAATCTAGAGAAGTTATTTAGCTCTTACTAGACTTTTTAGTCTATTTTATAGTTATTATAGTAATTTTTACACTACTAAATAGATAACACTCTGCCTAGTAAAGATACTAAGGCTACTTTTTTAGCTACTACGCGCTATACTATTACTTTATAACTAGTATCTATACGTTACCTATAGTCCTCTACCTACTCTATAAGCGCTAAGAGGAGCGTCTTAATTATATATAGTAACTATAGACTCTAACTTTAGTTCCCTCTAAGTATTAGCAACGCTGTAAACGTTAATAGAGATAACACTAGCGTCTATAATAAAGGAAAAAGAGTTAATATTAGTAATAGAGTAAGTGTTAAGCTTTATAAAAGCTTTTGTAAGGCCTTACGCGCTAAAGTACTTAGAGTTAGTATAAAAAATTAATTAATAATACTAAAGTTTAATAAGATAAGACTTTTAAATAAGTAGTTACTAAATATAAGTTAATCTAGGTATGTTAGAAGCGGGTCTTTAGAACAATTTGTATAGCTATACTAACAAAAAATTCTACGCTAGCGCTTTACTGAAACCGGGCGAGATCAAGCCCAGATCACGATTTGAGATCACGCCCACCGAACAGGCCCTAAACTGCGCGACAGTGTTAAGCCGATGAGAAAGAAAGCATCGATATACCTATGCTATTGCATTTAGGCTCTTCGAAGGCGACCAACAACAAGGCGGAGATGACTTACCGATGTGGGGAAGTTGTGGGTCTCGATGCTCCTTCGGCCTGTTCCAAACGACCGACAACTTGGACAAGGCTTGACTGGACCTCCTAGCGGTGCGTGTTTGCCGTTCTCCAGTTAAGCTCAATTGCGAGAAATGAAGCATGCCGAGACCAAACGAGTACCTAGGTAGCCAGCCAGGACGTCAAAAATCTCCGGGTTGGCCACCTTCGATCCCTTCGGACATGGTCCAGAATTCGGCGTCAGCCGAAGGGAACATCGTAATAGAGAATGGCAGCAGAAGCGCTACCTAAACGGTCGGCTGTCGTTGTCTTGTCGTAGCGCACTCTCGAGGCTTCTTCCATGGAATTGGCAACTTCGATTTGGACTAAGGGTTGCGCGACCCATATCCAGGAACTGGGATCGACAGTGCAGATATGCCTGTGTTTGCAGGGAGTCTGTTAAATTTCGCTGGCGAAAAAGATTCTGTAGTCTGCAACGGTTGGTGCGAGACATATAGAATAGACATGTCCTCTAACTCGTCGTACACAGCGTTAGCGCCATGTTCTCTCTGCGAATCACATTCTGGTCGCTCTCGATGGAGCTCCTCCAACGCAGACGCGTTCAAAATGTTGGTGCCAATAAGTGATATTCGAGTTGTGCGTCGACGAGCAGCCCGTACATGTTCTGTGCCCTTACACTAATTTTCCTTTTGGTTGAGCTTAGCTGACAACGAGCGGCCTTAACTTGCTCTATTACATCCTCACCGATGAGTCGTTTCTCCACATCTTTCTGGCACTTCCAGTGGCCGTCGAGCGCTTTTATCTTGTGACTTGCATGGAGAGGTCGTGAAAATGTCAACCTTAATCAATGTCGATACGTGTCCTGGAGGTACGTGTCGCTACTGCGACTGAAAACTGCGTCTTCCAAAGCTAAATTGTCAACGGGTGTACTATCTGGTTCAAAGTGACCGACCTACTATATGGCTATCTGGGTTCCGCTGTGCCAAATAATGTAATGTACCATTCCTCACATACCATTGCACTATCTTCATGATAAGTTGCTGACCTGGGGCCTCGAGGCTTTTTTTAAGCTGCTCAGATAGTCTGTGTCTGACGCCCTCTGCTGGGTAGTACTGTGGTACATCACAGTAACTTTTTCCGATTTTGTGTGCCTGTAACGACTGCGCATCTGCAAAACACATCAAACATCTTGCGCATTCGTAGAATGTGTGCGACCTGCCCGGTCCATTCAGATATTGTCTATCTTTGGTAAGCAGGCGTTCGAGTGTTTCCTGGTACCAGAGCGAATACACTTACCTCGGCCGATACAATGTAAAGGGTCACGTACAACACTGTACGTTCTTCCACCGGTGCGGGTTGTTCTTGAAGAATGGACAAGCGAAGGTGTTTTCTTCAACTCGGCCGGCATGGTGCGACTTATCCGCGAGCGGAATAGTGCCGGGATGATCGTCATCATCAGATGGCTCTTCCTCTTCCTCTTCGTGTGTGACCAGAGACCGGTCCGCATCGATTGTATCTGTACCATATCCTATTACTCCACCACCCCTAGTTCTCAGATATATAGATGAGCTCTCCCCCAGATGGGAGCGGTCAGGCTGAAATACGGTTGCACGTTGTCCCCTAGGTGTGAAGGATCCAAGGGTGAAAACTGTCAAGGGTGTAATGTCTCCAGTTTTTACAACGCAGGGTTGAACCTTTACTGAATTCAGGTGTAGCGCTCTCGCTCCAAAGAGCAATACATTCTCGTTCATTGGACTGTTGATTGCAAGACTGTTGATTGCAAGACTGTTGATTGCAATCACGTGACGCTGTCAAATATTGACCAAGCAGATTTGTTTGGTTGTGGGCTTGCAAGTCACTGACCCTCTTGACAGGGCTTTTGTCGATAGGGGACATCTGGTTCGTCGTGATTGACTAACCGGGAGGGGGGCTGGCTCGCGGCAAAAAATGTGGTTGGGGAAGCCTACCGTTGATCAGAAGAGATACATTTCCTTAATGATCAATACTTATAAAACCCCCGTAGTTGCTGAAATCATGGGGCCCGTAACCTGACATGGGTTTGCGGGGTCAATCACGGCTTCTCCAATGAATGCCCAGGATATACTTACCGCATCGGCAGCAGTACCACTGATAAGTGCCCCGGTGTTCCTCGATCATGCAAAGTATAAGGCTGGAGAAAGAAGCCACCCGAAAAACGTCGGTACTGCGAATAATTCTGGATGGCGAGATGAACAATCTCGGTGGCGCCCATAATCATAAGGCTCTTTAGCGCTTTCTACGAACGATCAGAGTGAGCAACGTGTTTGGCGCAGTTCCTTAAAAAGTCCACCAGAGCGTGTGCAATTGCGGACGTAGCCTGGGAAGTCGTGGGAGCTGCTATCTGATTGGGTAAAAAACCGGTGAGCAATGTATTATGCAGAGAAGAAGCGAAGAGGCGCCCAATCGTACGTGCCCTCGCAAACCTATCACAAACTTACAGCATCAGGTTAGGTACGCTGACAGGTTGCCTTGTCACCTGAAATGCGTATCGTCGAGTGCCAAAGCTTCACAACGAACGCCATTTCTGCGCGAAAGTCTCAACTATCTCTATCGTAGGCGACCCTACGCAGTATGTGCACATTCTCGGTAGTTCTCGACATGTCAGTGTCCTGCAAAGACTTGGTCGTTGTCATAGGTAAGCAAATGTACCTGCATTGAGCGGCGTGGTCTCACGAATTATATTTCCGGTCCACGCCGGCTCAACGCAACATTTGAAAACTGCCGTAGTACCACACATTTGCCGATCTCCTCGACCTTTAGCAAGAGACTATAGCTCTGAGCTCACCGTGTTATAATCGATGAGACCCGGTCATACTGCATATACATGGCGCGTATCGCTCTGTCAGTGCTATGCTTGCTCCGTGGGTCGAGGCCGCCTTGTGAAGATGGCAGACTTGCGACTGTGTCGTTCGTATAAAGAATTTCGTTTTCCATTTCGTGCTGATGCGTGAAAAGACTGCACGCGCCTGAGGATTTGTCTTTGTTGCCAAACATAGAGCAAAGCGTGGTGTAGGAGTGATGGATATGCTGACGAGTGTCACATTGCGCACGCATACACAAGGCTAATGCACACATTGAGTACGAGTGGGGAGAACCTTATGTATGCCGGAGAGTTACTTCGCAACAACCTTGAACTCCTGAATGCTTCCACGTCCTTCCAGATGGCCAGGCTATGTCCCATAGAAATTCCTCAGGGGTGATTCAACGGACCACCTCACCACGTCCGCGCCCGTAGTGGTCGTGCTGAGCATCACTCTTTACGGGGACTACCAATTTCCAGAATAAAGCTATGGATTTCTGTGAGACAAGTTTCGATAATACAGGGAGCTGTGCAATCAAAGTATTCACGGGTTCCTTAGACTGTGGTGCAAACGGGGTGCCTGATAGTGTGGCCTGGTATGCTCATCGGTCGTTCGAAGACCACCTCCGATCGGGAAGGAGATCACAAAGGTACTCATGAAGGCGTCTGTGAGGTCCGGTGATATCAAAGTATTGCGATACCGCGCCGAGCCATCGTGACCTGCCTGTTCCGACCGTTTACAGCAACTTTCGGCTCATTTTCCACCAGTCGACGACTTCACTGGTTCAGAATGCAGCAACCTAGTCTTATTAAATATCCTAAGTGCCTTGATGCTATGGATGTGGCAGCGCGATCGACACAAGGACGCATGACTGAAGAACTGCCATAGGTGCATCACATCCCGGCTCCGAGAAAGCCCATGTGCGTCACAGCACCGTGTAGATCATGCCCAAAATTAGGAACTCGTAATACGATTAAACACGAAAGCATGAATACCCACTACTTGAGTTATGGACTGGCTACGAGCACGTCGAGCCCCCAAGGGACCAAAGTCCTCCACTCCCAGTTCAGGTTCAAGGTTTACTTGATTTCTAGGACCGCCGATGAATTGGTGCAGCGAAGCAGAGCTGATTCTAGTGTAGGAAATATACAAGATCGTACAATTTCAAGTCCTTCGTGTTCAAACCGGCATTGACCCGTGCTGTGCGATAAGGATGCATCCGCAGTAGTAGACCTAAAGTTCGGGGCGTAAAGAGACATGAAGGGTATTGTTAGTTGAGCCTGCTGGTAAAGGTGGCACCTTCCATGTCTGTTCATTGCCTCCGATGTCCCATCTGCTTTATGTTTGTTGTATATTACAAGCGACAAAGGTCCTGCCTACTTGAACGCTGTTTCCGGCTTGTTTCACAGGTGACCTAAAGCTGATTGGATGTTTAATTGAGAAGGTAGTTGTAAAGGTGTGTGTGGCTTCTCTATCTACGATACGTTCGTGCGGGGTTACCGTATCGTCTAGGGCTGGGGTAAGATATGACCCCCCTTGACTATGTAGCCCCTGTCGTATCCCTGCCTCCTTCCTATTAGACCGATAGAATCGCATCGCGACAGGGTGCATCCCGACTACCAAGATGCCTATCAAGAACTACCGCATCGATACCAAATAGCATCGTGGGGTCAAAGTCTTGTCAAGTACCCTTTGAGGATTATATTCCCGATATTGCTGGATCTATGCGACTACATCTTGCGTCGGATTGGAAAACAGAGACTTGGCAATGTTCACTACACTGTAGGGTTTTGTCTTGGACAGAGACTACGAGACCGTGATGTAGGTTACCTATCATATAGAAATGAAGCTGGAGCAAGTATAAATAGGTAGGAGTGTTCTGTTCAGTGTGTAGTAGTATCGCAGACTCATCAACATCAACGCCCACACTCTCGCGTGTCGTCTTCAGAACATCAGCCATGGCCTCAATCACCAAGTTCCTCGCTGCTCTGGCAGTCTTCCTGCCCATCGTTTACGGTGCCCCCACCCAGGCTGCCAACGACCTCCACCCCGCGATCCTGGCTGCGATGAAGCGCGACTTGGGACTGGACGCTGCGCAGGCCCACGTTCGTGTTGCTCGCGAGCTCAAGGCTACTGAAATCATTGAGCAGCTGAAGTCCGCTGCTGGAAGCTCCTTCAGTGGCGCTTGGCTCGTTGACGGCGAGCTTAACGTCGCTGTCACTGACGAGGCCTTGACCTCCGAGGTGACCGCTGCTGGCGCCACGCCCGTGGTCGTTTCCAACGATCTCTCCAAGCTCGAGGAGGCCAAGGCGGCACTTGACAAGCTGGACATCGACGCAACCCTTGGTCGCAAGCGCGAGGAGTCCGGCATCGCTTCCTACTACGTCGATGTCGCCGCCAACAAACTCATTTTGGAGGCACTTTCCGGTAGCACCTCCCAGGCGGCGGATCTGGCCAAGCAGGTCGGTCTTGACGAATCTGAATTCGAGGTCAAGGTGGTTGACTCGATGCCGACCACCTTTGTCACGGTCCGTGGCGGCGATGCCTACCTCATCAACCGAAGCGCTCGATGCTCTGTCGGCTTCTCAGTCACCGGTGGCTTCGTCTCTGCCGGTCACTGCGGTACCACCGGTAACACGGCCTCCACCACCAGTGGCACTACCATTGGAACTTTCGCGGGCTCAGTCTTCCCAGGAAGCGGTGACTACAGCTACATCCGTGGTACCAGCGCAAACACCTACTCTGGCACCGTCAACAACTACAGCGGTGGTTCCATCACCATTTCGGGCAGCACTGCTACTGCCGTTGGAGGCAGCGTTTGCCGCTCTGGATCTACTACCGGTGTCTTCTGCGGCAGTGTCCGCGCTTTGGGCGCGACTGTCAGGTACTCGCAGGGAAGCGTCACTGGTCTCACTCAGACCAATGTCTGCGCCGAGCCCGGTGACTCTGGAGGCTCCTGGTACTCTGGCTCCCAGGCCCAGGGTGTCACCTCAGGAGGCTCTGGCGACTGCTCCAGCGGCGGAACCACCTACTTCCAGCCCGTCAACAGGATCCTGTCTGCCTATGGCCTCACTCTGGCCCGTGGTTGAATAGCTGGTTGTTGGAGTCGTTGGTGATGTTGTTCGAAGGGATATTGGAAGCAGGGCACGCGAGATGTACATATCATATTCGGTTACAGCCCCTTTAGCTTCCTACCAATGTTAACACATCATCTGCCAATGCTTTCTCCGTGCGTCGTCGATTGACAAACCGTAATGACTTTTAAGGAACAAAAAGAAATAGCATGTCTGGATAGTCTTCGGCGACCGGCGTACCATGACACCTAACCGACATCGAGTCCACTTGTGTGTATAGGCACCTGCCGTAGGGCGTCGAAAGAAACGTTAATCGAAATGATCAGGAGATGAGTGAAACTTGCTGAAGACTATGTATGATATGTAATTTTGACAGCATCCAAAAATTCTTCGACCAACATTACCTAGGCTAAGTTACGAGTGAAGCTGCTCCAGATCATCCTAACCTCGGCCGGTCACCCCAAGGAAAGCCCCACGAACGCCTCGCGCGTCGCAATGCGATGGTAAAAAGCAGTGAGTGATTCCACTAACTTCACAACTCTTCCTTGTCCTGCTCGTCGTCCCAGCCGCTCGTATCCGTATCCTTGATGGGGTCTTCCTCGGCGTTCTCGATAGCCTTCAAAAACTTGTCGCCAGACTTCTTGTCCGTTGCGAAGAGGTGGTCCACAACCATCTTCTTGGGTGTCTCGCCGAGCCATTGGAACAGCGAAAAGTCCTGGAACTTTGAGGCGCGGAAAATCTCGAGCACCTCGAGAGGTTCATCGCCGCTGAGGTTTTCAATGAAATGACCCATGTTCTTGGGAACAATGCCAACGTCTCCAGCCTGGTAGTCGAACGTCCTTGCGTTGCCCTCACCAGCGAAGATGGTTACACGAGCGCGGCCCTTGATGAAGTAGCTCCATTCGTCCGCGTTAGGATGCCAGTGCATCTCTCGGATGGCACCAGGCTCAATGTCAAGATGCGCTGCAGCGATGGTCTTGGAAAGAGGGAAGTTTGTGGAGTCGGTGATGCGAACTTTGCCTCCGGTGGTGTTTTTGGGCTCCTGTGCCAGCATCTTGTGAGTGAATTGCAGCTTTGACTCCTTGTAGCCTGGGCCATTGGGAATCTCCTCGTCGATGGAATCTACCTGGCGGCCCTGGAAGATGTACTTCTCCTTCTGCGGGATGGCATTGAAGACTTCGGGGTGCACGCGGAAGTTTTCCGCCAGGACACTCTTGGGCGTGCGGGCCACCCAGTCGGTCAAGAGGAAGGTCGACTCCTCGTTGAAGTTGCCATCGTCGAAGACGAGCAGGAATTCGGTGCCGTTGGGAGCGAGACCTTGCAGCGAATGTGGGTGGCCAGAGGGGAAGTACCACAGATCGCCCTTCTCGAGATCGTCGACAAAACTGCCACCCTCGGTGTCGAGAGCAGTGATGCGGACCTTGCCCTCGAGGACGTATGCCCACTCGGCTTCCTTGTGCCAATGCAGCTCACGAATGACACCCTCGTCAAGACGCATGTTGACACCGGCAAGCTCAACACTGGTGGGGAGCTCGCGGATCGTGGTCTGCCGGGTCCAGCCGCCCTCCTCAATGCGGACGTGCGAGTCTGCAAAGGACCACCTCATGTTCTTCATGTTCCCGTGGTCGGTGCTCGGCGGCCGGATCATGTCTGGGTTCTGGCGCTGTCGCTCTCTGTTCTGCGGGCCAAGCACCGTGGCTCCGTCGCCGTTTCTCTGCGTCGTGGTCAGCAATTGCGGGTGACAAGCGGCAACTCGAGACGCACCCATGGCAGCGGATCGAGCTTGTCGCCGATGGAGTCGACTTTGCGATCATAGGGATCGCGATGGTCTGGTGTGTAGGGCGAGGGCGTCTTTGCACGGAAGACTCGCGGTGCTCCGTTCCCAGCTAGCGGTGCTTGCTCCACTGGAGCTGCCCAGCCAACACCGCAGGCGCCCAGCAATGCAAGGTACGACGAGAGATGCATGATGTGCGGATCGATTGGCTCCAGACCCAAAGTCGAAGTCCCCGTACAAAGTTGGCAAAGATGCTGCAGCCGGCCTGCTTTATGCGTTGCCGGCATGCCGCCAGCCGTCCGCGCTCGCCTCCCTGGAACCATGACGACATGCCGGAGCCATCGCGAAGACGCGAATGAAGCGCTTGCTCCGCTCTTCAAACACTGGTCAGCACGCACCACAGCATCGACTCTGTCGCCGACGCCGAGATAGCCTCCATTTGCCGCTGCGCTGAGATTGCGCCTTCGAGGCACGGCCAGCAATGCGACGCCTCGGTCCTACTTCTGGCGCCGACAGGCCTTGTAAAAGGCAGATTCGCAGCAAGGCGGAACGCGGCAGCCACAGAAATGAACAGCAACACGCAAAACCATCGGGACCGACGCACTGACGAGGAATCCCCGCTGCTGGGACGGCCTGGGCCTGCATCTGCAAAGCATGGGCACGCAGCCGGCCTTGGGACGAAGCTGAAGAAGCACTTTGCCGCCGATGTGACCAAGGACTGGGCCGACCTCGTCTTGCTGTTTTGCTATGTGATCACGGGGCTGCTCGACAGCTCGGCCGTCTTCATCTGGGGCTCCTTTGTGAGCATGCAGACTGGTGAGCTACACCATGCCTCGTGGTGGCCGATTGCGCTGTCCCAACGCCCTGCCTTTCAACCGCTCTTCTGGCGACTTCTGACCACGATCACTAGGCAACACGGTGTACCTGGGTCTCGGACTCGTCGCCCCCTCGGAAGGCATCCGCTGGATCAAAGCACTCACCTCCATTGCCTCGTTCTGCGTCGGCTCCTTCTTCTTCGCACGCTTCCACCGCCTCCTCTCGCCCCGCAAGCGCTGGGTCCTCGTCGCCTCGTACACGCTCCAGTTGCTGCTGATCGTCCTCGCCGCTCTCGTTGTCACCTACGGCCGCAATGAGTTCGACGGCGAGGATCATCTGCACTGGCAGGTCCTCGTGCCGCTCGCCGCCGTCGCGTTTCAATCCAGCGGCCAGGCCGTCACATCGAGAGTGCTCCAATACGGCGGCCTGACCACCGTGGTGCTCACAAGCAACTACTGCGACCTCTTCTCCGACCCGAAGCTGATCGCGGCGAGTAACGTGGAGAGGAACAGGAGGGTGGCTGCGCCCATATTGCTGCTCATCGGCGCCATGCTCGGTGGCTTTTGGGCCCACAGCTCCGTTGGGCTCGCCGGCGCACTATGGACCGCTGCTGCACTAAAGGCCACCGCCGTGCTGGCTTGGATCTTCTGGAGCGCCGACTCTGACGACGCATAGCGTTCGAGAGAGTCTGATGCGGTGCCTGAAGGCTGATCTTATAGCTGTCGCGTCTCACTGAGATGCGTGGCCATGTACAAATAACGCTTCTTGTTTACATGCTAGCCCCCTTCGGAACAGGCTGGCAGGCCTACCACCAATTGACATTTTGGCGCTGCGTAGAGGGAGAACAGGTCGGGGCTAAAGAACCCTAGGGACGGTGTAGCGCCGCACTGCTTGTAAATAAGAAAAAGGGTTGGAGAAGATGCGAAGTAAAAGGTGAACACCAAAAGACTTCGTAATTGTCGAATATATAGATGGCGGCAGAAATAGCGCATCAAATCAATGTTGGTCAAGTAAAACTCCACCCGTTCACCAGCTACTCCCTGATCGTCAAACCCCCCCTTCTTGCGGCATGGAGCTGGCGGGGAAGATTGACAGGAGTTCCCCTTCCCCGTTTTGCTCCCAACGCAACTGATGGCGATACACGATACCATGGACATTGAGAGATGGTTTGAATATGAATTTTGATCAAGCGCACTATTGCTCGAGATACATACAAGACACAGCTAGCCAGCGCCGTCTGAAATTCGTCCACTTGCAGGAAATTACGACAATATGCTGATGCTCAGCGCTGCAAGGCCCAAGACATGCAAAATCGCCTGATCATATCGTACGCAGATAAATACAATGCCGATGCGACTGCGCTGGAATACACGTCTGTTCCGTAACGCCGGGTTTCCAAAAAGCAAATGCCACATGCGACGTGAATAAGCGGTTTCGCTGTTGCCGTACTCCAACCCTCGCATCACAAACTGCCTGTGCCACAAGTACGAGAACGATGTGCATAGAGAATGCCTGCATCCTCCATCAATCGTCGCATCTGGACATCGTAGCACTTCCAACTGGTGCGTTCTCAGTTCTGACCCCACCACAGCTCAGCCTCTCGCTCCTTCCACTCGTCAAAGGCACCGGCAGCGCGATCTTTGATGGCCTGCTCAGCAGACGTCTGCCAGGTCTTGCCGAGATGGCCATTTGCAAGATCCTCCTTGAACTTGGCCACGTCGGTGCGGAACAGGTTGAAGTTGAGGCTGACTTCTCTAGGGCGGGCGTCCTCGGCAGCGGTACCAGCACCTAAAGCACAGATACAAAGTCAGTGTGCATCAAGGCAGGATGCGAAAATCTCAGCTAAGCGAGCAGTCTTTTCTTCTGCAAGAAAGACACATCCACTTTGCACCCTGGGGTTTACTCACCAAGGTTATTGGCGAGCTTGAGGTTGATTGAGTTGAGCGGGAGTAGATTGAGGATGTCGAGCTTCTGCTCCGAGGTGAGGCAGGTCCAAGCGTGGGCCTTGAGAAGCATGTGGAAGAGATCGGTCTTCTTGAGACGGCTGTTGGCGTTGGTGGTGATGTAGACGGGCTCGAACACCCTGCTTCCGAACTTGCGAGCCGTCGTGGTGGCCGGCTTTGGTGGCGAAGCAAGGGTTTCGAAGCGCTCAGGAGCCTTCCGAGCGCGACCGCTCGAGCGGGTGCCGACACGAGGTGCGGCCTTCTGCGCAGGTTTTCGAACAGCTTTTGGGACAGGCTTCGCATCAGCGCTCGCAGTCTCCTTCTTGACGCGCTTGGCTGAGGTCATAGTATCCTGACGGTGTTCAGACTCGGCGTGAGCGCGCTTCTTGCTTCCGATAGAGGTGTACGAGGCAATTGAGACAGAAGGGAAAGGGGCACCGGTACCGTTGAACGCGGAGGCAGACTCAGTGTCAATAGCTGGGGTCGCAGCCGGGGTGGCAACGGCGGGAAGAAGTGTGCGGATGGGCTCAGCCGGAGACAGAGGAGAAGAGTCGATCTTGTCAGACATGTTTGCTGACTTGTGTTTGATTGGTGTAGTTTCAAGGGATTGCTGAGTTTGAGTTGAAGAAATTGAAGCAGTGTTTTGTGTGAAAGCGTCGTGATACGATTCGAGCGGAAATTGAGGTTTGAGGGAGGTTTGAGGGACGGTTCCTTGACAGTTGGAGGCCTATATGTGTAAGTTTGCGACTGAAAAGCGTGCGCCAAGTCGTAGGTATTGTGCGCATCCGTGTTACAGCTATTGTCGAGTGAAGGCTTGAATATGCACAACAGGAACGTGGGAAAGAACCCCATCGTAGACTTGCTGGGCGCCAGATCAGAGGGCACGGGTGAAAGTGAACGACTGAGTTGAGACGTGTAGCATTCCTCAATGGATGGACAATAGCAGGTAGAGTGTGCAATTGAACAAGCTGAGCTAAGGTGTTCCACTGTAGAGGAAGAAAGGCGAAGTTGGGATGTGGGTCTTGACACGGAGGTTCGACAGAAGATTGAAAGCACACACCGTACAGGAAGAAACAGGGTGGCCGAAGCAGGTGCCCAGCATCTTTCCCGAGCTGTGCCGCGGATGTGGCAACGAAGACAGGACAGCAGGGACGAAGCTGATGAGAGCTATATATTAGCTTCAAAAAGGCACTCGTGGGACAGGGGACGACAGGTTGCCATGTCTTGACTCGAAGACTAGGTGTGACGTGCTGGTGTGTAGTTCTCGATGAATACCTATTTACTGTCTCGAGGAATGCTGGGCGGCCCGTGCATGCGAGCGAGTCTGAAGCGCGTGTGCATAGGCATAGATAATGTGTATATACTATAGATGGACGTGTTGCAGATGGAATTGCATATGGACAAATATGTGAATAGATGATATGTGTGTAGATGATATGTGTGTAGATGATATGTGTGTAGATGATATGTGTGTAGATGATATGTGTGTAGATAGATGCATGTAGATAGACATGCGTATGAATAGATATGCGTGTAGTTGGACATGCGTGTAGGTGATGTGTGCATAGATGATATGTGTGTGTGTGCATGGATGATACATTTCACCCTGGGACCCTGGAGCTTCGCAGCCACGCCGACGCTGCACACTGCACACCACACACCACACACCACACACCACACACCACACACCACACACCACACACCACACACCGCACACCCGACACGTAGCCTCTCTGCAGCACGCTTTCGCCGCTTCTTAGGCCGCCGCCACCATCTTCTTACTTTCCAGCTGACATCGGTTCAATCCCCATAGAAACTCGCCGGAGCGGTGCGCCTCCACAATGATTGAGCACACGGTGGTGTCGCGCCTCGAGGGCAGTACGTCACAGCCCAGCAAAAAAGTCGCGCATGCAGGACCACACTGACGGCGATGGCAGGCCTGGTACTCTGCGCGTCGCTCGAGACCAGAGAGGTAGGCACTTCCTGCTTCCCATGGATGCTTCCACGCCGCCTACGCCGCTCACGCTTACGCCCACGCTCACGCATCTCAGCTAGACGCAGAACTGAACGACGTTATTAACAAGGCCAAGCTCGTCCAGCGCCGCCTGGATCGCAATTCCGAGCCCCAGGGCAGCATCGAGAGCGGCAAATACACATACCAGTACGCCGTCGTGCCCCCTCGCCGTGCGCGCCCCCCGGAGACGCTGCTGACCCGCCGCCCACAGCTACTCGATAAACGACCGCGGCGACCTCGCCTTCCTCTGCATCTGCAATCGCGCCTACCCCCGCAAGCTCGCCTTCACGTACCTTTCCGACCTGCAGACTGAGTTCGAGAACAACTACAAGCCCGATGCCTACAGCAGCCCCATCCTGCGCCCGTACGCCCTCAACGGCTTCGACAAGTACATCCAGCAGACAAAGGAGACGTACCAGAACACGCGCGCCACCCAGAACCTCGATAAGCTGAACAGCGAGCTCAAGGATGTGACCAAGGTTATGACCAAGAACATCGAGGACCTGCTGTACCGCGGTGACAGCCTGGAGCGCATGGGCGACATGTCGAGCCGGTTGCGCGAAGACAGCCTGAAGTACAGGAAAGCCGCCGTGCGCATCAACTGGGAGCTGCTGCTGAAGCAGGTGAGTACACCAATGTCCAGCTCTTCGCTCGTCCTGACCCTGCACAGTATGGCCCCTTTGGTGCTCTCGCCTTCATCATAATTTTCTTCATCTGGTGGCGGTTCTTGTAGCCTCCTTTTCCGGTAGGTCGATAAAACCGACAGAGTGCGATTGACGAGGGCCGACGTTGGCATATCTCACATCACGAAGACAGGCGTCCGCCTCCCGTGTTGAACCCAGAGGACACAGTCCCTAGGCTGGGAGCACTTCGCTTGCGTCACTTGGCCAACCGTAGAGAGTTGTTGGACATTATACCAGAATTCCACGCAAATCTGGTTGCAGCATGCAATTCGACACCTGGCAGTATGCCTCCTTTGCTGACATGGAATCATCCATCATTGCTCGTCGAAAATCCTGCCTAGGCTTGCAATCTTGGATATCTCTCACGTCGCGCTTCGAGCACTAGTGAAAGAATACGTGTTTATTATACTCCCGTTACTCTTCCATTGTCTGTCACTCAACGGTGTATTGATTTAACGGTGTATTGATTCGTATGCTGCATCGTAATTTCAAAACATGGATCAGTCGACCCCAAAACTTCTTCAGACGGGCCGCACTCCGAAGAGCGACGGGAAGAGCGCAGAGCCCACTACACTCACTGCGTCCCATTTCCCTAACCCTCTGATCTAGCGCAAGTCTAGCCCTCCAAGTCCTGCGTAAGCTCTTGGCAAGACACTCAGACCGACCACTGCATGAAATCGTCACAATGTACGAGTACTATAGTACGGCCTGCGTCGTGCTTACGGGACTAGAACGCTAGTGCAGCGGTGATGGCAAGCTTCCCGGTACGCCCTACAAAACTAACCTTCTTACGGATAATGCAACAAGGCGATGGAGCGGTCGTGCGTTCTGGCTTCCCACATGCCAGGTTGATATCTTAAAGCTTCTCAATTGGTACGGTACACGCTGGCGCTGAGTTAGGTATATAAGCTTCGTTTCTCGGCTTCATGCAACAGCTGACCACAATTCACACACTACCCACCCTAACCTGCCCAAGTTTCATGTCCCCACCCGTCACTGGCTACGATAACACTGTACCTATTGTAAACTCCAAATGTCCCAACCTCAAATCGTGCTCTTCCCGGGAGCGTGGCACCTTCCTACCTGCTTCTCCCTCATTATCCCAAAGCTAGAAGCAGCTGGCTATACGGTACTCACGACCCAACTACCCTCCGTCACCGACAAAGATCCCCCAAAGGACCTCTCAGCCGACATCGCAACCGCCCGGGCCATAGTAGATAAAGCCATTGGGTCTGGGAATGATGTCATTGTTGTTTGCCATTCCTGGTCGGGTATTGTAGTCGGCTCCGCATTGGTAGGGTATAGCAAGAAAGAGAGAGAAGAGAAGGGCCAAAAAGGTGGTGTGGTCAGTTGCGGATACATGTGCGCCTTCATGGCGCCTGAGGGTGTAAGCCTGGCCGAATCAATTCAAGGGCCGCCTCCAACATGGTGGACGGTCGAGGCAAGTGAACTTTTCACGCTCACGGCGGTACATACGGAGCGAGCATCATTACTAACAGCAACCTAGGGTGAACACTTCGCGCGCCTCACTGACTCGGCCGGAGCCACATTTTATAACGACCTTCCAGATGCCCATCGCACGCAGTGGTTCGACAAGGTGAGCCGCACACACTCAGTACACTCATTCGTGGCAAAGGCCACGGGAGCGTCTTGGAAGCAGATTCCGACCCACTACCTTATTTGTGAGAATGACCTGGCGATACCGGTTGCTGGGCAAGAAGCCATGACGGCGATGGTGAAGAACATGGGAGGTGAGCTCTGGACCGAGAGGTTGAAAAGCTCGCACAGTCCGTTCCTGGGCCATGTGGATGAGACAGTAGCCTGGATAAGGAGGGTTGCGGGTGAGGATGCATGATCATGTATGGAAAGGGCCCTGGATTTGGAGGCTGTACAGGTTTTCCCGGAGGTCCGTTTCCCCCACATACGTCCTCTGCTACCGGCGCTACGTCCTCAGACTTTGTGGAGAGCGACGGTGGTCCTGGCGAATCACTACGTTGGGGCACGTGTTCACTTCGTTTGGAATGTTGCCTAATGTGACATAAGGTTGGCTGTTGTGTTACGATTTGTTCACTGTACCCGATGTCCTGGACTGAATAGCAAAATGAAGAGTTGTTTGTAATGAATTGAGCTGTCAAGTGAAACGTGAAACGCTGTATGTTAAAATCTGTTCTCTGGATATGAATATGCCGCCGCACCATCAACTATGCACCCCAAGCCTGCCTCTCCTCGTCTATCCAACTCTCCGTCCGCTGATGCTTCCCATCACGTTCAGCTACGATCTCAGACCTCTTAATCTGTCCACTTGGCTTAGAGCGACTACGACGCGGAGGAGCCGCCTCAGTATTCGCCACCATTGGCACCTTCCCAGCGGTCCTCACCACATGCGCAAGCTCCTCATGCTCCCTGTCGACGAAACTCGCCTTCCAAGTAGCCACAGCTTGCTTCGCTTGTTCACCCGCGCCCTGGCGCGCCGACGCCAACCTTGCAAGTGCCATCTTACCCAAGCTCCACACGCGCTCTGCCGACGTACCGTGGCGAGCTTGCGCAGAAAACGCAGCTTCGCAGTCGGGATCCACAAGGGGTGCATAGTCGCTGTAAGTTGCCGACTCGAAGGACAGTAGATCGCCAAGCGTACTAGACTCAGCGGCGAAGTCCATCGGGTGCATGAATGCCTCGACATGTTGAGTAGACCGTAGATAGCCCCTGAACAGAGGAGAAGGTGGTAGTGCACCTGCGCTGTTGGAGTCTGCGTAAGTCTCAAAGGTTGGTTTGTCTGAATATGCAGCGAGGTCAGCCACACCGCTTCCCATGGCTTCGGAGCTGTTGTAATTGATGGAGACCCAAGATTCGTCGTCGCTGGAGGCACTCGCAGTCTCGAACTCGCCAAAACATTCGTCGTCGCTGCAAGAATAAATGCTTTCTGCATCGCCAACTGGCGTACACAGAACATCCTGGGGTGCCTGGTCTACATTCGTTCCAGGCCGACCTGCAAAATCGCGTCCAGACATGGCTGGTTCAAGTGTACCCCAGACCTGCTGGGTAAGCACCTCGTGAATCGAGATTTGACTGCTCGTCATCATGGAGTCTAGAGTATGCATCCACTTCTTGAGATTGCAGTGGATCTGATTCTCCACAAGGATTGCAGTAACGGCTCTGATATAGTAAGAATGTTAGTGGGTACACAATGTAACCCCATATACTGAAGCGTATAACAATGTCATGACAAACAAGATATCCATGTTGATCGTACACAATATTGTGACGAACAACTCGCACTCTGAACTCATTGCTAATAGCAGTGCGAGGAAAAGGGGTATCTACGGCAAGGAAAAGGAAGTTGACCTGCAAAGGCAACAAAACACACCAGAGCGAAACCTCTAGCTCTTGTCCAGTACCTGGTACGGGGGCGGCGCGATGTCTTCCTCTACGGTGGGAGGCGCTTCGACGGCACGGTTAGCACCTGTCGCGTCGAGTATAGGTAGGGGAGGTGGAGACAGGTCATCAACCGGAGGGCTCCTGAGACCTAATATTAAAATGGTACCCTGCACTGGCGTGAAACGGAACTTCTCCCTCGCACATTCACCCCAGAGCTCCACTTTCAGTTTGTGAGTCAATTCCAAACCATAGGTCTTGAAAGCTGGGGCAAGGTGCAACGGTACTTTGGCTGTGACCGCCTCCATGCCGTCAAATATCAGGATTCCCTCACCAATCTCGAAGCTCTTGTCCAAGAAGATTTGCTTATCGTTGTGGCTGTCATCCATGTCGCTGGAGCCAAAAAGCGAACGGGAAGGTATACGAACCCTCAGATGGCTGGATAATCTGACACTGATCCGACGCAGATAAACAGGGGGAGGATTAGGAATATCTTTTGAACGCTCAAGATGATTGAGCGATAAGGAAAGAATGATAGGCTGGCCGGCAGTAACCACGCTGGGACAGGAGACGTCGATTTTATACCTGGCGTAAGGCGTTGTGGCTTTGTCTTTGTTCCAACTATGCTTGATCCTCGCACGCCAGCCTTCATCCGGGTCGTACTCAGGATGCAATCGATATGTGCGAGCAGTTATGCCACCTAAAGAGTACAAAGTATTGACCTTTGGTAAAATAGGAATAGGATCTGGTATGGACGGAGATGGTCGGTATGTGAGGGGGCATCTGACTTCATGCGACGCGTTGTACCTCCCGTCAGTGTAGAGTCTCGCTTCTAAGAAGTATTCCACAAGTTTCTCGTTCGACCCGCCCCGGTAGTAAGTAGGCGGGAGGGGCCCTCCACATTCGTGCTCAAAACAAGGGCTTTGGAGCCATTTGGGACCGGGTGATATTTCGGTTCTTTCAGGCCAAGTAAACTCGAACGGCAGCTCAACTCTATCGTCTTCAGTAACGCCAAGTAGGGCACAGACGATGTCATAGCTCTGGCCACTAGTAGGTGAAGAGTAGAGCTCCAGCGTACGGCTAAAGAACTCTGGTTTCTCCTTGTAGGTGGTCGAGCTTTGCCCGTTCGAACGTGTAATTGCACACTTCGTCCGGCCCCGGAAAGTTATGTTTACCTGTGACGCAATGCCTTAGCAGTGAACGCTTGCTTGTTAGCACTGTAAGATAATGCAAACACGTACCCTCTGAGGCCTAGAAGTGGCCTTGACTCTTACTGAGCCACGGACGACATCGCCGCTCGTCCAAAACACCCCCCCAGGTACAGAGACGAAAATATCGCGGTTACGTTGATTCGAGCGGTCCGGCATGTTTCAGGATCCTCAAACTGTAGGAATCGTTACCTAGTCTATCACGGGCGGAGCGCTGGCATATAAACGTACTTCCCGCCTGAATGCAGTCTGTGCACTTGGCGCATACCTAGCCCCAAGCTAAGCCACAAACTAGCCCCGGCATCACGGCAGTGGCAACTTCAACAGGTCCATCCTTTAGTTCACCGCGTAACAGTACAGCTCTATGGATTGAACGTTGGGCTTTCCCCGGCTTCTGGAAAGCCGATCTGAGGTCAAAACGGACGATTCCAATTCTGTGATACTGTAACAATGATGATTGTAACCATTGCACCATCATTTAGCACTACCAGGCTACCCAGCCCGCCATTGATCCGCTGCATCAATGAACTCTGTTGATTTTGAAGCATAGAAGCATGTAAGCAGTACCGCATACCATCGAGTTACCTTGTCGTTGATAATGCTGTGACAACAACTGCACCCATGTCCGCAGGACACAACCTCCCTGAGTTCTACCAGGCTTCCTTATGATCGAGGCGCTGTGACAAGAGCTCTGCCTACGGCTAAAGCGTCATTCCTCTCTAAGTACCATCAGGCTACCCTATGATGCGCTTTGCAGCTTCGCCAAAAGCTCCTCCATACTCGCTGCGTACAAGTCAAACTCCCCAAAGACCTCCGTCACCGGATCATGCTCCTCAAAGTCCAGATACGCCGTCTTGAATCCCGCCTGCCTCGCCGCAATCAGATCCCACGCATGCGCAGCAACATACCACCTCCCCCCATTATCTTTCGTACCTAAGCCTTGCTTGGAGAGATGGTTCTGCGCGTTCTCATACACCTTTACATCTGGCTTCGCAACCTGTAAAGTATCACAAGATAGGAGGTGGTTCTCATCCAGGTCGATCCCGGCGTTGTGATAGTACGCCAAACTCGTCTCAACACCCCCGTTAGTAACGGCATAGACATCCCACCCGGACTCCCTCAGCCCAACAAAACACTTCTTCAATCCCTCGCGCGGGCCCATGCCTTTGAAGGCTTTCAAGATGGCAGCGACATCCTCGTCGCTTACTGCGTCGGCAGGAAGGTCCACGGTACGGCATGCACGCTTGAACGTTAACCGCAAGATCTCAGCGATGGGCTTGTATGCACCGGCCATAGAGACATATGTGAAGTCTCGCTGTGCCGCATAGAACCAGCTGAAGAACAGTGTCTTGGGATCGGTTTTGGCGGCAGAAAGTTTGGGGCCGAGACGGGAGTGGATGGCTTCAATGGGCGCGGTAAAGTCGAAACATGTTCCAATCACATCGAAGGAAGCTGATGGATTCATGTTGGGTGTTGTAAGGGGATTACCTCTGCGAGAAGATACTTCTGTGCTTGGTCGACGCAAGTTGACGTCACCCTGGGCGCAATTTCTCCCAGGACGTTAACTGTGATCAGTAAGAACAAGCACGGAATATACAGGTTTGGTCGCATCCGAAGAAGTCACTTATAGAATTGGTATCTTTGATGCAGTAGAGTACACGCTCTAGATCGTAACAGGGTCATACATAGACGTGCGCCACAATGTCACGTGACCATAAGCCGGGCTCGAACACGCGCTACAAAGAACTAAGCTAATAAGATAGTTGTTACGAGAGCATGCAGTGGAAGTAGAGCTGTAAAATAGCATACACCGCAAGGTACTCGTCCAATTGCATAGGTACTGCCGACTGGCGTTTTACTTTCCTTGTCTAATTGGCAGAAATCACAATGTAAACTATAAAATTGACCGTGCGAGCATACCCATTAAGGAATGGATAACCGATGCGGTTGAATCTATCGTGAAGTAGACCAGACAAGTGACACCTGCAGTATCTGATTGCCCAATATCAACAAACAGAAACTAGGCCAGATATGAGAAAGGCCGCGTGGTATATTCCAACTTGTACAAGCATCGAACGCCATGAACATGCCGACAAACGCCCCGTTTTATGCCTATGCGCGCATCAGCTCCCGTGCGGCAGGTTCTCTCTCCATCTCGTATTCGATTTCACGACGTGGGCCTTTTCCGTCCTTGGTCGGCTTCTTCTTCGGCTTTGGCGCTGGGCCAGCGGGTCGCTTCCGCTTGAGATTCGCGAGGGTCTTCTTGAGTGCCTCCGTGTCGTCCCCTGGCTCATCGTCTTCGTCCTCGCTCGCACTACCCTCGTCATCCTCCTCCTCCTCCTCGTCAGAAGCCTCGTCCGGACTGTCACCGCCAACCCAGTCTTCAAAGTCTTCGAGATCATCATCAGACTCGCCCTCGATGTCGCTCACATACTCGACTTCAGCCGCACCATTCTCCATCTCGTATTCATTCTCGACCTCGTCCTCATCCTCATCCTCAATACCGTCATCCAGGTCTTCGTCTCGCTGTGCACCTTCCTTCTCCAGACCCTTCATGACGCGCTTCCATACATTGGGCTCGACGTTGAGCGGGCGGTCGCCGTATGCACCACTCCTCAGGCGGTCAATGAGAACGCGCTCGATGGCACGCTCGACCTTGGCAGCTGCGAGTGCCTTGCGCTCTCGACCTTCTTCCCTACGGCGGACCTTGGGTGCGAGACGTGGCACCAGCCTCTCCCCAAGACGTTCCTCTTCCTTTGCAAGCTTCTTGATGCGGAGGTTGACCTGAGTAAGCCTGTGGTTGGAACGTTAGCGTAGGTTTTGAGCCCGTGGAATCCGTCCTACCTTGTTAAACGTTGCTTGTTCTTATGCTGAATAACTTTCGGGAAGTACTGCAAGTGGGAATCGACCAGTTCCAGGGCTTTGGTGTAGTTTGAAGGCAGTCGTATCCGCTCCCACCACTTCGAGGGCAGATCTGAGTGTATTAGCGCCCACTCGCTGGCCGGGTATGGAACCACCTACGCGACCGTTCTGCTTCTTTTATGTACAGGTACAAGTTCTGGGTCTTTGGATCGGCTCGAATGGTCGCATATCTTGAGTTGGCCTGCAGTCGCATTAGTCAGGAGCGCAGCGAGCCTGGTTTCGCATGTTGAAGCATACCAAAGGACAGAATTGTCGCGAACAGAAACCGGATACGTTGTGCTCGTTGCGACTTCTCTTCGTTAGCTGATTCCAGATTTTGGGCAAGAAAGCGAGTGCACACCAGAAAACTTGGTCCTTTGTGGTTTTGAGCTTGAAGCTGCAGAAATCGGTACCGATGACACTCCAGACAAGATCGTCGGAAGCCATGATGTGCTGACTGGCGTATGCGAGTGAGGCTGGCGTGTGCGAGTGAAGTTTGCGGTATGCTGAAGGACCGGGGCGAGACATAAATTCGAAATCTTGTCGCGCTAGCAGCGGCAGGTGGGCCCCAGCGCGGTGGGGAATCCGGCAGCTTCTACGCAACCGCTCAACACCAAAATGTCATCGCCAAGTTGTTCTCGTGATGAGAGCCATTGTCCTCTCGCCACGAGCTATCCACGCAGTACAACACAGCTGTTGTTCAGCTGCCTTGCCATACCGCGGCACCCACGCAACTGAGACGGCGCGCTCTCACCGCAATGCCTTTACCAACTGTACGCGGCGCTCTCTGAGCCATGCACCACGACGGTCCGGCGAACGGTCGCATCCGATCGCAGTAGACCCGACTATATATGCCCTGTCGACCGCCTCCGGAAGAGCAGCCATTGCTGTGATTCGCGTCTCTGGGCCTGCATGCAAGCGGGTATGAACACATTGCGCCCATAGCCATCGCGTTGCCTCCCCTGACTTAGTTGGCCAGGTCTATGAGCGTCTCTGTCCGTCCAAGCCGCTACCAGAACCACGCTCTGCGGCACTGCGCAAGCTCTACGCCCCCAACGCCCCGCCGTCAACGTCGACCCTGCTTGACTCCGGCGCCCTCGTCCTGTACTTTCCTGCGCCCCACACCGTCACTGGGGACGACGTACTCGAATTGCATGTGCACGGCGGACCTGCAATAGTACGCGCGGTGCTGGCTGCTATACCGCAATGTACCGAACCGCTAACGGGCGCGAACGAGGCCGTCGGCAGCATCAGATACGCCGAGCCTGGCGAATTCACTCGGCGTGCCTTTGCGAACAACCGTATGGACCTCCCGCAGATCGAGTCGCTCGGCGAGACCCTCTCTGCGACGACTGAGCAGCAGCGCATGCTCTCGGTGCGTGGCACCACATCAACACTTGCTGCGCGTTACGAGCAATGGCGCCAGCTTTTGCTATACGCACGTGGAGAGCTGGAGGCTCTGATCGATTTCTCCGAGGACCAGCATTTTGACGAGTCCCCTGCGATGCTCTGCGCATCTGTGGCACGCCAGATCCAAACCCTATCCACGTTGATGGAGGCTCATGTGGCCAATGCTGTTCGGGGTGAGCTTTTGCGCAGCGGCATCAGCGTGGCACTCTTGGGGGCGCCGAATGCGGGGAAGAGCAGCCTGCTCAATCGCATTGTTGGTCGCGAAGCTGCAATTGTTTCCCAAGAGGCAGGGACAACGAGGGATATCGTCGAAGTCGGAGTCGATCTGGGTGGCTGGCTTGTTAAGATCGGCGACATGGCTGGCTTGAGAAAGGCTGGTCTGGTGGGTGCAGACGTCGTAGGAGCCGTCGAGCAAGAAGGCATCAAGCGAGCCAAACAGCGTGCTCTCCAGTCTGACGTCCTGATAGTCGTTCAAGACGCCACCGCCGACGTGGACACTGAAGTTGCCGAAACCACCAAGCAGTGCGTGGAGCTCGGTGTCAACGTTGTTGTCGTCATCAACAAAGTCGACCAGTCAGACGATCCACGGCTGGTAGACGGCTGGAAAACCAGACTACGTGCTTCCCTCGGAATCCCCCTCGAGAAGATGTTCTTCGTCTCGTGTCGGGATGCAGAAGAACTCGCCCGTGAACATTCTTCCGATCCAGGCCACATACAGGTCTTTCTACAAGGCTTGCTGGGTACGTTTGCCGAGATGACAGCTGCACTCGTCCCTGAAGCAGATCCTGATCCATCAATCTGGCAGGAATCACTAGGCGCAACCGAGCGGCAGCGGGCCTTGCTTTCGGAATGCCTATCGCATCTTGGATCGTTCCTGGATGCTGTGCAGGATCCTTTGCAAGATCAAAGTAACCCTCAAGCACGCGACGACGAAGAGCCCGACTCAACTGACATTGTCGTTGCTGCAGAGTCGCTTCGTCTTGCTGCTGATACACTAGCCAGAATCACTGGACGCGGCGAAGACGGTGGCGTGGAGGAAGTCCTAGGCGTCGTGTTCGAAAAGTAAGTCAACCTGTTTCCTATCTCGGACATCAAAGGCGATGTCTCCAGCACGCTTCCACTACTATCACAGAGGCTGCTTGATCGGCCAACAGTAGATACCTCGACGTCTTACTATCAATGTTGGTAGCCTTGCTGCTCGCCCCAAGCACGCCTAACATCGTCTTTGCGAAGTCGCACGGGCGTCCGAGCCACTTCCGTTATAGTAGATCGTGAGACACTTATGGGTGCTGTTACGGCGCAGGCACGCACTATTTCCCGCCCTGCTGGAAGGAGCCTCGGCTCCACATTTCGCGTGCCGTCGCCGCATGCTTGGGGATGATCATTGACGAGGGTCACCAAACGCTAACGTCTGTTATAACATCAGGTTCTGCGTTGGCAAATGAAATGCACGCGATCTTCGCATCTCACAAAACGTACTTCCGAACGACAGACCTGGCGCACGCTTTTAGACGAATGGACTGAGCAGATTTCGCGAAATTACCACCCGGGTATATGAGCTGGTCCTGGCGCAGCCTGCCGACCAACAGAGCAGACAAAGAAGCAGTCACAAAGGACGAGCTTGAAGGAAGAAAAGAAATCTTGAATTGCAAAGCACAGAACGCCAGGACGAATCTAAGGAATTCCAGATAGCCGCCAGCGCTGCTCAATGAAGAGCGATATTCTCCCGTCTATGAAAACGCCGTCCCGATGCCTTCGTACGTCGAACCGTTCAGCCGTAGCCTGTAAATCCATGGACGGTATCCATCATGCCGTTGCCGTGCATCCGTTGTATCCATACTCCTACGCTTAAATGCCGAGAAAACGCTCAAAACAAACGCGTTCCCCGATCGAAAATGCTCGCTATGCCGACAATACAAGTACAAGTGGTGAACAAAGGAATACAGATAGGAGAGTAATATACACAGCCGAAGCCAAGCGGAGGCAAGGCAACGCGCTGAGAGGTGGTGCTCTTAGCGCCATCGTTGGACGCGCTTCTTGCGGAGCGTCTTACTGGCCTGCGGAGGCCGGTGATAAGCCATGGTTGAGTGCTGTGGGTGTCGAAGCATGCTTCGAAATCCGCGGCAGGGTGCGAGTAGCGTTTGCCGCTGGAGGCTTAGTTGTAGCCACCGCGTCCGGCCATTGTGGAGGTTGTGCTGGATGGTTGGATATTTGTGCTGGATGGTGTGGGGGTTGGTTGGTTGGTTGGGCGTGAAGACGAGGGTGTAGAATCGGCTTGGTGGTGGCCTCCAGAGTAGTTGACCTGGAGAATCCGAAAATTGCGTCGAAGCTTTAGTTGTATCCGCCACGACCCATTGATGCGGTGATGTTGGTAACGTGGTATGTGTAGGAGTGAAAAGTGTGAACGTTGTGAGGTGGGTTCGGATGGGAGCTGGTGGCGAAGATGGTCTTGATATTGCGGAAGGTGGTGATTGGCGATGTCGTGTATGTATGGGTAGTGTGAGCGTGACGACGTCGTATATGTATGTGTAGTGTGCAGTGGAAGTGTCGAGAAAAGTTGGATGTGATGACTGAAAGACAGACTCGAAGGTGATTATAAACGCAACGCTCGACAAGGGACGAAAGACCAACTAGGAAAGAGGCGTCTGGATTAGGCTTGTGACTGAAACTGAGCTGCCTTGGACCCCATGTGCCCTGCCAGGCTTCTTTTATATACAAGCTACAGGAACGGGCGGGAAGCACCAACGATGGGTTCGCGGGCTGGCAAGCCACGGTCAGGCATCTAGTCATCGACGACCCTGGCCCCTGCCACTCTGCACGCACCGCGACGGGCACTCGGACAGGGGCTTGGCTGCCGTTGTGCAGAGCTGGCTTAGTGGGAAGAAAAATGGGCGTCGTGGTGGTGGTGGTGGTGGTGGTGGTGGTGGACTTGAGCGCACTGATGCTCACGCCTATTCCTGGGTGCAAGGAGAACGTGGCAGCGGCAGGGATGGGGATGGGGCTGTGGCAGTGTAGGTAGTAGGTAGGTAGTAGGTAGGGACTGTATAGGTACGGGGCAGGGATGTGGGAGCCGCACAGTCGCCCGCCACCTGCGCGCTGATGACCTTCGCAGCACCGGGCCCTGAGAGCGCATACCGCATGGGGACCGAGTGCATCGTCCCTGGGCCAGCGTCGAGCGTGCTTGTTTGGTGGCAGAATGGCCGACCATGAGCGTCGTTGGTGGCAGAATGGCCGAATGCGAGTGTCGCTGTTGGCGGCTGGTGAACGGGTGGGAGCAGCAGGACCACCAGACCAACACCTGGCAGACACCAGACACCAGACACCAGACACCACCCGACGCGCACGCCAATTCGCTCGAGATGGCATCGCGAACGGGTCGGAATGCGTGGGGTGTCGACTCCAAGTCTTCCCTCTATTCACTCCGCAAGCGCGCTGCCCGTCGTGATTCGCTGCACGCGCATATGCGAGTACAGTCATTCCCACACATCATCCACGCATCATCCACGAATCCACGCATCAGCACCCGTACGAACCGCGAACATCTACCTAGACATCTACCTAGTCTAGGGACCGCTGAGATGGGCGACGTGCGGCGACGTTCAGCCACGCCGCCTCTTAGACTGGCTTTGCCGTCGTTTCCTTTGCTTCGTCACAAACGGGCCACGGACGCGCCGTCGACCCAGTCTCTACCTAACAGCCGACGGAATCGCGCATTCGAGGGCACTTCCAATTATCGCCGTGCGACGCATTTGTCAAGATCGCGATGGGAGCCGGAGACGCAGGGGGTTACGCGGCCCAGGGAATCCGAACATGTGCGTAGCGCGTGCAATGATGGTCCATCAGTCGACTGGAGAGTACGAGTACATACCGTAGGTACGGTAGGTAGACACCATCTACCTAGCACGGTACGAGGTTGCAGCGGGCTGCCAGGAACACAACCTCCGCGACATGCCACAGCTCGGCGAATTGCCATGCTCCGAGTTGCAATTTCGGCCAACAGTGGGATACAGCGCAGGGCGGAGCTTTCCCTAGAGCAAGGCACCAAGCACGCCTTGCCCATACCATCCGCACGGCTACGGGACGTTGTACCCGAGTAGGTACCGTACACTGTTCGATAGAATGAGAGGAAACGCAGCTGGCCAGTAGCGATGCGTAGGGGCATCCTCAGCAGCCAAGTCGAAGGCGCCAGTGAAGCACTTCAGCTGTCAACGCCCGCCGCTTCGCCAGTGCGCAGTTGGTTTCAACGGTACACTGTACAAGAATGGAAACGTGGCCGCTGCTAGGACACGGGCCCACAATGTTCCTGCTTCTTTGCGCAGCATTCCACACGATGAATGAAACGAGAGCTGCTGAACAAGCACCGACGCCTGGCATTTGCCCTTCACCGGTATCAAGGCGTATGGGAGGACTCTCTGTGCGAACGACGAGGCAGCGAACGCGAACACATGCCCGTGTCCGTGTCCGTGTCCGTGTCCTGATACACACCCGTGGCTTGACACACACCCGTGGCTTCACGTTATGTGTCCGAGGTGAGCGCATTCGAGTGCACGGGCTCATTCCAACCACCATCCAATAAATCCTCGCATGTCCGTTTAGAACCGACGCTGCGACGGGGACCGGCACGAAGTCTTAATCCTTGAATTCCTTGAATTTCATGGGCGCGGGCGCGAGCAACAACAGGGGCCCGCATCATCAACCCTCCCTTTGGGACAGAAGACTGCGGACATTTACTCAGTCGCTCTCACATCATATTGACCACGAGTATTACGTCTGCAGAGCGCAATCGGCACCAGATCGTCCGCTGTCGGAATTGAGCCTCGTTCGTGCACACCCCATGCCACGAGCCTTGCGCATATTCCCCGCACCGACACAGTGGACGGTGTATCCATCAAGTCTATCTTTGGGCGCCTGTCGACTCCGAGAGCAAGGAAATGGTCCGCATCAAGACGAAACACAGCGCATTCCCCTGCGTTGCGCAAATGTTTGCTGCATTCTCGTGAGGACGAGAGCCCGAGGCAGTGGTTTATCGATTCGATATCGCAGTGCTTGGGAAAAGCAAGGCTGAAGCGAATCGATGCGACGAACAGCGTGTTGCAGGTAAATGTTTCGAAACACGTTCTGCTCCACAGCCGGAGGCGTGCTCCGACGATGCTACCTCAATCGAGGCACAGTATACCGCTATCCAGTCAATCCCCTCCTGGCTGGCCCACGGCGCCATTGAACACCTCTGGCGCCGCGCTCTGACTTCCACAGCCTGATATCTACTGTACCAAGGCTTCATCTGCAGGAACCAAGTAACCCATGACGCACATCCTCACCACGACCTCAGCTTGCGCTACCACACCGCATCCTAAAATAAGGTCCTACTCCGAGGCCACTAGACGTGATAGCCGCGCTTAGACCAGGGGGCACTACACTTGTAGGGCTGACGCTCTCAGGTTGGCTGTGCCGCCGTAATTATCTCTCAGCCATTCTCCGATTCACGTCAAGCGGCATCGATTGGCATACCACTTCAACCTGAATTTCTCTGATTCGTGGGTGCTAGGGTGAGGGCTTTTTTTTTGCGCATCTGGCTAACGCAAATAGGGCCTATTAGCTGCATTCTGCAAAAGGTGTGGTGTGGATGAGGGTTATTTTGGGTTCCAACTGTATTCCGTTTTGGATCTCATCATCACGTCTGTCAGATACCCAGAGCTCACCTTGTTTGAAATCATCACGGACTACATCAAATCACAAAAAAACACAGTGACATGATGCAGAGCGCCCACGTAGCTCGCATACCATCATTAATCGGAAACACTTGACCTGCAAGCCGTCATCGTACCTCGTCATCTCGAGCCAACGCCTTTCGCCTGGCGCATCATCCAGTCACTTCCGCAATCCCCTCAATGTCCTTCACGCCCTCTCCTCCGGTAATTTGCTTTTTCTCTCTCCCGTCCAGTCAGCCCGCGTGCCGTTTTCGTTGCGTTGGCCGGAGTAAGTCGGATGTGCCGACGTGCCCGCGAGTTCGTATGCATCCCCGGGGCGGGTACAGCGCTAGACGTAGCCTTGCAGAGGCGGTTGGTTTGTTCGCGAACAGGTGTTCGATCCACCGCATCCGCCTGGAGCATCCGCCTGCGTGGACCTCGAGTGTGGCGCGCCCGGTTGCCTCCTGCACCAACGCTACTTATGGTAGACCAACTACAGTGCACGACGAAACGAGAAGAGAAATGCGAACATGGTGTGTAAGGTCACGTCTGCCTTTGTTCTCAAAAGTCCGAGGGTGTTGCCGTCAATGCGCGTTTTGAGTCAACCCACGACACGACGCAAGCATGAGTCGAAGAGGCAACGAATGGGTCCAAGGTGCAGAATATCCCGCGCTCGTCCCCCAAGCAGATAATGCACTCACGAGAATTGCGCCTCACCGGTATCGATGGCAAGGCACCATCTATCACGCGCCTCGTATCCTCGCACTGCACCAACACTCTCTCCAGACGAGACGCGCCCTATCGCATCTCTCCACACTCTCCCGCAGACCCTGCATCCCCCATCCTTGCATCCCAGCAATCTCCCAAAACCACCCACAGGGTCATTCGACCATTTTCGCAATATTTCACAGCGTAAAGAAAAGAAAACAGCGCATGGCCTCGTGACGCCTCCTCATCCCGCGGGATAGACATGGACCTACGAAGCAACGATGCGCAAAAGCGCGGAGCCTCCGAGTCGGCACTCGGCGTCCCAGGCACGGCTATTCGGAGCCTCGTCCGTCAGATGTAATCGCGGGGATCGGTGCTGTAGTGCCACCGATCTGCGAGGCTTTTCGGTCTTCCAGTACCCAGGAGTAGCCGAAGACAGCGGAAGACAATAGTAGTTCGCTGGAGCCACGCACAAGGGCTGATATGCTATGGATAGATTAGAATAGCGCGTTATTCTGAAAGGAGCGGTGGAAGTGGGTGAAGGGCTATGCTTGCCACGTAGCAAGAAACGGCACGCAAGGCTCGGGGCCTCCGGTACTCGTACACTCATCTGAGTGTGTCTGTGCGAACTAGGATCCATCCTTCTGAGTGGAAGGGGACCAGGTGGCCTTGTCACGAGATGCTGGACGAATGAAGAAGCGGAATCCATCAGTGTCCGGTCCCGGCCAGGTAGGCGTTCCATTGAAGTGGTACAGGTAGTCAAGATTGGCAAATGCCCTGTTATTGAACTCGTTCTCCATCTTCAACCTTTGAAACGAGTACTCTGCCTACCTTTTGGATTTGACCTAAAGCCCTAGGCACAAAACGTCCGAATTTCCCTGGATGTGTATATCGAAATTAGATCCTGTCTTCGAGTAAACCCCCGTAGCTTTCCTGTATGCTTTATAACGGTATATTCTATGACCAACACTTTATAATTCCAACAATAGTGCACTCGGAGCAATGCAACTACCAGTAAGCCTTCAAAAGGTGTAGCTGTCCAAGACGCGACAAACTGTCACGGATATTTCACAACCATAGAGGCTGTCACGAAGATGCACGCAACGGTGGCCTTCTTCTCGTTATTGCGCGCAAATCTGCACTTCGTAATTCATCTAACTACATGGCCCGTTCCCGAAGTAGGTCTGATTACCACAGTGCTCGGTCCTCATCTCATAGCACTGCAACGGCCTGTCCCGAACCACATCGTCGTCCTTGTCCTATTTCGAACTACCTCCCCAGTCTTGCTCACTTCGCCTCCACAAAGTCGAGCGTTTCAGGCCTCTCTCTCCTCATTCAACACAAGCGCCTCCCGTTACACGCCGTTAGCGCAGCCGCAGCATTTGTTTCAAGCGCGACACTTGTACCACGGCTCTTCTAGTGTTTTAAGTGATAGTGTGTTCACAGTCAGGCCTTTGTACCTACCTCTGACTTCATACATCCGTGTTTCTTTGATACAAGCCGTAAAGTATGTGCAAGGAGGTACTGAACAAGCCCCTTTGCGATGAGGATTCCTGACGATGACGACGATGACGTGACTCCAGTGACAGAAAGCCAATCCGTTGCCTGGGGCATAAAGCAACACAAAGCGCTGCAACACCTCGACCTCAAGCCTCACGCTGCACACGCAAAGTGGGTTCGCCACAGCGACAAGAGCCTCCGCAAAGCCACGGCAAAACATCTCCAACGGACCGCAACTCGCAACCACGAGCCCTTGTACCACGATGCCGGTTATTGTTAGGCATCCAGGTGGGATGAACGACCTTGGAGGATTCCAAGACACAGTCAGCCAACCAGCCACAGCCCTACGATCCAAACAACAGCCAACGTGCAGCCGCTCGGGGTCCGGTGTCCGTACTCCCGGTAACAGGCGAGAGATAGGCAGCCGTCTGACTGCGCAATCGTGCAGCGAGGTAACGTCGCAGCTCATGAGACTTGGTTTAGACTTGTGCGATGGTGCTGTTTGCGACGCGAGTCACCTAGGTAGGTAGGTAGGTAGGAATAACTAGGCGTTTGACCGGTCTCGCGAGAGATTACCTATCGTCATAATCGAGTTGCCTGGAGGAGGCCGGCATCATGTTCTGGAGAAAGAAAGAGAGAGAGAGAGAGAGAGGAAAAAAGGGCGCATGTGGTGACGCAGCGTCACTGCTGCCACGGCGCGGTGTTTCGAGCAACGTAGGCCTTCGCCCGGGGACTGAGACTGAACGCGTGGAAGCATGTCATGCTTTCCATCATTGCTGCCTCGATTCGCCCACGTTTACGAGCTCCGGCCCTCCGTTCAATTCAGTTGCCTGGCACACGTCCTACACGTGACATCCTCCATCCTACAACACGCAAAACACGCAAAACACGCAAAACACGCAAAACACGCAAAACAAGTACTCCCTGCACATCAAAACGTGGCCGCACGCTCCATCTGTCTCATAGTGGCCTTCAAGAACGCACCCCGGTCTCTCGGAATGCCGTGGGCGACCGGGCTCCATGGTGTATGACCTTGGCCTTTCGGCCTTGTGCCCTTTGAGAGATCGCCAGGCGCCCTCGGCTGTCAGCTGCTGACATCCGACCTTCTGGAAGCATTCCAATTTGGGAAAGAGTAGAGTAGGAGAATGTGATAGGCCGGTGAGGGTTTGAATATACTCCATGGGCGTTTGTGATAAATGCAAAGTGATGGTGGTAGGGCGTATATGCGCGCTGGTTGGTTGATAGGAGGCCGAACTGCGCAACTCGAATCGTCAAGAGCCTATGTAGCGACGCGAATGGGCGCGCCTGCTAGTTACTCCCCTGGCCTCTATTGCCAATTTCCTGGCCCCTTCGTTACTTCGCGTTGTACCCTCAACCGGCTTTGGCCCCGGACAGTGCCCCGGAAGCGGCTGAAAAGTGCGAAATGCGCCTTGCCGACAAATCTTGGGGAACATTCTCGCTCTCTCTGGTCATTCGTTGATGGATTAAGTTGCGAATAGAACTAGTGACGACGGAAGATGAGGCGTTGGTGTTGATGTGGGGGTTGGGGGCGGCCATGGTCATCGGGCTTCTGTAACGACCACTATCAATAGCCATCCACGACCCCGATTGGCTTGCAGCTATCATCATGGCATACATAATCTGTCACCGAGCTACATGTATGAACCCATTGTACTGCGTGATACACAGAGCATCATCATCATTTGATCCGCAGAGTGATAAATTGAGACTATATGGCTTATAGGGCTCGAGTGAGCTGGTATCTATTTCGTGAAATCGTAAGGCGAGTATTGGTGACTCGATCCGACAGCTAGGCGCTGTAAGAACTGATGTAATACTAAGGTGTCGTTAGCCAAAGCCATGTGTTTGACGCTGAAATGGAGTGAAATGGTACCGTCAAAACCGATTCATCTTCGCCACCATCAGTTGGCAGATAGACGTACAGAATCAGGGCGTGTTCATGACAGAAGCCTGATCGGCGTCAGTTGCTTGGTTCTTGCAATACATGGGCATGATGTTGACGTGTACTCACAAGCAATCACCCTCCCACCCAGCCGTCCAACACTCATGACTTTGCCCCAGTCCTTGCCGTCTATCCTCACAGACGCCCAGCCTTCTTCGCTGCGGCCATCTGCACTACCCAGCAGCTTCATACGCGTACTCGGGTGTTCTGCAATGCCGATGTCGCCGTTGGCTACCTGACTAGGGTCTAGCTCTGGGTTTGCGAGATCGGTCCAAACAGAGGACATGCTCATGGCGTCGGTCTTGATACTCATTCTGAGGCAGCCGTGCATGTTGGCGGCCATGTCGAGTCTTGTCGTGGTCGCTGCAGCTCCTGAGCTTGTCCTAGCTCCTGCAAGGGCTAGCTTGGTGAATCGGTCGCTTATGCTCTTCAGCTGCATCAGGGGAGGTAAGATGATATGGACGTCCGGTTCTCGAGTCTGCGGTTCGTGGAGGCTTGACACGGTGTCGGGGGCAAGCACTCGCACAGGTACCTCTTGGGTGATGATGGTTTCTCTGTTTCCGCCAAACTGGTCATGGATCATGGTGTCGTGGTCGCGATTTCCGGCGGCAGGGAACGCCGAGTAGGAATTGTTTGACGAGGTCGTGGCAATGGTGAGGGCAAGCAGAGGTATGTGGTCCTTCTTCGTCAGGCGGATCTGGGCCGACGTCGCGTTTAAGGCGGACTTGAGAGCACGATGGAGCGGTCCCAGAGGCACTTCGAGATTGATGACATTGTTGGCGGCGGATTGGACAGCGTACGTATCGAAAATGGTGTCCTTCCTCGCGTTAGGTCGAACGCAGGGAAAGTGTGGGCGAGCTCACAATGGAGAGGACGCTGCGGGCGGTCAGCAACTGCCTTCACAGCAATGCAGAAGCATAACTCACGCCCACACCTGCGTGCCTTGCTCCGGGATGATGGTGAAGCACACCTGCTCGTCGCTGAGCTTGAGCCAGGCGAGCGGACCCAGCGAGTTGAGCGATGCCGTCAGTTCTGCACCAATTAGCCGGGTCGTTCTTCCCGTGTCCAGTGTGCAATGCTCGCTGGCTTACTTGTGAAGGTTGTGATGTTGTGAATCTGGGCCTTGAAGCGCATCGTGGCTTGCGGCTTGAGGCTTGCCTGAGGTTTGAGGCTTGAGGCTTGAGGTTGGCATTCGCATCGCGTCGACACGTCTGGCGGACAAGAACGCGGGGCGCACGAGCCAACTCCGCCATCTGACCGTCACCGTCGCCGTCGTTCTTCCCTCCCTCTACAACAGACACCCTTGGCAAAGTCTCCGAGTTTTCATGTATTCGTTATGCTCCTTGAACTGTTCATGTTCGAGGTCTAGTACCTACCGGCTACGGTAATCATGGCGACTGCATGTTCGGCTGGAACGATGACGCTCTGCAACGTGCTATGGACAGTCCCTGCTATTTGAACGTTCTACGGTAAAGACTCAAACTTGTTGCGGCAATCAACAAATGCACTATTGAACGCAGGCTGGACGAGGATATGGACGGGTGGGTCATTGCGTTGCCTGGCGGTCACCAGGCGAGTTACATCGAGAGAAAGCTCAATCACAAGGTAGCCTGGTAGGTAGCACTCAAAGACTTATACATCAGAGACCAAATAGCAAAGGAGATTCGTTATTTCATCAGCTCATTGCCATCCACGTTCGTCGCCGCAAAACCAAACGAATATCAAAATGAGTCCTGGGTGAGCGCGACGGCTTTTCCACAAACAAGAGGCATCTTCGAGAACAATACAAGAAAGAAAAGAGAACCCGAAAACTCCTGAAACCGGTCCAGACTGCACTTAACGCCTTGTCGCTATGCTGTCAAACCAAATAAAGGTAACCGCTCAATGCCATGAGCTGGCCGTGCTGAAAAGAAAAAAAATATCGCTTTGAAGTAAAGATAAAGTCGGCATCTCAGAACATTTCATGTTCTAAACCCCCATAACCATCGTCGCTTACTCCAGCTCTCTTGCCCTTCACCCCATTGGGGATATCAGGAACTGGAGGTACTGCAACACCGTCGGGTGCGACAGTGACGATGTGGTCCTTTTCAGCTTTCTTGCCGGAAGTCGATCTCTTCCTCAGAGCGATGTATTTATTCTTGACCAGCTTCTTTGAAGGCGTGGTCCTGGAACGCTTCGTAGATTGTGCATCAGAGTCTGATGTCTGTGCAACAGAAAGGTCAGTTTCCGTTTCCGTTTCGGTGGGGATGGGCTGGTATTCGCCGTCATGGTCACCTTCGAGAGCTGTTTTGCGCTTCTTGACGATCTTAAAATCAAGATAAGTTGCACTTGCCGCTTCATGCGGGGACATGGTAGGTGTTGGTGGGAGATTTGTCGGCAGCGCAGGAAGCGGCGGGACAGGGTTTGGATTATGTGGACCAAGAGCGAGTGACAATTCCTTCCGGGCTTCTTGCAGTTTATGTTCGAGATCGGAGACGCGCTTGCTGAGCTTTCTTTGCTTATTGAGGTCGCGTTTCGAAGGGGTTTTGTAGAGAGCAGGCGTGCGTGGCGTAGTAGCGAATGTGAAGCCGTTAGGCGTGGGCGTGGCAGGAACGGGTGTGGAAGCATGGTTCGCAGTTACATAGATAGAGGTCACAGAGGGCGAATTGGCAGGCACGAAGCTAGTCGTTGCAGATGCGGTAGGTGAGTCTAGAGTTGAGAGATCAGCGTGATTGCTTGCATGCTTGCATAGTGCAGAGGACGCACTGTTCATTGCCCTGGCCCTGTGCGCCGCAAGCGCAGGTCGCACGAAGACTTTGGGAGTGGGCAAGAGGCCATGCTCCTTTGCGACTCTATAAGCCTCCTCGACCTCCTTCCTGCGGTCGACTGCCGCCGTGTCCGAGGTGGCCTTCTCTGCCGTCTCGCTGCCTGCCTTGCGCTTGCCCAGCGAGCTGGCTCCGTTGAACCAGGAGGTCAGAGCTCGGGAGAGGCGACTGAACGGGCCCTCGTTCGCACTTGTCGGCTCTAGTGCAATGCGAGTTGTGTGATGGCTGCTGGCGGTGGTGGCAGAAGGCGTGCGTGACGCAGCCGCGGGTCGCTTTGGTGCGACGGTGGAAGATGCTGCTGTGGAGGGTACTGCTGTAGAGGGCTCTGCTGTAGAGGGTTCTGCTGTAGCGGGTTCTTCTGTAGCGGGTTCTGCTGTAGCGGGTTCTGCTGTAGCGGGTTCTGCTGTAGCGGGTTCTGCTGTAGAGGGTGCTGCTGTTGCTGCTGCCGCTGCCGCTGCCGCCGCCATGTCGTGGGCGACAGACCAAGCAGGAGCGGGGATGGTTGCGAGGCATTCGGCATTGAAGCGGTCTATCACGGGCCCTAGATCCAGGTCTTTCCACAGCTCGTCTGGCGGCGGGCGGATGCTGGACGTGCTCATGTGCTCATAGAACCTGGACTTGCCCAAGTTCTCGTCGGCGGGCTGCTTGGCTTCTTTCGGCATTGCGCAAGGGCACTAGCGGTGATTGCTGGAAGTTGTGGGCCTGCAGTGCTGCAAGGGCGGGTGGAATGTGAGCAGAGTGGATGGGATGTTTGGGATGTTTGGGAGCTGCGAGGGACGGGGCCGCGACGCGTCTAAAATGCCCAGCACACGCGCGCCACAGCAACAAGGGTCCGGGCAACGGCTGTCCGTGCGTGCTGTCCAATTATCACTCTTAGATCACATGATGACAACATCTTCGGGTGACATATCTGGTTCACTCAGAGATTAGGGAGCCCTGATACAATGTAGGAGTCAGGTTGCACGCGTTTGCAAGGTGCTGGTAAAATGCTTAGATTATCACCGGGTACTTTAGTCAATCTGAAATTGACGTGATGTCTGCCAACCATAGCACATGATCTGATTTGTCGAATGTGACTTTACCTGCCCTCCGCCTCAAGCCATACAGCGCTCCGAGGCGAGCTTATCTCGCCGATTCCCACAGTACTACTCCTTACGTCTGGCACCACCACGACACACTCCCCATACGTCAAGTAGTCCGTTTCGCAGTTGAGCGGCTTCTCTTCTCCTGTTCCGTCCTTCTTCATGTCATCTTCGCTCTTGGGTGCGATCCTGGCACGGATCTCGACGTTTGGGAGAAGCACCGTCCCAGGCCGTAATGGTAACAGCATAATTGAGAAGTGCTGCTCCTCATCCTCCTTGGCTGTGAAATGAGCGCGCCGCTGCCCGGCCACGAGCCAGGTGTCAGGGCTCGCTTCCAGCGTGTAGATGAAGTCGATTGCATCGTCAGGGTTCGAAAGATTGGCTGCTGATAAAAGGCTGCTTTGGGTGCACCAGCGGCGGGTATGTTTGATGCTGAGTTTGGTCACGAGAGGCTGGCCAACCACGGCGATGGTCGAGCCGGGCGACGGCGAGAATTCTGATGGTGCCAGTGAGAGGGACGCTGTATGCAGAATGTGTGTCTGTGGTATAGAGACCGTTATGATCATGCGACGAGCGGGGTTGGGAGAGGGTGGAGCAGCACCGGGAATAGAGGGTTCTGAGTCTGCCGTTTTTGGCAGAAGAACCGATCTGTGATTCTAATCATACGATCAGCGACACAATTCACTGAAGCCTTTTCCAGTTGGCTTACCTGATGCCACTTCTGGAGCCAACTGCGAGTGTCCTCTCGTATGGTCTGCGGGAGACTTTCGATGCACTCATCCCAACCCATGTCATCAAAAAGGCCCATATTGACCTGCTGCAATAGAGCCACCCCTTCAAACTGCGGAGGAAGAATTCGATGTCTAAGCCGATCCATGAAGGTATTAATCAAAAGGCGTGCCAGGCGATGAACGGGGCCATTCTCAACTGCATTGCCGAATAGTGCGCCCACTCGCTCCAAGACCTCTTCATCTAGACAACGATATTCCACAGACAGGGCGAGGCTCCCATTGTTGGCAACCTGGCTATGTCTACGTCCACTGGCCTTGACACCTTTCTTAGTTACTTTGTAGGTGACAGCAACGGGCTGTTTAGGGAAGACCTGGAAGGAGCCTTTCGGTTTCTTCGGTGCAATAACGTCGTATTCATCTGAGCCTTCGAGTGACACATTTGTGATTTCCAACGGCACCTGGCTTGCAGTCTTGATGTTAAACTTTGAGAAGAGAGAAGCGTTCTTGAAATGATCGTGAACGTTGACATCCAGAGGTAGCTCGACTGGAATCGTGAAAGACGAGTAGTACTGAAATTCGCCGTTTTCAGTAAAATAGTCGATTTCCATCTTAACCGTGAGGTCAGATAGCATTGTCTCCGTCTCGTAAGGAATCTGGAAGGTCACAGTGGTATTGGCGGCAAGCTCTCCACTGCGAATGACACCTGGGCTGGGTTTCTCTACAATCTGAGTATCCCCTGAGATTGTAGTTGCATTGGCCGTGCGCAGGCGTAGACCGGCTGACGCCGACTTTAGGCGTATCTCAGCCCGCTGTATCTCGTTCCATCCGCTCGAGCATGTGATTTCGATATGCCTAGGCTTATCGATATGTATGAAATGCGAAAGGAAAAGCCGTGCTTCGAAAGCTTCGGTGCGTGGAAAACACAGCACACGATTCTTCTTTGCAGACTTGAGCGAAGTGGCGGAGACGGAGGTAATGATACCTAGAGGGGTGGTCGCTTCATCCTTAGTGAAAGGCTCGTGTACGAAGGCGATTCGCTTCGTTTGCAAGATAATCTTGTTGACAATATACGCGCCAGTGGTATTAACCTGGCGCAGTTAGTGAGGTGAGTGGTACAGAACAGTAGGTATATGACGCACATTTGAGCTCAGCCATACTCGGCAAACGCCTTTCGCAACATGTGCAGCTTCTGTGCTCTCAAGCCATATGTCTTTGCCTTGCGCTGAGACTGCATCTATAAGCCGAATCTTTGCCTTGTCAAACTCAACTTCATCTTCTAGAAGATGTCTGAATTGAAGTCGCAGCTGGAATCCATCTTTTCCCTCAAAATGACGTACGTATGGCTCTACAACAATGTCGTTGAAGTATTTTGCCATCTGAACATTCACGTCATAAGGCAACTGCTGCGAGTAGTTAACCAGTTCTGAAAATATGCCAGCAGTGCTGACTTGGTCATCATTGAGCCAATCTTCGGGCGTTTGGAAAGCTTCTGTCGAGCTTGCTCCTGACTTGTGGGCTCTCATGGATCTCTTGCTCGCAGCTGACTTGGCCAGCACTTCCAAGAGAGTTCGTACAAACTCGTCTTTGCGATTCAGCTTCTTTAGGCAGCGGGCATACACCTTGAGCATGGTCGCCTCAACGGTGTTCCAACCAGACTCTCCAAATGTCGAAGCCATGCGTCCAAAATACATAGCAGCGGCCGCAAAATCGCCGAGTTCAAAGCGCAAGGCGGCTAGATCGCCAAGCACGCTTTCACCGGCCTTCGTCTGGCCTGCGGCCATGTAGTGTTTCACAATCAGATCGCTTAGAGTCTCATAGGACTGACGAAACCTGTCCAAGTCTGACATTGCGTTTCTGAGCGCAGGTGCTGCTAACCCAGCAATGAATTCTTGGGGGATTGACTTTTCGGGTTGCGCGTCTTCTTCATCTGAGCTATCCTTCTCGTTGGAGGCGGAATTGTTATCATCCAAGTCCACCTCATTGAACTCCTCTTTCGGTTCCACTGTTGCAAGAACAGCCACCCATCCAACGTTCCAGCCCAGGGCCTTTCCTACACGCTCCATAATGCGCCTCTGAATAGCCAACAATTGGGCCCTAGTACCGGCAAGTTCTTGTTGTCCATTCTTAGTCTGCGGCAAGCTGCTTTCCTGTTGGGGCGTGGATCGGTCTTGATACTGTCCGTTCTCGAATATTGTCTGCGCGCTTGCGGAAGCCTGCGCATACGGAGCGTCCACAGACTGTGGTCGACCCTGGCTGAGTGATGATGACCGGGACGGATGTATCTTAGACTTCGACTCCGACATGGAAATCTTTTGCTCCTTCGCAATTTTTCCAAATGGCAAGGTCTTGCTACAAGATCGGTTGCCCGCGTCGCCGAAGAATCGGGTGAATGGAAGCGAAGATGTTGTCGTCTCCCGTAGGATTTGATCCAGGGCAGAAAAGGTCCATGATCTGACAATATTGTCTAGAAATTGTTCGGGGAACGTGATTTCATGTGCTTTCGCACCTTGCAGGAGGTCAGTTCGCAATAGACGTCCCGCAAATGTGATGAAGTTTAAGGCTCGTGAACACAGCTCGGCCAAAGAGAACAGATCTTCAGCATCAGCAGACGAGGTATCGGTATTCATGCCGACATTGCCATCATCCACTGACCGTTGGGGTACACCACCACTGATGCGCGGTTGTAATCTAGCCGCTAGATCAGATCGCACCGACTGAGAATTACCCAGACGCAGCAACAGAGACATTTGACGTGCGAAGATGTACGTGCGGAAGTCGAAAACTGAGATTTTGTTAGAAAGGATCTGGCCTCGGTAGTCTTTTTTGTTCGCGTTGATTGGCGAGTCATCGTGAAATTGCGGCTGTTGTTCGTTTTCCTTGTTGGTTCCCTTGTGCGAGAGTTCTAGCAAGGTTGAGGCCTGCTCGTATAGGTCCTCGGAGTGGTCGCTGATAACGCCACCCTGAGCAGTGCTGCCTTCCATGGCCTGCTCGCGAATCACTGTGTCAAGTCCGATTGACAGCTCATCATAGCCAAGCAATGCGTCCTCTACCAAGCCAACGCTTTCAAAACCTCTCGCAAGGCCCTCCTTCAATATGAAGAACGTGCAAAAGTTCCAGCCTGGAAGCGAGCGCTGAGAGTCCTTTTCTCGAATGTCGTCCTCGTACTGCCCAACGCGTAGGTCAAAAGATCGGAGAATCAGTTGTTTGAACTTGACAATGATTTCATTCCACGCTCTTTCCTGCTCTTGGGGACCTTCGGTAACGGGTGGGCTTGTCACCGGCGTCTCAGGGAGCATGTGGGGTGGAACGGAATCCTTTTGTAGCCGCACCTGAGCAACGCGCTCTGGAGCAGACTTTGACGCAGTGTCGAAGTCAGCGCGTAACTTTTCTAGGAGAGTAGTGGTTCCTTTGGTGAACCGAGAAGCAAGGTTACTCTTTTCCTTTTCGCCGCTAGCCGAGCTTGCCGATCCACGAGGCTGACTTGCTGCCGGAGTGTCTGGCAGAACCACATGGACAATCATCCATTCAAAAGCATCATGGTTTTCCTGCTTACTTGCAGAAGAGCTGCTTTGTGAAGACGGTGTGTGTGTTTTCACCCACTCCCTAACCTGCTTTCGTGCAGTAGATTTGTAAGTGTCAGAATCGTCGCATCTAAGGATGTACACTTTCAAATACGGAGTTTGGCGAAGACCTGGAATTTGATGGCGTCGCTCTTTGGAAGCCCCTTTACCTTGGTCCGTAATAGTCGAGGTTAGCGTAGATGCAGTTATCCCTGCCTGCGAGGCGGTATCTGCACTCGGCACCAAATCTACGTGCAATGAATCAATCGACCGCAATGGTCGGGTTGATGCTTTCCAGTGGAGATTCTTCAGGGGGAGACATGAGACAAGCTGCTCCTGAATCAACGGAAAGAGGCCTGACGGATCGTGATATTCAACTACAAGATGTCAGCATGTCTCCAGGTTCAATGAAACTCGGCTGACGTGCCCGTAACCTTGGAGCTGGACAACCCATCCATCATCGCTGGTTCGAATTGCATTTGCCTAGAAGCAACTTCTGTGGCACCCACAGCTGGCGCACCATTTCCGGGGGTGTTCATCAACCGTGTTCACCAAAGAGAACAGGCCCGGTTCCCTATTTAGATAGATTGGTAAAGTCTGTCTAACCTCGCTGAAAGTAAAGGTGCGGAACAACTCGATGGCGGTGATTCCTTGAAGCGCTAGGTAGGTAAGACTACGCTTCTCCTTATTTGAGCTAGCGAGTCACGTGTGTAGCGAGGCCCTGTCGACCCACCCCGCACCGACCATGCTCCTCTTTCACTGTTGAAACCATTCCGATATCCTCTCTGCGAAGCGCCAGTCTTTAGGCCGTCGATTTCTCAACTGTCGGCGCCGAAACCCGGCCCAGGCAACCACGCAGGTGCTCAATATGTTAGGTAAGGCATTGATCACAGTCCATATTGGCCCTTCGTTTATCCACTCACAACACTTCTTTTACTTTACCAGACAGCAGTCTGGTTTGTCTACTACTTCACATGATACCACTTCATGGTATCAGTCACCAACCATCAAATCAGGTCATATTGGATGTTCACTAATATACAGAAACGAGTATTTAAGACGCCGTTTTGTTTTACCACATTGTAGTGCTTGAGACATTATATCATCGCAATAAGAGTGACAATCATATCGAGGGATATTCTTGAGTTGATGTGGAGATTAGGCCAGCTCATCTGCTACCTACAGCGTACTTGTTGGACACTTCGAGTGGTGTCAAAAGCTTTCAAGCTATCACTCTTATCCAGGTCGATATCAGTTGTTGATACAGGCATCGTACTCATGCATACGACGGCCGAATGATGCCCAAAAAGGACGAGGAACAGATTGACCTGCATGCTGGTCATTGCTCCAGAACAGAATCGTCGACATGGTATGTCTTGCTGGACCACAGCAATACCGATCCCAACATGATCCGGATGCTTTCATTATAAGAGACTTAAAAACGTGCAATCACCCCATAATCATGATGTTCGACACATTAACGACTTGTTGCTATGATGCGCAAGTTTGTATTTTGGAATGAGCTTGTGTCATTGCAGGTACTATGATGCGAAAATTGCCTAAAATACGCTAGCGGTGCACTCCGCCCCGCATTGTCAACATTCTTTCTGGGTTCCGGTGAACGATTGCCACAGGGCTCTCCTTGTCGAAAAGAGCGCAGGTCTTGCGAACCCTCACACATGCTCGAAAAGCTAGCCTACGGTATTGGCTACAACAGATCAATGTTCGGATCGAAAATGCCTAGCGGGCTGCCTCTTGATGATTTCTGGCACCAGGCGTTGTCGCGTTTTACGCCTCGCGGAATCTCGCGAGCTCGCATTGCTCGTATTAGGTACTACTTGCGCGTCAGGAGGTCGGGCAAGCTCAGTGCTTCCATTCTCCTTCGATATGCTTTTGCCTCGCAACACATGCGCAAGCTTTACGCAACTCAAGCCTTCTGTACAAGTTCCACTATCTTCGTGCAACTGACGGAGTAAGCCTTGTTTCGTATTCCATTGCTATACCTATAGTTTGGTGCTGCCCAAGACGTGCCAGCGTACAGAAAAGCTTCGTCGATTCAAGTTTTGTCGTCACATTCGCCATTGCAAAACTCAAAACCGCCACTGTGAACACACTCTTCGACGAACTCGTGGTCCAAGATGGGCATGGGGGATTACTGTAAGTCTCAAATACATACAGGCATCCTAGCTAATGTATGCAGCATCCGGGAGCATTTGGTACTATGCGCCAGACAAAGCAGCTCCGATAGTCTTCATCGTACTCTTCTTCATCTCGGGCGTCATCCACGCATGGCAGACGGTTAGGCACGGGTCCTGGCGAACGACCATCCTACTCCCATGGGCGGCAGCATTGATGATCGCCGGATTTATCATTCGGGAGCTTGGAGGGTATCATACAGAAAACCTTACCTATCTCATCGCTTCCACTGTACTCATCATGTCCGGTCCACCCGTTTACGCGCTTATCAACTACTTCATTCTATCGCGGATTCTATACTACATCCCGTATCTCGCACCAATGCATCCAGGACGCGTTGCTACAACCTTTGTTGGCCTCGAGGCAATTTGTGAGATACTGATCGGACAAGGCGCGTGGCAGATGGTGAATTCATCCATGACGCCGAAACAACGCGAACTGGGAGCAAATCTCGTAACCGCGTCGCTCTCCCTCCAAGTAGCGCTCTTCGGCTCTTTCGCCCTTCTCGCTGTCCAATTCCACATACGCGCCAACAAGGCAGGGTTACCGTCTCGGGATCTACGGATAATACTGTATGTCCTGTACATATCCGCCACAATCGTAACGATCCGATGTATATACCGCCTGGTAGAATACACCGAGGCTGGGACAGTACCATATACAAGAACGAGGTTTTCTTCTGGATCTTCGAAGCCACCATCATGTTTCTCAATACGGCTCTCTTGAATGCCTTTCATCCAGGCAAGCGTTTGCCTCGATCGAACTCCGTGTTCCTTGACAGAGACGGGGTTACAGAACGTCGTGGTCCGGGCTAGGTCGACGACAGATCTTGGATCATGACAGTGTTTGATCCTTTCGATGTTTGGGGTCTCTTTACTAGGCGGGACGAGAAAACACAGTTTTGGGACATGAGCGACGAAGAATTGGAACGCCTGCGAGCTGAAAAGAAGAATAGCAAACGGAATATTATCGCTGGAACAGTTGATCCATTCCATCTTTGGGGCTCCAGAGGATATGTTGGGAAGCATTTCACAAGCAAGAGGGCTGGCGCAGGGTCCCGAGCAACGCAGACGACGGAAGAGGCAGACAATTCACCTGCCTAATTCTGCAGCAGCTCGGGTTATATTAATTTGGATACACTGTTTCGTAGGTTGTGATGTAATGCAAAGGTCGCTGATGCTCAATGGTTTCCACTGTGTGCTCCTTCCATTTTTATTTCTTCGTGACTTCCCACGCGGAAGCTCTGCGCATTGCACCTACGTATGTACGATCACATGTTCTTACCAAACTTTCGTCTATGTATTTACTTTCGCTTGCCGTCGCCAGGGCCGCTTGAAAGTGCAGTGTACACCCGTTTTCATCTCATCGCTGCAGCTCCATCCTTCCAATCGCTAAATTATATGCAATGGCAAGCCAAAAGACTGCTTGGTTCGGTGCGGGCTTCGTTGCAGGTGTGGCATCTCTGTTCCTGATCGAGCGAATGGTTTGTTTTGTCATTCCGTACTCTGTAAGTGAATGGCGATGGAAAAGAAAATACTTTACTCACATATTCACATTAGATCAAAGAACCCCAAACACTCAGTAACAATGCCAATGAGGATACTGCCACCGTCTGCGACGACTCAAACCGAGATCAGCCTGCAGCCAATTGCACCTCAACCGCAACAATGGACTGCCTGTAGTCTGCCTGGACGATGAAATCGGATCTTCTGTTTCTCCCTTGCGCACACTTCAAATATCTCGGCATGAGTCCAGTCGAGCGTCGCCGCAAGAAATTCTCAAAACGCCCACCGGCACTGATGACACGAGAAAGTCTGGAAGAAACATTGTCGTCACAGCCGACGAGCTTAAAGGCGACGACGACGACGACGACGACGATGAGGACGACGACTACCTGATGATGGCTCCTACACCGAGAAGACTCTTCCACAAAGGCAAGGGTAAGGCGTCGGTTCGCCCAGCGTCTCCACCGCCGATTATCGATTCGGCCCAACCAACGGTTGTAGACAAAAGGAAATCGAAAGCTCCGGCTCACACACTACCTCCAGCCAAATCGGTGCCGTCCGTGGCCCCGAGGAGAGCGCCGTTCGAACTGAATGAGAACGCAGGCATGGCAGAGCAGGACACTTTTGATTCGGTAATCGCGAACTCGAAGCAAGATGTCAACCGAAACGGCGAAGGCGGCGCCCGTGGCCCTACTTCAACTTCCTCTGCTTGCGCAAGCCAGCCACCGACGACTAAGGAAAGTGGTAGACGGATCAGCGAGCCCATTACGAGGCGGCAAGCAAACACTAGCGGGTCGAAGGCACTTCAGTTGGACTCGTTGTGAGTAAGGAGGACAAAGGAGGAGACCACAGGCAATGGGAAGAAGTTGATACCGCAAAGGTGCATTACTAGAGTCTGGTCGAACCGATGGGCCTGCATGGACGCGTTTCAGACGGGAAAGGAGCCTAGTTCTCAAGGTAAAGATCGGGTGTTGTTTTGCGCATTGGATACTAGACCGTCCTGCATTGGCTGACGGCATTGTGTCTCGTCTATTCCATGCATATATCGTCAAACACCCTTTCATCTCTCTCAATAACGGGCACGAGCATCGGTTGGATGAACGCAGTACATGCTTGCTAAGTGATCCAAATGCTTGGAGCTCCGGAGATCGTCTCGAAGTTTTATTCTGTATACACATGCGACTTGTTAACTTGGAGTTATCGAAACAGTCCTCGGAATTGATGCAATTTCCATTCAGCACATTCACACTAGTCAAGGCTCTACAGCATGCCACTCTATCCTTCCGTGCTACGGCATCTGATTACATCCTTCTGTGTCTTCCCAACCTGCAGAATCCACTTCCAAGGCTGTTTCACGCCTGAATACTCAAGCTGATCTTTGAAGTGAATCCCAGCCGCACTCTAGCCTGCCATGCTTCTCCTCTGCCCCGTCCCCATCCCGTAAGCACCTCCGCCCTTCCTCTTCCTTTGCTTCCTGCGCTTGCTTTGCTTAGCTCTCTTCTTGATTTTTTCTTTCCGCCTGCCCTTTCACGGCATTCGTCGACCTCATCAATACTGAACTGCGAATCTTCTTCGCACACGACCGCCCCATTCTACCATGTTTCCTGCACCGAGCCGCAAGATCCTCGATGAGGGCTTTGTACTCCGTTTCGCGTTGCGCGCAGTAGCATTCCACGCGAGTCGATCGAGAATATATACGCGGTTACGAACGCGGCAGCAAAGTTTCTGTAGACGTGTGTGAAGTGGGCTAATGGCTTTCCAACGCAGAACGGACCTGGCCGATTATATCCGGGGTTTTGCAGACGTAGGTAGCTCCGAGGCCTTTCTTTGCCTGGATGAGCCCTTCGTGCGCCTCACGTTGACTGTCTTTGAATCTGCCTTCTGCCCGCGCTGTGCGTATGATATTGTTGACCTCGTCTAGGGCTTCGCGAGAGATTCTCTCGGCTTCCTCTTTGGAGAGACGAGTTGGGTTTCTGGGCCATTGGGAAATAGTCTTTGCATTTTCAGCTGTGCTGTGATGAAATGCTGATCGGACATGGGTACGAGATTCCAGTAAAATATAGCTGGAGCGTTTGCTCTTAGTTTGCCTATGCTGGGAATCAACGAATGGAAAACGATAAACTGCCGCGCGGAATGCAGCAAAGCATAATCGACGATGACGAGTAACAACATATTAGCCACAAAATCTATAAGCATGCCCAAAGAACATCGGAAATCAAAGGGATAAGTCGCCTTTCATAGTCATGACGGCTCCGTCGACAATCATGCACATCTCATACGTTATGGTATATGCCGGGTATGTACTACTCGATGCGGTAGCAATTCGCATGAGCGCATAGCCAAATCCGCCCAAAATCACCTTGTCCATGCATATGCCACTGACGCCCAAACACCATGCTAAATGTAATGTAAGATTCGCTCATTTCGAAGGGAGGGCGAAAAGCTGCGGTTGCATATTGATCTTGCAGAGACGTGCGATGCAGCCTGAGAGCTGAAGGAGCGTTTGGACGCCTTCGAGGATACGCATATGCGTGAAGCCGATCTCCTGCGCATAATTAGACCAGCCCAAGTCGCGTTAGCCGGTACACGTACCTTGATAAACTCCAATTTCGCATGCTCGCTCAAGCTGTCAATAGTTTTCGTAACCTTGAACATGGTGCTGATGATGTCGTGACAACTGTAGCCCAGGTCCCAAAGTTCCTTTAAGGCTGTGAGAGCATCGTCCACCCTGCATTCGTGGCATGCCTTGACCATGGCCTGAACCTTGATCGGATGCGGGCTGTCCACCACCCTGAAAACGTTGTCCCCATTTACGAATCCGAACCCAGCATGAGTCGATTGTAGGTTGTTTATGGCTTGTCGCATATCACCCTCGGCTGAGAAGACGAGAGCAGCCACACCGTCGTCGGAAAATTGCACCTGTTCTGCCTCGCAAACCTGCATAAGCCGGCGCACGATTTGCGCATCTGTAAGGCGGGCGTATCTGAGGATAGCGCAGCGGGACTGCAGCGGTTCGATGATCTTATTGGACTGATTGCAAGCAAAGGCAAATCGCGTGGTGCTGCTGTAGATCTCCATTGTCCGTCGTAGCGCCTGTTGAGCTCCGCTCGTCATGCTGTCTGCCTCGTCCAAAATGACCAATTTTTGCCTGCCCGGAGGCAGCGTCACCTTCTTCTGCGCGAATCCCTTTATCCTATTCCTGACAACGTCTATACCACGCTCGTCGGAGGCATTGAGCTCAAGTACGGCCTCCTTGTACGCATCGCCGAGAAGCTGGCGCGCAAGGCAGAGGATCGAGGTCGTCTTTCCAATGCCAGGCATTCCCGAGATGATGACATGCGGCATGTTGCCATCCTTGGCAATGATCTTGAGGCGCTCGATTGTCTCTGTGTTGCCGACGACATCGTCGAGAAACACGGGCCGGTATTTCTCCACCCTACGCCTTCTTAGCTTGCGACTTTGGAAGCACACGGGGCAGCAGACTTACCATGGCAACTCATAGTTGGATCCTCCTTGTGCATTGGGGTTGGCCTTGATGCCGTTGCTGGCAGCCGCCTTGGAGGACTCTGCTTTGGCCATGTTGGTGAACGTTCAGATGCTGCCGTGGGGCAACGCGTAGCCGTCGCGTCCTCGCGTGGAAGTGGCTTAGTCATGCTCCACGTGGACTGCGAAATTTCACGTGATTTGCGTCCTTTGGCCGCGTGCCCCTCTACACAGTACAGAGCCTCATTCCCAAGATCCCGCGAGCTGGAAGCCCCTGTAGACTGCATCAAAGTTTTGAACTTGCTCTGTCTCCCTTTTGACTTCGCTCCTTGCCGCTTCTCACGATGCCGTTCCCGGATCTCGTGCACAAGTTCACAACTGCGACTGCGCCTGCGCCTGCGCCTCGCGGGCCCACCCCCGTGGAGATCCTAATCTGACGGCCCGTCGGAGCGTGTGCAGGTCTGTTTCCAAAGCCTCTATCTATCCCGAGACTCACGGCGCCCTGGGCCTGAATGAACAGATGGTCCGTCTTCTGGCTGTCGATCTCGCGTCGACACTCTGGGCCTCGTATGTGAACACGACGATGCCGAACATCCGCGCAGACAAAGACGAGACCCGAAGTGCTCAGCCCGCCTAGGCACCGCCGACCGGCTGGCATGGCGTCTGAGGAGGCGCGTTGGCGCGGTCATGCCATTGCGCACCAAGACAAGACAAGAGGCGTTTTTGGGGCTTTCTCTGTCCGGGCCCAATGACATATTGCAGCAGGTCCAGCAGGTCCAGCACAGGGTTATTGCAGGTTCAGCACAAAGTCATTGCAGGTCCAGCACAAAGTCTTTGCAGGTCCAGCACAAAGTCTTTGCAGGTCCAGCACAGGGTTATTGCAGGTTCAGCACAAGGTCATTGCAAGTCCAGCACAGGGTCATTGCAGGTTCAGCACAGGGTGGGTGCACCCTCTCTCACTCACACGTAACGCAGCCAGGGTGAAGCAGTGCTGCTGTCGGGTACGTTTGTGCAGTCGTACGCACCCGGCCGGATGCAAACTTGCCATGTGTAGCGCCATCGGTGCGTTCAGCGCCATCGATTTGAAGTACCAGCACCTGTCTTTCTATCGTCACAAAGTGGAACACATCAAGTCGAAGGCAAGCGCACCGCCACCGCGCCACGCAAGCATGCGAGCACAAAACGACAAAGCAGCTGTGTCTATCCGCCGGCGCCAGCGCCAAACAGGCCGGCATGCGTAGTCAAGTCAGACTTCAGTGCCGCTGGATCCCGGCCTCGAAACCAAACCGACATGCTCATACGCGTCATCGCTATTTTCGCCGCAGCCGACCCATCATAAGACGTGGGCAAGCTGCGCGTCCCGCGAGTGCTTTCCTTGCCCATCTGTCCAGTGACTGCCCTGCTTACTCGTGCATAATTGCTCGTTGCCTTTGCCTCGTGCGCCGTTTGAATCGAGTCCATCGCTTCTGGTCCCTTTTCGCAGGTAGGTGGTCTACGCTTAGGTCCTGGGCGTTGCACATCGGTCCCGCCGCGCATCTCTAACCCGCTGAGCATCAGGTTGATCCCGTCGAGCCGCCCCGGCAACATTGTATATACGAGTCTGTCGCTCAGACATCCATCCTCCCCATCACCGCTCAACAATGAAGGGCTCAACATTGGCGCTGGCTGCGCAGCTGGTAATAACGACGTCGGCCTTCCGGCTTGTGCAACGCGAGGTAAGCGCCTTTTGGCTCCCCTATCCTCTTGACCCTCCCGCATCGCCCACCTTGGCAGCACCGTTGAGGCTCACGATGCGCGCATGAGGAGGCGTGCCTGTCCAGCAGAGGCTGACTGTTGCAGAACCCAAAGGTGGTCAAGTTCGATATTAGTCGCCGCGATGTAAACCCCATCGAGCACGACCGCTTACGGAGGCGAGACACGGTCGAAGTGACGCTGGACAACCTCGAGACGCTGTACTTCATGAACGCAAGCCTGGGCACGCCAGCACAAAACTTCCGGCTCCATGTCGACACGGGCAGCAGCGACCTCTGGGTTAATGCCGCCAACTCCCGCCTATGCTCAAGCACCACCGAGCCTTGCCGTTCCGCGGGCACCTACAGCGCCAACAAGTCGTCGACATACACATATGTGAACAGCGTCTTCAACATATCCTACGTAGACGGCTCGGGCGCATCGGGCGACTACGCCAAAGACACATTTCACCTGAGCAATCCGGATTTGACAGTGAAAGACTTGCAGTTCGGCATCGGATACACATCAAGCTCGTACGAGGGCATATTGGGCATTGGCTACCAGGTCAACGAGGTCCAGGTCAACCGTGCTGGCCTAGATCCATACCCTAATCTGCCCCAGAAGCTGGCTGACGACAAGACCATCAACACCAACGCCTACTCTCTTTACCTAAACGACTTGGACGCCTCCACCGGCAGCATCCTTTTTGGCGGTATTGACACGGGCAAGTTCAACGGAACACTCAGCACGCTCCCTATCATTACCGAGGCGAACACATACGCCGAATTCATAATCGCGTTGACCGCTATGGGCGAGGACGGCAAAAAGGGTTCCATCTTCGAAAACGAGAATGTCGCAGTGCTTCTCGACTCTGGATCGTCTCTCATGTATCTGCCTGACAACGTTGCCCAAGCATTGTACACCAAGTATGATGCAACATACGACTCCACACAGGGTGCTGCTATCTGCGACTGCGATCTCGCTAACCAGGAGGGATCAGTGGAATTCACCTTCTCTTCCGACGGGCCCACCATTTCGGTTCCACTCAACGAGCTTGTACTAGTAATGGGTTACCAGCGTGGTCAGCCCATTTGCATCCTGGGCATTGGTCCCTCTGGCAATTCAATCTCCGTTCTTGGAGACACCTTTCTTCGATCCGCTTATGTCGTCTACGACCTTGACAACAACAAGATTGGCCTCGCACAGACTGTGTTCAACTCCACGGAATCAAAGATTCAAGAAATCCAATCTGGATCAACTGGCGTAAGTACAATAGATTCGATGGGACATGGACGTCGTTTTGCAGAGCACTGACCGTGACAATAGATTCCCAGCGCTACAGGAGTGCCCAACGCTGTCTCTTCTCTCAATGTGCAAGGCGGCGGTGGCCGCATTGGCGGTCCTTCGGTCACAGGATCAAGCGGTGGCGGATCATCGAGTGGGCTCGGATCCCCTGCCGCGACCCCAATGCCATGGCACGCTGCTGGTGCCGCGCTTGCTGGTGCCGGAATCATGATGGGCTTCACCGGGTTTTGAACCGCCCAATCATGCAGAACCGGTTTTTCTTAACTATTCAACGACATGATTTAGAGCGCAATTGCATGAATCGGCGTTACAAGAAGGGATGCATTAGACATTCGGATACCAATGTCAGGCCACAGGTGCTTAGCGAGCATCCTGTCATGTACATGGCTCTTACCTTTGCATGCTATATAGCGCAAATGTACAAATTTTGGAAAAGAATTGTTACATCGTATTTTGGTGGTGGTGCAGGTCGCTGAATGTGATCGCAAGTGTGATGGATTTTATCACTGAGCCTAACGATTTGTCCAGGCCGCTCCAATGTGTGAAGAGCGTGCAAAAGCCATTCTCATAGTTCAACTGAAACTTGTGGTTCTGAGGTTTCCGCTACACAGCCCTTTTCCCAGCGTAGACTTTCCGAGCCAGTACTATGCTACCTGCTAGGTAGTGCACATGCCATACCGGGTCGGGCACTACACATCGCGTTAACACGTATTTTCCAGATAGCTCTTGTACTATCTGCAACACAGACTTCCAGTGATATGGCACCTGTCAGCCGGTGTCTGTAGAACGGAGGAACAACTTCGTCGTACCAATCAGTCATGGGGGAAACGAATGAGGGAACGATCATGTTTCACCGTTTCGCTGACAGTGTCACGAACAACTATCCTCATGGAGGGTTGCCATGGGTACCTGCATAGAAGGCAGATGTTTATGACTCCCTCTCTCTCTCTCTCTGTGTCGCAGCTTCAAAGGCCACCGATGTGCCTCGGTGAAGTCTGGTTCAGGGTCTGATCGGAGGTGCTTTGTCAACCCCGCACAAAGCTTCGCCCAGCACATACCTAGTGCGATGATCACCCACATTGCATCGCCTCGGATTTGGGAGAGGTAGGTAGGTACCTCTACAGAGGCTCCAGCCAGTTGGAGTGGACTCATCGTTGCTTTTCGCGCAGCACGCGATGAATTGGGTCAGCTGTACTACACGCAAACTGAATCTTCCCATGCTCGCCATGTCTACCGGTGTAGCAATGCTCTTGTACACTGCTGCAACCCGGTAGAATACCCCAATGCTAAGACCGTCCAGCCTTATGAGGGTAGCGATGTAGTCCGCCGCCAATGCAAGTAACCGTGGTAGCTTGTTGCGGCGGAAGCTGCAAGGACTAGCTCCTGCGAGACGTCATCAATATTGCCGTCGCAGTTTCCCACCGTGATGGGTTTTAGAAAGGAATACATATATAGTCGATTCCTCTCTCTTACCTGTGTTCTCATCACCGACCTCCGCGCAGTACAATCTACGGCGACCACCTATTTTCGCCTACGCTGCTCTCTTAGAAACAGCCGACCTTGGCCCATCTGAACCCGAGCCACCCTCTGCGACAAGGTTTCTGCCGTCGATACCATGAAATACACTCTCGTCCTCGCAGCTCTTGCGAGCAGTACCCTCGCCCAGTATGACCAGAGCTCGAAACCCTTCCGTCTCTTCATCAAGTCCGATAATGCCACTTGGGATGGCACTAGTACGTGATTGCCAATGATGATTTCCCTCTCAAGAGCATATTTCTGACAGGCTAAAGCTCTGGGAACCTGTCATCAGGGCGCTGCGATTGAAGGACTCTGTCCCACCGGCAACACGCACGCCAATACTTCCTTTTCTTATGACACTTTCTACCATGCGACGCAACTCAATCCCCCATACCCAGGCATCGATGGAGACCCAGATGGTCTGCTTCTCTGGAATCTCACTGTCAACGGCGGCGAAATCGTACCCTCGGGCATGCAATTCAGCTCGGATCTCCTCAGTGACGTCGCTACGCCGATATTCTACCCTGGAAATGACACCGCCTCGGTCATATCATTCAGCAGCAACGGATGCATGTACATTGGGAGATTCCAAGATGATACGGTGACTCCGCCGGTGCGGTTGGACCCGCCGCAGAAGATAGAGAGCTGGTATATCTGTTTGACGCGTTGGAGTTACCTCTACTATACGTTGATTTGGAAGATTGGTGTTCAGGGTGTGCCGCAGAACCCGACGTGCCAGAAGGTGCAGGTTTATCGAGAATTCGTCTAACGGTTGAAGATCATGAGCTCGATATTGCAATTGCCAGCGTTGTCTCGGTGAACAGAAAGCAACCGTAGTAACGACCTAAATAGCTTAATGTGTATTTCTACTATTTAGCATGACAAAGTCTGCATTGAAAATGGGGTACTCGAAATTATACAAGAGGATCAAGGCAATCAAATGTGCGAAGGTATACAAGTCTCGCCCACCATCCCCTTACCTAGTCATCAGGCAATCGTGCCTGTGGTTCCTTGCAGGCCTGGCCCCGCAATCCGCAACACAACGTTTGACCCACAACCTCTAAACCTGTTACCTAGGTAGGTAGGTAACCATGATGTGGCATTCGAAATGGACAAGGGTTTCTCGGGTGATGTTTCTGAAAGTAAGGCAGGGGCTAATGGTCCTGTATGTACCTACCGGCAGCCACGCTGTTAAATTTCTCATGGACTCTGCAATCCACCCTACACTTCCATGCCACTGTCATCTGATGTTGAGAGCTGATGTGAGAGCCTACCGGTACTCTATCCGCCCGCTTGCCCAAGTGGTGTCGGGTCATGCTGTACTATCGCGATTTTGATAGCAGACTGCAACAAAAAGCAAAGTGAAGGGAAAAGGGGAATTACTCACAGCCATTGACTTGATTCGTATGCTCGAGCAGAAATATCTCCATTGCCGGGGTCGGATTCATGTTGAGTGTAGATCGATACTAGACCGTATCCGGAGAACACATGGAGATCTTGGGGATTTGATATTTATTAGGTAGCTTGTGCCCACGTACCTATAACAATACCTCCAAGTGTAGACATGCAACAACTCCGTATCGACTAGATATATCTCCTCCAGCACCACGATCAATCTCAAGCTTTTAGACCTTTTCCTTCTCGCTCACCTTCGCAATTGCGGAAATGACGGGTGCCAAGACGACCGTTCTGAAGACGGCTCGGTCTCCACACCAAAGATCCTAGCGAAAGTGCGCTGGCGCGCATGCCGCGCATGCATTGCCAGGGATAAGAGCATATTGCTGTCTTGACCTCACCGCCGCATGGTGTACTAGTTCTCCAATGGCCGCTGCCACGCCCATCTAACAACAACTACCTTGCTCTTTCACCTTCCTCTGCCATCATGGCACCGGCAGAAGCCTTGACCGTCCCCACGGAATGTGGCGCATCTGCGAACCAACCCAAGAAGAGATGGCAAAGCCGTGTGCCATTCGCATCATCAAAAAGCGAACAAGGCCTGAGTCGCCCAACCACGCGCGGGAGCAGGCGTTCCGGCGCGAACAAGAAAAAGGATGCATGGTGGAAGACAAAGCTTTTCGCTGGCATGTATAATGACATCCGGAGAAGAGCACCGTTCTACTGGAGCGACTTCAGAGACGCGTGGGACTATCGTGTCGTCCCTGCGACTGTCTATATGTATTTTGCCAAGTATGTCCGCGGATCCATGCATTGCGACCAAGATCCCTACTTGGAGACGTGAACGCCCGTTCGAATTTACGCCATCGACATTGAAGTCGGTTCTGGCGGCTGCCTTGAGGATGGCCATAATGGACTGACGTTCTTGCAGCATCCTCCCCGCCCTGGCCTTCAGTTTGGACATGTTCGCGAAGACGGACCGGAGTTTTGGTGTCAACGAGGTGCTCCTATCATCTGTGCTCGCATCGGTAGTCTTCTCTCTGGCCGCGTGTCAGCCGCTTGTCATTGTGGGCGTGACGGGTAAGCCATGATTATCCACCAGGAATCGCCAGCTCACCTCTTCACAGGTCCTATAACCGTATTCAACTACACCGTCTACGACATCATAACACCGCGAGGCACTAACTACTTTGCCTTCATGGCATGGATTGGCATGTAAGCTTCTTCGGAGATGCTAGTGCGAGGTAGAGTCTGGCTGATACCTGCAGATGGTCACTGATCTTCCACTGGATCCTCGCCATTACGAACTCGTGCAACGCACTCCGCTATGTGACTCGCTTTTCCTGTGACATCTTCGGATTCTACGTTGCTTTTATCTACCTGCAGAAAGGGATTCAGGTTCTGACTCGTCAATGGGAGATATCTGACGCCTCAGCCTACCTCTCCATTGCCATAGCGCTGCTCGTTACAGTGGTAGCATACATATGTGGTATTCTAGGCGGCTCCTCCCTCTTCCAGCGCCAAATTCGCAAGTTCGTCGAGGATTACGGGACGCCTCTGACTGTTGTATTCTTCACAGGCTTTGTACACATTGGCAAGATGGCGAACATCGAGCTGCTCAAGCTGCCGACGAGCAAGGCTTTTTTCCCGACCACGGACCGCGGCTGGTTTATACACTTCTGGGACATCAGCGTCGGAGATGTTTTCCTCGCCATGCCGTTCGCTGTCCTCCTTACGATCCTCTTCTGGTTTGACCACAACGTATCCTCCCTCATCGCCCAAGGCACCGAGTTCCCACTACGCAAACCCGCCGGCTTTCACTGGGACCTCTTCCTCCTGGGCCTCACCACCGGCGTCGCCGGCATCCTGGGAATCCCCTTCCCCAACGGCCTCATCCCCCAAGCCCCCTTCCACACGACCTCCCTCTGCGTCACGCGCACCGTCTCCGACCACGAAGACGAGGCCAACAAAGGCCACACGCGCCGCATTGTCGACCACGTCGTCGAGCAGCGCGTCTCGAACCTCGCGCAGGGCCTGCTCACGCTCGGCACCATGACGGGCCCGCTCCTCATCGTCCTGCACCTCATCCCACAGGCCGTGCTCGCAGGCCTCTTCTTCGTAATGGGCATCCAGGCGCTCGAGGGCAACGGCATCACGCTCAAGATGCTGTTCCTCATGCGCGACAAGCACCTCACCGCGCGCTCGGACCCGCTGATGCGCATCGAGCGGCGCAGCGCCATCTGGGTGTTCATCGCGCTGGAGCTGGTCGGGTTCGGCGCCACGTTCGCGATCACGCAGACGATTGCGGCGATTGGGTTCCCTGTGTTCATCTTGCTGTATATCCCTATGCGCACGTGGGGCATGCCGAGGTGGTTTACCGAGGCAGAACTGAGGATTCTGGATGCGCCGACGGCGAGTCCCTTTACGATGGAGAGCGTGGGCGGGAACCACGGGGAGGTTGTGGAGGAGGAGACGAGCGGTGTGTTTGATGAGAGCGATGAGGCGGAGAGGGGTGAGCGGAGTGGAAGGCGGCCGTCGAGGCATGAGAGTATAGTAGAAGAGGGCAGGCGGAATGCGGAGGGCGCGAGTCGCAGGCGAAGTAGTTTCCAGACTGCGGAGGGCATGGAGCTGGATAATATCGAGAAGGCATAGACCGTGTGGATAGAGGGTAAGATGCCTTGTGTGTAGTAGGGAAACATGCGTAAGCATCAAGCACACAAAAGTAAGCAAGTCAACGATTTACTTTCAAAGCTGTATGAAGCTAAGAATTTTGTATCTAATTCCTCTTGTGAAATACCTCCAGCCGTCAATCTTTGCCGCATGTATCCCCGGAAGAAGCTCACGGCATATCCAGCCCTATACCGTTCCAAGATAATGACGACTGTATGCCTGCTCGAATGCCGCAACTCCATCTCAGTTGCCGTAAATCATATCCAATCCATGTCTCGCCCATGCGCAAATTGCCATTTGCGTAATGCGGAGCCATGCCGACCGGTAGCTAGACGCTTACCAGGAGGCGTTGAGGTAGCACTTGAGAGACGCAGCTCGCTTGTCGAAGCCGTAGTTGCCCAAGTCGGCGAGCTTTTCAATATCCATCATGGTAGACTTGTGGACCTCGACAGAGTCGCCCTGGCAGCCGTCCTCGCTGTGCATCTGTCAGTTTATGTTCTCCGTATTGAAACACGAGAGCAATGGGCAGCGACGTACGCGTAGAGCTTGCAGGCAGACGGGCGAAAACCATTCCGTCCGGGATACTGGAAGGAAGCCAAATACACTGAGGACGCGAAGTTGGGCCTGTTCGTTAAGCGTCAGTGATAATGTTCTGCCTCGTCATCCAGAGAACATGTATATGCACTCCAGAGAATGCGAGATACTTACTTCACGCTGAAGCAGACAGCATTGCTACCGCCATTCTCGGGATGTTCGTCCACAGCCTTGGTGGTGCCGATCTTGAGCAGCTCGCCCTTGAAGTCCTTCTCGGCGTAGACCCGGACCTAGGTTTGTCAGTGTGCATCTCTTCCTCTATGCAGGCCAGGAGAAACCATGGCTCGTCACTTACGAGGACAGAGTCGCTGAGAGCCTCGCCCTGGTCAGGTACGGGTGCGGGTGCAGCGAGAATGGTGGCGGTCGAAGCCAGAATCAAGGCAACGGAAGAGAAGCGCATTTTGGAAGTTGCTGCTGCTGATAAGTGGTGTCGTGTGTTATTTGAGGTAGGTACAAGGTGTTGGTATAAAGTGTGAGGTGTCGAGCGATTGAGGCAGCGGAAGCCGAAGTCAGCGTGTGCAACAGTCCGTAGTACGGCCCCTACTTGATTCTGGGTCGTACGTACTGTACTGGTATTTGTTCAGTACAGTAACCGCACCATACTATATTCCTAATTAGGAAGGAGTCGAGTGTATATGAGGTGTTGAATATAGGAGATACAATAGATCTAGACCACTTTCGGTAATTTCCATTCCTAACTGGGAAGTGTATAGACTACTTAAACTGTACCAGTCATGTACAGGCCCAGTTTTAGTACGAATCGTACGTACCACGTACTGTTGTGCACGCTGGGGCCCGAAGTTCTTAAACTCTGCCGGCGAGACTATGAGTGAGTGAAAGTCTCTTGCTCTGTGCTTTGGTTGAGAGGTGAAACGTGATTGCGGACGGGCGTGTGCCCAAAGTGGCCATGGCAGCGTCTATCAAGTTCGAGTAGATGCTACAGGATTTTCTCTTTCGCGGCTAGAGCTGATCCCGTGAAAAACAGGACTTGTCTGTTTCTGATAGAATGGCGTTAGCCAACTGGAACGACATGTGGAACTGGAAAAAGTAAATGAGCAAGATATATATGCGTCGCTGTTCAAGTCAGGTCTCACTCGACAAGTTGTAAAACAAATCTAGCGTGAGCAGTGTCAGCGCAACTCGAGAACATTTTGGAAGATGTACTAGAAAATACGCGAGACGACAAGTGTGCAAGATGTTCATGTCGTACCGAATGCGAATTCTGTACAGAGAAACTAACCCTATCCGGTAGATACACAAGATAGGTAAGACCCATCCATGCTTGGGTTTACTGCTTGTCCGTAAAGCTTTCGACAGAGAAATCCCACAGCACGGTGTACAACCGATCATTCCCAACGCCGTCTGTTTCTGAATGATGATACATGCCCATACCGAAGGCAATGAAGGCGAAAACTTGAATACTTTGTTGCGTGGTCCAAGGAGACAAATAGTCTCACGCCGTTAGAAAGGGTCCACAGTAATCTCGTAGAACCGCGACAAGATCATCCTGTCTCTGTAACTGCAGGTATAGTTTCTCAACAACCTCCTGGCATTTTTTTAAATCTTGAAGCTCCGACTGCTTAAGGTACTTGCTCTCGTTACCAGCCACGTCGGTACGGTTCGCTTTGTTTAAGAGCTCTTTGGCCTTCTCTTGTTCGAAATTGATACGTTGCAATATTCGCAACTGAGCTTTATATGTGTCGTGTAGGAGACGCTCTCTCGCTCGTTGGATGTCGTACCAAACTAGATGGTTGGACAGTTTTGCTTCTCGCCTGTCAACCTTCGGGACTTCCTGAGTCTCGACGTAGCCTTGCAAGGCAAGGTCATTAACCACCTTTCGGACAGTGGCCGCTGATGCCATCAACGTATTGCAAACAGATCGTTCTTCGAGCTTCCCCTTCCTAAGGAGTGCACGAACGAGTTTTCGACCGTTGACGCCATGTTTTGCAAGAAGTGTATCTTCAATCTCGTGCTGAATTAAGTGTTTCGCCATCAGATCAAAGTCAACTCTATATTGACCGCGAGCATGCCAGGTGGTAAAGTGAAGGGGGTGGTCCACGAGAAGTTGCATGTGGCCCTCCACGAGTTCTTCACGTTGGTGAAAACTGAGGGTTGTGTGATCGACTGGTTGCGCAAGTACACCCTTTCCATTAGAAGTGGTTTTGGCTATGCGAGCGACGGCGTGCGGATCAAGCCCATTGCAGATGTCCAGCCCATGTATCTTGGCCTGCTGGGCAATGTCCCTGGTATTGACGATATGGTCGAGGTTGGGCTCCCATTGTGGCTGGTCTTCCATGTTCGCGGGTGCTGGATCGGAATAGTCCTCGAAGCAACGAGGTATATTCTTTTCTAAGGATCGTAGAATGATCTCGTATAGCCGGGCAGTGGTGGAGCCGATGAGCTGTTCGACTAGGCCGACAAGGTGATGGGTACGCATGGCAACAGCTGTTTTCTCCGGGTTAACGCGAATGACCAAGTCGTCCTCGGGAGAATGGCGGCAGTTCTTAATGCTGGCGTACTGTCCGTCGTTCAGCCTCTGTCGTGCACACGGATCACAATCAGCGGCGTTGGCTTTCCGTTTGCGGGAGGAGGAGGAGGAGTTGGGGAGTTCAAGCCATGCATCGCGAATGCGACGCTTGTTCGCCATGACGAGCTGTGACAGCTTGTCCTTGTCTTTGGTGCCGGTGGGGAAGGAGCCACCGAAATGTTCTTGGAGGGCCTGTTGTTGCGCAAAGTTGTAAAGGTCTTCTGGTGAGAGGTACTGTGCCTCAGAGGCTTGGATAACCCAGCCGTGCTCCATTAAAGTGTGCACGATGTCATACAACTCGTCGGCAGATGTGACAGTGTCTTTGTCGCCAGAAGCCGCGACTCCTGTACTGGTATTTGTCAAGCCGTCTCCTTGCTGCGACGATGGGAAGTATGCATCGAGCAAATCTGCCAGCGACGTGTGTCCCAATGTAAGCAGGTTCGAGATGACGTTGGAGGCTTTCTGGCCGAAGCGTTCCTCGACGAAAGCGGCGATCTTTCCAACGCGGACAAGATCATAACACTGGCACCAGTCCGGTTCGTAGAATGTAGTGGGTTCGGTGGAGGGCGAGTGGAAGACAAGGTGCTGTTGAGCCAAGACCACGAGGCCATGGCCAATCTGGATCCTATTCAGGTAGCTAGACTGCTTGAGTTCGCTGCTTCGCTGGCGACCGCGACGTTCAAGGACGTTTAATACGCGCTTTACAGAGTCAGAAATGCGCGCTCGATAGGAGGAAAAGGAGTAGGTGCGAAGTCAGGGCGAGGGAACAGAAGCAGGCGCAAAGTCAGTGCGAGTGAAGACAGGATAGGACATGTCACAGCCAAGTAAGAAACAAGTCTTTCTGGCATAGGCGTTCCTGACTAGACTCGCAGTGACTTTGCGACCGCTTCTGAGGACTCGTAGTGAGTTTGTACTCGCTCTTGAGGCACCGCAGGACGAAAGCGCCGTCGGAAGTTGGTGTCTGTAGCGAGAGCGCGCAGAATTTTCGTCCTGGGAAGAGGCGTATGTGCACTGGGGCCAACGTACCGCGGGCAGGTCACCGTGAATATCCTGGACAAGAAATGTGCATAGCTGGGCAAAGACCTGGTCGCGTGTTATTCACAAAACATGGGCGCATATGAGGTGCTCCAACGTACCGGAGTCGCTCGCTGAGTGTACGACATGTTGCCTAGATATTCTGGTGGGAGGATGTTTGAAGAGTGAAGACATAGCGCGCAGCCGGGCTGTTAGGCGTCGCTGCATGTCAGGTTTGCTCTTACGCTGAGGTGCAGAACCGTGGATCAAAAGTAAGAGCAGCGGGGAGAATCGTGGTGATGACCCAGCGCAACCAATCACACACGGCTTATGTCACCCCCTTCAGTTTCCTCACAACTTCACTAATCGTCGCCCTTGGCCTGCCCCATCCCATCCATTGCCGCCTCCCCACACATCGATCGCAGCCCCGTAGCTCGGCGTCCGCTTCACCATGTTCTCTCGATCGACCGCCTGCCGGGGCGCCCAGAGAGCGGCGCGCCAGGCCGTCCGGCCCTCGCAACGCCGCGGCCTCGCAGCTCCTGCCTCAGGATCCTTCCAGTACCAGGCCGGCGACGCAAAGGGCGTCAAGTTCGCCAGCAGAGACTATGCCGGCGCGACCACGACGCTGGCCCTCGTGGCTAAGGCCGGTACGCGATACCAGCCGTTGCCCGGCCTGACCGAGGCCCTGCAGCACTTTGCATTCCGGGTACGCCATGGAGCGCCCTCCGAGCTGTGTCGAGCTCTGCTAATGCTCAATTGCCCTCCAGAGCACCGACAGACGCTCAACACTGCGCATTGTCCGCGAATCCGAGCTCCTGGGAGCTCAGCTCTCCGCCTACCACACCCGCGAGGCCCTGGTCCTCGAGGCCAAGTTTCTCCGCGACGACCTGCCCTACTACGTCGAGCTCTTCGGCGAGATCGCCTCCTCCACAAAGTACCAGCGTACGCAGCACGCAACCGCAGAGATTCAAGACAGTGCTAACTGGGACAGCCCATGTTTACTTCGAGGAGGTCCTCCCCATGCTCCAGTTCTCCCACAAGCGCTTCCTCGCCAACCCGCTAGACATGGCCATCAACTCCGCACACGGTCTTGCTTTCCACCGCGGCCTGGGCAACCCCACCGCCTCGTCGTCGTCGCACCCCTACACCAAGTACCTCGAAGCCGACACGGTTGAGTGGTACTCAAAGGTCGCCTACGCCAAGCCCAACGTCGCCCTCGTTGCCAACGGTGCCGAGCACAGCGACCTGAGCAAGTGGACAAGCGAGTTCTTCGATGGCCTTCCAGCCTCGCCTATCGAGCAGGTCACCACTGGCACCGAGCAGACCAAGTACCACGGAGGTCAGGAGCGCATTGCCCACGCCAGTGCCAATGCTTTCGTCGTTGCTTTCCCCGGATCCAGCTCTCCCTCCGGCAAGTTCTACAAGCCTGAGATCGCCGTTCTCGCGTCGCTGCTCGGCGGCCAGTCCAGCATCAAGTGGTCTTCCGGCTTCTCGCTGCTCGGCAACGCAAAGGCCTCGCCCTCTACTTCTGTCAAGACGACCAGCGCCATCTACTCTGACGCTGGCCTTCTCTACACTGCCATTACCGGTAACGCCGAATACGTTGCGCAGACCGCCAAGACCACTGTCGAGCTCATCCAGAAGATTGCTGCTGGCGATATTCCTCAGGAGCTTTTCCAGAAGGCGAAGGCTGCTGCCAAGTTCACCGAGCTTGAGTACGGCCAGGATACCACCGCCGGCCTCGTCTACACTGGCTCTGGTCTCATCAGCAACAACCAGTCCTACCAGATTGACGAGGTTGCCAAGGCCATCGATGGCGTCACAGAAGAGGCCGTCAAGTCGGTAAGTCTAGCCACTCGTTTATATCTAATAAGCAGAATACTGACAATGATCTTCAGGCCGCCAAGTCATTACTCGAGCAGAAGGCATCAGTATCAGCCGTCGGTGACCTCCACGTGCTGCCGTTCGCTGAGGACCTTGGCCTCATTGTGTAAATACAACATAAGTAGAACGTGGTGGTGGTGCGAAGCGTTGCTTGGTCAGGGGCTTGATGTAACATTACCTGTGATTAGTCCCAGATAGAAGTGTCTTATATGAAGATTTCTCATTTGTTACCTGCTATGATCTTGAACATGCCATATGCGTCTTCTCTTCAAGTGTGGATTCCGGGAGGAAAGTGTTCCGACCTCGCACTGTATTCGTGAGAGGAGATGATTCATCAGTTTTGGTCTACAGTAAATTATCTCACTTTCAACAGCCGCCAGTGCGTATATCCGAGGCAGCAAGCGCGCATCGGCGCTCAGACCACCAATCATCATCGCGCCCAACTGCGAACAACAACGCTCTCACCCATCCGCGACTACATTCTACGCCCGCCCAGACCCCGAGTCCGACTTATCCTCGCGGATATTCCATCGCAATCGCACAACCGCGCCTCCCCGAATAATACCATCGTCTGTCCCGAACCACCGCGTTCACCACCCACGATGCCACAAACCCTCTACCCCCGCGGCACCGTCAAGAAGATCGTAAAAGCGCACGCGAACCGCCCGCTCTCCAAGAACGCAGACATTCTTATATTCTTGAAATACGCGCTGTTCATGCAGGAGTGAGTGCGTCCCGGTTTGGAAGATGTTATGCGCTGTTGTGAAGGGCGTTGTTTGTGGTTGTGTGGGAAGGAAGATCCGATGAATGCAGGAAGGGAAGAGAAGGGGATTGTAGCTCTGACTGACGTGCATACAGGGTTCTCAAGGAAGCGGGGATTGCGTCGAAACAGGCTGGGGAAAGAGGCGTGAGTGCGAGGAGTGTGAGGAAGGTGAGGGAGGGGTGTTTGAGGAAGTTCAAGGGATAGAGGGTGGCAGAGAATGGGCAGGGGGATGTCATCGAAAGAAAAGCAATCAGGGAATGGCTTCGAGGTGCGACACGGGGATTCGGCGTTTCGGTCACGGTTATGATACCCATTTGCAGTTCACAGTTCACACCAAGGATATGATTTGAAACTTCGTTGGAGGCTTATGCTCAAATTTTAAGATCGAGTGTACAAACCACCTCCAGCAGCCACCTACCCCTTCACAATCTTCGGAACAATCCACCCCTCGACATACCTCTTGCTTGCCCCAGCCGGCGGGATCTCGATCTTGACTTGCACCTTGCTGCCAGGCTCAATGTCTTTGACTGCGCTCTTGAGTCCCGCAACAGTAACGCCCAACGCGATGCAACTCGCTAGCATACCCTGTATCTCCTTATTCCATGCTTGCTCCACGCCGCCCGCCTTGGACTCTTTAGCACCGTACTTCTTGACTTTTGCGAAGGCGTCCTTGGCATTTTTCAGCGAAGTATCGATGTCACTCCAGACTTTGCAGTCGGCTTGCCTTAGATCATCGTGGAGTGACGGCGAGGGGTCGGAGTAGGTTCCGTACGGTTGAACTGCGGCTTGAAATTCTTCGAAAGGTGGGACCTCGGGAGGTTGGAGTGAGAGGAAGGGTTTCATGCGAAGCTCGTAGCGCAGACTTTCGGTGGAGAACGGCCGATTGGGAGAGGGCAGAAGGCGGAGGTAGTTCGCAATCGTGTAGATGCCGTGAAGAGCTTTCGCGAATGCGCTGATGCCTGTGGCCTGCTGGAGTTCGGAGTCAATAAAGGATATTTTCTCACTTGTGTTTTGAGCATCTTCGAAGCGCGAACTCTGGAGAAATTGCACCGTACGGTCGTTGGTGTGCTCTACACAGCGCTTCAATGCGTCTTTTCGCTTGGTCGCCATGAGTGACAGGAAGTAGTATATCCCGGCGTACTCGTCGGGAAGGTAGATGTCCTGTTCGAAACCTAGAACGACGACTTTTTCAATCATCCATAGCTTTTTGATGTATACCCACGTTTGAAGCGGACCGTCCATGACTTCCTCCGAGATAGTGAGCTGGAGGGCGTAGGCGATGAGATCAGCGTCGACAAACACCGCATCTTGTTGTAACATGTCCCACGCTATGATGACGTGCGTGAGCATTCGGCGTAGGCGGCACTTGTTCTGGCCTAGGGCTACCCATAAGTCTAGATAGGATTGTCCCACTCGCTCCACGAACTCATCGATCAAGAGGGCGAACTGCAACCGAGGCGATTTGGGCATGAGTGGATTGCGGGGTGGAGATAGCGCCCAGTTCGAAGGATCCAAGATGGGAGACTCATGGAAGACGAATGATTGGACGTCTTCGAGAGGTAATGACACAGGTGCATTTAGGACATAGGGGTCGAAGAGGATGTTCGAGAGGTATGACCGCGAGTATGTGAGAGGTGCTGGCTGGCGAGAAGCGAACGTCCATAAGAAGGATTGGTATTCCAGAGGGTCTGTTGGCAAGTCTTTGAAGCGAGTTGCTTCTTTACAATCGATACAGAGTTGCTTTAGTGTCTGCAAAGCGTCTTTGAACTCGACCTGAACTATTGGCCGTGGTGGTACGGTTGATGCGAGTCGCCGTTGTATCTTGGTGCTGAAGGACCCGGGGACTGTCTTGCCCAAGATATGCGTATCGTTGACCTGATCGATGAATGGGACTACGGGCGGCCAAAAACTGGACAAGATCTCCAGTGGGCACTCAGGATCGAGAGCGCATAGGAAAGTCTTCCTGAAATGAAGTCTGGCTACGATTGCTGATCGAATGCCGCCATCAATTTGAAGATCGGGGCTACATCATAATCAGTACATATAGAATCGTCTTTCGCTCTGTGCAGAGTTCAACTTACTCCTCAATCATCTCCACGCTTGCATCCAACTCGCGCAAGAACACATCTATTGGTGCCTGCACGAATAGCACACGATTATACGTGTGCGTGGAAAAGTCCTCTTCTTCAAAATAGTCCCTCGCCATGATCTTTGCTATCACGTAGTCACACCCCTTGATAAGGGCCAAACAATACGCTCTCAGCACGTCTAGCAACGTGCCCGGCCGCTTGTCATCCAGGATGTCGTCGCGATAGAACTGCGCTTGAGGAATGGACTCAGGCTCTGGCCAAAGGAGTCTGTCAATGTAGACCGAAGTAAACAGCGTCTGGGAGAGTGGATAACCTGTATGCCAGGCCATTTCGTAGCTCAGAAGCTGGTCCATGATGCCAATCAGTTCCTCCGGTAAGAGCGGGGCAAGCGGATCAAAGTCGTCTTCCAGAGTTTCGCCCGGTTGGAGGAAACCACTGTCCATCTTGGGGTCCATGATCTGCACCCATGGTCAGACTTGGAGAGAATGATTGTTGGACAAGCCCTTACCTCAATTGCTCCGATGGATTCGAAGAGTGTGAAGTACTCATCCTTAACGAGCTGACCGACGTCGAGGGCTGGAGAACGGCGTCAGTAAAGACTTCCGACTACAGGTACACAAGCCAGGGTAGGCCATTTCACGTGTTTGCGGAGCAGCTGGAGCACACGCAGCCTTGTCGCATGAAGGCATTCCGAAAGTCGGAACATCCCAAATAGCCCGAACACTTACCTTGACAAGCCGCCGTGAACTTCTCCGTCACATCACGAATATGAGGCGGCGCACCCCGCCTAGGTGCCTGTCGTAGTGGTAAGCTCGTTTGCGCAAATCTCGAGCTCTCTGCAGATGCAAAGGCGGGGCCTACAGCCTCATCAATACATAAGTACAAGGCGCGAAAGCATGCATGCTACGAACCTGTGCCATTAGAAGCTGTCAACGTATCGGCGTCGCTTGCGGTCGCGTCGTGGTAGAGGAGAGCTGGATCGGCCATGATGCGCGGTTGCGCTTTGGTTGGGTGGAGTCGATTCCGATGCGGGAGTCAGGTACGGTAGTGTGGCAGCGCACTGGGGTGCACTTGTACCTCTCGAACAAGCTCTGTAGTGGAGCTACGAGCAAAGGCCCTACAATCGCCCTAGCATCAAGTCACAGGTGATATTAGCCCGAGAGTGCAATTGAGGCTCAGATGTTGTCGTGCATTGGCTTTCTAGAATTTCCTCCACGAGTCCCTCGTTGATAGTACAGAATATACACTTTCACCCTCCATTGCAGCCTCCCCCGGGTGTCCCTCGCCTCACTATGCCATCATCCATTTATTGCTCCTTGACTTCGAATCTAAGAGGATGTTGCAGCGGCCTCCGTCGTAGCAGCGTTGGCCTCATTCAGGTTCTTGGCCTCGCCCTGCTTGCCGTTCTAATCCGCGTCAACCAGTATCCCTTCGCCATTGTATCCTCGTGTACATACCGACCAATTGGCGAACCTGAGCTCGCTCTCGCCTCGTCGCTCGGCAGCAATCCTCTTGTCTTCCTTGAGGGAGCGGCGGACGGTGCGGGATGCGACCGCAATGTAGCGGTTGTAGCTGTTCAAAGAGTCAGAACCAGGTGCGATTGCGACTTTTTCGCGGCCTGCAAGGGTCTAAGAGCGTACGAGAGGCCGGCGGCTTTCCACGCGAATGCCATTGTGATGGTCGGAGTTGTGGTTTGGGGGGGGTGGGGTCGTAGGAAGGCGAGGGTGGTTGTTGAAGGGTGTTGGACGGAGCTTCAAAGTTCGCGGATGCGGCTCGGCGGAATTAATGTCACGTGCCCTGACCTTCGCATCCATCATTTTGCGCTCGAGGTGCAGACGTAACAGAGCAGTTGAATGTTTTTAGCCCACATGAATTGCATAAGCAGTCACCGGTGGGATTCGTGGACTCATAGTTCGCACCGTAAGTCGCCAGCATTTGGTGAACGCTCGTATTCCAACAAACATTTGTGACTACGCAGGGCAGGATCTACTTGGCTTTGCGTGCGACACTATAGGACCAGGCGTAAAGTATGTGCGTTCGTAGAGGTCATTGAGATTGAGCATCTTTTATTCATCAGCCATAGTGTCTCCGGGAGTCAGTCTAATCTGCCAACCGAGCTCACTTTGGGAGAACTACCCTACAGCGAGGGGACAGTTTTGGGGGCTTTCGACTCTGGCATTACCTATCAAAGAGTAACGCCAGCTACCGAGCTCGTTCATGAATCCGTTTCCATCGCCTCTCCACCCTCTTCAGCCTCGCCCTCCCGGTTCTCGAACGTCGCGTCCAGCCACTCTGCGATGTCCTGGCCCTCGAAGTGCTTGAAGTCTTCCCCAATGCCGGCAATACCCACACTGGTGTTGTCCACGGTGAGCTCCTTGTCCTGAGATAGCGACTCCTTCAGAGCCCGCAACGCATGCTTGATCAAGTCCTCACGGCTTGTTCCCTCGAACTCATCCAGATGCCTCTCCAAGTATGTCCTCGCCATTTGACTCCTAGCTCCAATACCGCAAGCAATCATCTCTTGCGTGACACCGCTCGGCTGGAACTCGAACAGGTGCGGTCCCTTGGCGTCCACACCGGCGATCAGCAAGCCGACACCGTATGGCCTTCGTCCGTACTGCTGAGTGTTGATCTGTGCGCGGTCTGCAATACGAGAGGTGATCTCAGAAAGAGAGATTGCGCGGTCGTACGTCAAGCGCGAGGAGAGAGATTGCTGCTTCATGAAGTTGGAGAGGACGCGGGCATCTGAAGCGAGACCGGCAAGAGCGATGCCGAAGTGCGAGTCTATCGGGATGATCTTCTTCTGGTACGACGAGAGCTCTTCTGCGTTTCGCTGCATTGAATTAGCACATGTGCATTCCCGACCGAGAAGGTGCGAGGTGTACCTTGATCGCCGCAAGCACCGCATGTGTCTTGCTGACCACGCCCACCACAACTGAACCCTGCTTAACAGCTTCTGATGCGTATTCAACCTGGAAGATACGACCCTGAGGCGAGAACGTCACCGAGTCGTTGTCGTAGTTGTTTCTGAACATGATGGGGGCGCGGGGCGTGTGTTATTAGTTCCGTGTGGCTTCGAGGAATTGCTGTCGTCGCGGTCAAGAGTCCGCGCGTATCGCTTTCAGGTGGAGTTCTTGAAGCGTCGATCGAGGTGTTGCGGAGAGCTAGAACCGGTTGGTGGGGGAGGGTAGGCAGCGCCCATGTTACGAAGCTCCATCGTAGCTTCCCGCCAAGGCAACGCCCGTGCACATCCAGCCTCACAGGCAGGCGCTACGCAACCGCAGCTCAGCGGGCAAGCTTCCAGCATCTCCAGGCCTCCTCCCGCTGCTCTATCGCCGTCGCATGATACCAAACTTCGAACGGGCTCCTAGCGCAATCTCCTCTCGTGCGCTCTTCCGGCTCCCGCCATGGCCGGCATCAAGACTATCATAGGACTCTCCTTCGTACGACTGCCTTGTCGCATGCGCGCCACTGTCCCTACGAGCTAACAGACGAACAACAGGTCCTTGCTATCGGCTTCCTCCTTGTCATATTGAGCGCTGCACTCTTCCACAACTACCTCACGCTTCTCGTCGTCGCAACGTACGTGATCGCACCATTGCCGAACTGGATATGCGGGCGCGCGGCGAATCCAGATGACTTTATGGAAAGCGCGGGGAGCGGAGTCGTAGACTTTGGGAGGTTTTTGACTGGATTCTTTGTTGTTATGGGTATTGGTACGTCTTCCGGGGTAGTATCGTAGTCCCGCGACATAGCCCTACGTTCACATTGCAGGATTGGATTTGCTAACAAATAGGATAGCGCTCCCAGCCCTACTGTATCATTCTGCCACTATCCAGGCCGGAGCCGCAGCCATGTCAGTTGTGGGCGGACTACTCATCTACGGAACGATCATCAGCTTCGCGCTGTTCTTCCAGGAAGACCAAGAATTCTGACTGCAAGGCCGGAACGATGAATGAAGAGGATGCTGCAGAGTATGAGATGGCGATTCAAGTACTGCATTGCTCCTGGGGCTGCTTCTTGCATCATAGCAGCCCACCGTTCACAAGATGCTCGATAGGGAAGCTGGGCAGCGCCATGGATTGGCGGCCGTGCGTGGATGTCCAACATCTTGAGCGTTCGTATAAACTATTTTGTCTATGTTGCATTTTCCGGACAGTCCTTGTTCATATCGCTTATGTTGAATGTCAAATGTATTTGATTAGAAACGACAGCATCTGCATACAACCCACGATTGCAAAATGTCCCCCATGGTCTCTATGAGACTTCCAACGCCGAGCTAAAAATGATACAACATGCAAAGCATATTCCAAATAGTAGCAACCCACTCTGGGCTCTGACATCCATCACGAACTCATCACATTGGTAAACAAATCATCTGTTCGCTACAGATCCATTCCTGGACCGCAACCGAGACCTCAGAGAGCCAGGTTATAGGTATACTCGTCTTCCATATTCTGAGCGACCCAAAGCACAGCAGAGCTGTTATTCGTTAGTATTCTTTCAGTACACGTGAAGACCAGTCTCGGACCGGAGCTTTACTCACCTGAGCATCACCAGTCCATTTGCAACAACATTGCCCACGCCCATCCAGATTGTTGGCCATACGTAGTCTGCCACAATGTACTTGAGCACCAGAACTACCACACTTCCCGCCAGCCCACCCGCTAGCAGTGCAAAGCCCAAAAACAAGACCAACCTCGCCTTCCACGCAACGCCATTCCCGGAGTACGAGAACGAGTCAGCGGAGAGGCGTGACTTGTCAATTGAGTTGATAACCAGCATTCCTAGTGCCGAGCAGATGCCGGGTATCCAGTCCACGAAGGTTACGTGCACGGCTGGGTCGGAGGGGTTCATGGAAGACTTGGACCAGGATGCGACATCGATTAGGAGGAAGAAGCCGAGGGAGAACTGCAAATTACATCTATCAGCGCTATATCTTCATGTACATGCGCTGGTATAGCGTACCAGAGCTCCGGCTGCGTAGACGCCTGCGGTCCTCGTGTTGGCGTTGTTCAACCAAGCCGGCTTGGGAAAGCGAAATAGGCGGTGCGAAGACATTATGTTTCGAGTTTACTGCCGTTTGTGTGTGCGGTCGTCCTGTTTCGTATCTGTGCAGCTGGGCGCAAGCTGTGAGGTCGATCTGATGTTGGAGCTGCGCATGCGCCTGCGAGGCTGGGCTAGGCTTCGTCAGTCGGTCTCGCCTGCCAAGCTCTGGTCGGCAACAGCAAACGCCGACTAGAACTTCTCCACCGAAAAAGTTCGAGCACATTTACGCACTTGTACTGTACGCCCTTTGCACGCGCCGAGCTCTCTTCACCACCAACAGCATGGCGCCGATTAAATCAGTCAAAGGAACAAAATCGAAAGGTGGCAAATCTGTGGGCTCAAAATCCGGCGGCCCTGCGAAGAAAGCAAAAGCAGGTCCTGCACCCGAAGGCATCTCGAAGAAGCGACAGAAGTCTCTCGCTCTCGCCAAACCCGGCGGCGTCCAGAAAACGAAATCGAAACTAGTCAACGGCAAGCGGAAGAAGCGCGTCTACAAAGAGTCAGAATTGGATCTGCCCAAGCTCAATGGCATAATCCCCGCCGGCATCGCTAAGCCAAAGGGCCAGAAGAAAGGCAAGACCTTCGTCGACGATTCCGCGAGCATGATGGCGATCATGAGTATCGTAAACGCAGAAAAGGACAAGGACGTCGAGAGTAAGATCATGCGCGCGCGACAACTGGAGGAGGTGCGGGAGGCAAAGAGGAAGGAGATGGAGGCTAGGGCCGAGGACAAGGCGAGCAAGTTCGAAGAGACAAAGAAGGGTTTGAAGAAGAAGAGGAAGAGCAGAAATCCTGAGCTGGCGAAGGAGATGGCGAAGCTTGACGATATGGATGACGAGACGCCAAAGAAGGCCACCAAGGGCAAGAAGAAGAGGGTGTCGTTCGGCTGAAGGAATCCAGAGCATCATGATCTATTCGGTCTTCTATGTCTATTTCGCAATTGATACCCAACAAAAGCGATTTCGTGTCGCCCACAGTCTATTTTGGCGGCAACACCAACCTCCTGTTACACGGGTCGAAAATGGGATACTTCTTCGTCCGCACCTCGCCATTCGCATCCCCTTCCTTGCCTGTTGGCAATTTATCTACATCGACCTCGTCATGTAGCTTAGTGAGGAAAGCTACGACAGCGTCCGCAAACCATCTTCTACCCCCAAACTGGAACCAACTTAAGTGTCCACCCCAATTGGTGCAGCAAAGGACAGTATACGGGTTCTGTTTGAACTCTTCGTAGGGTATCGCCTCCATGCTGGAAATCTGCTGGCGGTTAGTAGGGGTCTCAGGGCGACGACACTGGAAAAGGAATTTACCGGATCGTCTTCCGCGTTGATAGCGAGGAACGGAATTTTGATAGCAACAACTGCATCAGCTGACTGTGCATCGCGATAATATGCAGTTTCTGTTGGATATCCCCAGCTTGGTGCTTGAACCGCTCTGTAGCAAACATCAGCATCTCGGCCCATCTTCATCACACCTTTTCGCAATATTACTAACCTATCAAATTCGTGCAAATACTTGCACTTCATGATCTTCTCATCATCGAGCTCCTCAGCTTTGAGAAGCTCAGTGCGGTGTAGTTCATACAACTTCCTCAAGTTGCCTCCCATGACTGAGCTGTAGACCCCTAATCCTAACCAGCTTCGTTGCAGTGCTACATTGGCGGCCTCGAGATTCCAGGGGTTTGAGCATGCAACCGCGGCTTTCAACACGCAACCTTCACCCTCTTCAGCCACATAATTGGTCAGGATGTTCGCGCCCAAAGAGAATCCAACGGCGTAAAGCGGACGGTTAGGGAACAGCTCCCTCAGATGTTCAACCAGCTGTCTCACATCCCATGTTGCCCTCGCATTGAACAATCTTGGTGTCGTGATCTTCGACATTGCACAACCTCTTCCATTGACCACGCAGGCCTCCCATCCTGTCGCCGTGACGGGTGCCACGCACTGCCGCAGGTAAACCTCATGAGAGCCGCCACTCAAACCATGCAAGCACACCAACATTGGCTTTGTATCTTGACTCCCAACATCGGTCCATTCGTTTTCGGAATAGAAATTTGTCCTCTCAGGTAGGGTCTCATCATTCTTGCTTGCCAAACCCTCATCCTTTGACACGACAAAATCAACAGTGAACTGGCCAGGGTAGACTGAGTGAGTTGATTCGTAGATCTTGCGCTTGTAGTAAACGGGTGGTCCGTCGTCCTTTACAGCCGTCCACATTGTCTGGAGGTGACCGTTGAACAGAAATGGATTGAGGCGACATGGTGGAGTGGCAGACTTTATTAGATCGGCGAAAGAGGTCTTGGAGCCGGATTTGGTGGGGAGCGATACGGGACTTTGGTGGTGGGTGTAGGAAGTTTTGGCGTGACCAAAGAGGAAAGCCATGTGGTTAGGTTTTCTGCGTTGTACACGTTTCACACCCTTCCTTGCTCTTTGAGGTTGACTTTTAGTATCTGTAGGTAGTCGACTGACCGCTTCGAACGCTCACAGGGGGGTTTGACTCTCCGAAAATGGACTAGACACTCCAACCCAAACGAAAGACACCGTCTATCCCTACCTTCTAGGCGAACATTCGAGACTTTGCACGAAAAGTCAGAAGTAGGGATAAGAAGAAGAAAAGGTGCAGTCGGCCTCGGTTCAGCTCTGGAGGATAATTCGTTGCACTAGGCGCGCGTCAAACGCGCCAGTCACGCCGCGTCCACCTGCCTCGACCGCATCGCGGAGCCGCGACTGTCACGAAAACGCACACGCACGCAGCCATGATCAAGTCATAACAGCCACCCAGGCACCCTCGATCACCGATAAGTTATAAGAGACGGAGAGCGTCAACCATGGATCCACGTCACAACTGGCCGCCGCAGGCACGCCAGGGCTATTCGAACGGCCAGTATGTGCCTTCCTCGCAACCAAACGGGTATGCGCCCAACGGATACAGCATGCCCTATGGGACACAATCGCCACCAATGCAGCCTGGCTTTCCTGCTTCGCAACAAGAGCAAGTGCACCCCAGAGTTGTCATCCCACCTCGTCCAGGCCATCAGTCGCCCCCTCAAACCGCACCGCAACAACGATATATGCAACCCCAAGTCCACATACCCCAGCGGGACCCGAATGCGATGCCGCAGCTGCAGAACCGGCAAAACCGGCAGTACCAGGGGCATGGTTACGGGGATGCGCAGAGGCCGGTTCAGCGCGCAGCCGGCGGAGCGGCCGTTGATCGTCGCGGGCAGCAGCAGCAGCAGCCGGCGCAAACCCCAGCGAAGCCTGCGCATAGGTCGCAATCGTTTCAAGAGAACACTCCAAGATCACAACACCGACCGGTCGATACGCCCATCCAGAACCAGAACCAGAGCCAGAACCAGTATCGCGCACCGCTGCAGCCTCAAGGAACGCCGACCCACTTACGCACGCCGACCGCCCAGTCTCGGAGTCCCTTGATAACCCAGACGTCCTCTCAGGTCCGATCTCATCCACAAGTCGTCATAAAATCCAACCCTCCTACACAGTTGCAAACACCTACGAGACCACAGCCTGTGCCTGCGAGGCCTCTTCCGGCTGACCTCATGGTCCTCATCCTCTCTGCAGCAGATGAATACATCGCCGCTGCGCGGAGCCTGGGTTCCACTGCCGCTATGACATTGAAGCCTGCCGATCTAGTCCAATATTACAAGCTCATGGCTACCGCGATGGGGTGCATGGAGACTGTTCTGAAGAAGTACAACCAGACGCCGCGGGACGAGGCAATCTTGAGGCTGAGATATGCCAGCCTGCTGGTAGAGGAAACGGACAACACTCAAGACATTGAGGAAACTTTGGCGAAAGGGGTAGGTTCAGTGGACCGAAAGTAATGGGCTGAGCTAACACCTCCTAGATCACGCTCTGCAACCGGAGTAAACTGATCGATCTCAAGTACGCTATGCTGCATCTACAAGCCCGCTACCAATTCAAAAGCAATCACCGCGCAGCTCTCAAAATGCTAGATCAACCGATATCGGAAGCCGAGACCTTCAAGCAGACCGTATGGGTGTACGCTTTTCGATTCTTAAAAGTGTCTCTTGCCCTTGAAGTCCCAGGGCGGCCAGAAACATCCTCGGCGCTTCTGCAATTACATGCAATAGCCGCTCACGCTGAGCCAAAGGGGGACAGAGCCATATACGTCACTTGCTGTGCCTTGGAAGCCATGATACACTTGCGGTCGAGCGCTCCGGATCGTCTCGAACAAGCTCAACGAGCAATTGCTTCTGCGCGAAGCCTTCAGCTTGAGCTCTCTGTTAGACAGCTGGGCTCGATATCCATCTTGGTCGATTACATCGACGTCGCATGTAGCATCCAGCAAGGGCAGCCTAGCCAAGAGAAACTCACAGCTCTGCAGAGCAAAGTGGACCAGAATGTCAAACCCGACAATGGAACTTTTTTTGTCTTGATCGAGAAAAGCTCAGCTCCGAATTTGACATTTTCCACTGGGGGCGTCTTCCGCAAAGCCGACGATGGCCGTGATGAACTGGTCTTTGCGTGGTTACCGCGAAGCGACTTCGGGATGCTAGCCTATTATCTAAGTGGTCTGGTGGTTGTGACTAAAGAGAAAGGCACCAAGTACCTCCAAGAAGGTCACGCTCTCACGCAGGCTGCTCTTCAACGTTCTTCTACGGTCGCGGTTTCCATACCAAAATCACTGGGGCAGCGGAACTGGATCAAGGTGCTCGATTGGCATATCAAATATACTCTCGGCATTGCCGCATGTTATCATGAGGACAAGTCAACCGCTCAATTAGCGGTGTCGATGCTTCGAGAGCGCGTATCCGAGCGCCCGTTCAGGGGCTTGGAAACATACGCTCGTGCCTTGTCCTATCTATCCGGTATGGTGGATCAAGCTAATGGAATGCTCGACTCAGCCGTAGCTACCTATTCCCGCTCCGAGTTGAATCTACCAGGTGCGGAGTCCGGTACCAACTTCAACACAGACATTGCTCTCTTAGCAGCAATGAACAGGATGCTCATTATCCGGGATCCTTCACACCCTCAGCATTACCTGGCGCAGATTCTTTACGCGCAGCTTCAGCCGCTATGCCTCAACCATCCAAACCAATATATCGACTGCGCGTTCCGTATTATCCAGGCCATCACGCAGGAAGAGTCAATCAAGGGCCACAAGACGCTGATACACACGACTACGAATAGAGCACAGAGGCTTGGGAATGCTCAATTCGTTTCAATGTGTCTCAACTACATGGCCAGCAAATTCTTCGCGAATCAGGTGGGAGAACAGCCGATCAAGTGCGCTCGAGCAGCGAGAAACGTCAGCAGCCAAGGCCCGGTGCTATGGCGAGCAGTTGCTTGGGGTGCGTGCATCGATACCTTTCAGCGCAACGGTTTGCTCGAGGATGCACATAATTGTCAAATAGCATTCGAGGCGATTCGTGACAAGTTGCCTCCTGCCTTGAGAGGCGAACCACCTGACGCGGACGGCGATATCGACGTAATGTAGTAGGAGTCTCACGGTATGTTATGCATTGTAGCGGCGTTTGTTGTGGATCAGCATGCTGAGAGGATTCTCGGGTTGTTTCACCGGTATGATACCACGGATCATGGGCAGCGAGGCGTTATTCAAGGATCTCTGGTGTCATTTGTCGAGAACGAACGATATTTTGGCATGTACGGGCTCGGGCATTTTTTTGGCGACAGACATGTGTATTCACTCGCTACAAGAGCGCGATTTCACCCACATACTGTTCCACAGATGATGTTCTCTCTACTCAGCGATGAAGGAGTCGCACTAAGAAAACTTAGTACACTGAGGTACACCTGGCATTTAGCGCCAACTATAAGCTCATATGAACCATCATACTACATATCAAGAAGGCGATATGCACATTTCATATGTTTTTCGGCAATGACGCATTTATGAAGAGCACGGCTGCATGTTCCGTCGAAAAGTTACTAGTCAAACAGTGACATCACTGTTATATCAACATGCACTCGCCACAACAACTTGGACATCTCTATCGACACCTCGTAAACAATACCACAGATTACAATCAGCCCTTCTCTTGAATTCTACTCAGACAACATAGTTCAAAGGACCGCAAGCCTAAAAGCAGATCAACACAATACCAGAATGCCTCTCCGCATCTCCAACACCACCCTCCTGGCCTCCCCGTTCCGCCCTTTCACGCGCTCCTTCATCACATCTCCGCTCCGTGCGGACGAAAAGCGCATGGGCTCCAACCCGCAGGCAAATCAACCAGATTCCATCAACGCCAATGTGAGGAGCGATACGCCGAATACGGATCAGCAGTCCAGTGCTTCGGATGAAGAGCACAAAACCGGTGACAATCACCCGGCGAAGCAGTCGGATTATCAGGCGGAGCCTACTAAGAAGACAGGAATTGGGAGCGATGAGGAGGTGAAGGGGGGTAAAGAGGGGCTGGGGGAGAGGGGAGATAAGCAGTAAGGATCTGAAGGAGCGAAGATTTGATGGGTGAATAAATGATGGTTAAGTAGTGCTGCAATCACGGGTTGATCTTTCATGCGCAGAACCAATATAGTATAGGTATGGGAGATGGAGAGAGCGAATCATGATATCCTCCAGCTTTTAGATCACTTCGTGTCGGGTGGTGGCGAGGTCGTTTTCCCGGACACACCCTGGCGAACGCGACCTCAAATTCTGTTCAGGACTCGAAGAGATTTTTCAACGACCACCAGCACCGGTATGGCACCGGACGGAAGGGGGTAAATCTCCTTTTGGGTGTCGATGCAGTTAGTCCACCCCCGAGACTTCGCAGTCACGAGAACGTCCAGTGCGGCTGCCAACATCGCAAGTTGGGAAGGCTCTTCTCAGCAGAACTAAAGTAGGAAGTTTCGAGGTCTAAACCGTTATGGGTGACTTAAACGATATTGTGTCTTCTATAGTAGCTGACAGTAAAAACTGGAGTTTTGTATCTGTGGAACTCCAGGGTGAACCATAAGATATTAGTTTTACAACCTTATGATATAACGAGTTCCCATGGGACAAGACGTGCTTCAGTATCACATTTCTTTTGTCAGCCACTGTGTTCCAATCTCGGTACCTTACTGGACTGGTCAAGGTCCTGCAGGGTAGATACAGAATTCGACCATGTCCACCGCATCCCACCCCGCGGTATGCCACAAGAACAACGTCCTCGAAGAAGAAAAAATTTCTAGCTCTTGGGGCGCTTTCCTATAATCCGAGAAGACGTCTATGATTATGTCTACAACGTGAATACATCCATTGTAAGCCGAAGTCCAATTGTCCCGATCATCTACAGTGTCAAATGTGTAAAGAAAAGCTGTAGTGTGCAGGCCTACGCGCCACAAAACTCCGTGCGCGTTCCTAGAGAGTCTCAATGGTGGCAAATTAGGGGACACACGTACAATGTGGCATTTAAGAAGAATTCGTATATGATGCAAAAGAGTTGTTTGTATGGCGAAACATGGCGCTAGATAGTGGATGATTGGTGCTAATTTCACGCTTACCTAGGTAGGTAGGTACTTTACCCCGCGTAGGCAGCGACAAGGCAGCCACTCGTCCCAGATGCGCGCACCTGTCAAGGCAGCGAAGGAGGCACCTAGTCTTCCACTGTCTTACTGAGCACCAGGAGAACGACAACAATAGAACAGATGAGAATTAGTATTCGACAGAAACTTAGGTACGACAAAATGGCTCCGTTCGAAATCCACGTAGCAGGCACAGGAACCAACCATCATCCTGCGGAACACAGTGTCCTCACCCTGCGCGCGCAGACAAAACTTTTCCCTACCGTCCCGGAGGCCGAGACAAGCGTTGTCTCGATTGTAAATTCACTGCTCGACGCCATCGCACCATACTGTCCTCAAAAGACGACGACGACGACGACGACCACCGGCTCCACCAAGCCCAAGGACAACGCCCCGATATCGCACTACTCACTAAAATCATTCGAAACATCCCAAGGCCGTGACGCCCCTACGACGTTTTCCAAAAGCTCGTCCCAAAAGAGCGCATATGCATCCGCGGATCTGATCATCGAGTTCCGCGACTTCGCCCTGCTTGCGCGTCTCGCGACCACGATCGGCGCCATGGAAAACGTCAAGATCAAATCTCTAGAGTGGATACTCACGCCGGCGACCCGAGCTACGGTGGAAGCGCAAGCACGGAAGGAGGCAGCGAGGCATGCGATCCGCAAGGCCAGGGACTATGCGGAGGTGTTTGGTGGGCTGAGCGAGGAAGAGGCCGTGAGCAGGGTCAGAGCCGTGCTGGTGAAGGAGAGTGTGCAGTATACAACGTTTAGGAGACCCAGGATTCACCTTGGGAAGGCTTACAGCGGAAGGATCCAGAAAAGTGAATGGGAATATGAGCCGCAAGATGTGGGGGTGGAGGTCAACGTCGACGGGAAGTTCACTGTTGATGATGATGAGCGATAGGCTTTACCGCACTGTTTCGGATGCACACGTAGGCTTGGAATATCAAAGATCAAGCCTGTTGACGCTTCTCTTGGAAATAGATGACATACTGCAACAGGAACGCCTAGACAATAATGAAGGAGTTTCGAATCAGCGTAGTATTATATTTTACTGTAGCTGATCAGTGCGGCCGAGAGGAAGGTGGATGAGCATAGCGGCTTTATAGCAAGAAAAGGAAACCACGTCTTGGAAGGCCAGCTTTCAGGGACATGTATCCGATATGCATTGTCTTTCCCACAGTACTACGGCAAATACTCGAGTACCAGTTTTCTGGATGTAGACACCGACTATCTACAAAGTGGTAGACTATACCGTGAAAAGGTAGACAAATACGAGACTTTCGTCTCATCATACAAAAGATGCGTTGTAATGGGCCAGGTAGACCTGAGTACAATCGGCCTTAGTGATGCCTTCCATGGGGGGGGGAGGGGGGACGACATATCGTACTCGAAACCCAGCCCCGACGCTGTACACACGAGTCAACAGAAGAAGGTCCAGGGATTTAGAGTTTGACTTTTCTACGCGGACATGGCCTAGACACTCAGCCATGCCCTCCTCAGAGCAGACACAGCACGCCACTCCCCCAAGTCTACGCGGCTCCTTATCTCTTTAGTACCTACCTACCTACCTACCTACCTACACCCTCAGAACGCCATCGACTACACCGACCCCACCCATCCACCCACACCACGCGAAGGTAGGTAGGTACTAGGTAGGTAGGTAGCTGCGTCACACCAGCAGCCGCAGTATCTACCTAGTTGCACACCTGACGTCCCGCACCACCAAACCGACTGCCTTCCCCCTGTTAAGCAGCATCCGTTTCGCAAGCAGGGCCACTCTTGCTTGCTACCCCACCTGCCCCACGAAGCCCGATCACCAGACGATCACGCCTCTTGCGACGAGGGCCGCAGACTGCGATACACGTTTGCGAGAACGACGGCGCGTGTCGCGGGCAGTGCAGGTAGTTGTGGTGGGTTTGGCAACGGTCACGTGCCGCTGTTTACGTACAGCTGGCATACCTACCTATGTGTACACTGTACTACGTCTCGGGACCGCCGCGGTCCACGTAACAGAGCAAGGAGAGAGAAGAGAGAGAACGAGGACTGGCCAAGGCTGCTACGTTACTGCGTGGGGAACGTGGTCGCATGTCATGTTCAAACTGCGTTGGTTGGGAACTTTGGCGGCCGTTTTGGTGATGGGGTGTTGGCTAGGTACATTCCATTCACCATTCAGCCCAGTTTTGATATTATACCAGCTAATGTTGCTTTACTATCTGTATACTTAACACTAGAGCACGAAGAGATTTACGTTTTTAAAAACATATTGCATATACCTTTAATAAAGACGGACTTTGATTTTTGATTTCTTTAATATTCTAAAATAATAAAATAAAATGAAATTCATCTTGGTCTAGGTACAGCACTCGTCGCATGCCACAGCCCCTTCACTCGAGCCTTGCGTGCAGAGCGTCCCGGGCAACGTACGTACCTACCTATGCCATTCGAAGCCACCGTTGGCATGACGTTGCGCGTCGATCTCGAGATGCCGTTCGCTCGGAATCACGGCAGGTCCGTCAACTGCTGGACGACGGGAAAGCGCTCCCTATCCTGTTCGGCCAACGGCGCGTTGCCGGGCCGGTCCACGAGGACGGCGTACATGCCAGCGTCTTTTGCAGCTTCTGCTTCTGTATACCTGCATGTCAGCGAGGTGTTTACGTTAGAGAACATGAGTATCGACTGTCATTGGACGACGCAATGGAACGAAACGATCTGCAAATGCAGACGCGGAGCTGTGTACATTGGGTAGGTAATGGCCGTACGTCGCGACACAATGGGGGTGGTTTGACACAAAAGACTCCGAAACAGAGCGGATGGGCATTGATGAGGGCTGATCGATGTCGGGACGCCGTCGTTGGAAGGACCATATTAATACGTGGAGGCGGAGCTGCTGCACCGTGGAGCTGGGGCGACGCGGCCGGGTGCTTGATCAGAGACGTTTCAGGTAGACACGTAGCGAATCGCCCAGGGCAGGGCAGGGCGCGTAGAACACCCGCGCGTAACCGGAGAATAGATAGAGTGATAGCAGAATTGTGGGACCATGGATAACAACGTCGAGTGAGATGGAAACGTACCTTTGATGTTATCAGTAAGGAAGGTCACTCGAGCACCCTTCTGACCCAGTTCGCTGCCTATCTTCTCGTAAGAGCCCTTCTCGAGTTTAGAGCCGGCGATGGTGGGATCGAAGTGGGCTTTGAAGAGGGGCTTCAGGTCGCGTGTCGTTGCACCATCTCGGACGAAAGAGAAGAACTGCAACTGAGCTTGGACGCTGCCGGAGCTGAAGATGGCAAGGGTTTTGCCTGCGTTCTTCCACTTCTCCAGGGTCGGTATCACATCGTCGAAAAGAGGAGTGATGAGGTCGCCGTCCTCATAACCAGTCTTCCACAGCTTGCCTAGTCAAGTGGTCAGATTGGAGTCCAGAGCAACCCGTGGGAGTCGACATTGTAGTAAGTACCCCCTGCCAGGTACTTGCGATGAAACTTGGTCGTCACGAGCGCTGTCGTTGTAGTTGCGGTAAACCAACACGAACAGCGAGGCCAGGCCAACGTGACGCAACAACGCAGCGCTTCTCCAGAGTGCCATGACGGCGAAGTGGATTATCGCAAGGTCCGCTGCTTGCGACGGTCCGAATGACCTAAGACCGCTATCCGCTAACATGGGGCGTGGATCGCGGACCTGACGTGGCGATGATCGCTAGGGAACCCCCGGAATGGTAAAGGGTCACGACTACGGAAGATGGGGGATGTGCTTATGATAACGGGTGAATAGATCCGATAACAGGACCTAACTAGGGATGTGCCCACCTTGTAGTTGCTTCAAGTACACGGCTTTGGTGTCGCTACGCGTCAAGTCGTGCACATGAGCGAGCAGCGTCTCGGCATTCGGTCTCGTCTCTTCAGGAAACCCCGCAATCAGGTCCTGGAAGCCCGGATCGTGCCATGAGTCGCGAGAAAGCTTCGCGAGACGGTCGACTGCGTACGGATACTGTCATCGTGAGCAGCTGGCCCTAGGTAGGGTAGGCGGACATGGTATCCGTCCGAGAGACATGTCGCGTGATGGACCATGGAAGCTCAGAGATGGTGATGGAATCCGAAAAGGACAGAAGAGACATCCAGAAGGGAAACGAGTGGCTTGAAGAGGTCCAGAAGGCTGGAGAGCGGCCCGTTTGGAGCCAGTAATCACTCGGGCGCTCTTGACTGCGGGGAAAGGACCTCGTTGAAAGACGAATGACTAGCACGGGAAAAGGAGAAGACGGCTTACCAGGACGTCTTTGACGAAGGAAATGCTAGAAATGGTGCCCTCTGCAAGCGTTACACGGCAGCGTCAGTGTTTTGCGTTGTGGTTGCGTGCATGTTTTGGTGTCTGGTGGTTCGAGACCCCAAGATGGCTGGGCATGGTGGCGTCAAACTGGGGATGCAGCCCCCGAACACAACCCAGCGGACACGCGATGAAAGGCGCAAGTGCTTGAGCCTGACTGTCGTGCACCGCGAAGGCTGCTGGCCAGAACGAGCCAGAGAATCTCGTCGGCGGCTGGCGGGGGCGGACAATTGGCACTCACCAATATCGAGCAGAACAACCTGGGAATCTTCCCATCGCGCCGAGTCGATATTTGCGGGAGACATGGTCGTCGCTGTCGCAGGGCTGCTGCTGTTGAGTCGAGGTAGCGGTGAGAGGCGGTGAGTGGAGAATTTTCAACATACAAGCACCTCGGACGGATGCTTTACCGCGAACACACTGTGGTTGGCTTGATAGACTATCTTGCGTTGAGAACAGGTCGAAATACAACAACCAAGGCGGTCAATGAATGTGATGGCGGCTAGCAAAACAGGGCACCACCTGGTAATAAGACACGACTGTGAATTTGCAGAAATCTAGCTACAGGCAAGAGAAAATTTTCACAGTGAACAGTCATCGCAAACTCGTGGTGGGCAGGAAGCAAGTGTGCGTCGCAATGCAGGGCTTGCAATGCCATCGGACAGGCGCAGCGGACTGCTCGTGTGCCCGGCTCAAGTCCGCAGCCTCATATGATAGTCTACATCTAGGTACCAATTGACCCCATAGTACATAAACAAAACCTCTTCTTGAAGCTGGATGGGCTTCCGAGTCCCCATTGCGATCCACGATCCGTCTTGACAACCCCCGCTGCTGCAGAGGCGGACCGCAGCTCCACACCAGCAATCCACTTTCCAGATCGGAAAGCCATGGACGTGTTCAGTAAGCCATGGGTTACACATCGGCCGAAACCAGTTTGTTGCCTCGAGATTTTTTGTTGTCGCTTCTCACCGCCCTCGAATCCAGGGGCATGGTGGAGACTCGCATGTGTTTCCCGCATTAGCCTTCGGATTGCCCTCGAGTACCTGTGAGGCTTTGTGGCGAGGTCATGCACGATGCAGCGCCAGCAGCGCAAGCTGCAGGATGCAGGATAGATGTATCGTGCCTGGGGTTTCGGAATGGCGGCACGCTACGGAGCGAGGTACAATGGGCGCCTTTCCGCAGCCGGGCAGCGATTGCAAATGCCAGACAACGAGAAGATTCGCTTTCCTTTCCACGTTGCCACGATGCTATCCGCGTAGGCGGCTGTGACACCGACTTTGTAATTTCCGCGTAACCCATTGCACTGAGGCCACGATGCTCGAAGCCATTGGGGCTCGAGCGGGTGGGAGACAACGTGAGCTTCCCCAGGTCCCAGACGTCGCGGCGAGTACCCGCCGGCCGTGCTCAGTGGCTTCACCCAAGGGTTTCCGAGCGACAGCGCGTTGAAACACATGCGGGCTCAGTGGGAGGGGCTCATCAAAGCAGGCCCTGCGGCAAATAGCTAGATAGGTAGTCTACTGAAGACGGTTGCGACAGCGCTCTCCAAGAGCCGACGCCGTGGAAATGAGGTTAAGAGCTCTCGATAGATGAACGATAACGGCATTAGGGAAGGGTCGGAGAGGGCTGCGATCAGCGAAAGCACGCAAAGACATGCCAATCAGAGGCGACCTGGTCATGTCGTGGGACAAGGGCGGGCGCTGTGGCAGGTCTTTCAGGACAAAGAGGGCAGTCCTCGACGGATGAGCGCATCGCTATGGCTGGGACATGGTGCCGTGCCCAGTTCTGGGTAGTCCGATGCGATGCCGCCGTCGCTGCCGCCGCCGCCCTTGGCCAAGTTGCGACTGCGAGCGTCCAGCCCCTAGGGCAGCGTCATCGCCTCGGGATGCGTTGACAGCGAAGCTCGAGCAGGACACCGGGTGCTGGACGCTGGACGCTGGACGCTTGTCGCTGGACAGCGTGCTCCCGGAAGATAGGTGGAGCCGCCACGCATGGAAAAGGCCGGGTGCCAGGTGGGACTCTGGCATGGCAGGAAGGAAGGGAGGGAGCTGCAGGCAGACGCGGGCGCCGCTGGCATCCTCAGCCGGACGACGAGGGTGTGTCCTGGTGGTCCTGGTGTGTGTCCTGGTGTGTCCTGGGGTGTCTTCCAGTGGCCACTGTGGCTAGTCCGACCACTGGAAGCTTCTGGCTGCACCGTGCACCCTGTGCTTGCCCTGCCAGGACTTTCTTAGCGTGCTGCTAGCCATATCGGGGAAGGCGCACTTGGTCATCCTCCTCGTATCAGTCATATAGCCCCCTTCCCTGCTCAGCGCTGTCGCTCATCTCTCACCGAAGCAAGTTGTTATGTGATAGAGTACCACAGCTCACTCCGTCGTCGTTGTTTTGCGAAGCATCTCTCCAACTCCTACATTCCGCTACATCGTCCTCCTCCCTAATACTTCTGCTCGCCCATTCCTCCGTTACCCTCGCAACCCGCTCCTGCTTCGCTCAGCTCGACACGACACAGCCTACTCCCCCCGACTTCGCTCCGTCCCCATCACGACTCATCCACACCCACACACACACACACACCCACGCACACACACACACACCACCGCTGCGACCATTTAGCGGATCATCTACCGCAGCTGGCTTTTGATGTGACAGCGGAAGAGCTCCCGGCGATCACCGACAACTTCACTGCCTCGCCCTGCCTCCCCGACCTCCGACCGCCACACCAGCCTCGGCCTCGAGATCCGCCCCAAGCTTCGTGGCCAGACGTTTGATGCCAACATCGTCTTCGTCTGCTGCCAGTGAAAGCCGCCTCTCCTAGCATCCTCGTCCTCGAGTCCTTTGCTAGCCATCGGTTGAGTCTTGCCCCCGACTCGCCGCCAACGACTGCGTCCGCCCTAGACACCCGCTCCTGTCTACACCTACGCCTCCACGTGTTTACGACTCTCTCCATATCCATCTCACGCAGCGACCCTCTTGTTCTTGCCATTATCCGGACGCCTAGGACCTCCGACCTGCCTTTCTTTCCAACCGCTCGTTGACTCGGGTTATCCATACAAAAATTAATACAGCCAATGAGCACCACACTCTCTTGAGACTTTCCTTGTCTTTGCAGCCTACGGACCCCTGTGCATATCCCCGACGGCTTTTTCGTTCCCAGTTCCGCTTGGACCCTCCTGCAGCCTGCAACCTGTTTACTTGACGACATTTCTTCTGTGCTTTTCACGCCATCCCGGATCGGACCATCATAAACCATTTATTCCTATCTTCACCGAAGCTTGCGACACTTAAAAGTCCAATAGATCATCGCTTCGTGGGTTCGACGGCCGTCAACCCCCTTTGTTCGATCACGACATTTTACGTCAGCGTTGCATCTCCTCGCGTGCTCAATCGACCTTACGCGCTCTGCCACCGGGTATACCTTTGGATTCCCTAGGCAACCTCCGCTTCATCGTTCAAGAGTCACCCTTATGGAGTGTATGCGCAACCAGCTTCACGAGGGTGTTGTGCTCAATGGACGATATGAAACTATATCGCCCCTCAACCATGGCTCCTTCGGCATCGTCTTTCAGGCCAAGGACCTCGTAACGAATGAGCTCGTTGCCATCAAGGTGATCACCAAGTCGACTGCTGCTGTCAACTGCCCCACCGCCTTCGCCGTCGACGAGCGCTCAGAGGAGCTTAGCATCCACCTTCGCCTCGGTTCCCACCCCAACATCGTCAACCTCCTTCAATCGTTTGAGACCACCAACCATGTCTACCTTGTCCTCGAGTTTTGTTCCAATGGGGATCTCTACGAAGCTATCCGTCTCGACAAGGGACCTCTAGAGACCGAGCATGTGCGCGATTTCATGCATCAGCTGGTCGCTGCTGTCGAATGCATGCACTCCAAGGGTGTCTATCATCGCGACATGAAGCCGGAGAACATCTTCCTGACGCAGTCTGGCTTGATGAAGCTCGGTGATTTTGGCCTTGCTACTACCGATGCCTGGTCCTGGGAGGTCGCCGTTGGTAGCGATCGCTACATGGCGCCCGAGCAGTATGACCCTACCAGCGCTGGCTACTCCACTGCTAAGGCGGATATCTGGGCCATTGGTATCTGCTTGTTGAACGTCTTGTTCTCGCGCAATCCCTTCGCTGTGCCCTCGGCCTCGGATCCTTTGTACGCCGATTTCGCTCTCGACCGTCAGAGCCTCTTCGATGTCTTCCCGAACATGTCCCAGGACACCTTCGAGGTGCTGATCCACTGCCTCGCCGTCGACCCTGAGAAGCGTAATTTGTCACGGGTCAAGGAAGCACTTGACCGTGTTATCAGCTTCACTATCGACGACGAGACCCTGGACGACTTCTGCACCGAGGACCTGGTCGACCCTGTTGTTGCCAGTGCCAACCGTGAGCCTCTTCGCACGCCCTCCATCTCGACGCCTCAGCTCGAGCAAGGTGGGTCCTTCCCCTGGGCCAAGGCTCTGGCCATGTCTCCACCTCAGCCTATCCGTCAGCTGTCAGTCATCCCGGATACTGAAATTTATCCGGATGACCTCTATGCTGGTCGTGGTGGTCGCTCTTACTACGATGTCAAGCCTGCCAATCCTGCCGGTTCCTTCGCCGATTCGGGTCTCGGTGTGTCTATTGATTCCGGCTTGGGTCTTTCGTTCAAACCTCTCGATGTTCCCGCGGTGGCGCCTATGAACATTGCGCGATCAAAGCCCATGCCCATTGCTGCCTCGCTACCAGCCAAGGCCTTCAACAGCATGGCGTCGGTGTTCGGCAAGAAGCGAGACGTGATCTCCAAGAGCTGGAGCGATCTATGGGACGAAGAAGATGATGATATCACTATCGAGGAAATCGAGAACAGCTTCACGCCTAAGAAGGAGAAGTCGTTCGTGCAGTCCGAGGCTGGTTCTGGGGTCTCGACTCCGCGCGGTGGTCTTTCTGAACTCAAGAACCCTGCGATGGTTAACAACAGCAGGAGCCGCTCCCCCAAACCGAGCCAGATGTCCACTAGCCACGTCAGTGAACAGACTGGCTTCATCTTCGAAGAGCACAATGCGGCTCTTGCGCGCTACTCTCCACCTTCTAAGCGCACCACCGCAGACAAATGGGTTGCTCTTGGTGATCGTAGGCGTGCTCCGCAGTCTCCGCAGGACACTCCTCAGAAGTCTGTGAAAACGCCTGCGAAGACCATCAAGCAGCAGCAACAGCAACCAACTCCGAACTCGGCCCCGAAGCGAAGCCGGACCGGAAGCTGGAGGCGCCCTATCCACTGGGGCCCCAACCCGCCGCCTGAGAATGCTGATCTCTTCTCAAAGCCCAAAAGCAAGGACATCGACCCCTGGAGTCTGAGCAAAGACTGGCGTCGTAACCATGCAACTTTGCATGACGACATCGGGGACCTTGAGTGGGTTGGAGGTTGGAATGACCTCCACTTGTAGTCTTGACACTTTTCATCCCTTGATTTCTCCCCCTTTATTCGGAACCAAACAGAAAACTTCCTTTCAACAACCATATTCCAGGAGGACCCCTAGGATGCGCGGAGCTTCCACCATACATGAGTTTGTAGTGCTAGAGATACCATTTCCTTGCTCTCCTCTCCTCTCTCAGAAACCAAACCGATAGCCGCATTACCCTTTCTCTCGTGTCTCTCTTCTGTGCTTCTCGCCTCAGTACACACATGGTCTGTACTCTGGCACACTGTATAATTTTAAGAAGCTACTCTTTGGTATCTCTCCTTTGTTACTGCTTGGGTGCATCACAAACTGCATATGAAAGGGGTTGGATTGGGATGAAACAAACTGATATCTGCTTTGACGGGAAGGGCGTTTTTATTGTTTTTGCGATTTACTTCACACAAGGGATGATTAGATAGTCAAGACTCGTATCCGTCGGGAGCACCATGCCACGCGGCGCTGGTGCTCCGGGATTTACCCACTCAAAAACCGTTCTCTGTGAAGTGATGTGAAGTTGGCTGGCAAAGACAGAATCTGGCAAAAGCAATGGCTGCGAATGCCAGCGCTCACACTTGCCGCGTCCATCCGACATTTGCAGGTCACGCACACGGTAGATGGTGATTGAACAAGAGTGATCAACCATGACTTGACTCGTACTGTGCTGCCTATCCGCGGCGGTCCTGGCTTTGGTGTGCGCGTGACCCGATTGCCAGCCCCCCCTTCACGAGAAGCTATAAGCAATAGTGTACTCGCAACCCACCAGGCTATGCTACTAACAGCGAACGACCTTCACGGTGTGGCCATGACTCGACCTTGACAGCCGCGTGCGCATTGCGAAGCCCGAGGAGGAGTGTGGCGTGCTACAGCTTGACATGTCCACCCGCCAGCCACCAAGGTACACGCCGAAGTCAGAGAGAGCGAGGTCTCGTGGCGGGGCTGGGCCTAGCCTTTGGCGCGGACGCAAGTGCAGGCTGGACCGCGTGCATATGCGGGAAATTGTATTGGTATTGGTACAGTCTATGTACAGCGTAGGTAGATGGTAGGTATCTAGAAAGCAAAGCAAGGCAAAGCAAGGGGCGGGCGGGACTGGACTGGACTCAATCTCGAGTCCACTGCATGCTGTGTTGCCAGCCACCACGCACGCCGTTGCATACCGTGCCAACGGAAACGGAGAGAAAAGAAAGGGTTGGCTGGCTGGCGTGTGCATATGCAGTATGGGTGGACTGTGTATGTATGTATGCAGCAGAGGGAGGACCAATGAGCTCTGCAGAGGGGGGGTATCACTTAATCAAAACAACGGAATCCGAACAGATGTGTCACGCGAGCGGCACTCCACCGCCGCACTGGGCGTGTCTGCCGTCTGTCTCTGCGCCAGCTTCACAGACACCTGGTGGAGAGAGTTGCACCCGCCACGGGAGGCGCGCGGAGACGGCCAAGGCGGCACACGTGAAGCCCTAGCGGGTCGCGAGCTATATCTGCGGACCCGTGGGTGTGACCGGGCTCGCGAGGCTGCCGGGACCCTTTGACTTTCGGCGCTTCTCCTTGCCCGGCTTCGGCTGTGACGCTGTGCTGGCCTTGCGAGAGAAGGACTCGGTGGCGGGGGTCGCGGGTTTGGGGGTCGACGTGGAGGACTGGAGGCCGCTCTGGGTCTGGGTCTGGGTCTGGGACGTGGAGATGGAGAGCTGGGTGGGCTGCGCGGCTGCCTGCGCGATGGCGGCTTGCTGCACGGCTTGCTGCTCGGCGCGCTTCTTCTCCTCTTCTCTCCGCGTCACCGTGTTGCGCCAGCTGTGGGTGAGCACGAAGGAGCCCGGCTCGCCCTGCAGCGGGTTCTCGTCGACGTACTCCTCGAAGTAAGCTTCTGTGCGGTCGAGCGAGCGCAGGAAGAAGGCGTCGGAGAAGGTCTCGAAGGGGTCTGCGGCGGCGGCCTGGGAGGTGGACTGCGTCTGCGTCTGCGTCTGCGTCTGCGTCTGCGACTGCGACTGCGACTGCGATGACGGGTCTGCGATTGAGGCTGCGACTGCGACGGCGACGGGGCTAGCGGCACGGCTGGCTGCGCGACTGCCGCTCTTTGCCAGGTCGAACGACGGCGGGACGTACGTGTGGCCGGTCGCGGGACTGAAGTGCGACAGGCCCTTGGACAGCTCCATGAGGTCCTGCAGCTGCGTGCTCACGCTCAGCAAGCGCGTTTGAAGCACGTCGAGCAGGCTCTTCGCCATGAAAATGCGCGTGCCCTGCGTGTAGTACGTCGCCGTGACATCGGTCTTCGCCGTCTTGCCCGTCTCCTGGTCCACGCTCTTCTCCTGCCGCTGGATCACCCACGGCTCGCCGTCATTCTTCGGCTCGTACGCAACCACGTACTGCGTGCCGTACGGGTAGTCTGTGCGCATGCGTTCCTCGAAGGCTACCCGGTTGTTGAAGAGGAGCTCCTGCTGCGGGGTGCCGCCGACTTGGCGGAGCAGGCTGTTGTTGTTGGAGCCCTGGTCGAACCACGGCGAGTTGTAGAAGTACCAGAGGATCGTGTTGGTGTTGAGTGTGCCCGCTGCGGAGAGGGTTGGGAGGAGATCCGGGCGGTCGAATTGCCACTCGTCTTCGGGCGCGGGCTGGGGTGGCATGGCGCGCGCGGTGGGGAGAGTGTCGCGGGAGGTGGCAGTGAGGGTGGTTGCGCGAGGTGGTCTGTAGGACCCTTGGAGTGGGTTGTCAATGAAGAACCCGCTCTTGTGTTATGTGGGGCGATTGGCCTTTGGGGAGAGCGCTGGGAGAACGAGTGATGTTGGTCTTTGAAAGTCACCAATATCGAAAGTCGCCGTGAAGGTGGCCAAAGCTCCCGGTGAGCGCTGGTTGCCTGCTTTTTGGGCACCTCCGCGTTTGCTCCGCACTCTTTCCCTCAGCTCTCGCCACACAACAGTGCCACCATGGATCTTCTGCAGACCGTACGTAAAGAAGGCAGTCGGTATGTACAGCCCTTCATATCGGTCAATCCCTAGCTAACTTATTCGTAGCGGCGGCCGCGCCGACTTCAAGTGGGAAGATGTCAAGGCAGATGGCCAGCGCGAGAACTATCTGGGCCACTCGCTCATGGCCCCCGTAGGCCGCTGGCAACAAGGACGCGATCTCAACTGGTACGCAAAAGGCGACCAGGATAACAACGGCGAAATGTCGGCCGCCGAGAAACTCGCAGAAGAGAAGCGCAAGATCAAGGAAGCCGAAGAAGATGCCATGCTCCGCGCCATGGGCCTTCCCGTCCCGGAGCGCGCGTCTACCAACGCAAACCTGACGCCACTTGGGGATAAAGCGCATGAAGCCCATGTGGAGAAAGCGCTAGAGGAGAAGGCCAAGGACAGCGATGAGGGAGACAGGAAGGAGGGAAAGAAGGAGCGATCACGGAGGCACAGGAATGATGATGATGAGCGCGACAGAAAGAGGAGGCCTAGGTCAAGAAGCAGGTCGCGAGACCGTAGGGAGAAGCGACGTGATCGCTCAAGGTCCCGCGATCGAAGAAGAGACAGGGACCGCGATGGTGGCAAGGGACGCCATCGGTCGAGAAGTCGTGAGCACAAGCGCCATGAAGATCGGCACGAGCGGCGTAAGGAGCGACATGGAGATGATGAGCGCCTACGGTCACGTTCTCGGGAGCGACACAGGCGCCGCAGGAGCCGATCGCCGTACGACAAGCATGAGAGGCGGCGAGACTGAGGTTCAACGCGAAGTGCCCGCTCTACGCGAACGATGAAATCAACGTTGAAACCCTAGCAAAGTTATTCCAAACAAGCCAACCGCAAAGGCAGCGGAGTACTGGGAAGCCTCAGGCACTTGCGATATACATTGTGGAGGCTCATATCGAACCTCAGCTCTTAAGTAGCGAGGACGTTAGACTTACATTCTTTCTTGGGAATCTACGATACTCGGTATTCCTTTATTCGGTCTCTTGTTGGGCTAGTATGGATCACTTTCCATTTCTCACATGCAACTTTGGATGCGACGCCATGACGACTGAGGTAGCGAGCATGTCTTCAGTAAGCAGCTTGCTGGTGTGCAAAACCATACCATTGACGCACTCCAATAGACAAACCTATCAATTTGTTCTTCTAGATGGACCCGAACAGGTTCATGTGCTTTGACGTTGCCGATACGTCGCACCCCGTATCTCGGGATCCGACTCGGAACTGATTCCGGGTCCCCAAAGCTGCTTCTCCCAACCTCCTCGGTGCCCCATGCTTCACATCTCCCTCCTTTTCACTAAATACACTTACATATGCTGCTAGCATCTCACATTGGCGCAGCTTAGCGTTCATCATGTCGGAAGTGCCCATCGCCGACTGGCAGAGCCTTGCTGCGTCGAAGAAAGAAGCCAACTTCAAGAAGATACCAGAGAAATGGAAGCTGCCTGAGTCATTGACTTCGCAGTTTGTTGAAACATCCTCTATCTCTGTGATCGATGTGCCGGCGACATGCGGTCTGTTGACACCACATGAACTCGAGCTTACCTCCAACTACGATGCGAGTAAGTATGTTACGAGTATTTTCGATTATGGAGTACACTGCCATAAAATGTTGACTTTAGATAGCTGCATTGGTCGAGCTGATGACGAGTGGGAAGGCAACGAGCGTTGAGGTCACCACTGCCTTTAGTAAGAGAGCGGCTATTGCGCAACAATGTGTGAACTGTCTCACAGAAATCTTCTTCGAGGAAGCCATGGCAAGAGCAAAGGAATGCGATGACTATCTCAAGAATAATGGTCGGCCCATGGGCCCATTGCACGGCCTGCCTATTAGTTTGAAGGTGACGCCCATTCTTTGTCAATCCCATAAACGAGTGAAACAGATTATCGATCGAGGCCGTAAAAAGCTAACCATTTGAATCGTAGGACTCTTTCAACGTCAGAGGTACACAAGCAACCATCGGCTACATCTCGTTCCTATCAAGACCTTCAGCCACCTCAGACTCCAATCTTGTTACTCTTCTTCATGAGTACGGAGCAGTATTCTACTGCAAAACCAACCTCCCTCAGACCATGATGACCGCCGACTCTCATAACAATCTATTCGGGCGCACACTAAACCCTCACAATCTATCCTTGACAGCTGGCGGCTCCACAGGCGGCGAGGGCGCCCTCCTCGCCATGCGCGGTTCAATCCTAGGCCTAGCAACCGACGTAGCAGGCTCGTGCCGCATACCAGCACTATGCTGCGGCCTAACTAGCTTCAAGCCAAGTGCAGGACGAGTACCCTTCGGAGGCGGCGTACCTCCCGGCCGCCTAGGCAGTCCCGGCTCTATAGTCCCCGTAATTGGACCCATCGGCCACTCCATCCGCGATACTGAGCTCACCATGCGGACAGTTTGCAACAGCAACACGTGGGCTTTCGACGAGAACGTCTTGGGTGTGCCGTGGCGCAGTGTCCAACTTCCCACTCGGCCCCTGCGCTTCGGTCTCCTCCGCGGGATCCCCAAGAGACCGCTGCACCCTCCCATCGCGCGGGCGCTGCACTCCTGCGCCACGAAGCTGAAAGGCAAGGGCCATCAGATGGTGCTGCTGGACGGCAAAGTGCCCGACATCTGGGACTCAGCCATTCTGGCGTGGAAGTTCTTCCTGCTCGATCCGAAGAAGACGCCGTTGTCGTACCTGCAGCAGGCGGGCGAGCCCGTGGTACCTAGCCTAGGCAAAACCATGGTGAAGGAGCTTCGCGACTTTGAGCCGAGCTTGGACGGGCTGTGGGATATGAATCTCGCGCGGTTCAAGATCCTGCATGCGTGGCACACGGTGATGGTGGAGAACGAGCTGGATGCGGTGCTGATGCCGGGGAATTCGGCGACGGCGACGGTGCATGATACGTATGGTTTGACGCCGTTTACGGTGCTGCAGAATTTGCTGAATGTGAGTCTCGATGTTATGCTATGGGAAGCGTGGACGAGAAAGGGATCTAATATTAAGGTGTAGTATCCGTCGGGCATCTTGCCACACTTGAAGGCTGAAGAGGAACTGGATCGGCAGTTCTTCAAGGAAGATGCTGCTTATGAACCGCCGTGTAGGTGCTTCTTGAATTGTAATTTCAGGCAGAGTGCTGACAGTGAATAGATGAACCGAAGGTTTTCGAGGGCCTACCGGCGCATGTACAGGTAATGGGGAAGCCAATGCAAGACGAAGAATTGATGGAAATATTGAAAGTTTTGGAGAAGACACTGGCAGAATGAAGGTGCAGCTCGGTTCTGAAATGAAAGGATCAGCATGGAAAATTGGTGATACGCCTGACGAGGATCAATCATGTCTGTAATTTCTGTCTCAGCATGGGTACTATCATGAAAATACGTACGTCATATTATTTATCGCCCGACTCCAACTTCCTGAAAGATCCTCGCTAGCCCGGCGTGGAAGCTTTTGGAAGTCGACACCGAAAGCAACGCCTGGAAGCACCAGGGTTGCGAGCAAACACTGTATCATCCACCGTTTCTCATGGGCTGGCTGGAGCAGAGATTACATGCATAATTCAACACAGGCGAACTGATTCAATCTCTTCATCGGCTCCTTTTATACCCTCTGTCTTAAAGTTGGTATGAAAGTACAGTCCGTCAAGAACAGCATAAAATAGTATATCTGGGTACGTCGGTAAACTTCGTTCCACCTAGACCTCATCTTACCCAATCCTGCCTGAGACCTGTCGTACATGCTTCACGTTGAAAGATATATTCATGTCTCGCAATGGAGTAGGGAGACGCGCTCGCGACGCGGCAGGACAGTAGAAGTTGGTGATTGTTTGTTGGGTGAATGAAGAGTGTGTGTAAACCGGTGGATTGTCGATGAAAGCCGAAAAAAGCTAACAAACAAACAAACAAACAAACAGAACGACACATACGTCATTCGAACAAACGCACCCTCTCGATGTTCGTCCCAAGTTACTTCTCCAAATTGGACAAAAACTAAAAGCCACTTCGGAGTCCGGCTCAGAGAAACCAGTTATGATTTTTTGTTTGATTTGACGAAGATGCTTCGAAGGTAGCGGTATATATAGTGGACAAAAATCCGGGCATATAGAAGGCAGTCACTCTCCTGCGGTGCTGGGGCGGGGTTGATGCTTTCTGCCCGCATTCACTTCGCCCACCAGATTCACTTGCTGGAAAACAGCTCGATCTATGTCCGCGTCCGTCACGCGACGACGAGTTTTACCTAGCCAGCAGCATGGGGCGCTGCGGACATATGGAAGCCTGCAGGTGGAAACCCGCACAGAATACACCGTGATAGCTTAAGTTTTGCTGCCTATCATAGATATATCTCTGCCGTGCCATTGTTTTGTTTGCTTTCCGCACAGAATGCCTGGCAACTGCTTGCCCAATACCACCAGAGATTACGAGTAGCAACGACCGGGCACGCGTTGCTCCTGCTTGTGCATATTTTTCATTTCCCTTTGCCAACTCGTCCCTGATGCTATCTTCTGGTTCGAAATGTGCATATCCTGCTACTACACCTACGCTCGCGAAGATCTTACCAGCATCCCTTGGGGAGTTCTTGTTGCCATCTTTGGATAGCTTGGAGCGAACGGGTGGGTCATTGTAGGTGAGGGTGTCGGTCCAGAGAAGGCTTACCTCAAGAGCCGCCGTATCGGTTGAGATAATTAACGATGGCTCTCATCTGGTGAGAGAACAACGGGGAGTCTTGTCGTATGTTTTCAGGAATATTTGTGATAATTTTACCCATGATGTATGGTGGGAAGTGACAGCATGATAAGCGGTGGTGAAGGAGCTCAGCTATCCGGATCGCTAGATAGAACAATCTTGATTATACACCACAGTTGCATTGCATGGACCCAACACATCTTAAGCCTCCCTCAATCATCTAACGGTACTTGATCAGCGTGCTTCACTTCTCCTCTAAGCCTTTCTCCTTCCCCTGATCATCCACGACTTCTCGTTCAACCGTGGCCTCGACATGTTCCGTCATGAGGTCCTTCACGCCGGACATACAAGCCACACTCGCGATTGCTAGCGCGACAAAAGGGACGACGCTCCACCATCCCAGTCTGTATGCCCTCGCGTACGACCAGTGGCTCGCCTTCAAAGCCGCGCTGATAATCCTGTCATTCGCGCCAGGTACATCCGCGAATGACCCAGCCTCCATGCCTTCCAGCAGGGCTGGGAGTGAAGATGTAGGAAGACCGGCAGCAGTAGCGGCAGAACCGACATCGGACGCGTAATGCGAGTTAAGACGCCCATTGATAATGGCATTGATGACAGCGGATCCAAAAGCACCACCAATTGCGCGTGCGGAGAAAGCAAGACCTGTAGCCGTCGAAAGGTAGGCATGGGGCGCGGTAAACTGAATACAGGCGACAAGCAGAGTGAGCGGGCCTGAAGTGCCGATCCCGGCAAGGACTGCGAAGACGATTTGCGGCACGTTCCATGAAGGACGTATATTTGCGTAAGAGATGGTGGTGACGAGGAAGACGACGTACGTGAAGACCAGAGGGGATTCTGCGAAGATACATGAGCTTGGATGAAGAAATTTCGTCTGGAAGAAGATACACTTACTCAGGTCTTTGAAGCGCGTCGCCCACCATGTCACAACCAGAGAGAATGTCAGTGATGGGATCTGATACGACATCTGTCGAACAGCAATATCCCAAGCGTTTGTTTCAAACCCGAGGTTCAAGACTATTTGCGGCGTCACCGAATTTACTGCGGAGTAGAAGATCCATCTGGGAATACCGGTCAGCACCTGCTCTGGAAATAGCGAAGAAGTCGTCGGACTCACCCCTCCACAGCAAAAGCAAATGTGGCCAGCCAGAAATTAGGCCCAGTGCTGAAGAACACGTGTGCGACCATGCCATCCGTTCTACCCTTCCATTCTGTTCGTGTTTATCAGTATACAGATTGTAATAGCATTCGGGCCAGACTCACCATAGACGCAGAAGGCCAAAACCAAGACAATGCCCACGACCAGATTGGCACACACGTGCGGATCGCTCCAGTGATAAGCGCCTCCCGCCCAGTTTAGTGCCAGGAGCATGAGTGTCGCGCCCGTAATGAACAGGAAACTGCCGATGGGATCACAAGCCCAGACACACTCCTTGAAGCTCATACGCGGGTACTCGGTGCGTTTCTTGGGCCAGTAGAAGGCAAAGAAACCCAAAGAGGTAGCTCCGTGTAAGGCAGCCATGATCCAAAAGATGTTTCGCCAGCCTGCTGGGTTCACGTTGGTGACTGCACCAGCACCTAACCCTCCAACCAGACCTCCGACAGCACCACCCAGGAATGCGAAACCGTTCGCCAGTGCTCGATACTTCAGAGGCAAGATTTCCGAAGGTATTGACTGCACGATGGATATCGTCGCTAGTGTGATGCCTACAAGTACGCCCCCGCCAATCAACATCTGCATGGAAGTTGCTTTGGCACATATGATACTACCGGCGACTGCGATCAGAGGAGGTACCGAAGCAAATAATTTACGGTCGAGGACATCAGAAAGCCGACCGACGAGCGGGGATAGCACGGTTTGCATCAGGAGGGGGCCCTGTCTCGGTTTAGCCCCTTGACAACTTGTACAAGACTTGCAAACGCTGGAAACACATACCTGGATTATCCAGCCTGAGATGGCAGGCTGCCCTAGATCGCGAACTATGAAAGCTATCACACTTCCAGCTGCCACCACAACGTAAACCTGCGCCATGATACTAAGCTGAGTGAGTACAGCTCAGTGGGGGAAGGAAGGGATAGAACAACGCACGCGAAGCAGCTCACGAAGACGACCATCCACGATCTCCAAGTCAGATCGATGTGGATGAGGTCCTCCTGTGCCTCGTGCTGCATCGGGACCACATGCGCGTTCACATCGTGTGACTTGGGTGGACTTGAAGTTGCATCTTCGACGTTATCGACCTCACTTTTGGGATCCATATCGTCTCGACTGGAGAATGCAACCAACACAACAACAAGAAGGGTGAAGATTTACTCTTGGGATCTACATGAGCACGACCGGGTTTTGAATGAGCGCTGATCGTACCCCAGACGACCCTAGATGACCCCAGAGGACACTGGGTGGGGGCGTCTTGCGGGAAAGCGGCTAGTGCAAATCGGCAGTTGCAGCAGTCGACCCTTTGAGCTGGTCTGACGGCAGTAAAGCCATAAGGCGCGACAACGATTGGAGGTTGAAGGTTTCCGGCCGCCATGGATCAGTGGCTCATGCGGGGGAAGATGGGGGATGGGGGATGATGGGTGATGATGGGTGATGGGTGATGGGGATGGAAGTCCAGCCCTGGGGTAGTCAAGGTACCTAGCCCGGCCGCCCGTCAGCCCGTGCCAAGGCTCGGAACGGTCGCGCTTTCCTTTCCTACACAGTTCCGACACCTCGACAGCTCGAAAATTCACGAACGGCAGGCACCAACTGGCTTCGGACTGCAGCACCCACCATGCACCACGAGGAAGGCGACTGGCGAACAATCCCAAAACAGGAGCATCCTTTGTCGTCCTGGAAAACACCTTTGCTCTTGTTCACGCGCCGCTCGCGCACCTACACACCGCACATTCTAGCACGGCTTCTACTATCAGGACACACCTTGAGCCCACAATGGCTGCCGACACCGTTGCCACTGCACAGCTCGTCCCGCTGAGGACCAAGGACGAAGTGCGAGCCAGCCTGGAGACACACACCGTCTACATCGTGGAGATCCCCGCCCGCTTTGCCAATGCCGTCAAAGAGTAAGGAAACACGCCTCTCAACGCATGCATAGGCCGAGAGAGCTACGCTAACGGTGCACAGCGCGATCCAAGATGCCGCTCCCGACTTCAAGGCCGCCGAGATATCCCACCTTCGCCGCGTGGTCCAGTTCAAATACCTCCCGGCACATCTGCAAAAGCAGTTCTACCCCCCCGCGAGGCTCCAAAGAGGTATCTGCAGTGACGGCCACGACGAGCCCTCCCCCGCATCTTTGTTTACCCCCCTCCCGCCGTCGGACGATGAGTCTTGTACTAAAGCTGAGGATACAGTGCGCTTCTTTCTGCTTTGCCCGACCCGATGTTTCAAGCCTGCCGAACTGGTCGCCATACTTCGCAAGAATCCCCCGTTCAGCGTCATAAACATATACCCCAAGCTGTTGTATGTGACTGTCCCGGCTCTGGCACCAACGTCGGCCGAACAAGCAAACCAGTGGAGCGAGCAGTACTGGCCCATCGCCTACAAGAACACGAACCCCTATGGACCCCACCCAAGCCTGGTCGCCCGCAATACCGTCGAGATTGAGCCCGAGTCCAGCACCTGGCTCGCGCTTGCCTCTACCGCTGCTGCTGAGATAACGCAGCTTGGAGTCGGCGAGAAGGTTGGCTGTGTCGTCGTAGACCGCACGCGTGGAACGTCCGAGGTGATCGCCGTAGCAGGCGACTGCCGTTGGCGCTCACCTCTGGGAGACGCTGAAGCTCATACTGGTCCCGGAAATGTCATGGCCCACTGCGTGCAGCGCGCCATCGCCATGGTCGCCAAGAAGCGACTCCGAATGGCTGGCTCGAACCCGGCCCTGTTGGACCGCTCCTTGTTCTGTGATGTTCCCCTCACAGAGGCCGAGAAGGCGCCATACGACAAGGACAACATCTCAGCCAGCGGCTACCTGTGCGTGGACCTGGACATCTACCTGACGCATGAGCCCTGCGTCATGTGCTCCATGGCTATTTTACATTCGCGATTCAAGCGCTGCATTTTCAGCACGCGAATGCCGCTGACAGGAGGAATGACTGCTGATACTGCTGGAAATGCCACCAATCCTGGAAAAGGTCTGCAGCATGGCATCTTTTGGCGACCGACCGAGCTCAACTGGAAGTTCCTGGCGTGGGAATGCCCGAGCAACGCCAAATCGGATGCTAGCATCGCAGACACTGTGCACGTTTAGGAACTGCTTTCGGGATGGAGGACTGTGTTCAATTGGATACCGACAGCATTGTGTAGGCGTTCAGCATGTTACGATGGTATGGTTTATGTACCTAATCAGAGGACTCGGGTGCTAGACGAAACTGTCAATCGTTGCAGAGACATGTCCTTGAGGCGTGAACTTACCTTAGGACCAATAGCAATACTGATGTTTGACTTCATAGATCCTTGCTGCAACCTAACCCCACGATTGTGAGCTTGAAGTAGGGGCTGTTCACGGTCCCGCAAGGTTCTTCGAAAGTTTCTTTTTTTTTAAGTGCACTCAATCAATGATTGGACGTGGCCTCGGAGAAGTATACCCAGACGTTGCTGTGCTCCCGCAAAGCTGTTTCTCGTGGAGTCATGATGTAAGCGGCCTCGACGGTCGGGTTTCTAAAAGTTAGCTCAAGGACTACTTAAGCTGTTGCGAGAATCTAGAATCTAAAGGTCTTATTTTACCGTCGTTCATGTTACCGCGAGGGGCTGGCTGTGCGCAGGTGAAGTCGAGCGCACGTGCCAGCGCGGCGCGTCAGTCCGCAGCGCGTCTTCCGCTGATTGACGAACCTCGATTCACAGCAGCCCAAGGTCGATTCGAACGAGCACCGCGGATATGCTACCCGATGAAATTCTTGAACAACTCAATTCCAAATATCCTTGTCGCGAATCGCAGATTCAGCAACTAGCGGCGCTGTACAATGTTCGCCATGATTGTCCTGCTACCAAGCGTTTGCTAACAACCGCAGGCACACATACCATCGCCCTCGCTCCTTGTCGCTCACGGCCTCACCGCGACAGGAAAATCGTCTATAATCCGCTCATACCTCGAACTCTCCTCGCTCCCCTATGCCATTGCCAATTCGAGAGAATGCATAACAGGACGACATCTACTAGAACGCACCGTTGCGTCCTGTCTGGATGCGCTGGACGATTACTACGATGAGACGATAGACCGTCGACCATACGCAAGGACCGAGAACTTGAGTAGTCTGATTGTGGCCTTGGGTAGAATGCTAGAGGGAAGAGGGAAGTTCGTCTTGGTGCTTGACGGAGTCGACAAACAGAGAGAAGCACCATACACACTGTTGCCTGCGCTGGCACGGTTTGGAGAAAGCGTATGCTCAAGCCACACCCTGGTTCTCTACGTTACTGACTGTACTATCAAGATACCCAATCTCTCAATCATCCTCATCACCACGCTACCAATACCGCTCGAGCTCCACCGCCCAGGAACACCACATCTCCACTTTCCTACGTACAACCGTAACTCCCTTCTTACGATCCTGGGCAGGAATCCTCCGCAGATATTTTTGCAGCCGCCGAACGAAGAACATTTTCCTGATTATACGCCCGACATTGCGGCCGAAGACGACGCTTGGCTCTGGGGACGATTCACAGCGACCGTATACGATGCGTTGAGCAGACACACCGGGCGCGACGTCGTCAGCTTTCGCCTCGCTGCGCTGCGCCTATGGCGCCCGTTCGTCGAACCAATCGTCCAGGGCACGTTTGGCACGCGCGACTACTCGCGCCTCATGGTCAACAGGAGGGCTTTGTTCCAGGTCGAGGACAGCGTACTGGATAGGATCATCGCGGATAACAGCATTCTGGGTACGAATATAAATGGGGCCAATAATAGTGTGGTGCCCACGACACCCAGCACGAGAAGGAGGGTCAGAACGATTGCACATGATCTGCCGTATTATACCACGCACCTCCTCATTGCCGCCTATCTCGCCAGCTACAACCCCTCCCGTACAGACGTCACATATTTCATGAAGCACGCCGATAAGCGGAAGAATAAAAGAAGGGCTCCTTCGGCGACTGCAGGCGTCACGAAATCGAAGCATCGTAAGATTTCCCGGCATCTCTTGACGCCATCGCCCTTTCCTCTTGATAGGCTGCTAGCTATCTTCCGGAGTTTGTTGGTCGAGTCGGTGCCTCAGGTCGCGGACTTGTACACGCAGATTGCCACGCTGACGAGCATGCGGCTGCTGGTGAGGACGGGCGGCGTGGGGTCTTCAGACGTGCTGGACCCGGGTGCGAAGTGGAGAGTCAATTTTGGATGGGAGTATGCGCGGTCACTTGGGCGTGGGGTCAATCTAGAGGTTGGGGAGTATCTTGTTGGAGGTGTAGATTAACTCTTCAACTACGTTTATATGTGTAAGTATTTACCAGCACTGGAACATGTTCAAAGCTTTTTACGTATTCGTGGCATGGTGTCTTCAGTTCTTTGGCTGTTTGACTATGTACGTTTGAGGCTCTATGAGCTGCAGCTACACTGCATCATGCCCTTGTACTTGGGCACATCGCCACAGAAGCGCTCCTCTTCAAACTCATTCCAGCCCCAGTTCTCATTGAACGGATCCAGGTTCAGCTTCATGATCGCGGACAGGATATCGCGCTCGCCCTTCTTCTCCACGCGGTCGATCAATTCGTCGAGGACCCAGGAACGGGGTACGAACTGCGTTACATTAGCCAATGTCCATGTGTAAGTGATGTAGAAGTGGTCACATACCTTCGGGTTGACAGCAAGCATAGCCTTCTGTCTTCCTTCGTCATTGGGGTTGTTTTCCTTTACTCTCGCCGCCCACTTCTCCAGCCACTTCGCGATGCGTGTGCGTGACTCCGCATCCTGCGCCGGCGCCTCGTTGAAGCGGAAGAAGCGACCCGCGACGTCCTTCCTCGACTGTTCGGTCTCCAGCTCGCTCAAGGTGAAGTAGCTCAGTTTCCTGAACGCGTGGTGGAAGTCGAGTTCGTGCGCCTCCAAGAAGTCCAGGAATTCCGAGAAGAGCTCGTCAAAGTCGGACTCCCGCTGCGATGTCAGGCCGAGCCGGGCAGTCATGAGCTCTTTGTAGTGCGCAAGGAAAACGGCCTTGTATTCCTCGCCGCAGCTCTCGATGATGCCCTCTGCGCGCTTGACGAGCTCGTCTGCATCCTTTTCTTTCACGCCGTCGGAGATGAAGACGGCGTCGTCGACGTTCGATCCTGCGCCCATCAACTCGCCGAGCGCTTCGCCGAGCCGCACGAGATTCCACCAGATGATTGTGGGCTGGTTCCGGTATGAGTAGCGCAGCATGTGGTCGTCGTGGTTCGGGGTGTACGTAGGATCGAACGTGTCCAAGAAAGCGAAGGGACCGAAGTCGATCGACAGGCCGAGGATGGACGTGTTATCCGTGTTGAGCACGCCGTTCATGAAGCCGTAGGCCTGCCATTTTGCCACGGTTTCTGCGTTGCGGCGGAGAATGGCGCGGTAGAGGCGGGTGTAGCGGTTTTCTTGTTCTAAGCCTTCGCCTTCGACGGTATCCTTGGGGATACCGGTGGAAGTGGACGCGTGTGTAGATTTGGGATCGCCAGAGGGCAGTTTGGTAGGGAGCTTGTCCCAGCCTCCGTAGACGTGCTCGGCGGTGTAGTCTGCCAGCTCGCGGAGTAGTTTGCGGTCGCCACGCATCCGGGCAAGATCGAAGGTGCCGAAGCGGATCCAGGATTGCGCAAAGCGCGCTACGATGGCGCCTGGTTCCATTCGTTCTCTGAAGACTTTGCTTCCTTTGCAGTGTGTAAGAGACAGCGCTCGTGTTGAAGGGATCCCAATGGCATTGAGATACTCGCTGACGACGAATTCGCGAATCGAGGATCGTAGTACCGCTTTTCCGTCCGCAAATCGAGAATACGGCGTTTTTCCTGCACCTTTGAGCTGGATCTCGTATCGTGTGCCAGTCTTCTCGTTGGTGGTTTCGAACAGCGAGATCGCTCGTCCATCACCAAGCTGGCCTGCCCATTGGCCGAACTGGTATCCGCCATAACACTGCGCCCAGGGGTAGATGCCTCCTTCCCCTGCTTCGTTTTTCTCATCCCATGTCAAGATCTTGTTCCCTGCGACCATCTCCTTGAACTCTTCGCTGAGCGCCTCCTCCTCCTTCAGGCCTAGGTCTCGTAGCGCGCGGGAGCTCACAGCCAATAGTTCTGGGTCTTGTGTAGGTTCGGGTCGGACAAATGTGTATAGGGCTTCCTTCACGAGGCGAGGACCAAGTGTTTCGCGCGGTGCAAAGTGTGATTTCGCAGGCGTGGGGAAGGCGGGGTCGGGCGGTAGGTTCGAGGTGAAGACATTGGATTTTGGAAGAGACTGCAGAGTGTGGGATCCAGCTGATCTTGAAGCTCCATCAACACCGTCCGTGCCGCTGGAAGAGTCATTGAGGTGCGCCATAATTTGGTTCAGGCGCATAGATGTCGCAATCGAGCGTCTGGAGCTTAAGTTTGTAAACTTGCGGGCTACTGGGAGTCGTGAAAGCATGAGCCAATGGGCTGTCGAACGAGTCCAATAAATGCAGTACGAAGAAACAATGGAGGCAAAATTCCAATATACTACATATGTACACAAAGGCGGGCAAGGTTGTAAGTATGATGCTCTGGCCGGTGGCGGCGCGGCGTCATGCCGAGAGATGACGCTGGGCTAGACTTATCGATAAGATGCGTTTGCTTCCTGACTCGCGTAATCTTTCTGGTGTCTAGGACTGCGTTCGAACAAACACAACATCGAGTAGAAACGACACTCGAAATCTCCTAACATCTCGCTGTACCCATCTCTCTGTTCTACTGCTGACCAGTTCTCAGCCATTATGGCTTAGTCAGGACGATCAATTGCGCTTCGGCATCGAACCTCCACCTCAAGTGCAACTGCGATCGATCTTGTCACGTGCAATCACAGAGCCCACTCAGGCATTTGCATCATACTTTCGCATACACTTGGTCTCTGAAACCGCTGGAGTAAGATACGGCGGGCAGCCTTCAGCACTAGTTTACGCGACAGGTGCATCATTCTCATAGTACTACCCTTTCAACAATGCCGCAGCCACGGGTGATCCCAGGCTTCTACTTCGACGTTGAGAAAGGAAAGTACTTCAAAATCTCAACAACTCATTCCGCGCCACCATCGCAGGCAAAATACACCCTTCAAAATGTCAGAAAGGAACAGAGGAAAGCTGCCGCGGAAAAATTCGCTCGAAAGCAGCAAGAGAAGAGGGACCAGGAGACCGTTGTGCGGCCACATACTCGGAAAAATTGGGGCCTACAAATGGCTGGCCTAGACAGGGAGATTGGGAGCCGACGTAAAACGTACTATACACAAAGCATCTGGCCCAGTGCTTGTGTGGCCGGGATGGACACAATGAAGACGGTATGTACTGGCATTCGTAATCTTGGCCACGGCATTAGCTACTCTCAGCTTTAACGACTGCGAGTAAAGTGCTATTTACTGACGCTTTCGTGCTTAGGTCGTCGAGAAACCAGTACATAGCGTTATCCGCTTCTTCGATCTCGACCCGCACACTAAAACCATCTATGCTGTTCACGCGGACAACGCGATTAGTCGCCGCCGACGAAATCCACCCAGCAGCATACCAAGCTCGGGATCCGATCTTGATCAAGATATGGAAGCTGGGTGTTTACCAGATGGAATGCCTGTCGGTTCCTCCTTCGCTGAAAGCTTGGGCGAGTACTCTTTCGAACCCTGGGATATGCTTGCAAGGCTCACATCTTCCATATCATCCTTGACGTATCTGCCAAGCTCTAAAGCGCTAGCTGCTACTACTTATGGATCCGATAGAGCGCCAACCGTGTATTTGGTAAGTACCTTGTCAGGGCACCAAGCAAGACTGGTTTGGCCCGCGCGTGGCCCAGCCATGGGATGACAACGCAGTCAGATTATTCCGTGTGGGGCATGCATGATATACGTTTTGCTGACCTTCGCAAAGTCAGATCCGGACGTCGATGGACCATATGTGAATCAACAATTCACTCCAAGGAGTTGCTCCACGATCTGGGGTGCGGCAGCTCCACCAGTCTCAGCTAGCCCGGGCAGTGTACCGCGATCGGGTACAGAGAGCCTTGCCGTAGCCGCAGCTTCATCTCTTATGCTTCTCGAACGCTCTCCAGCCGGCGATTGGAACTCTTCTATCGCGTTACAAAGTGATTCCGATATGTTAGCGCTTGATTGGCTATCTCCGACTACGGTTGTACTCGGACAGCGTAGTGGCAAGATCCTTCTCTACGACACCCGCTCAAGGGGCCATTCCCACATCCTGACAAACCCATTCCCAATCACAAAGCTGAAGCGAGCCGATGACCCGACACGGCTTGTATGTGCGGGCTTGCAGAATGGCCTTTTCGTATATGACATTCGCTCGCGAGATACGTTTTCAAAGAAGGCGCGAGGACACTACAATGACAAGTTCTTCAACGATGTATATCCTGGTACTGAGAATCGCCACAAGCGGAAGAAGATGAAGTTCACTGTCGCCCCCAATTGGTATGTACGGCTGGAATGCATGAAACCATACACCTGCATGCATCTACACTTCGTTCGAAGCAGCAGTTTTTGGTTATATCTTGCATGCTGACAATGGTCAACAGGTCGCAGCCTATACTGAGCTTCCCGTACGACAACATCGATGACCACTATCTGGACATGGCTGTGCAACCTAATCTCGGGCTGATCGCAGCTGCGCAGGACGCTAGTTCATCGGCGGCTATCAAGATCTACAACATGTGGACGGGCAAGCTATTGAGAGATATCCCGCATCCAAGTCTCGACAAGGTCAACATCAGGTCTCTTCGGTTCATGGAAGACTGCAATGGTGATCCGGAGCTATGGTTCACCTGGTCCGGCTCAATTGTCAAGATGCGGATTGGTTGAGAAGGCTTACTATTCTATGCAAACAGGCAAAGGGGAAGATTCCACACGTAATGGCTTGGCATACACAAACAGTCCTTGGTTAACATACAGATTTAGCGAGGAGTCCCTCTATAACCAGTTGTTATGGAGTTCTGGTCAGTAGGCTCCACCACCCCCACATGGAAGCCCTAGTTGACCATGAGCCATGGAACGAGTTCCAGTACCCCAGCACGTGCACCAGGGTATATAATGAGATTCTGTAAATGACCCCAAATTCGATCCACTATATGGTGGGCTTTCCACGTGAGCACGTACAAGCGCAGGCAAAGTGACCGCAAAACCCCCTCGAACAGACCATCTTTACCCTCGAAACAAACGGGGGTTCTAGTTCATGGTAGACTAGCTTACATGAGCGTTGTCCAGATTCCGTGGGCCCTTAAGTGGCTTCATGGTGGACTATCACTAGCCTCACTTGGCCGAAATAGGTAGTCAGGTCAGCCACAGATCTCCCACCATTCTCTCAATTATACGAAGCAGTGAAGGTTGAATAATGCCAGTCTAAGCCACACCGGCGACCCACGTGTGGCTTAAAGTTGCGTTTGATGCAACTTCCCTCGCTCATTCAGCGTACCTTCCGATCGCCCACTTCAGCATTTACATGACCCGCTCAGATTCACGCACATCGCCAAATCACAGGCTGTCCGCTATCAGATACTGATACCCTACACCATGTGGCCGGCGATCAGTTTCTACACCGTTGCGATTCCGCTACTTCTTGCCGCGAAACCTCCGGGCGACACTCTTGACATAAATAGCGACAGTCTCATCGTTCCACACCATCCACACTTCCCTTTGCGCATTCTACCTCTTGGTGGCTCCATTACCTGGGGTCAGGACTCAACGGATGGCAACGGGTACCGCGAACATCTTCACGAGCTTCTCGAGCAGCGGAGCACGATTGTTGATATGGTGGGAACCGTGCACAGCGGGAAGATGTCGGACAATGTAAGCTTCTTTTCCTATTCTCATGTTGCACGCTGGCGTGAGAGGTCTAATGTTACTTGACAGGAAAATGAAGGCCACCCTGGGGCACGAGTCGATCAAGTTGCTCTCTTTGCCAAGAACGGTATAGCCTTCAAACCGAATCTTATACTGATCAAGTAGTTCTCTTCCCGCTGACGAAGGAGACACCTCTAACATTAGATTAGCGCGGGGACCAACGATGTTGTCCGTGAAGCTTCCGAGTATCCCATTGACAAGATCGGCCAGCGCATGTATAAGCTGATCGAGTACCTCTTCAACGAGATCCCGGATGTCACCATCATTCTCTCGACACTCATCCTCAACGCCAACGCCGGCGCAGATGAGCGCATCCGAAAGATCGTCAACCCCCAGTATGAAAGCTTGGTGAAGAGCTTGCAGGAGAGACAAGCGCGGATCATGCTTGCTGGCCTACACTCGGTCATCAATGCAGAGGAAATGGTCGATGGAACGCATCCAAACGACAAAGGATATGAGAAGCTAGCCAAGGCCTGGGCTAAGGCGATAGCTGAGGCCGGTCGCAAAGGAATACTGGTGAAGCCTCAGGATCCAGACCTAACATCAGGGTGCCGCCCAAGGTTACCAATCTTGCGTCGTCTGCACCTTCCAGGACATCCGGAAATACTCATAAAGCGATACTCGCCACCTCTCCAGTGGCACTCGCCCCCGTCTCAAAGGCGCTCAGCACAGTCATGCCTACCAAAGCTTTCCATACTCTTGATGTGTCGTGCTCTCTTCCCATGGACTCGGAGCCTCTTGAGGTTGAAGTTGGATCACGGCCTGGCTGCTCTATCCTGGGAAAAGCGCCCACATACGTCAGCCAGACCTTAATCCCAGCGGTCCCACAGAGCAATGCTGCTCGATCCAACAAACCGTTTTGGTCTGGCCGTAATAATGGAGCTATGCGGGCATCCCCGGAGCTCCAGACTTGTCAAGTGGCAATGTTACTTTGATGTCTCGTATGTAGTCTATCCCCGATCGGGCTTTCGGCATGATGAGTTCCAGCTGTGGCTTCGAAGATTATTGCTTAGTGTCCGTACAGTTTATCGTACAAATAGCACTAAGTAAAATAGGGGCCTGCCTACCTATAGGGACCCGCACAAGGACCCACTACTTAGGTTAGCGCTAAGAGGCAGAGACTTTATAAGGCCTTGCCTACTTATAAGGACCTACATAAGGACCCCCTGCTTAAGTTAGCGCTAAGAGGCAGAGACTTTATAAAGCCCTTAGTGCCCCTTTATATAATAGACAAGACGTAATTAATTAAACCTACTTTTTACTTTTTATACAATAGTATACTATTAACCCTTAAATGCTTAATTATAGATTAAGCTAAACTAACACTAATTAGTAGTTAATTCTAATTAACTATAAACTAGTAAGGTCTAAAGACAGAGCGCCCTATAAGCTAGATACGTAGGCTCTGTATTATTACCTTTACTAGAGATTAAATTTTAGATTATATAATAAGTAGAAATAAAGTATATATATTTATAAAGAGTTGCACAATCTAGTCTAAGCTATTCTATAGAAAAGAAAGGAGATAATACCTTTACTAGAGATTAAATTTTAGATTATATAATAAGTAGAAACAAAGCGTACACATCTATAAAGAGTCGTATAATCTAGTCTAAGCTATTCTATAGAAAAGAAAGGAGATAGTAAGCACATTTATAATCCTAAAAAACACGTTGTATAATTAAACTAGCGATAACTAAACGCAGACACGTTGCATGACTAAAAAAGATAATAATAACATAGCCTTAAGACTAGGAGACTTCCTAGAGGAACTATAACCTAAGGACGTTATATAATAATTAATACTACCTCCTTAGTAAGAAGATAAAGCAATATAGCTTTAATAAGTAGAGGAAGTAATAAATATTAAAGCTATTACCTTAAGAGGAGAGATCGCACAAAAGTACTAAGTAGATAGAGTAGATTTACACAGCCACCTACCCCCTTCTCTAAAATAGCTAAACACTTATATAGTGTATATAATTACGTAATATTGCGCAAGTAGCTTTAAAGGTAAAGAGGTAATCTCTTCTTTTACTAAAGATTTTAATAACTAGAAGGAAAGAACTTTTAATAAAATTAGTTATATAGTAAGAAAAGAGCTTATTACTTTTCTTATAAAAGAAGGCTTTATCGCTACTAATTCTATAATAAAGGACACCTATGTAAAGAAACTCTTTAAACTATTATAGCTTAACTATAAGCTATAGACCCTTTACATAATAACTTTATAATTATAACCTAAACCGCTTCGCATAATTCTAATAATATAACCTACACTATCTGTAGGCAATATATATATATATAGAGCATAGCTAGGGCCTATCCCTATATATGCGAGGACAAAGACACTATATATAGAGCTATACTAGTAGTAGCAGCCTAAAATCTAGACTACTTTTACTTAATAAACTATATTGTATAAAGAGGCTAGACACTTCTAGTCTTCTTAATAACTAGGAGATTATGCTTATATCTAGCTAAATAAGATTATTCTCTTTTAAAAGACTTAGAGTAAAGAGAATAACTACACTAGTAGGCTATATAATATTTTAGTAGATAAGGTAAAAGTCTTTAGAGAACTATACTATAGGCTAGGTATACTATAGAACTAGTATATAAACATTTTTCTAGGAATCTTTTCTAATCGTGTGAGCACCTACTATTTATACAACATTAGACTAGGACTTCTATAGGATGAATTGTACAATAGACTAAATAGGCACTTTAACACTAGTGTTAATTATAATTAGTACTAGATAGACTAGACTACTCTTACCTTTAAACGCTATAAAAGGGATAATCTAGCTACTATATTATACAAGGCTCTAGAAGTAATAATTAATAAGTTTACCTTAGCCTAAAGGGCTTTTAGATAAGGCTTTAGTAGTAAACTATAACTATATACTACTATTATATAAGCATGCCGCAGCTATTCTAACCTTAAATAAGCTATATTTAACCCTAAAAATATAGTAGAAAGCTTACTTAGCGACCTTTATGCATTACTCTAAGTTACTAAAAATAGAAAGAAGTTATAGTTCCTCTAAAATAGTAAAGAGGTGTACTACACTAATTAATAATATAATAATCTTAATTATATAAAAGGATCTAGCCCCTCTAGAGGCAGATTAACTTTTAGACTAAAAAGAAAGGGTAATTTTAGAAGTTTAAGCTCTTATATAAAGTAGAAATATTTTATATACTATAAAGAAAGATGCTAGTCTACTAACTATCTACTAAGGAATACCTAGTAAGCTAGAAAGTAATATATATTATTATACGCTAACTTTTATAAATATAAACCCTCTGCTATAGATATATAAATATATATTCTTAACTTTAAAAAAGAGCTAGAGGAAGAAGACTATTGCATAAAAGAGGAGGAAGATAAATAAGACTAATAGAGTAATAAAGAAGAAGTATAGAAGGCTACCTTATACTTTACTTCTACTATATACCTTTATTATATAACTAGGAGCGATCCTTCTATACCTACTTACTAAGATCTAGCGCTAAGTATTATATTACTTAACACCCTACTTTCTGTTTACGCATAGGACATATACCTAGAAAAAGCCTTATTACGCGATGCGACTTTACTACTATATAAAGGGGTAAGGTAAGAACTAAGTAGGTTAGCTATTACTACCTATTTATATAAGAGTAGGTATAAATAGGACCTCTACTATATAGTAACACTACACCTACCTTATAACCTGTTCTAATAGGGGAAGGCTAACTATATAAATAAAGAAGGATAGGAAAGGGAAAGCGTATAATAGATATAAGCTATTATATAAAAGAAAAGTTGCTAGTGTCTATACAGTTTATTGTATAAATAGCACTAAGTAAAATAGGGGCCTACCTACCTATAGGGACCCGCATAAGGACCCACTACTTAGGTTAGCGCTAAGAGGTAGAGACTTTATAAGGCCTTACCTACCTATAAGGACCTATACAAGGACCCCCTGCTTAAGTTAGCGCTAAGAAGTAGAGACTTTATAAAGCCCTTAGTGCCCCTTTGTACAATAGATAAAACGTAATTAATTAAACCTACTTCTCACCCTTTACACAATAGTATACTATTAACCCTTAAATGCTTAATTGCAGATTGAGCCAAACCAACACTTAGGATATTAATAATAACGAAGGATTGGAACTTGTTGAAGTGTTGTATTCTGCTGATTGCAGACTTGAATTGGTTCGGTTTACTCATCACTGACTGTTTTATATGCGACCAATGTCGTTAGGATGCAAGTGGCACACTTCTTCATACCATGTGCATGCTGCCAATCAACACTGGCTGCACCGGAACTGAGCGGTTGCGTCTAAAGTGGCTAGGCATCGTTATTCCATCATCGGGCCCATCGCGATGGAACGTCTGATAGTCTACCACTCGTGGACACCGTTCATCCACTCTGCGGGTCGATGTTTTTCCGTCTCTTCTTAGTGTCTTCATTCTTCAATACAAGCAACGTCCCTGCAACTGCGATCCCGATGCTCATCGTAGCCATCATGGTGATGCCGGCCACATTTGGTCTAAACACGCCCCTTTCCATCTGTTTCATCACGCCAAAATACCTGGCTGTGCCGTGAGCGACGCACAAGCTGCCGCTTCCAACCAGAACCCCCGCCGCTAACTTGGTCCTGCTATCCTCTAGATGCAGTAGAGTTGGGGAGATGGCCGCAAAAGCTTCGACTTTCTCCAAGGCGACTCCCAAGGCTATGAAGCCAAGACCGGTGCGAGTCCAGGCCAGAAAGGTGCGCTCGCTCGCAAGGAGGTCACGCGCGAGAGAGCCGGTGTTCTTGAACTCCTGAGAGGCGAAGAAGCGTTGGAACATTGTCGCGATTTCTTCCAGTCTTCCTGAAAATTTTGGTGGGTGGAGGCTGGGATGGACCGTTTGATGGCGGTGATGTGCGACGGAAGAATTGGGCCAGAGTTCGGCCCGATGATTGGTCCGTGCATGTATCATATAAACGTCGCGTCGCGACTCTGCACGTACACAGTTGTGAACTTTATCAAGACTGCGTGTGTATAGCGCTGTTCGCCTTGGGACGAATCCATGGTAATCCAGTTCTTTCCAGGCATCAGGGGTACGATACCTAGTCGAGTCAAAGCCGTGACGAGTTTCTAACATCATAATAGCAGCAGAGGAGGAGCTAGGGTGGATGCCGCCCAATCAAACCTGGCGAGCGCCTGACATTTTTGATACAGCTTGCATCTTTGCGTTCGCAGGTGCAACTTTCTCCGCTCCCGTTTTACGATTGTTTCGTCGCGCTCGCCCGGGAGCGTGGACCTTCAGATTTGGTGCTTTGTCAATGCTGGCTGTCGGCACCTTGGCTATAACCGACCCTCGCACAACGCGTGAAGTACTCATCAAGAAAGACGTGCAGGTGTCGACATCGCCTGGCAAACTGTGGGCACGCAGCAATGGATTCACCACCGATGACAGCGCCGTTTTGGGCGGGCTCAGCGCGCTGGCCTTGCGCATCAAAGTGAGACCTTTGAGGATACTTCCAACTTGGCAACGATACGTGGGATATGCCGGAATTACTCTTGCAGGGGCATTGTTGGGGTCGCAGTTTGCAGCACAACCACTCTTATTACGTCGCTCCCGCAGCCTCAAAGCACAAAATGATATGTACAAGGCGGAACAAAAGAAAGATGACGACATGATGCAGCTGAGAAACAGCCCTGACTTCCTGGAAAAGATGGACCACATTTTCCTAGGGAAACAAATCCTTCAGACGGTATCGTCCATACAATTCTCTCTGCACCGGGCGGGGATTTCGGACGCAGCACTCTTGAGCCCTTTGCCAAGAAAGTCCCCTGTGAGCTGGCTACCACAGTCTATCTACCCCATTTTACTACATCCAGGGATAGACGAGTCTCGCATAGACTGGACATTGGCAGCACGATTAAATCCCCAACCCTCAGGTAACACTGTGGATACCATGACTCGGGAGGCTGAATACGTCGCATTTCAAATCAACGAAAGAATCCAGGCTCTGGGACTATCTTCACCAGGACCGAAGGCCGGCACAGATAGTGAACGCAATCCCACTCTTATTTCGTCGACAATGGCTTTGATAAGACTGCAGAGGTCTATTTTGGAGGACATAGAAGAAGAGAAATCTCGTCACGGCGAAATATTTGATGTGAGCGCCTTCTTATCTTCGCTGAATATAGAGGCGAAACATAACCGGAATTACGACCCACAAGCGAGTGTCAGCTGTCTTCGCGCGTCTCTAGCGTATTGGGACAAGGGTTTCGAATCGGCCCTAGCAAAAGGAACAGTCACAGTGGAACAACTGCAGCCAGTGAAGACCGGCTTGAAACTATTGATCAACGACTTAGAACGAGAGTCATATGCTGTTCAAAACTTGCAATACGGCGGAATTGAGGGCTCACATGAGGCTCCATATCCTTGAGGCGTGCATTCGCTATCATTTACTTGTACTTGTGTATTTGTTCAGATAGCATGTTTTCGGCTGCACAACACCTCTTGCACGGATGTACAAAGAGAATCAATATGATCTTGAATTTCTGTCTGACTGAATCAGTCAATGGTTTTGTACAAGAGTAATTATGTATGCTTTGCTAGACGGCTTGCTGGACTGTTTGGCGACAGCTTATGTCTCTGGAAGTTTTTCAGTCTGACATAGAAACAAAACATTAAAATGTGAGAGCCAACGAAGAAGTGCATCCATGCCTCAGTAGAGATTTTCGTTTGTTGGCAAATTAGAGATATCTGGAAGCCCGCAGCCAATGCAATAGTGCTGAAGCAGTGGCTTGAGAATCTCTCATGGGCTCCCACACCAATTTGTGACAGCATGAGGGACTGTTTGGGTTTTGTCTTGTGCCTGTACGCATGGACGGTGAGGGGACTTGCATGTGAAACACGTGGACCTATCAACACTGAGCAACTGAGTTGACAGAAACAGAGTTGATTTCTTGTAAAAGCTACTCTCTTAAGTGAGTTTAGGTTCACTGCGGCGCTGGCCCATACTCTCCTCTTTAAAAGGCGTCTCCACCACCTGGACAGACTCAGATTCAGCTTCCGTCACCCGCTTACAATCTCCACCCTCAGTCATGCGTGGTGCATTCCGTGACAAATTCGCTTTTGAGCTCTTCATCGAGAAGATTTGGAACGCGATCCAATCCTGCATTACCGAGCTCGTCACTGGCACTTGGCTCGAATTCTTTGTCCTCGATCCGGTAGGCCAGTATGTCGTTGTCGCCGCCATCGCTCTCATACTATCGCTTTGCGTAGGACGCTTCCATGTCATAGCCGACATATGGCGGATCATGGCCGATAAGGCTCTCGCTTGTCTTCAAGGAAATAATGCAAAAGGTGGCGGAGACGTCGCCCGCGATAACGATGACCCAGGCGCCGCTGGCGACAAAGATAGTGCGAATGATGTACGCAACAAGCAGCAAGCTGCAAAGCTTGCAGCCCGCCTTCGGAATCTGCACATCGCGACACCGAAGAAGGCTTCGTCTTTGGCGTCTCATGTTCAATCCCAGAGGGATCACAGCGTGCTGGTCGAAAGCGTCGAAAACGCCGGGAGTCTCCTCAAACATCAGACGCCATCTCGACGAACGTTCCAAATAACAACAGAAGGAGATCCGGAGACGATCAGGAAGAGGAAGGAGCAGTTGGACCGGCTTCGGATGTGGTCGTGAACATGAAACAGTGCGCCGACTCAAAGTTCTTCTGATTGATATTGGTATGTCTCCTGAAATTACCTCGAAGGGCGTTCTCTAGACAGAAGTGCGTTTTCTGACTGGCTAGTGACGAGTCGCCAGGCATTCATATTGGCCTCCGAGGGTCGAAAAGAGGGTAACAAGTCAGTGGAAATGACCGGCTTATGGTTAAGGCTTCTCGATGGGTGAAACTCTCGGGTCGGGGAATGACAGGGTTCTTTCGAAGAATGGAAGTTTGCTAGTATATCCCCAGTCCCAAACATTAATCGATATCTTGCGGAGTTCCTCGCTTTTCGTGAAAAAACGTGTGCGCCGCCTTTTTCCACTCATTCTACATCCACAGTTCCAGCAATTCCGTCTGTGCATAGATCCACCTCCTTGAACGGAGAAAGCCACTCCAAAACCATTACCAAGGCACGCGCGATCGTGTACTTGACGAGGATATCTGCAACGAGTGTGATCATAGATCTGGAAAACATGCACTCGAGGAGTTTTATGGCCGAAGTGAAGGAAAAGGCGAAGCCAATGCTGAAGACTATGTAGCTAGCAACATGATAAATGACGGCTGTGCATATTGTCCTTATCGTAGACTTGTTTGCTCGCTCCCTATCCATTGGTAGGTCTTCGCGCACCCCATTCATATTGTTTCCGATTTGTATTCTTGGAAGGCAGTAGTAAAATCTCCAGGGTCTTGGTTCATGTGCTGCTTTGCATGAGTTGCGGACGCTTCACTTATATCAGCAATCTTGCTTAGGTTTGGTTGTTGACAAGTGGGCTGACCCGCCTTCAATTGTGCCCTAGATGGACACTCAACAACACCTGAACCACAGAACTTACATAGTGGTGGAGCAGGTGAAGTTGCGCGTTGATGGTTTACTGCGAAAAAGTGGCTATTCCACTCGAACAAGTGTGGTATTGATCCCGATGAACCAAGAAGACGACGAATTCAACCAAAGCATGCCCTCTCTTGCGTATGACACTCGGCGGCTCAACAAAATCTGCCCACAGATTATAAGCTCAAATTGTATGGAGGTACGCCGATCGATGTTCAATTGACCCACTCGCCTGGTTTTCGTGAAACATGCCTAGGTAGGCGAATAGAACGAACCGCTTGACGCCGACAGCAACGGTTGGGCGTTTTCTTGCAAGAAATATATGAACGATTACCGGGGAAGAAGGCATTGCCGGCCATAGAGTGTGAATTGCGATGCTGCTGCAAGAGTAGGTTGCATGAGTTCACGGGAAACGTGTATGCACACCAATTCCATCTGTAGGCGGTCATCCTCGCCATGCTCATCTTTTACTACAGATCAACAGCGCCCTGTATTTGGGGTCATCACGGTGATAGTTCACCCTTGTCGCAACTCATTGCTGAGACTATACGTACCAAGAAAACCGTTCCCACTGTCAATTCACAATGACTTGGAAGTTGTCTCGTCTGTGTTTCTCAATATTCAAGATCGCCTTTCTATGTCTTGGGTTTATGGGACAGGCATTCGTCAAGAACTGGTCACGACCGGGGTTAGTGGGTCGGTCCTCCCAGCGTCATGTTAACCTTGGGCAACTCGGGTGGGACAAGTAAATGACCATGGGCATTGAAAGTACTTGTTTGACATGCTCTGGACTGATCGACATGTCATTGCCAGTAATTCGAATTGTGATATATGAGGCCCAACTTTGACGGCACAGCGTTCTCTCATAGCATCTTGCAAGTCACTCACTTACAGTCCTTTCGACACTTCCACATCTTGCTTCATTGGCTGAAGTCATTTCTCCACACTCTTTATTAACTTCGAAGCTTGAGTCATCCTTCGTTACCGCTATCTTCCTAAGCATCGGATCTGTTCGCATTGTCCTTTCCCAAGATACAAATCGCCGCTCTTGTCGGAGCTTTAGCATCCTGTGCCAACCACGGCCACTTTAACACCATTACGGTTGACAGTAATCCCTACACGACTTATGACCCAAGCTTCCAATACCAGAGCCCCGTGCGGAGGTCATTCAATGGTCCTGCCCCGAGTGCCTGGACAATGGGTTCGTCGAGCCTTCTATGCCACAAAGACGCCACCGCCGGCGCATAGGTTGCCTTCGTCAAGGTAGGTAGCAGGATCGACATCCAGCGGACTACCTGGCCAGACCCGCACAAGGGTCCCGTCCTTGATAACCTCGCCAAGGTCAACGATATAACCTCCGCCAAGTCCACCAACTTTCAGTTCTTCCAGAATGACGAAGCCGGTTATGAAAGCGATCAGTGAGCTACTGACAAACTTATCGCGAACAGCCAGACCTGGACTGTCACGATACCCTCTGAAATTGCAGATGGCCAGTACGTTCTGTGTAACGAAACGATCGCTTCGCATTTGGCAAAACAGGAGAACGGCGCCCAGAATCGTCCCAAGAGCATCGATATCGAGGTCACTGGTGGAGGCTCCACAAGCCCGAATGCCACGGCTGCTAACAAGTTGTACACCGAGGACGACGCAGGCATCAAGGTCAGCATCTACAGCAATGCTTCCAGCTACTAGATGCCAGGCCTAGCTGTATACTCTGGCTCTGCAAAGAGGTTCGTTTCTTCCGTCAAGAAGAGCATATATGGCCTCGGCCGTGAGCACCTGCGGGAGTTCTAGTTGTCCTGACTCCGATCAGTTGATTCGATACTCCGATGGGTGGCAGAGTAGCCTTTCTTTTTAATGTATGTACTATTTTTGAAAGTCTACATGACTACGATGTAGTCAAATCGGCCAGATCATGCGGCTATTGTATGGTCGATAACTTTTAGAAGCTTTTGGAGATGGTAACATGCTGATGTAGGTATGTGAAGACGTTGATCTGTTCATAGAATCGTAATCAGACAACTAAAGTCTTGTGCCTGGAATGATTTGGCGGTTATTCGAGCGACCGAATACATACATGTAGTCTTCAGTCCTTGATAGTGCGTGGTTCAAATGTTGCGGATGAGTGTCTAAAGTGGAATAGGATTGGATTTGTAAGCCCGCGGAGATCACGTGGCCAATCGCCGCACTTGCCTGGGCTGCAAGCGGCATCACCCGAGAGCTGTTTCTAGTCTTGGTGCCAAATCCACGACGAACAGCTTGGGCACAGCTTCGCCTCTTATCCTCTCACCTCCCGCCAAATATCTACACACTCTACGCTCTTTACTTTACAGTCGCAACGCACGATCTGCCTGTCCGCCTCGCCGAGTCGCGAAACCTTCGCCCCTCGCCCACCGCACCAGGCCGTTCCCGCGTATCTTCCAGCACTCGCGAGACCACCATGTTCTGCCTACGGAGCTGGATACCCGTTCTCTTCTTCTTGTACGCCCTTTTACGCTCTCATCAATCCATTTGCCGGGACGTGCATACTGACTAGACCACGCAGGCTGCGCACTAATGCCTCGCCGGTCTACCTCGTCCTGTTCATCTCCGCAACCTACTTTCTCAATCGTCCCTGTGTATACTGTTCGCTCCTCCTCTTCATTCTCGTGGTGGCGCTCTTCGATTTTCATACTCCTTGGTTCGAAGCGCCACTTTCTACCGAAACTGCGGAGTTCGCACTCAACGGTACGAGTCCGTTCCGGGACACGATATTCGAGACCGCGGGAGTGCTTGCGCAGGCCGCAAACAACACGGCTCAGGCACTGTTGAAGGGGGCGACGGACAGCGTGCGCAATAAGACGGCAGATGCGGTAGGAGCGAGCGGTTCAGGGAACTACGAGTGGGTAAAGGGCTTGGTGGGCAAGAAAGAGTGGAAGATTGAGTGCCTGGACATCTTGGTTCGCATATGAATACTGTTTCGCTGTCCAGCGCATGTATAAATGATGAAGGTCTGAACGACCACTATTCCCGATTGAGAATGCGGCGTTGATTAGGGTGCGGCGTTGATTAGGGTGCGGCGTTGATTAGGGTGCGGCGTAGGTGATTGGATTCAGCGTTGTTTGATTGCATGCCACGGCGCTCAGGCTTTGATATGGGGCACTTGCCTGGCGTTGGACAAGGCAGTGCGTAGGCATTGACCATACGTGCCGGAATTTTGATCCCGTTGATCAAGGCAGAATAGCACAGAATGCTGCTCAAAACCCTGAGTCTCTACGAATCATAATCAATTGGTTTATCTTGGCTACGGCTCATTGGGAATTGGTTGGCAACAAGCAATGTGCACGATTGCGAAACGAGATCTTAGCATGTTTGTGCTAAGTAGTATTCGCTCCCCGGATGAAGATGGTGGATCGAAAATGTCAGTAGCCACGCAACTTGCCGATGTACGCCGCATCTATGCGCTCCAAAGCGCTCCAAAGCGCTCAAGCTACATGAGATATGACCTACACAGTTTTCACCAGCCCCAACCCGTGAATTAGGGCAAGATATTGCTCTATTGACTAGTTCCTTATTGTAGTTTAACGCGGGGTGGTTCCTTGCAGCGGGGCAAGCTGCAGCCAACCGGCGAACGCGCGCAAGCTCCACCTTCCTTGAACTATCCCCATCACTGTCTAATTCCGCTTTTTTGCTCCGCACCCATTCCGACCCCTCCATCAAGCTGGCGACCCTCCTTCACATCTCGAGACGTTGCTCTCGCCCCGCACTCTGGAAGCAGCAACTTTTCACACGCCCGACCCCTTACTTTCTGTCGACTTGTACAACTTCCACAGGCTCCATCGAAGCTAGAAGTCGTGTGCCTTCTACGCTTCGCTTTCGTTCGACCTTCACACCTGCGCGCGTTGCGACTGTACAGCCCGCCATCAGTACTGGCATCAGATACTGCTCGAGTGAGGCCAGCAGCAGCTTCGTAGCCATGGCGTCTGACAGAGATGTTTTGCCCTCTTGGTGAGTGAGCTCATATCCAGGTCAATGACCAATGTGGAAAGCTGGTCAACCCTCTGTTCTACGATCAGATGGATGCGGCTTTGAATGGCACTAACATTGTTACTAGGGCCAAACCCTCTCACTACGACATTTCCATCCACGACATTGAGTTCGGCGGCAAGTTCACCTACCAAGGAACGGTTGCGATTACAACGAAAATCACCAAGGAAGATGGCTTCAATGATCTCGTACTCAACACCCATCAGCTCAAGGTCCATAACGCCGAGCTCAAGACATCGAAGGGGAGCAACGAGGCGAAGAACATCTCATACGATGAGAAGCGCCATCGCGTGACTCTGGACTTTGGAGAGAAGATACAATACTCGGGAGAGGCTACGCTGACAATAAAGTTCGAGGGAGCCATCAACAACGTAGGATTGTATACTTCGATTGTTCGACGTCTGCTAACGCGCCACAGATTATGGCCGGCTTCTACCGTTCCAAGTACACGCCACAAGGCGACGTGCCCGCTTCCGTCGCTAAAGACGACGAGTTCCACTACATGTTCAGCACCCAGTTCGAATCATGCGATGCACGTCGAGCCTTCCCTTGTTTCGACGAACCCAACCTCAAAGCGACCTTCACCGTTTCGCTCGAGATTCCCAAAGACCTTACTGCCCTGAGCAACATGCCCGAAAAGGAGACCAAACCAAGCAAGAGAGACGGATTCCACACTGTGGTGTTTGAGCCTACTCCCGTGATGTCGACATACCTTCTCGCTTGGGCCATTGGAGACTTTGAATACGTCGAGGCGTTTACAAAGCGACAGTACAACGGGAAGAACCTCCCTGTGAGAGTTTACACTACCCGTGGACTCAAGGAACAGGGACGATTCGCTTTAGAGAACTGCCACAAGATCGTTGACTACTTCTCTGAGGTACGAGACAGTACCCCATCAGATTGCAACCTACTAAAATCTATCTCAGACATTCCAAGTTGACTATCCTTTGCCCAAAGTTGACTTGCTTGCTGTTCATGAATTCGTAAGTTCTCCCAGTGCGAAAATGCTTGCGTGCGGGGTCTTGACGTTCTTGTTAGGCAATTATACGTACTCTTTCCCCTCTCGTCAGATGTCTAACTGACCATTGCTTTCTAGTCACACGGCGCTATGGAGAACTGGGGCCTCATCACCTACCGGTTTGTCAATTGCATCGGAACTAAGATTTTTACTAAGATAACGTAGAACAACCGCTGTACTCTTCGATCCCAAGACCTCCGCGGACAGCTACCGAAACCGCGTTGCTTACATTGTGGCACACGAACTTGCTCACCAGTGGTTTGGTAACTTGGTCACCATGGATTGGTGGAACGAGCTTTGGTTGAATGAGGGATTTGCTACCTGGGTGGGCTGGTTCGCCATAGACCACCTTTATCCTGGTAAGTGGCTTTCGACAGCTATGATCGAAGACACATTCAAAACTAACTTGGCTATAGACTGGAATGTTTGGGGACAGTTCGTTGTACGTCGCAAATCTGCAGGTACCTTCAATTCTCGTAATGCTAACTTCTGTAATATAGACTGAATCTGTCCAAACAGCCTTCCAGCTCGATGCACTACGAACATCCCATGCTATTGAGGTACCTGTTAGAGATGGCCCGGAGGTTGACCAAATTTTCGATCATATCAGCTACCTGAAGGGTAGTTCGGTCATCCGCATGTTGAGCTCTCACCTCGGCGAAAAGGTCTTCTTACAAGGAGTAGCAGACTATCTCAAAAAGCATCAGTACTCGAACGCGACCACGAACGATCTCTGGTCTGCTCTGAGCAAGGCTTCCGGTCAGGACGTTAACAGCTTTATGGACAACTGGGTCCGCAAGATCGGTTTCCCCGTGATCACTGTGGCCGAGGAGCCCAGTCAGATCGGCCTTCGTCAGCAGCGTTTCCTACTTGCTGGTGACGCCAAGCCGGAGGAGGACGAGACCGTATGGTGGATTCCATTGGGCCTGCAGACTGGTGACTCCATTACTGCAGCATCAACACACAAGACTACTGCCTTGACCGAAAAGGAAGGTATCATCCGCGATGTCAATGAGTCTTACTACCAGGTCAACAAGAACCTCACTGGATTCTATCGGACCAATTACCCGCCTGCACGCCTTGAGAAGCTCGGTGAAGACCGCAAGCACCTAACTGTTGAGGACAAAATTGGTATCATTGGAGATGCCTACGCCAACGCTGTTGCCGGTTACGGCTCGACAGCAGGCTTGCTGGCTCTTGTAAAGCGGTTCCAGGATGAGCAGGAGTACTTGTAGGTATACTATCTACGTTCGATCGGAAACATGCTGACTCTCACAGGGTATGGGCTCAGATCATTAACAATATCGGAACCGTTCGCAACGCATTCTCCAACTCGCCAGATGTCAGCGATGCACTGAAGAAATTCGAGCTCGAGCTGATTGGCCCGGCTACCGAAAAGGTTGGTTGGGAGTTCCCTGAAGGCGAGAGCTACCTCGTGGGTCAGCTTCGGGCTCAACTCACTCTCACTGCCGGTCTGCTTGGCCACAAGGCCACGGTCGTTGAGGCTTTGCGCCGATTCGATCTGTACATCTCAGGCGAAGATAAGTCGGCCATCAACCCGTCGCTCCGCAGGACTGTCTTTTCCGTCGCGGCCAAAGAACGAGGAGAGTCCGCTTTCGAAGCTATCAAGAACGAGTTCCTCACCACGTCATCTATTGACGGTAAGGAAATCTGCCTGCGCTCGCTAGGACATGTACAGACAGCGGAACTCGCCAACAAGGTTCTTGATTTTATCTTCTCCGACAAGGTTGCGATGCAGGACAAGCACAGCGGTACAATCATTCTCGCCAACAATGCCAAGGCTCGCCCCGAAGTGTGGAACTTTGTCCGCAACAACTGGGACAGCAAGATATACCCGACTCTCGCAGGCAACTTGGTTGTTCTTGAGCGCTTTCTGCGTTTCGGATTGAACAAGTTTGCGGATGAGGAGGTTGCGGATGAGATCGCGGCGTTCTTCAAGGGCAAGGATAACCGGGGCTATGACAAGGGCCTGGATGTCATTGATGACACTATTCGAAGCCACGCCAAGTACAGGAGCCGCGATGAGGGTGTCGTGCGCGAATGGCTCAAGACCAACGGCTACTTGCAGTGACTTGAAGCCAAGCTTTGAGGGTCAAAAGTCAACATGAGCTTATCTGAAGGTGAAGGTGAAGGTGAAGGTGCATTTCGACCTCACTTGGGCAATGCTTTTAGGCGTTGTAGAGGCCAAGAGGCCCAAAACAGGGCACATGTAAAACAGAGAAAGATATGGGGATATGTGGTCCTATTCAATCAATGTATTATTGCCTCGCACCATGCATAGTCCTATGTGGCCCAGATCTTGACCGCAAAGGCCCACCTGACTTAAAGTCGCCATTGGAACGAACGTCGCGTCCCACAGGTAGCCTTCGGTGCAGTTCTCAACGTGTTTCGAGAGCCTGTATTTCTCTAGTCGGTGTGCTCCCATGCGATTCCTGCAAGAGCATCTCTTCCGTACCAAGTTCATCCTAAACTCATGACGCAAAGAGCATCTTCAACCAAGCCATCCTCCCAAGCCCCGAGGAGTCTCTGCACCAACTGCCGCGTGGGTATCGCATCTTCTCCCCCCACCCCCTTTCCTACGCAACACACCCTCCTCGACCCTTTCTTTCTCAGCTCCACCGCCCAACCATTTCAATTCTTCGCGCCGCCCTCCCACCACAGCCCCACCCTCCGCCTAAACACATGGACCGTCTGCGCCGCGCTGCGCCCCTTCTCCTTCTCCTCGCGGTTGACGCGCGTCGCGGCGGCCGCGAGCCCGATGGACACGGCGAAGATGGGATCGAGGGAGCTGCAGCGACGGGGGACGGATCAGCGTCTGCTCGCAGCACGGGAAAAGGCGAGGGAGGGAGGGACGGACCGCGAGATTATGTACTGGTAGGCCATGGCGCACGGCAGCAGCGTATCGGGTGGGGAGCGATCGGTGTTTCGAAGCGTAGGGGGAGCTGGTGTCGATGCTGGTGCGCGGCCGTTCTGGTTCGGTCGTTCGTTCGTTCGTTCGTTCGTGTCTCCGCGTTCACGAGACGCCCGTCCCACGCGTAGGGCTGTGCTGGTCCCGGGCGCCTCGGCTGCCTACCTAGCTACCTACTAGATACCTAGCCACCTACCCCATGATTTGCCCGCCGCGCGCGTACGCCGCGCAGGTGCTGCTCGGGCGCGCTGACACAGCTGGAACACGGTCGCGCTCTGGCAAATTGTCTTCTGGTGCGTTCGTCGCGGCGCCTGCCGTGGCGGAGGCACAGGTGACTTGCGTGGTCAGGTCCGGTCGATGGCGTCATCGTTTCAGGCGCCAGATGAGCCGCATATCACGCTGGGTGATCAGCAGGTACCGCAGTAGGTACTTTGAGGGTTTAGGCGGTAGATGAGGGCATTTACGGGGTGTTCAGCGGACGTGGCTCTCGGATCAGGTCCTGTTATTCGTACTATAGGAATGCAGAGGTTCGTGCTACAGTCAACACAGGGAGTCAACACAAAAGAGACAAGCTGGCATATCACTGAGATAACCAGCTTCATGTGCTCACGTAGCCTGCGTTGAAATGAAGGGAAGCGCGCCCAGCGGGACTTGATGAGAGCCGGCGCGGCATCCCTCCCGCTGCCTCCTTCCATAGCCACGTCCAAATGATATATAAAACATGCCCATCATAAAACCAAAAACGCCCTCACACCGCCATCGTGAACCGGGGGATAAACGCAGGAAAAGCTGATGGGATCGACGTAGATGCTCAGGACGACTCGCCAAAGGTGTTCTCACCCGAGTAGCTGTGGGCGGTTAGCAACGTGGCACGACCCGTTGTTGAGACGCGAGCGACCTACGTGATGTACAGGAAACCGTCCTCGTCCTTGTGCTCCTCGTATATGGAGGACATGAGCGCGGCGGTTGGGGGAAGCACCTCGTCGACGAAGATGAAGATGGCCTTCTCCGGAGAAAGCTTAATCCTCTTGCGGATCACGTAGACGAACTGGCCGACGGTGAGGTCCGCGGGGACGAGGTACTTCTTCTTGTCGATGGTCGCGATGTCCGACTTCTCGACCTTCTCGCAGATGACCTGCGCCTGTTAGCTGATGTGCGGCCTCGCGGCGGGAGGTCGAGCGACGTACGGGAATGCGGTCGTTGTACTTCTGGCGGATGCGCTCGGCCTCAGCCTTGCGCTTCTCGAAGGGGTGCTCGTCCTTAAACTTGGAGCGCATCTTGGTGGTATCGGTGGCTGTGGTTGACGTGTGTGGGTTTTCGGACATGCAGGGGCGCGCAGATTTTATGTGTGCGGGCGGGCGGGTTGTTGGGCGAAACGGGCGGTAAAGGTGGGTTGAATAGAAGAGGTCAGGGCGACGAGCGGTGAACGGCGTTATGTAGGCAGCAAGAGGCGGGAGCGGGGCGCAGGTGGTGACTACCTCATTAGTCACCACGCAATCGACCTCGCGCCTGCCAGCACGCACCTTGATCGTGACAGACACTGAGGACAAGAAGCCTGTCGCACGCCTCCACTTTGACAGAGACACTGAAGACTTCACCTTGACAGAGACACTGAGGACTTCATCTTGACAGAGGCACTGAGGATAAGAAGCCTAGCACACGGTTTCGCCTTGACGGAAACACTGAGGACAAGAAGCTTAGCGCACGCCTTCGCCTTGACAGAGACACTGAAGACTCCGCCTTGACAGAGACACCGAGGACTTCATCTTGACAGAGGCACTGAGGACAAGAAGCCTATCGCACACCTTCACCGTGACAGACACTGAGGACAAGAAGCCTATCGCACGCCTTCACCGTGACAGACACTGAGGACAAGAAGCCTATCGCACGCCTCCACCTTGACAGAGACACTGAAGACTCCGCCTTGACAGAGACACCGAGGACTTCATCTTGACAGAGGCACTGAGGACAAGAAGCCTAGCGCACTTGCAACACTCACTTACATCTCTTGAAGAAACTCATTTACATCCTTTGAAAACACCCACTTATATCCCTCACAGAGGACTGAGGATAAAAAGCCCAGCGCGTGCCTTCACCTTGACAGAGATCCTGAGGACAAGAAGCCTACGCACTTGAAGACACCCACTTCTATCCTTCACAAAGCACTAAGAATAAGAAGCTTACGCACTTGAAGACACCCACTTCTATCCTTCACAGAGCACTAAGAATAAGAAGCTTACGCACTTGAAGACACCCACTTCTATCCTTCACAGAGCACTAAGAATAATAAGAAGGAAGACACCCACTTCCGTTCTCCCCAGACCACTGCACCGCCCTTTGTTTCAACCGAACCGAGCGACTGAAACCCGATCGAAGTCAGTCGCTCAGCGGCTCGTGACCTGCCGGTTTCTTGGCCTTTAGAGTCATTGCCTCTACTGCTAGTCTAGTCTAGTCTGTTGCTGTTCGCTCGTCGCGTACGTTCTGCGTATCGATAAACACGTGACTCGGCGCCCCTCGGTAGTCCGCGCAGCTCTATGCGCCGACCGTGGTGTGAGATGGACAGCTTTTTGCCCTTTCTCTGACCACGACACCCAAAACGGACAGACCTCACTTTTAAGAAGGCGCCTCCCTCGCCTCTGCCTTCCATGGTCTCATTGTAGACTTCTTTTCCCCCGCCCGAGTCCCTCACGCGCTTCCACAATGCCGCCTTTCCGCCCATCATGTCGCGCTTTTCGAGCTCTCGAGCTCCCTCAGACCGCCGCGTCCAAGCAGCGCGCACTCCACCCGACCTTCTTTACATCCAGACAGAGCGCGTTTGCACGAAGATGCATGTCAGATGGGCCTCCGAAGCCCAGGCCAGACCCATTGGAGGAATGGCGGAACCCAAAACCCAGCAAATGGCCCAACCGCATACGCCTGCTCATGCTGCCCTTCATCGGGGCCATAATATACTCCATGGTGCGCCCGCTCCTCTGAAATACCCTTCGGAAGGCTAACTGCGACGTCAGTGGACAGACAAATCCATCTACGAAACCGAGGCACCGTCCATCGCCGAAAAGGACTCCATATTGAAACGCGAAAACGGCATCAGCGAGCAATCGCCCATGCGCCTGCGCATGGAACAGTTCATTAAACAACACCAAAAGAAAATCGTCGCTGAGCTCGAGAAGGTCGATGGCAAAAAGTTCGTCGCAGATTCATGGCAGCGGGCAGAGGGCGGCGGAGGCATAAGCTGCGTGTTGCAGGACGGCAACGTGTTCGAAAAGGCCGGCGTGAACATCTCGGTCGTGTACGGACGCCTCCCCAAGCCAGCCATCGCCAAGATGCGGGCCAACCACAAAGCCCTCGACCCGACCGTCGAGTCACTCGAGTTCTTCGCCAGCGGCCTCAGCATGGTCCTGCACCCGAAGAACCCCAACGCGCCCACGGTCCACCTCAACTACCGCTACTTCGAGACGGCCGACGACCAGGGCAACACCAACGCCTGGTGGTACGGCGGCGGGTGCGACCTCACGCCGTCGTACCTCTACGACGAAGACGCGATCCACTTCCACAGCACCATCAAGGCGGCCTGCGACAAGCACGACAAGGGCTACTACCCGCGCTTCAAGCAGTGGTGCGACGAGTACTTCAACAACAAGCACCGCGGCGAGACGCGCGGCGTGGGCGGCATCTTCTTCGACGACCTCGACGAGACGGAGAAGGACCAGGAGCAGCTCTTCGCCTTCGTGCAGGACTGCCTGGCCGCGTTCCTGCCCTCGTACCTGCCCATCGTCAACAGGCGCAAGGACATGCCCTTCACCGACGCCCAGAAGCAGTGGCAGCAGCTCAGGCGCGGCCGCTACGTCGAGTTCAACCTCGTCCACGATCGGGGCACCGCCTTCGGACTCAACACCCCCGGCGCACGCGTCGAGAGCATCCTCATGAGCTTGCCCCTCACCGCGAGGTGGCAGTACATGCACGAGCCCGACAAGGGGAGCAGGGAGGAGAGGCTGCTCGAGGTGCTGAAGAACCCGAGAGAGTGGGTGTGAAGGTGCCCAGGTGAGGGGGCGAGGAGACATGCATGTAGTTGTTTGTGTAACCATATTGTATCGACGACGCACGCGGAATAAAAGAAAAACCTTTTCGACGGGTCAATCGGCTGTTTTGTACGACTGCTCACGTAGCAGCTGATCATTACCGGGAGGTACACCGTGAGTCCCGTGGTTTTTTTCTTGTTGTTGGGGGTGGTGAGTGTTCCTGTGCCTGGTAGATGTGACTCGGGGTATGATAACGCACTGGCTACGATCGTGGGACTAACCTGCCACAGGTAGTTTCTCATCGAGGGAATGGCTCGCCAGTCCGAGGCTGGCTGGAATTGCCTCCCACTACGCGTCTCTGTGCCTCGACTTCGGAGAACACTTCCCTTGACAGGTGGTGCTTCACTAGGCACAGCAGACAACAACCGACGAAGCAGGTAGACACAACCATGAGCATGCCAACCGACGAAGCAGGTAGACACAACCATGAGCATGCATTGCACGAGCAAGAGGTATAGATGCTATAGGACTCGCCTCCACGAGACTTTACTGCACGACACACGTATCCTCCACGTCCAGGCCATCGCCCTCCACGCCCCTCTTGCTCCTCCCCGTCTTCTCCCCCATCTCCGCATCCATGACAGTTCCGGCGGCAGCGTCCATTCGGGTCCCGGACAGCATCCCCAGCGCACTGTCCGCCCGCCCGCGATGCTCTTTGAGATGTTGATGTTGATGTCGATGTCGATGCGACTCGTCCGGGATCCGTCTTCCCTGGGCCCTCGGTCTGACCATCAGAAGCCCGAGCGCAACCAGCAGCATACCGAGAAGCAAGATGCCAATCCTGGCCCAGGAGTCCACGAGCCTCGTCGCGAGCACATCCATCTTGTCTCTCCACCTCTGCGGCGGCAGACCCGCCGAGGGAAGCTCATGCTCCTTGCCCTGCATCTTCGACGTAGCCCGGTAGAACCTCGTGCTCGTACGGCGGCGGCGGCGTTTCGACTCTTGCGTCGCCCCGCAATTCGGTGTGCACGTCAAGAAAGTAGTCCCTCAGCGTCGTCTGCGCCGTCGGCGAGGGCGGCGTGGTGCGGCTCTCGGAGTAGACGCTGAGAGTGTCGATGTCGGAAATAGAGGGTCTCGCTTTGAGCAGGATGAGTGTGTAGCGGAAGATGGAGGGCGGTTTGGCAGGCGGGGAGGACGAGGTTGTAGCGGCGGAAGAGCTCGAGGCGGTGCGGCGGTGGAAGACGGCCGGCATTAGTGGTACAGAATCGCCGTCGCGGGGGCTAGGAGGCGTAGGTGCAGGGTGCGGTGCGGTGTGGTGCGGCGTGGCTATCTGATGTCGAATCCCAGTCGCGGAGAGCCGTGTGCTAAGGTTGGTGGCTGCCTTTGGTATTGTCTTCTCGGTCTTTGTTCGTGCTCCCCGCCCCGTCTCGTCTCGTCCCAGACTCGTATGCAGCTAAAAGATGGCAAGAGATATCGCGGATAGATGTCCAGAGCGCCGAGTGCCTGGTCAGTTGAAGCTGTTGCTTGTCCGTCCAAGGGCCCGCGGATTGATGTCGTGCGGTGCGGTGCGCGTCCGATCGATGGCAGTGGCTGTCTCAACGCGGAGGAGATCGGACGGAAGACTTTTCTTTATACCGTGGAGGAGCGCCTCTGCCCATCCTCCTTTCCTCATGTTCGCCCAACGCAGCTGCCGTGGTTGCACGGACACTTCTGCATGCGGAAACAAAGGATTGCACGCGGAGGAGGTTGGTCGTGGCCGCGGCGGGGAGGATGTCTAGCCCTATACCCACCGCCTGGACCTACAGCTTTCAGACATGTTGCGTCTTAGACAATGCGGTGAGCTGGAGCTGGCGTTATGGTGTCTTTCCTTATGCATGGCGTGCAGGGAGGTTGTGGAACGCCGTAGACGAGGAGCGGCAGAAGCGGGTCCAAGGCCAGACCGTTTGGACTCGGGGGGGCTATTGTAGGTTTCATTCATGCGTGGAGGTGAGACATATCGAGCCGTTTCTCGAATCGAAGCACTCGGCCATTGCTGCTGCTGCCGTTCCAGCCCAGAGGGAAGAGCGACATCCGCCGAGGGTGAGCGGATATAGGAAACTCGCTCCTAATGCGGTGCATAAAGCTGTGGCTGGAGAGTCACCTTGCCGTCAGCAAGCCGAAGTTTCGTCGCCGTGCTGGAGGCAGTAGTCCGGTCAAGGTAGCGGGGTCTCTCGCGATCTCGAGATGCGAGGCGGAGGGGAAGTGACGCGAGCATCAAGGTTCTGGAATGCCCCCGTGACACTTGCGGCACATCTGACGTAGTACAAGATCAATTCCGCCACATCGAGAATGGTATGCATCTGAGAAGCTACCAAACCATCAAGGGATCTTCGGTGTTTGCAGCCGTATGCGTAAGGGAGATCTCGTCAAAACCGGGTGCTCGGGGTGAGATTGATAGATGTACACATGCAATTTCCACTCTGGAATTGGTCTCTGCAAAATGACTCGTGAGGGGAGTCCTCGCTGAAGCCATATCATAAATGCTCAACGTGAAGAATCCGATTGCAGTGGTAGACCTACCCGTCACTCTGGATCCTTCGCATAACCAAAACACTGCATAGGAGTTCGATCATATCAAATCAGTCATCATTCGGGCCACCCGATAAAGGGACGTCTGTAAGATGGGTACCGCGAGCCAATACATGCCAAACATGACGATAAGTGAATGCAGCAAGTAGAACCTATCAAAAGAGCAACACCAACAACAACAACAACAACAACAATAACAACAGCGACAAAAGGAGCGGTTCTAAGTATGTGCAATTTACCCAAGCAATCCCTAGAAAAAAACACGCGCCAAGTCATCAAATACAGCCCAGTCGCCTTCCAAGCCCCCCTCCTCGTCCCCCCACCCTCAGTTCCCATCGCGGTACAGGTTGTACATGTAATGCATCCTCTCCTTCTGCAGCTGCGTAAAGCCCTGGTAGCAAGCATCGGTGCTGTAGTCCATGTAGTTGTGGATCGGGTCGTAAGTATCCGACCCCTTCTGGTCCGGGCACGTCTGCTTCCTGGGCGACGTGGGGCAGCCGTCGGTGCTTTCCTTTTCGTACGGGGTATCATCGATATAGTCGCCGGGTCCATCGCAAGAATAGCCCTCGAAGGTGTGCAGGAGGCCCATCCAGTGGCCCGCCTCGTGGACGGCCGTCATGCCCGAGTCGTACCCGTCCATGCTGCCGTCGGGCATGGTGTTTGCGTTGACGTTGCACCCGTCGTTCCAGTAGACGGTGGGGTCTGATTTGCCGTTGGCCACGTTGGAAGGGAGACTGCATCGCCCGAGGACGCCGCCACTGAGGTCTGTCTGGAAGTACAGGTTGAGGGTGCGGTACGTGCCCTGGCGGAGTGCCTTTTTCATCTCGGTGTCGTCGTTCGGTTCACCAACAGCCCACTTGTCGTTCTGAGTCCACGTGACGTTGATCAGGTTGAACGAGATGCGGGAGTCTTCGTAAGCTTTGTTAAGCGCGTCGACTTGGGCCTGCGGCATGTCGTTTGAGATGTCGTCCTTCTTCTCCGTTTTGGCCACGATGTGGAAGACGGCATCGACAATGATGGCCGTGTTGTTGTCTTTTGCGCGGGCGAGGAGTTCATTGCGCTTGGCCCTCTGGGCAGGACTGCCACCATTTTTGCCTCCGTGTAGACCATTGAGGGTGTCCAAAAAGTGTTCGTTGGCGTGTTCAGTGTCAGTGCCGCAGTCGAAGGACTTGGGGCGCGGAGTTGCATTTTCTGTTGCGGCGGCAAACAGTCCGAGCCCCAGGGAGGCAAGGAGGAAGGATTTGAACATGGCGAAGCCTGAACCCCCACTATTTGAATGTCTTTGTAGTATCGAATTCCAAATGACGTCGAATTGGGGTGCTGTCAAGAGTTGTTTGTTGTGGCTGCGTTTGGAAGTGCTCGTTGTGATATTTATCGTGGGCATTCTTGCGCAGCTTATATCTTCCTCTTCGCTGTGTTCTGGATTCCGGAGTCTCACAATATCCATCTAGGCATACTTGGTCCACCGTCTGGACATTTGGCTGGGTCAATAACGTGGACGGAAGCGGGGACATTTGTCTCGGGCACCGCCACTACACTGACAGGCCGAATGTCTTGCGGATTTAGTGGCCAGACATTGCCAACCATGCGAGCAACGCAAAGCAAACATGTCATTCGAGCGATGCATAGTCATGTAAAAGAATTTTGCGATTCGATTGGTCGCTGATATACGCCTTAACTCCAGGCGCGTAGACCATTGTGGTACAAATACACATCCCGATACCCCGGACCGTGGTCGCGACTCAATTGCAAAAGGAAAAGAAAAGCATTGCATCGGAGACGACAGGCCCCGTATCTACATTAGGAAGGACTTCCGTGATCATCATGCGCCTTCGCCCGGGCGAGCACGGCCAGTTGTTGTTGCGGTGCTTGGCTGGTCGTTGTTCCACGACAAGTAGGTATGATCACCCAATTTTCTATTGCCACCATCAGTCTACTTGTTCGTTTCTCTCCGATGTCTCGGCGTCTTACCTTGGCTTGACAAGATGGGTCAGAGTGAAGATGGTGCCGAGGAGGATGCAGAGTCCGCCGACAACGACGTAAGCAATGCCCAAGAAGGGGTTTCTGCCACCGATGACTGTGCGGGTCGAGATGAGGATTGACTTGGTGCCACCGTACTTGGAGGCCGGGAACCCTTTGATTACAAGTTAGCGATGAGATCAGGACACGAAAATGATGCGGTGCGTACGGTCGTAGATCTGCACCCGGTATCTGCCCCTTTGCAATTCGTCCTTATCGTTCCTCATAGCCAACTTGCTAAAAGTCGGCAGACCGGCTGTCCTCATCCAGACTTGGAACGCCTCCCACGTGTGGAGGTCTGGTAGAGAGGTGGAATCGTAGCCATCTTCAGGATATTGATCTGCCCAATTAGGTGGTGGCACCACGTCTTTGGGCTTGTACTTTGTTTCTCCGTAGAGAGCGCCCTCCGAGGCCCATGATATGCCCTTTGCCGTGAGGTTGTAAAAGTCAACGTGGTCCACATTCAATGCCGTCAGGTTGCTGTACGAGTCGTTGAACATGGAATTGGCGATCAGGCCACAAGGATAATACGGGCGGCCGTCCGGCGCAACATCGAGCGGATCACATTCGCCAGATTGGATCTGCGAGCCCGTTTTGGCGTCCCCCTTCAGTTGATCGACGTCGAAACTCTTGACGTAGCGTCGATGGTTCTGGTAGAAGTTGGTCAGGCGATAGTAGAAATATATGGGCCCCTTTATATTTTCCGGAACGGCGAACTCGAGTATACAGACATCCGCGTCCTGCTCCTTTCCGGATGGCCATGTGTAGGTTTCTTTGGCGTGTCCCCACGAGGGGGGTCGGGAGTTTGGGTCCTCTTTGAACGTCGTCGAGACTTTTCCGGATGGCATGGGTTTCAAGGGCGAGGTCGTGTCGGTTTTGATGGGGAGGGTTGTGTTGGGCGACGAGCTGTCGGTCAGGCAGTCGGTGTAATCGAGTGCGATCTCTTGTACCTAGCGGGGTGTCAGCCTGCCACCAGCCAGCTTCTCCAGCAGCCACAGAACGCGCATACCTGAGCGCTCGCATACAGCAGCAGCGCGCCGATGGGCGCAAATATGATGCCGACAATGAAGAAAATGGGAAGAACCGTCTTCGGCGTCAGAATGGGTCTGCGGAAGCCTGTCAGCCGTGCTCATCGCTTCACGGGCTTCAGCACCACGAGCGCAAACATACTGCCATGCTTTCAGTCGCTGCTGCCGAAAGGCCGTATCTGCACCGCTATCAGCATCCTCTGTCGTTGGGCACCGGGCGGTCGCCGCTCACTCGGGGGTCTTCTAGACTTGGTCTTCTGGGCCGTCTCGTTGTTGGGGTCCTGGCTCGATATTGAGTCGGTGTGTTCGACCTGCTGCGTCTGCGACATGGTGGGCGATCCGCGCTATTCCGCGACGTGGACGGGAGAGTGACTGAGGGCGCGGTTGGGGGATGTTCGTCGTGAAACGCTGCAGCTGTTCGCGCGGAACTTACTAGGTAGCTTGGCCGGGGATGTACCGTACCGTACGCCTCGCCCGCCATTTTAGTCAACATTCCCGACGCCAGGGTTCAGGCTACGTGTGTATACTAGGCGTGAGCAGGTCTTTCATTCTACACCGCATGTGCAGGATTCAACGCCTGCAGCCATCATCGGATGGGTTGCAACACGCTTCACTGATGTGGTTTGCGCATCGATTTAATCACATTTACCGTGCATTCCTGCGAGCATGTAAAATGCCACGCAGCGGCTGACAAAGAACGGGAGTATGCCTATAGCAGCCGCGCAACTTCGTCTCGTATAAACTCACTCTGTTATACGTTTGTAAACTGGTAGTGTGTCAAGTTAGCCTGCCTGTACACAATAGGGACCACCTCATGGACTCCCGTTTTCATTGTCGGCCGGCCACTGTGCCAGTTCCCATCAAAGCATTCACCCCAAGTCGAACGACTGTGAATTGAGCGACACTCGCTCAACGGCAACAATGATCAGTTGTGCATTCTAAAGCTACGGTACAACACGAGGATCCAAGATCAACGCCCCTCCCAAAGGCGGCGAAACAAAGAAAAAAACACATACGTCTGTGGTGTAGGGGGGGTATCAGCATAAAGCATAAAAAGGAAAACAATGGAGCGGCGTCGTCAGTCTGACGCCGCAGTGAGATCCGAACCCAACCAAGGGCAACCAGCCCATACATGCAATATGCCTATACCCAAGACAGTGAACACCTGTTCGTTCGTAAATCATCATGAAAGTGGGGATGCATCCGCCGTCCCCATGCCGTAAGTCAAATCAAAAGGAAACCAGTCAACGCCGTCCCTATCCGAGGCTGCCTATGCAACGCAATGCGAGTCGTAGATTGTGTGTGTGAGAGAGATCCAATGATTGACGAGTCCAAAAATCAGTTGTGCCGGAGAGAAATGTGAATGTGCGTGCCCATGGTTCGGAGCCTTCAGACCAAGTTGACAAAGTACTTGGGGTCAAACCAGCCAACCTTGTCGTAAACGGCCCAGAGCTTGGAGGCCTTGTTGACATCAATCTTGCAGGCTTGCTGGGCGTCCGTCTTGCGGAACTCCTTGCCAATCTTCAAGGCCTCAATGCGAGCTTGGAAGATGCGGCGTTTGCTGCAAAGGTAGGTGGCACAAGACAGGCGAAGTGTGCCAGCAAGAGGGATCTCAGCCTCGTGTAGCAGGTGGCGGTCGGGATCGTCATGGAGCTTGAGAGCCGAGCCCTTCCACTCAGTTTTGAGGGCACTGCTGTTGCCCGTGCCGAGCGTGTTGAGGGGCGGCGAGTAATCCGGAAGCGAGTTGTAGTCTGTGTCATCGCGATTGCCAGCTGGGCGTGCAGGCTTCGGGGAGACCGAGCTGGGACCCGCTTCGGAGAAGGAGTCATAGACGTGGGCTTTGGGGGTGCGTTTCTGGACGCGTGGAGCACGGGGAGAGCGAGGGAGGCGTGGGATGCCGACCTTGGGCATTTTGGCCTGAGACCTCGACGACGGAGCCGGTGCCAGCTTTTTCAGCGGCTCCCTCTTGTGTACGCCAGCCCTCTTCTGGCTGATCTGCTCGTCAAACCTTCGCTCTTGCAGGAACCAAGCGCGGGGGTCCTTGCGGTATAGGTCGTGGACGTTGGAGACAAAGGTAACGGCGAGTTCGTAGTCTTCGCGGGCAGGCTTGTGCTTGAGAGCAGCAAACTTGGACGAGTTCATGTGCTTCGTGATGAGGTCTTGAGAGGTCGTGTCCGCCTGTTCCTGGGGGAACAGTGGCTCGTCGCCGGCAATCGAGCTGGCAGTGTCGCTCCGACGGAAGAGCGGCGGGTCTCGTACACGGTCCACGTCCATTCTGTCCGTATTTTCTTTTTCAACGCAGGGCTCGTAAGGGGAGATGGGTGGAGAGGCTAGAGCGTAGGTGGCGGTGGTGTTGGAGTTGGATTTGGTGGGGAAGGTTCCCCAGGGAAGCATCGAAGGCGGCTTGGATTGCTGCGATTCCATGGAGGCGAAGGAGCCAAACGACGTGGCGGGGTTTGAGTGTGCGTGCGATCCAAATGACTCGGAGCGCTTCATCTCTGGAGGCGAGAGGAGGGAAGAAACGGGGATTCCTTGCGAAGGCGTGGCGGGCCAGTGCTGTGAATTGTTTGCCATGGCAGGGTCGCTGTGTGGGATGTGCGTGAATTGGATTGACTTTGAATTGAATTGCGAATTGGTTTGTAGCAATGCAGGCGGGTGGCGGCCTGTGTAAATGGGACCAGGCAGCAATCGAGGTGTGGGCGTTGGGAACTCAATCGGCGGTACAGAGGGTGATTAGAAGTGCAGGCGGGCGGTGGCGACTTGGTGCAGGTGCGGTGGTTTGTAAGGCAGCGGCCTAGTCAGACGTGGAAGGGTGGGGAATCAGAGGAGCAATTGGCGGACGAAAGACGCGGCCAGCGAGCAGACGGAGTTATCAGAAGTGCGAAAGGCGGTTGGAAGAAGGGGACGAGCGGGTTTATGAGCGGGTGGGGTGGAGGGCGCTCCAGGCGGCAGTCAAAGAAGGATGTCTGGGCGACAAAGACGGTAGCGCAACTGAAACCAGGACACAAAGGGACGGAGTGGCAGTGGCAGAGGGAAAGGTAGAGGCAGAGGCAGAGGCAGAGTGCAGAGGCAGTAACAAGAGACGGTGGTGTGGCAGTGGCAGTGGCAGCTCGCAGCGCGGCCATCAGCTGGTCTCTCGTCCCGGCCGCGCTGAACAATGACTGGTGAATCGAACTGGGGAGGATGATGGGAAGGCGAGTCGCGACTGCCACGGCCGGCGAAATGGCGTTAGCGGCCCCAGCGGGCGGCGCTGCTTTGGGAAGGGGGGGGGGGAGGGGGCAGGCGCGCATGGGGCATGGGGCACAGGGCACAGGGCACGGGCACACCTTCCTGAAGATATCCATTGCTCCTTCTGACCCTTTGTTGACGCAGCGCTACACCAAGGCATTGGCGACCGACTCAATTCACCGCGACGCAGCGCTGTCGCTATCGCTGTCGCTGTCAAAGAGCCATTGGACCCAGTGCGTGTGCGAGTGCCACTGCGAGTGCCACTGCGAGTGCGAATCCGCAGAGCCACGTTGCTACCTAACCGCGAGGCAGCCTACCTACGTGCTGAGGCACGCCGGCGTCATGTCTGCATCGTCCCCTCTCGTCCCCTCTGGTCCCCTCTCGTCATGTATGCATGCCCTCTCGCTCCCTCTAGACGGTGGACCCAGGACACCGCCTTGGTCATGTCATTTTCTCGCCCGGCCACCAACTGGTGATGACGGACGATAGCAGCTTGTGATGACGGTCGGTAGCAGCTTGTGATGGCGGACGATAGCAGCTTGTCATGACTGACGGTACCAGCTTGTCATGACGGACGATGGCGACTCCTGACACATGGTTCGCAATGGGCCCGGATTAGCCGCCACCTCATCAGCTCCTTTCTCACCCTCGGGCTGATCTCGTCATGGTTGGTCCTCCAGCTTGTCATGGCCCAGTCATGGCCCAGTCATGGCCCAGTCATGGCCCCAAGCCACGCGGCGGGTCGTGAAGGGGAGTCACCCAAGGCGAGTGCACGGCGAGCCTGATACTGATGCCCTGGTCTGATGCCCTGGTCTGATGCCCTGGTCTGATGCCCTGGTCTGATGCCCTGGTCTGATGCCCTGGTCCGACGCCCCCTCGACCCTCGCTGCAAAGCATGCCGTGCAGCGGGAGCGAAGCTGTCTGCAGCATGGCCGCTCGCATTACTTCCTACTAGCATTAGCATTGCCTCCTACTAGCATTACTTTCTATTATCATTACTTCTACTAGCATTACTTTCTATTATCATTACTTCCTACTAGCATTACTTTCTATTATCATTACTTTCTACTAGCATTGCCTCCTGTCCGACGCTCGCATTGCTTCTCGCTGCCAATTGCCGTCGGGCGCTGCCAACATCCCGCCCTTGAAGGTGCAATTGGCATGTGATGGCGGCCACAAGTCTCAGGTGGACGGCGAGACGGTTTGCACATGACCGACAGGCGCGGTCCCGTGAGTCACGCCCTGGCTCAACAAGCTCACCTGGATGCACCACGCGGAGCCCCTCGTCACACGCCATCAGACCATCTCCCGCCGCCTGGAGGGGTCGCCTTATCGTTATCGCGGCCCTGCCCGAGCCACCCACCATCAAAGTGTGGGGTCGTTTGATGAGGAACATGCAGGGATGCTATTTCCGTCCACCTCTAGCCGCCCGTCCCTTCGTTCGCTGCTTGCCCAACGCCGCCGCTGACCGAGCCCCGAGCCCCGAGCCTATGCGCCGTGTCGTCTTGCCGCTGCGTCACTGCTCACGCTCTCCTCCACCAAAGGACGAAAGGAGTGGGCATGGGAACTGGAATTGCCCAAGCAATCACGCCAATTGACCCTTGCCGATGCCCATTGCGCCATCACCTGCACTTTCAATCGGAACGCCAATCACAACGCTAATTCCAACCCTCTTCCAATTCTAATCCTTGTCCAATTCTACTCCTCTTCCAATTCCAATCCTCGTCCAATACTAACCCTCTTCTGATTTAATCCCTTTAAAATCCAATCCTCTTCTAATTTAATCCCCTTCTAATCCCTTCTAATTCCAATTCCCTTCTAATTCTAATCCTCTTTTGATTCTTATCCTCTTTGAATTCTAATCCTCTTTGAATTCTAATCCTCTTTGAATTCTAATCCTCTTTGAATTCTAATCCTCTTTGAATTCTAATCCTCTTTGAATTCTAATCCTCTTTGAATTCTAATCCTCTTTGAATTCTAATCCTCTTCTAATCCCCTCCCAATTCAATCCCCTTCCAACCCCTTCCATCCTCTTTACCAAGCTGACTGTGCCGTCGGACTTCATGTGCTCCCGCAACCCCAACATGCGCTCCTTCGCCTCGCCTCGCCTTTCTCTACTGCCGACATGCCCCAGCCTTTTGTCAACCATGATCGTTCACGTGCCCGCCAATGCCGAAATGCCCGACGCCTCGACGTCCGTCTTAATTTCGCGCATCAACTTGACACCCGTACTGTATCGTGCAGCGAGCCATTGGCCAATGAGGCACAGGCTCTGCTGCTCCCTCAACAAGTACCTACCTACTTCTCTGTCCACGGACCCGACCGAATCGTGCCCAAAGTGGGCCGCTCATAGACTAGAGAGCGATACCAACAGCATTCTCTTCAAAGCGGTGTGCTGTAAGCTAACAGTACCTAGGCTGCGGCTCCACCACGGAGCAACAACGGCTCTTGCAAGTGTCTCGAGCGCGCTAGAAGCAGACCTTGGGACGCTGTGGCTAGATCCGGCTGAAGGATCCTCGAGTGGGTAGATGAAGCTCGCTGAGATTCTCTCGCACCTACTGTGGACCGCAATTGAAGCGTGGCCCTGCGTTTCCTGACCGACCTTGTACTGCACGTCCGTGTGGTTCTGTAGATGCATTGAAGCCTACAGCGAGCCGACGTCGTGTGCAGAGTTTGGCCACAAGTAGGATCACGGGACCATGGTTCCATGCAAAGTGAATGCCATTGTATGGCTTGAGGTGATGTGGTAGGTAGTCTAGCCTTCTGCTATCCGACATTGACCATCCGTACGGGTGCGTTCCCGTGTTCCGTGCTACGCCTGGGCTAATCGTCCATCGCCAATGAGACCCTGATCGACGCAATGGCATACTACCTGGCACCGCCTTCCCTCCTCCAAACACCAATCCATCTTTTTTTTGACAGCGGAACCGCATTCGCCACCATCAACATCGAGCGGCAACATGTGGAGGGGGAAAACATGGCATCGTCACCGCTCCAGTCCACTCGCACGTTCGTGACACAGCTCGTCGACGCGCTCAGCGCACGTGCTGCCAGCGAGCACGGCGCCGCCGGCCGGAATCCGCACACGAACGTGCTCGACGGCGCGGGCGGAGAAGTGAAGAAGCTGCTGCTGGCGTTGCACGTCGCGTTCCCCAACGAGCTGCTGCCTGCGCTGGATCTGCTCGACCGCTCCCTCATCACTCGCTTCCGCGTCCGCATCCGCTGCGACGTCGACGCACCGGGAGGCGCTGCGCCTCGGGGACTACGTGGACAGATCGAGGGCGCAGATGCAGACGGGGCACCAGGCAACAGCAACAGCATCAGCAACAGCGACGGCATCATCCACGCACAGACGCAGCATCCCCCACACCCATCCGACACCGAGATGCTCGATGCGCCGCCACGCTTGGCTCTACCGGACGACACCGCAGACGGAACCCCGCGAGATGCCGCGCCGCACACGACGTCGCTGGGAGACGAGGTGTACTACGTCCGCTCCGCGCAGCAGCGCCCCTCCCGCTTCACCACCTCCTTCGACACCCTCACGTCCTACCAAGTGCGGCTCGCCGCGTGGAACTGCTCGTGCCCTGCGTTCGCGTTCTCCGCCTTTCCTCCCGTGCATTCGGACCCCCCCGTGCCGACGTACGATCCCGACTGCGCGACGCAAGTAAAGAACGGAGCGTGGAGGTTTGGGGGTGTCGGGCTGGGCGAGGGCATGCCGCCCGTGTGCAAGCATTTGCTTGCTTGTGTGCTTGCGGAACGATGCGCTGGGCTGTTTGGAGCGTGCGTGGAGGAGAGGGCTGTTGGTGTTGAGGAAGCTGCTGGGTGGGCGGCTGGATGGGGAGATTGAACCGACAGTCTTGCCCTGCCCACGACGCACGTTCGAGTGCATGATACGTGGGCAGTGGGGCAGACGGGGTGCCGAGGAGGGAGCTGCAATAACGATACCCGGCCGGACGCAGCACGGCTCAGCGATGAACAACACGCCTACAACACCTTCACAGATGCTGTAGTGACCAAAGTCATTTCACATCAATCATGCGGATTCTCTATCATGCCATTATGCCGCGACGCGGACACATGCAACCCGTCACTGCGTGAATAGGGTCGCCAGGGTGGTGGTATACTACACTCCTATGCGCACATGCAAGTTCCCACTGCGTCTCACCCTTCTTGCGCATCTCAACCCTTCTTCTTCTCGGGCTCCTTGCTCTTCTCCTTGTCGTCCTCCTTTGCATCACCGTTCACGCCCGTTGCCTTCTTGTCCTTGTCACCCTCCTTGCCCTCGTCCTTCTTCGTCTCCTTGTCCTCTGCCTGCTGCTTGTTCTGTATCTTGTTCTCGATGAGGTCGTGGAACGCCGTTATCGCGCGGATCAGACTCGACAGGTAGATCGCCATCAACTGGTCGTTTGTCTTGATGCTCATCGCCCGGGCCAGCTCCGAGTTGTCCGCTGCGCCGGCCGCGCCGCTCGCAGGTCCTACGCCGTTCGTCGCGCCCTTGACTGGTGACGGTTTTGGTGTTGAGAGGTTGGGAAGCAGGTTGAACACGTCTTGAAGGTTGCCGAGGATAGCGTGGTTGACCGGGAGATCGCCATCGAGCACCTTCTGTAGGTATTGCCCGATGTCGCGCAGCCGGAGGTGCAGGCCTTGCAGCGATTGGAGCTGGGAGGTTATGCGTGTGGAGAGGGTTCCGACGGCGACGTCGCGGATGTCGCGGAGGAGGTGCTCAACACCGATTTCCTCTGCTTCTTCGGCTTCGATCATCGAAGGCGTGTGGACGAAGGTCTTAGAGGTCGTTGTGCCATCCTGCGCCACAGCTATTAGCATTCCCCACTTCACATGGGACTTGCAACATGTTCCATGTCGTGTCTATCCCACGGTGTAGTGAGACTCACATCCTTGATCTCCTCCACCGCGAAGTATGCATCCGTCGGTACGCCCACCTCCTTCGGCTGCACGTCGATGATGACTAGCAGCGGGTTCGGTGTGTACCGCTTGAACAGCTCGTTGATTTCCAGATCTGATGCTCGTAGCTTCGGACCCGTGTGATACCACCCAATGAGCTTCTCCCGCGCGTTGACTTTCTTGAACATGTCGTTCATCGACTCGACGTAGTTGTGGTCCAGGAACCATACCGAGGGGTCCTTCTCGTCTTCCTCGAATGGCACTGGGGCGGGATCAGCAACATGAGCATACGAAGGCCGCGACATGCAGAAGAGCTTTCGGCGCGGCGGCGGCGGCGAATAAGTGAATGGCGGGGTGACAGCTCACGTACCAGCGAAACTGTTCGACACTCTCACGTTCTTTCCATCATTCTGTCCCAGAAGTACACCGACTACTCGTTTCCGCGTTCCCTTTGCTTGTCGGCCGTAGTGATCTGCTGCGGAGAGGAGCACGAGCGGCGCAACGGAGACATTGCGGGTCACGAGCGACAGCGTCTCTGCTGTTGTGGCGGGCATGGCGAGAATGTGCGGTTCGGGCAGGCAGACTTGTGGAGAGGTGCCTGCGACGGAGATGGAGACGGGTTTGGCGGGGTGGTGGAGTTGCTGTGTGTTGTTGCTGAGGCTCTAGCTCTCCGATCGTGAGCTCGTATTGCCAAGACATTACGGTAATCGCCAGGCACGAACGTTGAAAGTGCGCGGATGCCTCAGGCCTCGAGCAGCATAGTACATGAAAATCTATGTACGATTCATTTTATATCGAACACTCACTTTGATGCATGCTGCCACTGCTACCATGATGCTTGAGATATCCATAATTCGACATTGATAAGCTCTACTTGAACCTGTTCGGTCTCTATTTAGAAAGTCGAATTCATGGTAAAATATACATAGCCTGTAACACAAAGTCGAAAGTGCGTAAAACCAAAGACCAGACCAGCAGCCATACGATCCTTACAACGCCAGACTCCAGATCATGCTCGTCCGTGTCAACCTTCAACCTGTGGTATGCCCGATCCATCATCTCCAGTTGCTATTCAACGCTCAACAAATAGAACAAAAAAAGGAGAATTTAAAGAGTGGCAGTCGGAAAGTAGTACTGGTCCCAAAGGAATTCGTAGTCCTCAATGACACCCCCAACGATGTCTAGGAGCGGCTTGTTCTGCAATTTACGTGTGACGGCATGTATCCAAGCCCTGGAATCCGTTAGCGGCTGCACCAGAAGCTGTGGAAAAGGTACATACTTGGTGATGTTCTCGTAAAAAGCGCCGCGCATCATCCACCAGCCTAATGACCAGCCGCGCTTCCTTAATTCCTCCTTTTCGAGCCCAGTCAGGCCTCTCAAACCGCCGGCAAGTCTCTCCTGGATGTCTTTCTTGGCAAGCTGCCTCGCGCCATACTCTAGACTGACACCCATCAACCAAGGACGCCAGCTCTTACGGTCTCCACTGAAGTGCTGCATAGCCAGTGCATAGACGACAGGTCGCAAAATGTACAAAACTTCAGCAACCTCTCCTTTTCCGCTGACACGGTGTAATAGTGCCTTAGGTGGCTTGATGTCGTCAGCTGTGAGTACCTTGGAAAGTAGATAGCTCGAGATGTCGGATGCATCCGGCAAGGTTGGCATCGATAATCCTGTCCGTGGCATGGTCCAATTCTCCGTTGCCGACTCTTGTTCTGTCGGAGGTGTGTCCATGCCATTCATCGATGCCGAAGAGTCCTCCAGCGTAATCGGATCAACCTCCCTCTGGGGCAGAGGGGGCGACACCAATGGTCTCGAGTTCGTCAATCGCAACAGGAGGAGACGACACACAGCTTTGACGACCTCCAGGAGCACCACAACGCGCCACCGCATCTTCTCTCCCTTCCTCTTTGCGGCCATCTCCCACAGGAGCTCTGTGTATTGGATCATCTGAAGCACGAGAGCGATTCGCCTATATGTTGGTGACCGATCTGTCCAGAACTTGGTGTAGCGGCTGTGGGGTGTTGGTTGCTGTCGCTGGGCTCCGGGTATCCGAGCAACGGCTTTCGCAAGCAGGGAGTCATGGTAGAGTGAGAGGATCTGAACGCCGCTGTGAACTGCGCGCCGGTTAGCTGATGGTATGCGACAGTGCGATGGAGTACCTACGAGATTCGGACGCGATCTCAGACTCGCGAAAGCGACCTTATGTAGTTAGCCACACGCCTTGAAAAGACATACAATTGGAAACCCTACCAGGGATGATGTATGTGAGCGATCGCAGCGCCGATTCAATCTGCGATACGGCACTGCTATTCTTGGTGATAAAGTCGGAGTACATCCCGAGCCATTTCGGAGGCAGCGAAAGTACCTCGCCCGTATTCTGCGTCGCCTGCTTGTACATGCTGAAAGTACAGCCCCGCGACAATGTGCGACAAGTCACTGATTGCGCGATGGGTGGTGATGCGGAAAGGTGAGGTTTGGGCTAGTTGCGCTACCTATCGAGGGGCGTCATGCCCGCGCGTGGTTGCCGAGGTAGACTACCTAGGTACCGTACAACGAACGCGGATCTGCGACCGAATTACATTCACCATCGACCAGAGCGCTGGCTGGCTTTCTCTGCACTGGTATGTGGACTCCATCTATGCAAACCGGTCAATGTTCCAGGCAACAACCTACAGCACCCTCTTCCACCCTTTGGTTTTCCCATCTATGTCGGATGTCGCCGATGAAGGGCTGAAGTGGATACGAAAGGGTACAAGGGCGGCTCGACGTGATCACGCGCGTCGACCGTATTCTACCTGTGCCTGCTAGGGAAGGCCACTGACATGTATTATAAAGCAACACTGCACACCGCCCGTGACACTGCGAGGCATCACCTTCAAGCTCTATTAAAGATACGGCAGCATTCTGAAGTCCAGAAGACGCGCAGTAAAAACTTCGACCGAGGGTACGCCACGAACCAGCAATATATACACATTGTCTCAGAGGCCATCGTCCAACTTCAGGTTGACCGGATTTGGTAGCAAGGCCTGCTCTTCGCGTCTCCTCCGCACAATTCCAAATTATTCTATCCCTCAGACAACATCACAACATGACCGCCTCGATTCCTCTCCCCGTTGTGCCTATACCTGAAGAGCACAAGGACCTATTTGCATCCGTCAACACCTTCGTTCACGGCTATATGTCTGGTCCTGGTCACGACAACTCACACGACTACTACCACATTCTACGCGTCCTGTCCAATGCCCACCGTATCTTAAATCAAGAACAAAAAAGGAAATCCGAAATTCCATACGACCCATTGGTCGTCTACCTCGCTGCTCTGCTACACGACGTGGGGGACCACAAATACGCCAAATCGGGCGAAGTTGTAGAAAACCAAGTCTCACGGATCCTGCTCGAGCGCGGCGCGGACGAAGAGCTCGCCACGAAGATTCAGGTCGTTGTAAAGCACGTTGGGTACACTAACGAGGTGAAGAATCCGCAGTCAGTCGTTGATGTCCTGCAAAATTATCCCGAGTTGGCGGTTGTGCAGGATGCGGACCGTTTGGATGCCATTGGTGCTGTAGGCGTGGGAAGGTGCTTTGCGTTTGGAGGCGCGAAAGGGAAGGGGAGACCATTGGCCGGTGCAATTGAGCATTTCGATGAGAAGCTGGTCAAGTTGCCCGATATGATGAAGACAAAGACTGGGAAAGCGATGGCGGAACATAGGAAGAGAATTCTTGAGGAATTCGCGAACGAGTTCAACACGGAAGCAGAGCTTGCATTTGAGCTGCAGACTTAGATGAAAATGAAGTTGGTCTGCTACACAATCTTCTTAAGAGGAGAGATGTAGCAGTTCTCACTGCTTGCAGTGTGAGTCTTGAAAGCATCATGGTGTACTTGAAGGGGCTTAGCGTACAGTTTCTGCAGCCTCACCCGCGCTGGAAAGAAGCGAAAAACGTCGCGCGCGGTTTAAGCGAACAAATTGATAATCTCACCGATTGCTGCACTTGCATCGGCCCTCACAACTTGTTCATCAGAGTTCTGGGCGCATGATGCATGTCTTTGCGTACTTCGATCATAAATCATGTTTCGAAATGTGCATGTTCTTCCCCTGAGTTTTGACCTTCTTCTTCCCTGCGCTCATCAAGTCAGCCTGACAATCAATGAACGCCCGTACTGCACCGCCTCAATCCCCACAGCGAGACGTCACGACGTCCCCTTGCGGAGGACAAACACCGGGCGAGTCTTTATGATCCCGTCGGGACCCACAAAGGACAGGACGGCGCGCTTTGACTGTCCAAGACATGAATTTACCTTCAGCCCAGCCCGCGTCGCTAGCTATAGTGTCCAATACCTAGCTAGGTACAGACCCTTGAGAGCTGTCAGCTAAGAGTTGGACCACGCTGCACCGCCTACAGCACACGATATATTGAACATGTGCTGGCATGCTGACACCGTGCCGCGAGTGTATTTCTGGCAGTACATGCCACTCCCAGGAACCGGGGAACATGGACCAGCGGGGATATTGGAAGCTCCACCTTCTAGACCAATCGTGCTGGGTCCATCAGTGCGCGATGATCAGCTTGTGGCGTGGCCAATTCCGGGGCTTCCAGAAGGTTGTCAACAGTCGACGTCCTCCGTATCTACCTGTGTCTGTAGTCTCCAGTAGACTAGGTAGGGTTTGGCGGTGAGCTTGTGCATGCGTGGTGTACGGTATTGAGTGTCTGCTGCTCTACCCTCAACAATCGGTCCTAGTTGCCACCTTGATGCACGAACGATAGAATAGATTTCTTATTTATGGGCACTTTCCGCATCCGTCCGCTGAAAGACAGAGCGGCAGCGACGCCACGGAGTAGTCCCTGCCCCTGCCCCTGCATCTCTCCTCACTATGCAACATCTCATTCGCTGCTCCCCCTTGGCCCAAGCCTGCTTTCTTCATATATAAGGTGCCTCACACGTCACTCCCCAAACATTATCGCGCTGTCTATAGACTTCTGCGCCGACCTTCGTTTTTCTCTCCTACCTCACTCGCCGTTCACATCCTCCCTCTCTACAGTTTCTAATTTTAATTACTTGCGTACGAGTCAACCCTGGACCTTTCTACCGCTTCGTTTTTTTCTCCTTGATTTTTTTCTGCGGCAACACAATGCGCTTCTCGTCGACTTTGATTACTGCTGCAGCTTTGCTGTCAAGCGCCGAAGCGGCGTACAAGGGCTTCAACTATGGTGCCTTCTTCGGAAACAACCAGGCCAAGGTCTACAATGACTTCCGGTACGAGTTTGAAGCGGCCAAGGCTCTTCCCGGCACCAATGGCCAGTTCACCAGCGCTCGATTGTACACCATGATCCAGCACGGCACCACCAAGGATGTTATCACGGCTATCCAGGCTGCCATCGATACCAACACCCAACTCCTACTCGGAATCTGGACGTCGGCCGGTCAGACTATCGTCGACAACGAGGTTTCAGCGCTCAAGGCCGCCATCACCAAATTTGGTACTAAGTTTACCAACCTCGTCGTGGGCATCTCCGTTGGTAGCGAGGATCTGTACCGTATCACGCCTACAGCGATCGCGAACGGCGAGACGAACCCCGGTGTTCAACCTGCACAGTTGGTCAAGTACATCAACCAGGTCCGCACCGCGATTAAGGGTACCGGTCTGGCTAGCAAGCCTATTGGACACGTTGATACATGGACTGCTTACGTTAATGCCAGTACGTATCAACGGTCTATCCGATGGAATTCCTAGCCGCTAACATTGAGTAGGTAACAGCGCCGTTGTCAGTGCTCTTGACTTCCTCGGAGTCGATGCCTACCCCTACTGGCAGACTCAGCTCGCCAACAGCATTGGCAACGCCAACGCAACGTTCTACGACGCCTATAAGCAAACCGTCGCTGCCGGCAAAGGCAAGCCTGTCTGGGTCACCGAGACCGGGTGGCCGGTGTCTGGCCCTAAGCAGAACCAGGCTGTTGCCAGCAAGGCCAATGCTCGCATCTACTGGGAGGACGTCGCCTGCTCTCTGATCAAGGGCAATGTTAACCTCTTCTACTACACCCTCCAGGATATCCAGTACACTACTCCCAGCCCCAGCTTTGGCATCAAACCGGGAGGCGACCTCAAGGCAGTCAACCCCAACTTCGATCTGTCCTGCCCCAAAGTAAGCTACACGGTTCCTTTCCTTGTGTCGACCCTCCTATCTCCCCTGCTACTGCTTCTTATGTACAATGTGTTCATTGCATCATGGATTCTTCGTGCGATGCTCGCCGCGGTCTCGTCTGAGCAACCTTCATTGGTGTTATTATCACAAAATCTACAGCCTGTTGCTCCCCATAATTGGATTGCACGGGCTAATGGTATGTGAAGTTCTCCAATGAAACTTCAACCTCGAGCAGCAGCAGCAGCACGGCAAAGCCGACGAGCGGTAGCACTTTGATCACGAGTCGAAGCACTACAGCCACCATGTCGAGCAGCCAAACAAGTGCTAGCGGTTCAATCCCCCCACCCGTAGGCGTTGATGCTTTTTCAGAAATGTACTAACGAAAACTAGTAACTCCACGACCGATGAGCAGTGTCTTTGTTTGGCCCACGCCTAGACCCTCGTCAGTCGTCAATAGTCCGGTCATCAACGGTCCTGCATCTACGCCCGGATCCACGTTTCCTGGATTCCCTCAGCTCGATAAACCCAGGGGCCTTACGCCTCCATTCGTAGCACCTAATCTAATCGTGCCTATCGATTCATCAGACCCAAACAAAGTCATCGGGAACTCTTATACTGCTCAAGTCTCGCCGACGCGCTCGACCCTATTCGTGTTTGGTGTGCCCCCATCATCTCCAAAAACGTGCAATCTCGTTTTCGCCCTTCCTCCTACTTTCGACCCTACTTACATTGCGCCGATGCAGATCAACTCACCTGGAGGCATCTCGATCTCGCGTCTTGACAAGCTAGCAACCGTCAGGACAAGTGCGAGCTCGGCTGCCAGTGGGACGGTCGTGGGTGCTGTGGCTGCACTGCAACCAGGGAACAAGTACACGATTGCAAGTGCGCCATGCGAGGCGGGACAGCAAGTTAGTTACAAGGCTGAATCACTGAATGGGCTGGACCTCAGCTTCTTTCAGATGACGTCGCCAGCCCTGGGTTTGTTCATGGAGACATCTTGAAGTTTTCGAGTCTGTGGATGCCGGTTCGCATGGCTTGGATTCTGTTCTCACATCGGTGTTCGTCTTAGGGTGTAATCAGCACCTACTAGGTACCTAATATAATGCACATCGAATTCGGCCATGCCCTTGACACATTTGACCCAAACTCAACCACATGAACGAGCCAAATCCGATTCACTGGGTAATTAGTCACTTCCAGTGTCCCATTCGTGCTTCAAATCCAGACAGCACACGCTGTGGCGCTACCTACTCGGGTGCGGGTCGGGAAATTCCAACGTTTCAACCGATATGGCCGACTTGGTACCTACCTACTCCGTGGAATCTCCGCGGTCAAGAAGACAACGAGAGTATTTATACCAGCCACAACCATGGTGAGGACTATTTATCACGGCCATTATTCAGTGTTCTGTTCCAACTTCATTGGAAATAACTTCTCCTCTCGCAAAAATATCGCTGAGATTGCGCCCGCGTTCACTACCAAAGATCCCCAGTACACATATCATCATGTACCTAGGTATCCTCTCTGATCATAATCACTAAGACCAGCCCATCCTCAAACCTTCACATATAGTCTCTACCACGAGGATTAAAAACATGTCGGTAACCCATGCCTGAAAGATGAGGGTTTCCATTTTTGACGTTGTTGGTGGTGTTGGCAGTGGATGATCTCGGATCGTTGATTCGCAAGTTCGCAAAAGCACGGCTTGTGTTTTGGACAGGGTTGTTCATGCCGGGTGAGTAAGTTTGCGAATGACGATGCGCTCCAATTGTAGCTGATGGACCATGATCGTCTGTTCGGAGGTTCGCTAAACCACGGTTGGCTTCTTGTACAGGATCAGCCATCCCTTGCGGGTAGGGTTGCGAGTTTTGGTGGACACTTCGCGGCGAGTACAGATCGGCCAGTTGTAACCGGCCTATGTGATAGTCAATTCTATCGTGATGGACTTGCACACCAGGTGGGTATGTGGAATGTCCAGGTTGAGTGTTCCCGCCGCGAGCGGACGAGTTCTGATCATCAATTTGCAGGTTATGGAAAGCGGGTCCACTACCCCAGCCCGTAGATTTGCGACGGCCTTGTTACTCTGGTCTTGATGCTCGATGATCCCAAGTCCCCAGCACAGCAGGCCGGTCGCCCATTTTCTGGTGGGCTCCTTTGCGGAGACCCATGCTGGGCATTCCGAATCGAACGCCCTGGTCCACAACTTGCGCATTGCCGTAGTTTGCTTCTACCCGCTCTTGCGTAGCCCGGTGTCGTGCACGCTCCTGTTCCTCTAAGGGAGTGAGATCTTCCATCGTAGCGTAGCCGTTTCGTCGGCTATTTAATGCATGATCGACGTCCATGCCAGGTAGCCACTTGCGGGTGTTAGGATATTGGGAATCACTAGATCTAGACGTGTGGGAATCACCAGATCTAGACGTGGGGTGGTACAAAGGGCCATTTTGGATATTCAGATGAGCGAAGTTGGTCTCAAACGACATTGGCGGCCGCAAGGAGGGAATTTGAGCCTCGGATGACCTTACGGACCTGGTATAGGAGTTCCACGGGCATCGAAGACATAGAACTGCCGTTACACAGGCAACATAAGCCCACCAAGGTATACCAGATGTGAGACTTGATAAGACTGCGCCCATGGTACTGGCTGAGAACTCGGCGGCCAAAGTACAACGAAGTTGGAGTGGGCGTGACAATGAAAGCTTAGATTCATATTTAAAAAGGTTATCGTAGAGAAATAGATGATACAATTCATGTGTCCAATTTTTCACAGTGTCCCAACACTGTAGCCACGTACTGCCTGTGGAGTGAAAAATGGGTCGCGCTCCTGGGTATGACCAGCATCACGATACGTGCGATTCGACGCTCTCAACCTCCAGGATTCGAGGTTCGCTTTGGACTCGGAACCGTTTGGGGTGTTCTTTGGCACACATGAGACAATCTCATCCCAATGATCCAGCCCCTCTTGACTGATTAACGGTCGTTTACCAAAACATACTTCCTACAACTTTTAGAAACAGAAACGGACAAGTAGCGTTGCTACCACTCTACTTGATCTTCAATTTATGCCTGTTTGTCATCATAGCACATACACAACTCTTTGTTTCGTCATTGCGTAAACCATCCTCCTCACTAGCGCTCCTCCTAGCGTGACCTATGTGATAAATAAAACCATCTGTAACTCTTTTTACAACGAATTTGCTTATTGGCACTTTCTTCGCGAGTATCTACATCGAGAGGACCTCGGCTCATCACAATGACGATATTGAGGGCCAACATGCGACAGTAAAGCAACCAGACCCATCACATTTACGATACTAACTTTGAAGTACGTTCGGCCGTATGAGCCTTGAATACGTTATCAAGCAACAACGCAACCAGATGGGGAAATACGCCCAAGAGCGGCTCAAGGGACACTTTGCAATCTTATCCACGAATTTGCCACGATTCCTAGGATATGGAACTTTCAGTCCTGGTAGGGGGATATCTCGCAGTGAGCATTGCAACAGTGAATATCTGAGGAGTGGGTATCTTCGCGTCGGATATCCTCTCGGTGGAGTTTCAACCGCAAACATTAGCAAGGGCAAACACGCTGCTAGTAGATAACAGAAGATCAGACCAGCCGAGAGTATTGTATGTGATCGTCTGAGCGCTCTCCGCAGCTTCGAAGTTCGGAGGCCTCAGCGGCCTCTGTAGGCCGTTTCGCTAATGACTTTTTATTCCATTCGCAAGACATATACTAAAACTTATTGCTTATTTCCAGACGTGGTAAAAGTTTCTAGACACACTCACAGTTCATCTCCACCTGGAGTTTCTGTCTCAACGACCTTCCTTGCCCCCAAATCGTACGTGTCGCCCGCCTTCAAGAAGTAAAACTTCTTCTCTGGCAAGTCGTACTTTCCACCACTTCCATCCCTTGACCAAAATCCTCCATCGTAGATCAAAGCATACGTACTCCCAATGATCTCCGCGTCATTCCCTTGTACGACCACAGCGGTGTCCTCGTCAATCGCAATGCCTAAGAGCTCGGGCTGCACCTCGAGAATCTGAAACATATCAAAGTGTCTGTTCCTAACTAACACATGCTGATCGATTGCAGTGTTCTTCAGGTATCCGAAGCCAACGGTGTGGTCGCCGACAAGGATGTCGTTACCAGATGTGTCACCGCGGGCAAGGAACGATCCGATGATAGAAGCACCCGCGGAGGATCCACTGATTACACCTCCACGCTCAAGAACTTCGTTGAAAGCTGTTTCCGTTTTTGTGCCAGCGTACGCATCAACGAGCCTCCATTGTCGACCTCCGCCGAAGAATATAGCATCAGCGCTCTTGAGCGGTGCGACGAAGTCGTCTGTGTCTGCCTTTGTGGGGTCGTAGGTGTGAAATACATTCACGTTCGTGGCACCGAGTTCTCGGAAGGTAACTGCGGTCGTGAAGTTCTGGTCGTAGGAAGGGTCTCCGCCTGCGGTGGGGACCACGACAATGGAAGCATTGTAGCCGCCGGCAAGGGATATGATACGCTGGTAGATAGACTCGCTTTTGAGATTACCGCCTACAATGACAAGATGGCCCTTTTCCGGGCCAACGGTTGAGTTTGTGTCGTATACTGTGAGTTTCGCGGATGGCAAAGCCAGGGATGTAGTAACCGCCAGAGCGGCGGAGAAGAGGCTGGTGGGACGCATTGTGGAAGCTCGTCGAAGGATGTTCTTCTTCCCATGGTGGAATGCGAAAATCTCGGTATTTATATGCGGTATTTATAGTTTCTCTCTGCCCATGCAGGTGTAAACTAGTATATCGCGACATCGTGGAGATGTGGTGTAATTTGTACGATCATTGCTATGTTAGGAAGGTCGTTGAACCATTCATGCAGCTTGTAGGAAACACTGTGAAAGACGGTATACTTGGCGTCTACAAACAATCCCAGATAACCAAATAGTCATTTCAAAGCCGTTTGGGTTGATTGTTTGTCCGCGGAGGGAAGAATGTCCTTCCTCTACTGTCCCGAGGTCTTTCATCTAGCTAATCGTCCTTAGTAACTTGTGAAATCTCTAACGTCTGGAGAGAATCTCACTGACTTTCTGCAAGTACTTCCTTTACCGTTTACTGAAAGCTTGGGGGAGGGAGCGACTGTACCATACGGTCATTGCATCGCTCGAGACAGTTGTGGAGAGCCGGGCGACCAACTAGACCTTGAGCGAGAAAGAGTCACGTGCTAGCGCGACATCGCCAGCTAGTCTCAATAGGATGTAGTCGCTTTTCGTTCCGAATTTCGAACTCTTTCCGAACTTCCCCAGCCATTGAGGCTCACCTTCTGCTTTTGTTCGTCTCATGTCTCGATTCTCTCGCATAAAGGGTCCTCGTCCCTTGTACATATGTGCTGCAGCCGGCGCAAGCGTAGCAACGTACCGATTACTGAAGCCCGAGCCCTTCAACGCGTCATTACATCCGCACGACTTCGCGCCCTACATCCTCGTCGATAAACAATGCGTTTCTTCCACGAACGCGATATTCACTCTACACGATGGCTTCGGCGTGCCGGAGCCAAACAGTATCAAGGAAGCTCGGAGACGGGGCGTATGGAGCGTACAGACCAAGCAGCCGCAACTTCAGATCGCGAGGGCATATACGCCGCTTCCCAGCAAACCAGATGAGGCAGACGATGAAGATGGGCACAGCTTGCGATTCTTGGTAAGACAAGAGACGGGCGGGGAAATGTCTACATACTTGCATCGGCTTCCGGCTGGGTCGACAATAGAGCTGCGAGGGCCTACTGTGGAGTACGAGTTGCCTCAAGACGTCAAGGAGGTCATATTCTTGGCCGGCGGTACAGGTATAGCGCCCGCGATGCAGGTCGCAGATGCATTGAGCAGGTCGCCAGGGAGCACGATGCACCTCTTGTGGGCGAACAGACGAAGAGAAGAGTGTGAGGGCGGTTTCGGAGACGAAACTTTGCCAGATCTAAGCGGGCACCAACCATCGTGGTGGAAGGGTCTTCTGCTGGGACAAAGTTCCAACCAGGCTCTACCTGTAGGCACACAGAAGGCTGGCAGTAAGGGCTTGATCGTTCGGGAACTAGAAACACTCAAAGAACGAAGTCAATCCGGAACCGGAGCACTCAACGTACAGTACTACGTCGACGAAGAGCGATCATTTATCAGGCCTGGCGACGTGGCTAAGCGACTGCATACTCAACCGTCTGAAAGACAAGGTTCGCGCCTTATTTTGATCTCCGGACCAGATGGCTTCGTTCAGTATTGGGCAGGCAAGAAGCTGTGGGTTGAAGGACGAGAAGTACAAGGTCCGCTCGGAGGAGTGTTGGCGAAGATGGACTTGAAGAATTGGCATGTGGTCAAGCTCTGAGAAGTGTACGTTGACTGGATGATACCCCTGCATTATATTGTGTCGATACTGTACAACGTGACGAATCCAACGAACGCAACGGTAGCCTTCGAGCATCCAGCAACACATTTACTTCGATTGCGGTGCTGTTTCTTGACCAATGTCACATACTAGAGTCTGCTGCAAGGCATTGTTTGAAGACGTTTCGAACATGAAGACAATACCGTTCACAGTGGATGACATAAAATGTAGGAACGTACACCTGATCCTGTGTTGACCCACTCTATTATGCATTTGTAAACTCACTATATGATAAGTTGTGCATGTTTACAGGAGGGGATTCTCATTTCCACTGTCGGCCACTGTGGTTGAAGACACTAATAGACAACCCTACCTCACGATCCAACAAGCTACAGACTGGCATCTAATTTTTATTGGAAGAATGCATCTTTTGCATCCCCCACGTTTATCTCGCGCGTACGCGTGTTCTTTTTGAAGAGATTTTCCAAACGGCTGATGTTCAGCGCGGCCAACGTAGCGTGCGGTACGGCGTACTGTACGCTCCGTAGGTGTGAATTAACGCGTACGTACGTACTAGTACCTATATTATGGCGACCCGTACTGGCCTCCGTACGTACTTATTGTTTTCTGGAGTACGTACGGAGGTACGTTAGTACGTTAGCTACTTTCTAGGTAGTAGGTTCTAGATATCTAGGAGAGAATCTAGACTACTTTAGGCATTTCTCGTCGTTGCGTACGTACGTACTTTACTATGGGGCCTGTACGTACGTACATGACCAAGTACGTTACGGAGTACGCTACGTTGGCCGCGCTGCTGATGTTCACGGTAGGTACCGTAGCGGCTCGCATTCCGCGCTGACGAATTTCAGCTAACCCCATTTACCCTTTTTAACACGAGTCATTCGGACCACCCCAACGCTCATATAATTTTTGTGGCGCGCCGTTTTGAGGCTCTGTAGGTCCGCCTGCTAACTCAAGATGATTGTCGAGGAGCCAAAACCCGGCGATGCCAGTCCACAGCCAGCCAGGGACCCGAATGCGCGCCCAGAATGCTTCCGCTCGACGGTGCAGGAGGTCCTGTTCGTGATGTCGGTCACGATGGCGGTTGCCATGTCGTCTTTCTTGTCGGGGAGTGTGACTGTTTGTTCGACTTTTGCGGGAAGGGATTTGGATATGTCGAATGCTGAGATTACGTGGATGAATGCAGCGACTTCGTAAGTAATTACACCTCCGCTTGCGCTACTTTGGTTGACCAAGCATAGTCTATCCTCTGGATCCTTGCTGCTCTTCTTTGGCAGTATCGCCGACCTCTTTGGACGGAAAACAATGTTCATCTGCTCAATGTTCCTCTTCGCCGTAATCTGCCTCGGCGCAGGCTTCTCGAAGAATGGAGTCACACTGGACGTCCTGTGTGGTATCCTGGGCATCTTCAGCGCATCCGCTGTACCCTCTGCTCAAGGCATGCTGGGTACGATCTACGACAAACCTTCACTGCGCAAGAACAAGGCGTTTGGCTGCTTCAGCGCGGGAAACCCACTGGGCTTCGTGTTTGGCATCATCTTTTCTGGCCTCGCCACCCAGATTTTCAGCTGGAGAGCTGCATTCTGGCTGCTGGCGATTGTGTACTTGGCAATCAGCATCCTTGCGGCGATATTTGTACCTTCGGATCATGCGACGAAAGTTTCATTGAATCGGGAGACGCTGAAGCGGTTGGATCTACCTGGCACTTTTATGACGATTCTTGGGATCGGCCTGTTCTGTGCAGCATTGACGTAAGTTCACAACCTCTACGTCTTTGAGAAGATGCTGACATGTACAGCCTTGGTGGCGATGCACCGGATGGGTGGAAGACGCCCTACGTTCTTGTTTTGCTCATCCTCGGTGCGCTCCTGATCGGTGCGTTCATCTTCTGGGAGATGAGATATCCCTATGCGATGATTGATATGCGGATCTGGAAGGACAGGGACTTTTCACTTGTAATATTTCTGGACCACCAATTTGAGAACATGGCTGACCTTTGTGTAGTTGCTCGCCATCATATCCTTGGGCTTCATTGGCTTCCCCGTAGTCACTTTCTGGCTTTCTCTCTGGTTCCAGAGATTCGCGGGGTACAACGCTCTCATGACCGGCGTGCATATGCTGCCCATGTTTGTTTGCGGTGTCCTGGTCAACGTCATAGCAGCGCTCATCCAGCACAAAGTGTCTAACAAGCTTCTCATGGGAATCGGCGCGCTCGCCTACGTCATCTCTTTCACGCTCATAGCTGTACAACGGTCGGGCGACTCGTACTGGGCGTTCTCGTTTCCAGGCTTATGCCTCATCGTCGTCGGCGCCGACTTTCAGTTCGTGGTCACCAACGTGGGTAACTTCCGGAACTTTCTTGCGACTCCAGCTTACAGAACTAGATGTATGTCATGTCGTCGATGCCTCCGGACAAGCAATCAATTGCAGGATCGATCCTGCAGACGCTCACTCGTCTGTCCCAAGCCGTTGGCTTTGGAATCGCAACTGCCACCTTCGACGCAGTGCAGCAGAATCCGTCTACTTCAGGCTACTACGCGAACGATCCTATTGAACCGTATGTTTCGACGTTCTGGTTTGCGACGGGCATGGCTGCTTTGGGAGTTGTCCTGATCCCTTTCTTGAAGATTGGGACTCAAGGGCATCAAGAAGATAAAGGACGCCTGGTGGAGAGGAACAGTGAGGATGTTTCTGAGCCAGCTCCGTGGGATGAGAAGTTGAGTGGACGAGTCTCGGCACGGGCCGGCAACGAGGTACCTGTTGAAGTGCCCTGATAGAGATTGTGAACAGACACGAGTTTAAAGGACATGACTTCACCGCATCGCCAAAAGTCCTGGTGTCCCACATGGCGCGAAGACGAGGAATGCAGCATCCGGTTTTTGGAGCCATGCCTACCTACATAGAATGACCTTGCATCTTGACTCGATCGTGAAGTTGCCGAACTGTCCTCAATTAGCAAAATACCTCTGCCGTGAATGTCATTAGCCTGCGATTCTCGACCACGCTCCTTCACCGCCAATTCCTCGCACGCATCCGAGGTCAAAGAAAGCAACCCGGCGTCTTTGCCCATCCCGCCCGCCGAGCCCTCGGCAACGAACCAGGGGCTAGCCTTCCAGCGATCTAGCCCAGAACTAGGAAGGCGCACAGCGGCCTTGGCCCAATCAGGCCCCTCACCGCCCAGCGGCCTATTCACAGAACGCACGAGACCCAGTCCCGAACGCTCACCCCGCAAAATTTTGAAATTAGCGAACACCTTGTTAAAAGTGCGAGTGCAACTTCATCATGTCCCATTCCCCCAGGTTCCCCCTCCCTCACCCCCTTGCCCTGGATACCGGAAATCCCCACCCACCAGTGTTTAGGACCTGACTGTGCGTGAAGAGCCATGGCTGAAAAGGAGATTCGGCCGCACGACGTGTCGGCGGCAGCGGGCCCGGACGACAACGACCACAGGAAGGCCGCGGACAGGATCGTCAACGATGCGCGCCTCGCGACGGAGAAGGAGCATGCGATGAGCTTGTGGCAAGGCATCAAGCTGTATCCGAAGGCGGTGGGGTGGTCGCTGCTCATCTCGACGTGCATCGCCATGGAGGGCTACGATGTCTGCCTGCTCTCCAACTTCTTCGGATTTCCGCAGTTTAAGAAAAAGTACGGGCACCAGCTTGCGGATGGGACTTATGAAATTTCGGCGCCCTGGCAGGCGGGATTGCAGAACGGGGTTACTTGTGGAGAGATTATTGGGTTGATGATCAATGGCTATGTTTCGGAGAGGTTTGGGTACAGATACACGGTGATGGCCTGCTTGACGCTCATTATTGCGTTTACGTCTATTTTCTTCACGGCACAGACGGTCGAGCATCTGTTGGTGGGCGAAATCCTGTGCGGCATCCCGTGGGGTGTCTTCCAGACATTGACCATCACCTACGCGTCCGAGGTCTGCCCCGTAGCTCTTCGCGGCTACCGTAAGTCTCACAAGTTACACAAACTGTCTGCAAACAGAGCTGACTTCTCACAGTCACAACCTACGTCAACTTCTGCTGGGGCCTAGGCCAAGTCATCGGCATCGGCGTAATCCGCTCCATGGTCAACCGCGACGACGAATGGTCCTACCGCATCCCCTATGCGCTGCAATGGATGTGGCCCGTTCCACTCCTCATCGGCGTGTGGCTCGCGCCAGAGTCACCTTGGTGGCTTGTCCGCCGGGGCCGCATCGACGACGCCAAAAAATCTCTCCTCCGCCTCACCAGCCTGGACCGCGAAACCGACTTCAACGCCGACGAAACCATCGCCATGATGGTCCACACGACGGCCCTCGAGGAAAAAATCACCCAGGGCGCTAGCTACCTCGACTGCTTCCGCGGCACGGATCTGCGCCGCACCGAGATTGTTTGCATGGCTTGGGCGATCCAGAATCTTAGCGGTAACGCGTTCTCCGGGTACTCGTCCTACTTCCTGCAGCAGGCTGGGCTTCCACCGTCGACTTCGTACGACTTCGCAATGGGCCAGTACGGTATCAATATGGCGGGTGTCTTCGGCTCATGGTGGCTCATGAAGATTGGGTTCGGGCGACGGACGCTGTACCTCGGTGGTCTCTGCGGACTGTGCGCCATGCTCTTCGTCATGGGGTTCCTCGGTCTGGTTCCCGACGTGCACCGCGAGAAGGCCGCCCTAGCAACCGGATCCATCATGATTGTCTGGGCCATGTTCTACCAGCTCACCGTCGGCACCGTGTGCTATTCGCTCGTCGCGGAGCTGTCCACCCGCCGGTTGCAGATCAAGACGGTCGTCCTGGGCCGCAATCTGTACAACATCGTGGCCATTGTTACCAATATAATCACCCCGTACATGCTCAACCCGGAGAACTGGAACTGGCGAAATTTCGCTGGTTTCTTCTGGGCCGGGTTGTGCTTTCTCTGCATCATCTACACATATTTCAGGCTGCCGGAACCGAAGGGACGGACGTTCGCGGAACTAGATCTGCTATTCGAGAAGAAGGTTCCCGCGAGGAAGTTTGCGAGCACGCAAATTGATGTGTTTGAGGGTGAGGCGTTGGAGAACACAGCAATTTTCCACCAGTACGAAGAGAAGACGAGGTTGACGCCTGTCGTAGGGTAAGTGGTGGTGATTCGAAGAGGTCATGAAGAAGTAGAGATAGCCGCCGACGTTATTGGCTTATAATGTGTCCAAGTAGTAGGTCATAATTCAGCTTATTTCAATGAGCCAAACTCAACAAGTCTCCGTGATCGGATACAAAAGTGCCACACGCCATAGTGGAAGTAGGAGATTATGAGCCCTTCGTTATCCGTACCACGTGCAAGGTCCGTACCATAGAGAAAGTATATCATAGTTTCAAGCCAGGGAATATCAAAATGCCAAATCATAATTACGGCTGGCACCTTCAACGCCAGCAATGCAGGAAAGAAAGAAAACATGAATGCCATCCAAAAAGGGCCTTGGGAATCATAAGGCTGGGGAAGAATTAAAAAACTGGTAGCATATGCAGTACAGAGCGAGAGAAGATGGTAGGAGGTCGGTCGTAGTAATACAAAGATGGACAATGGATATCTCCCTCGTCCATGTCGACCATTTAGGTGGCGGAAGTCGAATGCGAAGGAAGAGACGCTATATATCGATGGCAGGGGGCGCGGCTCGTCGAAGCTTGTAGTCAGGGAGGTGGTCGAAATCATCCCTATCAGGATTGTACCGCCAGGCTTTAAACTCCACACCGTAGGGCTTGGGCTCTAGTTGATAAAGCATCCCAAGGGGACAATCAAGGTCTGCCACGTCTTCGCGCTTCAAGCCCCGGAAGTAGGCCAGTAATACGCGAGCAACCGAGCGATGGGTGACCAACAGGCAGTGATCAGTCATGCGCTCAAGCTCGACGATGACGGGACGGATTCGGTTGATAACGTCAAGGTAGCCTTCTCCACCGGGACCTGGGTAGCGGTAGGAAATCTTGTCCGATCTTCGGCGCAGAAACTCCTCTCTATGCTTTGTACGTATCTCATCGTAGGTAAGACCCTCCATATAACCGGCGTTCAGCTCGTCTAGCATACGCATCTGCTTGACTTCGTAATCCTCGTCGCAGAAGAATTGAGCTGATTGTATGCTTCGCTTGAGCATGCTGCTCCACACACAGAAGTTCTTTAGCTCGGTGTCGCTTCCGAAGTAGGGATTAGGCGGTGTGTGGTCTCCTGCCACCGGAGGCCAGTGTGTGTGCGCGATCTTGTCGGCTCGGTGAATCTCCCATTCCTTGCGTTGCTTGTCGATGAACCGTGCCATTGCCTTGGCGTATTTCTCCCCGTTGGCGCTCAGTTCAGAGTCACCTCCAATCTTTCCAGCGACATTGTCCATCGATTCGCCGTGTCGGGTAATCCAAATCATGCGTGGTGCCAAATTAAAGTTGAGTAGGTAGTACACTGCTTGTCCTGCGAGAAAACCCTTGACTTGATGCGAGATCATCTTGCGGCCAACGTCAGTCATCTTGACGTACGACATATTGTTCTCCTCTTCGTAGTCGCCCAAGGGAACATAGTTCTTCTCGTAAATGGCTACGCGCTTCTTGAAGTCCTCTAACGCAGCCACAGGATCTTTGCCTTCATAGTCGGGACCCGAAAGCTTCAAGCGCATGTTCGATTCGAGAAGATTTTTATCCTGGCACACTGACTCGACGAAGAGCACGTTCAGTTCCTCTCCAGCTCGCTCGCGAATCTTCTTCATAATCTGTTTCCGGCGTAGCAGAGTGCTGTTCGTGGCGTCAAATATTCCTACAGAGCCGCTCCCTTTCACAACCCAATCGAGCAGGTCGTCCAGCGTTTCCATGGCGCACTGCTCGCGGATCTGAGCTGCCTTCTTATTGGAAGGGTCGAAGAAGCTCGCCGACTGGTCCATGGTATCGGTGTCATCGTCATCGTTCTCAGGTGTAGGTGCTTCGGGTCCAGGTGAATTCACTTCCACGTGCGGCGTCTTAGCTGGAGACGGGGTCTTCGCTGGGGACAATGTCTTCTCCTGTGAACCATCGTCTACAACAGCTGACTCGTTGCGTTCGCCGGCGGGACTCGGCAAATTTAGTGGAGAGTATGCACCGCCCGAGGATTCGCCGTTGATCAGAATTTTAGCGGCTATCTGAGGCAGCGTATCTCCGTTCTCAACGGCCTGTCTAAGGCCGGAGGGGAATCTTTCGAGCCCCGCGGATGAGACGCGCATGCCGTGGCCGTGAGCTGCGACACGTCGCTTCTCACCGACGTTGAAAATCCTGGTGTCGTGCTGCAGCCAGTTCAAATAGCGTGTCATCTTCTTTGTGATGTAGCTCTTGCCTCGCGCCGGAAGGCCGACCATGACAATGACGAGCTTGGAGCCGACATCGCGCTGAGCAATCTTGCCGTCCGGGGAGACTTTCGACTTGGTCAGTCCGGGGATGTCTAGCGTGGTAGGACGTATGCGTGGTGTCGAGCTGGCAGAGTTCATGCGCATGGCAGCGAGCCTATTTTCGTCAGTTGGGTGACATATGCAAGCGACTGCGCCAGGTGAAACGGACATTCGCGGGCTTCCTGGTTGCGATGGCGCAGGTGTGTCACTCAATGCGGCACCAACGCCATCTTTTGAGAGGGGCGCCAATGCCGGTCGCGGTCCATGATGGGCTTGTACGTACGGCAGGGGCTTCAGGCTGCCCTCTTCGGCCGAATTTTTTGGGGGAGAAGGTTTGCTCTTGTCCGCCGTGGACAGCGCGGGCAGCGCAGATGCGGGACGTGGGGGTTCGCCATCGAGATTCGCGTTTTCGAAAGCCGAGAGCTTGCTCATGAGCACGTTTCGGGCGATGAGAGAGTGCTGGCTGGTGCGGCGGGCGTTCGGATTTGTGACAGCTGAGGAGCGGCGTTCTTGTGTATGTGGTGTACCTGCAGCGATGGTAATCGGTAGAGCAGCCATGCTCAATAGGTAGGCTTCGGGGCTAGAGATGCCCAGACGGAGCTAACCTAACCAGGTACGCCGACGGCGTGTGGGCCTGGCGGGATGAACCACAGGGCAAACGTATGTCCGCTTTAGGATGCTGAGGTGATGCTGAGGGTGTAGGTGAGGTGTGTCGGTTGTAGGCGTGCGGCGCGGCTGGGCGTATCTTCTGTGTTGGGAAGCAGGCGCGCGTCGCAGCAGCCGCGCTCCGGTGGACTATCGAGGGCGCCAGAAAGAAAAAAAATTATGACTCCTTGGTGAACCGCGGGACGGCTTGTCCACCAGCGCTGTCGACAACCCACCGGAAACCGGTCCGACCGGATTGCTCTTTTATACACGCGTATACAGCACTGCCGCCGAATATAGTAACCCCTTGTAGTCAGACATGCGTTGCAAGTTACCTACAACGTGGGGAACGGTTTCTCCGCCTGCATATCCGCGGCCAATCAACCTGCACATGTTCTACGGTTACCCAAGCGGGCCTCCGTTAGGTATGAAGTGCAAGCCTCCAATAAACCCCATCACGGAGCCTATACACTGCCATTTTTCGAATGCTCTCATGATTCCTGAAAGCTCATCGGTTACCGCCCAGTTTTCTGAACGTCCTCGCACGGCAGCGATGAGTTCCACAAGCGGATCGGCAGTGGACCGGCCTTCTGCCTTCTAACGCGATTGACCAACGTCAGAATTGTGGAGGTACTACGACCAAGCCCTTGGCATACAATCTGGATGGAGGCCACGGCTGCCTCACAAAAAATCCAGGCATGGAGTAAATGGCAGTTCGCAGCGTCGGTTTGCTTGGAGGACTGGCAGATGACTTGAAGACGAGGCCAGGTATGCCTCTGTGGAGCGACAGCGTGATGGCTTCTGCGCCAGGCACCAAATGAAACCACGCTGGTGGGGGTCTTCTGGGCAACGCATGTAACTCGAGATTAGGTGTCCAGCCTCAGAGTGAGCACCATCAGGCAGATGTATGCTGCCATGCTAAGCGCAGTCAGAACCGACACGACGTTGCCGCTCGTCCTGAACTTCTTGCGGTGCAGTCCATCTTCGCCTACTTCGGAGAAGAACTGTTTGTTGCCTGTCCCTGTCAGCATCTCTGTTTGTGGTTACGCTGCTGTTCTTTACCTTGCTGGCGACGGAACAAGCTCGTGACCAATATGCCCGCGCCGTACACAGCAAACAAGGCACCTATCGAGTAGAATTCGGCGGTAAAGATCTTGAGCACAATCAGTGCAAAGGAGAACTGGCCCAATGCCGTGCGGATGTAGGCTCCCTCGAACGTCCTTTGAGCCGCGCGAATCTCGACCAGCTCAGGCCCGGAAAGCACCACAGAGCGAGCTCGGTGCAACCTCAGATGGTACCTGTCGGCGGTGTGGCGTCCCTTCATAACATTAGCACGGTATGTCTTGGGCGACACCGACATGAGGTTTCGCACCTCGAACATCCTCGGTAGTTCGGTACCTACACGTAGGCGTACCAGGTCTCGATCAATGTACACCTAAGTTCCTCACGCTGTAGAGGGCGTGTAGACACGATGGTGCGTCCAAAAGAGAAGTTCAGTACGTGCAGGTCTAGTAGGATGCGCGTGGTACGTGCCAGTGAGTTATGGGTTGCTCGGTGGTGTGAGGAACGTGGAGACGTTCATCGTTGGTTGCGATGGCGCCGGTCGTACTTTCCCGAAATGCCGCCCTGCGTTCACCTTACACATCGTTGGCTCCACGAACAAACGCATGGCGAACGCTGCACCTGCGACCCTTTCACTTTGCCTTCGTTGACGCCAATTATTTCGTATTGTAAAATTGTCGCACAATGCCGCTCCTCAGTTCTCAGCGTCCCCTGGCCCGGGCGCAAGCTATGTTTCCGGGAGCTCCCCTTCGCTGGGTTGCTCCCACATGAACCCGGCAAACCCCTCACTTGTCTCCGCGCCAGATACAACAGCGGCCCCCGTTGGCATCTCTTCTTTATCTCTGCAACCCTACCCTATGCAAATTGTGATCAGGCGAATCACTGCTCATCGGCAGCTTCTCTACACTGCGCTGCAAGAGTCGCGTTGGTACATGCACCCTCACCTTCACCCTCACCCTCGACCTCGCCCTCACCCGACAGCGCTCGGCAAGCGTACCGCTTGTCATGAAACTGACCATGCTAGGCTGGCAAACACCCGCGATTGTTCCCACCCCCACGTATATTCTACAAGAAGACAACCTCAAACTGCCTCCTACCTCGGCCCGCTGCACGCCCGCTGCTTCTCCGAAGAGACGCGACCGATTTTCAATTATATGTTTCCGCACGAACCAGAAGATACCGAAGACATAATGGCGGGTGCTTCGTCGGCTTCGTCAGGTTTGAAGCGCAAGAGGACGGCATCCGCATTCTACGCTGTCAAGGTTGGGTTTACGCCAGGGATATACCAAAGCTGGGACGATGCCAAACAACAAACCTCTGGGTTCAAGAACCCCGTGTTCAAGAGATTCACTATGCTCACAGAAGCGGAAGACTTTATGAAAAGTGAGAGTGTTAGCGCTTCAATAGCTGGAAAAACGAAATACTACGGAGTGCAGGTCGGGCACACCCCCGGGGTATATGTGGATTGGCCTGCGGTTCTGGAACAAGTCACCGGCGTAAAGGGCGCCAAGCAAAAGCGCTTTGATACGTGGGAGGAAGCACAAGCTTTTGTGAGCGAGGCGCAACAAGGCGGCGCATTCTCACACACTACCAGCACGCCAATGAGCCCCAACAGCCATGTCGATCTAACGACACCGTCCGAATTTGAACCGCGGAAGAGTACGAAGAAACATAAACCGAACGGTGGACCCGCGTTACCGACTGCAACCAATGGCGACTATGAACCCGGTACAGGGCCTCTCCCACCCGACTCTGAGGACGGCTTCGATCGGAGAATTAAGCACGGGTGGCCGAATGGCCCTGAGATAGAGTACAAGACACAAGAGGAGCTCAACCTGCGAAAACTCCAGCCCACCGGCGACTTCGAGGGCGCCCTCGAGGTATATACAGATGGCGCATCTAAGGGAAACGGCCAGCTCGGTGCATACGCCGGCTTTGGGATCTGGTTCGGACCCAACGATCCCAGGTAAGCTCTCTCTCACTCGACGCTACGATAGCACCGCTCACACTCCCACAGAAACAACCACGGCCCCTTGCCCGGCGAGCGGCAAACCAACCAGCGCGCCGAGCTCACCGCCATCGCCCGTGCTATCGACATTGTCCCCATCGACCGCGAAGCCCGCATCTACACCGACTCCCACTACTCCATGAAGTGCCTGACCGACTGGTTTCAAAACTGGGAAGAAAAAGGCTGGAAGAACTCGGCGGGCAGACCGGTCGAGAACAGAGATCTCATCGAGCCGATACTCACACGCATACGGGAGCGGGACATGGCAAATGCCAGGACGCATATTGTGTGGGTGAAGGCGCATAATGGGAATCCGGGGAATGAGGCGGCGGACCGTCTGGCGAATGACGGGGCGGAGGAGAAGAGGCAGGAGATTGAGGCGAAGAAGCTGACAAAGACTGTGGCGGACGAGGAACAGGCTGGGGAAGACGTAGAGGAACAGTGGATTATCTTTTGAACTTGGGCATCTGTGGACTTTTTTTATAGGAGCTGGAACATTATGGGGCTCTAGTGGAAAAGAGTTCTTTGGGTCATCCCATGCAATCTCCACTAGAGCATCTCTGGAGCCATTCTATATCGTCATGGGTAGCATACTCGTGAGGCGCTTTCCGTCGATATCACTGTTACGGAGTCAGCGCACGTCACGTTGTCCCATGGTCAATCTATCATAACAGGCGCCGAGTATCCTCGAACTGATCCTCACTGCAAATAAGCAAAATCTCATGCTTTAAAAACCGAAATATATCAGAACTTCGCCAAGGTGCCACCAGCCGAGTGGAAAGCAATGTTCGATGAGGCAAACCCACCTACTCACGTGGGTCCTTCACATAACGCCCAGAAGCCATCTTCTTCCTCGATTTCTCCCTCCCCTAGTTCTGCCCCGTCGTGGTTTTCCACATCGGAGCTACTGGGGGGAACGTGGGCATATATGCGCTTCTTCGTCTCCTGCGTTGACCCTAAATCGGCCGGGGGTGCACACGTTACCGTACTAATCTGCGCCTGGGTTCAATCAATCTGTGTATCAGAAACCCTCCGTACCATCCCCAGAAGGATTCCTGACCGAAGGCGTGATTGCAGCCAAGAAGGTCAACAGCGTCGTGGGTCGTCATATGTGCTATAGGGTCTACCGCAAAAGCAGTTGGACATGCGCAGTATCCTGTTTAGAAGATCGGCGAGAAACTCGGCCTGGGTCAGGAGGTTGTCGTTCAAGTCCCGCCTGGAGTCCACAACATGTGCTCTGAAATTGTGTACCATGATTTAAGACAATTGACATCAAATACGTATTTGCGCCCGGAGAGGACTGCAGGCTTGTGCTCCTCCGTATTTGAAGTCATCGCGGCAGATGCTGCAGCTTTGTACAACGTTGATCTGATGCGCGAGGAAGTGATCCTGCGTTGGGAGGGCGAGGTTGGCCATGGGTGGCGTTGGGTGAGGGGGGTTTTGAGTTGTCAAGGAAGGCTTCAACTCACCTTCACTAGAGGTCGATTTCTGGACGTTCGCAACAACCACCCATTAGTACAACAATCACCAGTGCATAGGAACGATATGTGTGACGCGATTCCATATCCAACATGAGCGGATGGGATATTCAATTCCAATTCCTGCGTGACCGACCGTCTACCCCCACCAAGCTTTGCCTTCGATGAGAGCATTGGCATTGAATCAAGATAACATCAACCCACTCCACGTCGCTCTGCTTTCAGAATCCGTTCCTCCCCATTTCGTTTTCCACCAATGCAAAATCTTTCCAGTTCGTGACGACGTTTCCGTTCAAACCTTCCTCTTGACGATTGGTCCAGCCGGTCAAGAACCGTATCAAATTATGCCGGGCGATGAATGATGCTTTTTCGTGGGCCAGGGTCGAAAGACGGCGTGTCAGCCGCGTCAAACGAGAACATGTACAAGGAAAGAAAATCGTAATGTGCCGAGCTCGTTAACTAGACGAAACGCCGGATCCAATGGTCGTGGACATAACAGTTGTCGTGATGCAAATAAGTTCCGGGCTGAGCACTCGATCAGAAATTTAGTTGGGGCAGGCGTTCTGGACGTGGCCGGGCTGCTTGCAGCGGTAGCAAACACGCTCGGAGGTGGTCTCGGAGGGGCAGTCGCGCGACAAGTGGCCGACCTCACCGCCTGGTGATATGTTAGCTCGATGACGCAGCGATCTGAAGTTGTTGTTACTGACAGTTGTAGCACTTCTGGCCCTGGGTGCAGTCACGGCTCATGTGACCGAAACCACCGCACGAGTAGCAGGTGGTCTGCCTAGGACCGCCGTAGCCGCCCTGGCCACCGCCGCCGTATCCTCCACGCTGGTAACCACCGCCGAAGCCGCCGGGAGCACCGCCCTGAGTGCAGTTCCTAGCGATGTGACCCCGCTGGCCGCACTTGTAGCACTCCTGGCCACCGCCCTGGCCTCCCATGGGAGCAGCGCCGTCCTTGGTGCACTCGCGGCTGATGTGGCCGGTCTCGCCGCAGCGGTAGCAGCTCTTCTCGGCCTGGGGAGCGGTGCACTCGCGGCTCAAGTGGCCCTTGTCACCGCAGTTGTAGCAGGTAGGGTTACCCTTGGAGGGGCAGTCGGCCGCACGATGGGCAGGGTCACCGCCTAATGAATTAGCCAACGTTCATAGCGGGGTTATGCGCCGCGGCAATGCGACTGTACAGCTCGTGAGAAGACCGCAGTCCGGTCCAACGGTTGTGTCACATGATGTTGCCGAAAGAATCGTAAACCCATGAACGTCCCCAGGAAAAACCCGCAGTGGAAATGCAAGTTGGCAGACTAGAGTGCGGGGTGCAAAGAGGACGCAACTCACAGTTGTAGCAGCCACGGCCACCAGCGCCACCAGCGCCTCCGGGTTGAGCTTGGAATTCCATTTTGAGGTAGATTGTGTGGTAAACCTGGCGTGTGTGAGTACCTGATGGGCGACTACGCGGCGACGTGCATACTAACCTGTGAAAGGCGGGGTATAGGGTATAGTAAAAGAGAGGGTGTATGTCGCAACTATCGTCTCTAATTTTCGTGCCTGAGAAGAAGAACCACCAATTGATTCGTAAAAACGCGAGGTAGTTTGGGGTGGAAGGGACAGAGGAGGGGACGAAATTTACAGTGCGTCGAAAAGTGAACTTCTCGGCTAGCCTGGTTCGGAAGTAGCGCTGGTTTCATGGAACGTGGTGAATAAGAACCTCCAGGCTTTACCGCGGTAAAAAAAAGTTTACAGCGGGAACACGAGTAGATCTGTACAACGGTTGTTTGCTTCATGGTATACTGACCGTCTCATTATTGCTGGACATACGTGATGCGATTCTTTTTGTTTGCCGCAAACTCTGTCTTGCAGAATGTCCCGCCCCCTCACAACAGTATGCAGATCCTAGGGCTGTTCCCGATGCGGCTAGGCAACATGCAGAAAGCCTCGTGCAGTCCAATGCCCCGCCACCTAACGTCTCGGCTAATACGGCCCGAATTGCTGTGCGAGCGCAGTAATGCCGGAATACGAATGAGGCTCAAGATCGAGGCTCACTTGCACGATAATCTCAACGAATTTCGTAGGCCACAGTTCTGATTGTGTGAAACGTTGATTGCAACCAAGACTATTAAACCAGGCCAGAATTCGGAATGCAATGTGTTATCCCAGGGTATGTGATGCGTGGACCAATAGTAGTTCAAGTTTGGTTCTACCTAGGGAGTACTGTCCTCACGTGAAGTCGTAGACTACGAGAGCTTGACTGCCCTCACCCTTCTCACGCAACACTATCACGTTTTGCTCGTCGAATCCAACCCAACCTCTACTGATCGCCGAGTCGTCGAATCGCTGCTCGAGTGCGAATCGAAGGCCAACCCCTTGCTTTGCATACTCGTCAGCACTATCACTGCTTGACTCGAGCCCTTTCGAAGGTTGGACCCGGACACTGAGCTCGCCGTTTCTTGACCTCTTTCGGTTTGCAGACGACGCCATTCCTCCTTCGAGATCCCATACCCGAAGTTCATCGCCCAAACGACTGACTGAGACAGCTTTACCCCGCATGCCTACATGTGCGCCTGACACGGAGGAAGTGTGTCCCCAAAGACGAGTGCCAGCACCTATCGAGAGCGAAGACGCATTGGACTTGACAAGATACAATGACAAAGTATTGTCCGGATGCGCCACGAGTAAATATGGATGTGTGTATGACATTGACGTTGGGTTTGAGTTGCTGGGCATATGAGCCATTGTCGGCTCACGAGATCTGCTTGGAAAAGGCGACGATGAGCGGGTCGAAGGAGAGGACATGGAGCGTTGTCCAGAAAGTGTATGGTAGTTCTGGTCCGCTGCTGTTGCTAGTCGAGACTCCAAGAGTTTACCATCAAGTGACAATCGCATCTCTTGAATGCCCACAGTCCAGCCAGAAAGGTAGGTTGGTAAGGCGTAGGCGATAGCAGCAGTCACACTTGTCGCCGCTGTGCGGATAGAGAGAGACACGGGCGGCCATACCGTGTGGGATCTTAGTGAGTACAGTAATCGCGGCGCGTCCAAGGGGACGCTTGGTTCTTCAATGTCTAAGAAAACATAGATAGAGAGTAAGTGATCTTCGGTCATGGTGAGTAGATATGGTGACGAGTATGCTAAGGCGGACAGCATCCCATTTGTCGACGGCGCATGCTCAAAGAGAGCCGTGAAGGCTCTCTGATCTTTCCGAAGTTCATACACGATGAACACGCCATTGTCAAAACCCACAGCTACTCTTTCGTGCCCAGTACCACTGTCAGATGTATCTATCGCCATCGATGTCGGAAGTTGCGATATACCTGTGCTGGTAGTTATAGCTACAGATGCGATGAGGTCCCGTTCGTGAGTAGTGCTCCATGCACGAAGACCTGAAATTGAGTCGGCAGTGAAGATTGTCCCATGCGACATCATAACTAGCAAGGGTGGTTCCGGGGGTCGTTCAGAGACCACGATTTCGCTGACGGCGCATTGCCCTTGCGCCCAGTTATGCCTCAGTCTGTATTGTTGCTTCCAATTTGTATTCCTCCCATCCTTCACAAGATGCCCGTCATCCAGCCATTTGGATAGCTTCGAAGAGTAATGCAGCTGATCTGAAGTGGCGGTCGTATCTCTGATTCCTGGTATGCGCGAAGCCCGTGGCAATACAAAGTTCTTGTAATACGCAGCTTTCCACAGCTCTGAGTCGACGGCGAGACGTTGGAATTTCTTGGAGAGCCTAGAATTGCACCAGTAAATATCCGGCATCGCAGTTGGGTTTGGTATGTACGGACCTCTGGCATAAAAGCAGCGATGGCAGCGGAACAAATGTCAAGATGCGAATGAGCAACTCGTTCGGCAGCTTTGAAAGCCTGTCGACTTTTGATAGCCTGCACACCTTTGCAGGCGGCTCGTTATGGTCGCCGTCCTCTCGCGCCCGCTTCATGGTGTCCTGGTAATCGTGGGATGCCCCCAGCTATCCGCCCCACATGAGTCGTGTTGGAGCAGGTAATGGCGGTGTTGGTTCATGCAGGGTGGCGGTGCCAAGATTCTCGTGACCGCGCGACGCGTCCGTTCCGCGGACGCCTTCCCGGAGCCTTTGGTCTCACCCCACTAATATTTCGATGAACACTACGCTGTCTACTGCGGCAGTGCAATAACCGCTGGCATGGACATTGACGCATGGGTAGAGAACAACAAAGCGCTATGGGCGCGTGTCTACGATGAGGTCATCGCGCCCGATCTTCAGAAGGAATGGAAGAAGCGTACGCATCCTTGGTACACGCCGAATAACCAAGCCTAATCTGAACAGGGATTGGAACTCATGATGCCGAATCAAAGAAGAGTATGTCATGCGAGGAAAGCGGAAAAACTAGTACTCACCTACAGTGTAGAGGATGATAGACTCCGATATCTCGACAATCATATCAGCCACGGAGTGGTTGAGAAGGCCCAATTGGTAGAAGAGAATGCGCGACTCAAGAACCTACTTCGAAAAACTCGCGGCAACACCCCGTCGGCGGAAGAGTTGGCTACCAGCACGGAGGACGCTACAGTTCCGGTCGGAGAGTATCGCCAGGCCACTGAGAAGCTCGACGAGCTGAACAAGCGATATCAAGATGCAGCCCAGAGAATCAAGTATCTAGAGCGAAAGAATGTTGCCGTCATGCAGAAAAACAAAGAAATGAAGGACAGCGTGAAAGCCTGGCAAGAGTATTGCGACCGACACATCGAGAGGAAGAAGGCGAAGACAGAGTCGAAAGCTCCGAATGTACAGCCAAAGAGTAATCTTGCGATAGATACTGCAGCACCATTGCCACATATCCCGTCAAGCCCAGGGACAGCCGTTATGAAGACACCGAAATCACTCACGCCCCAAGATTGTTCCTCAGCGGCCCCAATGACTGATCTCTTGAATGCCATGGTCCGACCGTCTCCACTTACGACTGGTTTGGTTGATGAAGTACACGAGGATGTTCGTGCCGAGCCAGACGCAAATGAACGAGAAGAGTATGAAGATGTTGAGGACCGCTTTAGACCCGGTGGACGTTCGTCACCCCTACCTCCCGTGGCAACGGGCCATCGAGACGCCGTCTCTGACCCGAAGAATGACAGAGCCACTTTTTTGGGCCACTTTAGCTCGGATAATATTACTTCGAGCCAAACTACAGTTCCTGAAGCTTCGGAGCCGCACAATGGGACGACCCCTCGGGCGAATGAACTGGTGAATTACGACGACGAACCTGAATCTGTGTCCGAACACTCGCTCAAACGCAAGCGGAGGCCGTCGACAGGGTTCAGAGTGTTCCAGGACGGCTCCTCTGATGGCACCCCAGCAAAGCCTGTGCGAGTCAAAGAAGAGCTATACAGTAGTCCTCCGTCTGATGCCGCCCATCAGCTTCAACGCAAAGAGACCATGGACCTCGACGAGTTGGGCCCGAATCCTATTATGACCCCGCGGCGTCAAAGACTGAGAAGATTGGACTCCCAACATTCTAACAAGACCGGAACACTGCGTGGCAAGAGATCTAGCAGCGCTCCTTTCAGCGGCAATGCGATCAAGCCTGAACCTTCCGAAGACGTACATATGCCAGACGCTGGGCTTGGTCCTCATCTGGCGGTGGCATTAGAGGAAGCAAGAGCTGTGAGCGAACCCGGACACGGTATCGCAGAGCCCCGAGAAGTGTTGCAACCAATAGATTCCAATTTGGTGGCTGGTAGAGCCAACGAAGCCACGCCTGATAAACGCGTGCGGAGGTGGAAAGCGCGGAAGGAAGCCGAGTTCAAAACCCTTGCAGAATCAGGGGAGGAACCGCCCCCTTCAAACGAACGGAAGAAGCGACTCCCACCAAACCTTGCACGGGCACAGTTCAATGAACGCATACGAGCTGCTAGGAGCGGCCTATCGCCCATGAAGAGCATCCTCACAACGCCCAAGACGGCACCAGCGAGAACAACGGCTGCACACGCACCCACACCACCACACACCTCAAACCGACCCGCCTACACCCCCTCCGCTCGACCAGCCCAGCGCCACGCCTTGGACCCCACCCCACGCACCGAACTCGTCCCAGACGGCCGGCCCGTCTGGCGTATGTCTGCCCTCGAAGCCCGCAAAACCCCCAACGCACCCACCCCCAAGCCTTCCACCCCGCAGACCCGCCTCCGCGACAAACCCCTCGCCGAGCTCCGCCTCCAAGACTTCAAGCCCAACCCAGCCTACAACGGCGGCTACACGCACGCCTTCACCGACACGGTCCGCCGCCGCGAAGACCGCCTCTGCCTCCCCGGCTGCACCGACCCGTCCTGCTGCGGCTCGACATTCCGCGCATTGGCCCTGGCCCTCCCGCCCCTCTCCTCTTCCCAGGAAGAAGCCCTGCTACAAGACTACCTCGGCGATGCCTACTCCTCCTTCGGCCTCACGCAGATGGACGCCGCCGAGCGCGAGGAGATTGTCACGCAGGCGCGCACGCGGCAGATGGCCAAGGAGCACGGGAAACACAGGAGGAGGTACGAGGGGCGGAAGACGCCGCCGGGGTTTTGGCGCGTGGATTTTCCGAGCACGCAGGAGGAGAGGGAGGATCGGGAGAGGGCGGTGCAGATGGGCGTGCTCGAGGTGAGGGAGCGGTATCTGGAGGCGATGAGGCGGCGGGGGCGGTTTGTGTTTGCGGACGAGTAGTCTAGGGCGTGTCGAGGGTGGACCGTGGGGTTGGGATGGGGGATGGTTGGGTGAGCGGGGATGGACGTTGCATTGCTTTGAGTCGGCGTTGTTACCCGATGGTCATCGTACAAGGAAGATTTAGCTCACGCAAGAAGGGATAACAGACAACTTGAATTAACTTTATTCATTTACTTTTCCTTCTCTACATGGCGAATCCCACTATGCAGAGGGTAGACCTTGGAGCTGGAATTGAGAAATGTTAGGCAAGCGTTCATCGGCGTTGCATTGCTTTGAGTCGGCGTTGTCACTTCACTGTCATCGTACTTTGTTTAGTCTGTTTTGTACAAGGAAATTCGAAGATACTTCACGCAAGAAGGAAAGAAAAGAAAAACACTTGTGTTGACTTCATTTATTTGATTTTTCCTTCTCTATATGGCGGATTCCACTACTTGCTACCTCGTATTCAACACCGCGACCCTCAGAAGGCGGAGCCCAAGGTGCAAAGACGACCTTGAACCATCGGCGCCACTTGGAGATGTGGGTGTCGTCCTCGTTCCCAACGTCCTGGAGGTCGCGCGAGATGACCCACGGTCGGGTCGATATAACAGGCCGCTTATTCAGGGCAATGCGACAGGCGATCTGGTTCGTCCAGATGATACCTAACGACGGCGTCTTCAGTGTGTGCGACGGGTCCGAGCGAATATCACCCCAGCCTGTGAACCAGCATTGCTGGTGGTCGAGCGCCAGGGGATCCGGCGACAGCATGATTTCATCGTCCTGCGAGGCCGGCGTGTTCTGTCGGTCGTTTCCTGCGTGGTTCTGACTACTAGTCCGAGAAGGCGGGTTGGAAACGATGTTTGCAGGGCGAGTGAATCGATCTGCAACCTGGTTCGCGACGACGATTGCGATTCCTTCTGTGCGAGCCAGGCCGCGCAGCAGAGCTCCTAGCTGCACCAGTTGGGTTCCTCTCTTGGCCATGGAAGCTGCGCCCTCCCTCATGCCCGGCTTCTCAAACTCGGCGCGGTAGTTGGCAGCGACCGAATCCAGCACGACGAGGCCCACATTGTGCTTTTTGATCGCCACCGGTAGTTGGTAGCGCAGTATGTGCTCCTGGGACTCGAGGTCGGGCGTCTGGATGCTCAGGATACGCGATAACGAAGGTTTCTCTTTGGGCGATAGCGAGCCGAGCAGTGGGTGTGCTGCGAGCAGTTGGGTAAGACGATTGGTAGCCAGGGGTGCCTCAGTGGAAATGTAGACTGCCGATTTGGACAGGCCGAGGGGCGCAGGGAGCTGGGCTGCAAGCAAGAGCGCAAGGAGCAATTGCGTTTTCCCGGCACCACTGGAGCTGATCAGCGCGTGAAGGGTGCAGATAGGCTATATGAGTATGGTACCTTTCGCCAGTGACCTCGACGAGGTAGCCAGGACGGATGCCGCCTCGCAGGGCTTGGTCGAGCTCGTCGTCCAAGGTGCTTATAGTGAAGGCAGCGGACGCATGGCCAGAAGCAGCCAAAAAGGCGGTGCTGGGAGGATCCTCTGGGCCGAATCCGAGGTGGCGGTGCAGGGTAGGTACCAGGGCGTCGACCAGCTTGCGCAGCTCTCCGGCGGGGACCTGAGCGCGCTTTGCTACATGGGCGGGGGCGAGGGTGACGAGGTCGTTCGTGGTGATCAAGGCCTTGTCGAGCGAGGGCAGCAGGTGCTGGAACTTGGACGCGTCGAAGTCAGGCAGCACATGCAGCAGGTCCATGGGTCAGAAGACGAGGCGGGGGAGACGCGACGTCGACGCGAACGACGGGCGCTGACTAACGCGCGGGTTCGTTCGTTCCTTCCCTCCGTTGTTTGTTCCTTCCCTTCCCCCGCGGACGTCACTGCCTGTCCAGAAGATAGATAGCTAGACTAGGTAGGTAGTCTAGTCTACCCCGCAGGTTCGCTTGGTGCTTCCTGCCTTCCTTGCCACGCTTCTTTGGCACTGACCGTTAGGTATCGCTGGAATTGAAGCTGACTCTTTGCTCCGTGACGTCTGCTCTGCTCTGCTCTGCTCTGTTCTTTCTGCTCTGCTCTACTCTCTTCTGCTCTTTTTTGCTCTTTTCTGCTCTTCTCCAGACATCCATCGCGCCCAATTAGCCGGACGACTTTTGCTCGAGTGTCTGCCCTACTGTAGATAGGTACGGTAATGCCTACCTACCTAGTCTACCTACTTCCGCCCGCCCGCAGCAACCGAGAGCTCTCCTCCACCCACCACCTCGCACCACCTCGGCGCTGAACACTTCTTTGACCCTACGGTATCCTCTTGACCGAGATTGTCTGATCGCGCCACGGCTGTGCTCTTCCGCTTTCCCATCCTCACGCCCTCCGACGGCGAGTCACATCGTCGCGTCTACTGACAGGTGAGTGGACATCACCGTGACCCGTCGCAGACCGCCCCCGACATCACGTCGACTGCGGATACAGCCCGCCTGTAGCCCGCGTCGGCTTACCAAACTATCTACTACCGTATACTAGTAAGTCGCCCGCACATGAATTTCACATGCCTTGCTCAGCAGCATCATCCCGCTGTTACTTTCCCCTTCCGTCCATTCCCATATAAGACGCCCACTGTCCCCCGTACAGCGACGATTCTGGTCTTTGCCCACCGACACCCAGCACTTCGATGCCGGCCTACTGTCACGAGGATTGCCACTACTTTTACCGTACCGCTTTGCGGCTGCTCTCCATTAGCACCTCCATCTCGCCCCTCTACGCCTAACTAACCTCTTCGGCCATGGCAGCCCGCACTTTTACCCGACCTGCCTCGCTCAACGGCACTTTGGCAACGCATACCCTTACCATGTCATCCTCTGAGATCAACGGCCCTGTCCGCTCCGAGGCCTCCGCAAAGGAGAGCCAGGCTTCCTTTCCGTCCGAAGCAAGGAACCCACTAGGCCATGACACGAACCCAAACTCAAAACCTGGCATCACTTTCGCCCACCAAGACAAGCTGCCCAGGCTGCCCATTCCCGAGCTCGACAGCTCTTGCAAGAAGTACCTCACCGCTCTTAAGCCACTCCAGACGCCCAAGGAGCACCATGACACTATCCATGCCGTCCAAGATTTCATCAAGTCGGATGGTCCGCTATTGCAGGACAAGTTGAAGAAGTACGCCAACGGAAAAGCCAACTACATAGAGCAATTCTGTGAGCATTCCACATCTTCACGATATATCGTGCACGTCTCTGTTTGAGGATCTTAATATGTTCTAAATCGATGTAATTTCGAAGTAGACCATGCATATACCGAGCATGCGCTGACCTTCCACTAGGGTACGATTCGTACTTGAATTTTGACAATCCGGTGGTACTTAATCTGAATCCATTTTTCTTACTGGAGGATGATCCCACCCCGGCTCGCAACAATCAAGTCACCCGTGCAGCCTCCTTAGTAGTGTCGGCACTTTCCTTTGTGCGCGCAGTTCGGAGAGAAGAGCTTCCACCGGATACCGTCCGCGGCCAACCCCTCTGCATGTACCAGTACTCGAGACTATTTGGCACTGCCAGAATACCCACTGAGAATGGTTGCCAAATCGGTCAGGATCCCACCTCGAAGCACGTCGTCGTACTGTGCCATGGCCAATTCTATTGGTTCGATGTGCTGGATGAAAATTCCGACCTTATCATGACCGAGAAGGACATCTCACTTAATCTTGCCTCAATTGTTGATGATGCCTCCCAGATTCCCATCCGCGAGGCCGCGAAGGGCGCCTTAGGCGTGCTGAGTACCGAGAACCGCAAGGTATGGTCAGGCCTGAGAGATGTACTGCACCGCGAAGAAGGCTCGAACAACTCAGATTGTCTAAACATCGTCGATTCCGCACTGTTCATTCTTTGCCTTGATTACACCGAGCCGCAGACCGGTGCAGATCTTTGCATGAACATGCTCTGCGGTTCAAGCAAAGTGGAACAGGGTGTACAGGTCGGCACCTGCACGAACCGCTGGTACGATAAGCTTCAGATCATCGTTTGCAAGAACGGAAGTGCGGGAATCAACTTCGAACACACCGGTGTTGATGGTCATACTGTGCTCCGGTTCGCCTCGGATGTCTACACAGACACCATCCTCCGATTCGCAAGAACCATCAATGGAAACGCACCCAGCCTATGGGCCTCTACCAGTCCCGACCCAGCCAAGAGGGATCCTGACAGCTTTGGCGACGTCCAGACGACTCCTCACAAGCTGGAATGGGACATGGTACCAGAGCTTAGCACCGCGCTGCGCTTCGCTGAGACGCGATTAGCAGATCTGATCCAGCAAAACGAGTTCGCGACGTTGGAGTTTCCACACTACGGCAAGAACTTCATGACATCTATGGGCTTCTCTCCCGATGCCTTCGTCCAAATGGCATTTCAGGCTGCATACTATGGTCTCTACGGCAGGATGGAGTGTGTGTACGAGCCAGCTATGACGAAGTTCTTCTATCACGGCCGCACAGAGGCGATAAGAGCTGTCTCTGATGAGTCCGCTGAGTTTGTAAAGCTGTTTTGGGGAGAGAACCCGGCGGCTGCAAAGATTGATGCGCTACGAAAAGCTTGCCAGAAGCACACCGCGACAACTAAGGATTGCGCCAAGGCACAAGGTCCTGACAGACACCTGTACGCCTTATACTGCATCTGGCAGCGAGCGATCGACGAGGATGGCGCAGAGATGGCAAGTAGTGATGGTTGGGACTCGACGCGGCCTTCTAGCCCAGAAGCAGTCAACTCCACTGTCGGCTCACCAAAACGCTCCTCGATCCTTTCAGAAACCGGCTCGATAAGTAGCTCACCACCAGCTCCAGTGCAACACCAGATGCCAGCTCTGTTCGTTGACAACGGCTGGGACAAGCTCAACAACACAATTTTGTCCACATCAAACTGCGGCAACCCTTCACTACGACAGTTTGGGTTTGGCCCTACTTCAGGCGAAGGCTTCGGCATCGGATACATCATCAAGGACGGCAGCATCTCAATTTGCGCCTCATCTAAGCACAGACAGACCTCCCGCTTTATCGACGCACTCGAGGCATACTTCATCGAAATCCGCAAACTCCTCCGACAGTTGAAACGTCGCGGCACCTCAGTAGATAAGACGGTTTCGCGCGCTCGTGAAGCAGAAGAGCACCACCGGCCGAGAGCCTCAAGAGTGAAAAGCCGCGGCCGTATTATCACCAGTGACGGCAATCCTCAAGCCGCGCCGCCCGAGGACGATACAACAGAAAGCGACGACGATGGTCTCGGTGGCTGTAGGACTCCCTTTTCTTCTCGCCCATTCCTCAAAGTAGAACCCGTTGTCCCCATCACGCTCCGCCCCGCTGCACCGCTCACCCCGCCCCAATCACCGCCCTTCAAGCCGCTCATGACTGTGCATGCGAGCTCCCCGCGTCGTCCGCAGATCAAGACGTTCCGAACGCGGAAGTGTACGCATGCGGTCGTGCGGCGGCTGCATTCTAACACCTTCTCTTCCTCTTAACAACACCTGTTTTTGCATGCTGCCTATGACATTTCCATACACACATCCCGTATACCCCATCTTAACCATCTTTTACACCTATAGTCTTTTCATATACACGCATATACACATACACGTTCTTCTTTACGCTACACACTTTCCTCGGTGCGAAATTCATCGGCTGATTTTCCGGTTTCCTAGATGGCTTCTTCGACGCTGGCATGCTGCTGAGCGCGCTCAAGGCCAAGGAGGACGAGGAACCGAACGACGACCAGCGCGACGTGATCAAGCGAAATATCGGGCGCAGGCTCACGTTGGCAGAGTATTGAGCGGGGAGAAATTTCGGAGCTGGAGTCGGAGTTGGGTAGTTGTGGGAGACGGGTTGACGAGTGTGGGAGCATGTGTGCCATAGTCTTGTTGTTGGATAGGATATGGGATCAAGACTTGTTGTTCATTGAATGCGTGTGCTTTGTGCATTCGCGATGTCGTGAGTAACGGGCTAGAGTGGTGATGGTGCTCATCACCGCGGTCGTCACGTCCCTCCGCCGCCCGCCTTCCGAACTTGCTTTGGCGGACTAAGTCAAGTCGCTACAAGACTACGCACCCCACTTTTTCATAGTGTGCATGAGAGGGTGTGCAGTCCTGTACAAGCTTATTATTTATAGCACTCCACGGCGGGGAACATGGGAGTGTCTGGTATACTACCGGGTGCTGTTGAATAAAAAAGGTGGCAATGAGCGACAGAGGAGTCTGGACGGTGCTGCGCTTGACGATGCCAACACCCGTGCTCTGAGATGCCACCTCGCAGCTAGCGAACTTGGTTATCGACAACTGTAGCTCCCGTAGACCAGGTCAGGTGGAAAGGCGGGCGACGGGATGGTGGACGGTGATCGCATGGTCGTGATGTTGCTCAGATGTTTAACGCCGGCGCGATAGTATGCGGTAGCTTGAACGGAAGTACCGTGGGTACCGTACAGTAGGAGCCGATGTCGATGATTGGACGGGATGGACAGCGTATGCCGTTGTGCAGAAAGAACCTGACACAATGTCAGGTCGCGTGGTGCTGAGAACTGGGAGAGCAGGATTCTGGTCATGGTTTTGGGGACATTGTCGCTCCGTTGCAAGGTCTTTCCATGCGTAACAACGACCATGGGTGTTCGTTGATTGTTGCACGGAGGATTCCCTTTGTGCCCTGATAGGTACAGGTACCACACGACAATTCCTTCAGAACGTGAAGTCCGATGGGCAGTAACATAATTGCCTTTGTGTTGCTTGTGACGCCTACCATCCGCAAGCCGGGGTCTGAGGGAGTGTGGGAGTATGTGTGCGATAGTCTGGTTGTTGGACAGAAGTGAGATTTTTAATTGTACATTGGATCCGTATGTTCGTTGTGCAAAAGCAGGATCTTGAGACTGGAGGTGTGGTCATGGTTTTCATCACCGCACTGCGCCGCACTGCGCCGCACTGCCATGCACTCCCGCTGCCCGTCGTACAGACTTGCTTGAGCAGAGCCGCGTACATATAAACGAACCTTTCATCGCGCAAGAATGAATTCTTTACACTTCGGCTTTCCTCTGTTGTGTGGACTAAAAAGGTTTAAAAATCAGCTGATGGGGTGCCTCCTCGGGGGACTAAAACGGGCAGTACGAAAGACCGTTGGATGTTTTTTTAGGAACCAAAAGCGAGAACACTTTTGAAATGATAGGGCTTGCTCTAATAGCAACTTGAAAGGGCTCGTGTCAACGCCTATGAGGTGCCATTTTCTGGCAACCAAGAGAAAGCGAAAAGTTCTGTACTATGGACTGCGTTCTTCCGGAAATCAAAAGCAATGCAGGATCCCTACGTGCGGCTGGTCTTCCTGGACACAAGAAATTCTGGGATGTGCAGGACATGGAGTGTCTTCTCCGGCGACTCAACACCATTCAGGGAGTGGATAATGGGGTGCCTCTTGCGGAGACTGGAAAGCCTCGGCCATCAGTATAATGGAGCGTCTCCGCCTGCCGACTAAAACTTATCGCCAGTGGAGATTATTTTTATTTGGGGTATCTTCTCTGCAACCACAGATCGTTGACTTCGAATACATGCTGTGCCTTCTCCCGGGAACTGAAATGGATGATCCAACAAAGCATGGGGCAGGTCTTCCTGGACACCAAAGTTAGGAGATGTTGACGCGATATATTGCGTTATCTCGGTGACCAAAGTATATTTTCATGAGAAGAGATGGAGTGTTTTTTCATTGCAACGAAGTGACAGGTCGGTGGAAGTATATGGCGTGCGGTTCTCTCCAGCTGAAGGCGATCGACACCATGGGGTGCGTCTTCTAGACACCAAAACTGAACACTTGTCGCTCCTGGGGCGTCTCCTCTTGCCTTTGGATCGATATGCTTTTCTCTCTCTTGTTTCTGTGACCATAAATGCGCTGTAGAGGAATGGAAGGTCTTTGTCGTGGTAGACGGAATTCGAGGAAGTAACTACATGGAGTAGTTTTCTGCGAATACCTAAAATAAATAATCCGCCTGGGAATGAAGTGAATCTTCCGGAACGCACAATCTTCAGCAGCATGGAGCGCCTCGCACAGTATTCTAGTCCGATTTTCCCAATGCCTTCTTGCGATTCAAAAAGGGCAGAGGCTGGGCTCATGGGAGATATTTGCCTGGGCACAAAATTGATGTGATCTCCATAATGAGAAATGGTATTGAAGAAGTAATTATGGCCGATGCTTCTTTCTATACTATATTCATTATGCTACCTAACCATCAAGCAAGCTTGTCTCTTCTCATCATGTACTTCATCAAGCCCACCTTTCTCTTCGGGTGGAACATCGTAGTTCTGGTCATCTGCCCCGCTCAACACGATTTATCTATCTGCTGCCCAGGACTCCTCCGTTTCGATCCGCAAATCATGTTGTTGGGTCGGGGTCGGCTTTTGGTGATCGCCTTTTGGGAACCGTCGTCGAACCGAGTCATCTGTCTCCACAACAGCCGCTCGCTCAACCGCACTGCTAAAGGAGGCATCGAATCGGTACGTCCGGTATTCGCAGTTCTTCCAATCAGTCCCTGTAATGTATTTTTAGCGAGCACAGGCACAATAGAGAAATCTACCACTTACCCGAGCAACTGCTGCTACCCTCCCAATCTTCCGTGAAATAGTGATTAAAGCCGCCGTGTGCGACGACAGCAATGATTCCTTCTGATTCATCGCGAATAACTCTCCTTGCCTCGCCAGCGCGTCGCTCAGTGAGGCCGGTCGTCGGTCGGAACCGTCCGACTTCTTTACCTACCATTCCAGCCCTCGAACAGGTGCGAGAGATCCACTGGTTTGCCTGCAAACTCCCTTTGTAACTGTGCTAGTGAAGATCCCGTGTCGCATGCGAAGTCCGATGTTTCTTGCAACTCTGGCAGTGCGATGATGCGCAGGTCGGGGTTGAAGTGGAGCATGGTCTGGAATGTGAGGAGGGCGGTATAAATTGTGCGACGCATTGGGGACGCGTATATGCGATTGATCGAGAATATATCAGGTATCTCGTGTGAAAGCGCGATACTTTGTCGCTCACCTTCAGGTGTGAGAAGAGTGTCGGGTAGTGTGTGGTCCTCCATGAGATTGTGGTAACCTTGCGCGTGGCGGATTAGATGAATCTGGGTTGGTGGCATGCTTAAAATTGTGTTCCTGGGTCGCTGGAGTTTATCTTATGTTCCAAAGAACTTGTTGTGGAAGAGTGAAGATGATTGTGTACATGGGTGATTGATGGAATATATAGACGTTCATAGCATCCCCAAGTCGCCAACTATGATGATAATAAATGCTTGTGTAAGGTTGGAGAGGGACGTCAAAGATCAGACTCCCCACAGGAGAAATAATGCGAAACGCATATGAATATGCATCACATGTATCTGATTCTCCTAAATCGGCTTAGTCTCAGGTTTCTGTGGGTTCTCTTGGAACTTCCATTTCGATTTGTTCCTCCGAAACTAACCAATGAGAACTGCGCATGTGATCGGCTAGCGCCACAGTTTCTCAGCATCAGTCGGACCGAAGAGATACACAGGTACGTTTGTAACCACGCCCTGTCTTAACGCGTACTCGAACTAGGACTCGACAAGTTAGACTAAGCACCAGTTTCCTCCAAGAGCTTATACACATGTGTGGAGGGGAGCTGGAAGATACTGTTTAGGGTGATCAACTGTATTGTCACTGAACTGGAGAAGCCTGTTCAGAAGTGCGTCTATATAGTGCTGTGTTACATAAGAAAGTAGTAAGCTCGTCTCAGTCATCTGATCACCTCTCGGGTGATCGTCCTGTAGGTCCCACAGGCCCTACCTGCATATCTCATACGTCACAACATGGCATGCCACTAGTATTTCGTCTAACTGCTTAGGCTTCAACTTCTTTGGATTTATAGGGTTGGTACTGAAATCTCCTCAACTTGGAAAGGTAGGTACCCTCACTTCTTTACTTTCGCTTTCCTTGCCCTCCTAAACATCACTGTTCCCGCGCCACTCGCTACGTCTGACGCCCGCTCTTCGCTCGCGCGCCACAAGCATGGTGAAGGCTTTTGACCGCGAGCTTTACAGTAACAACATCCAGGTCAAAAGTGACTTATGCATATCGTTTAACGACCAGCAAGTGTTGTACTTGCCTCCATCTCTCAGGCGATTCCCGTTGACAAAGGCGTTCCAATATGTCTCTAATTTCACAAGATATAGTGGCCAAGGGTGGTCTCTTCTTCCTGATAAATCGTAGGTCTTTATAGTGGGCATTCGAGCTGGAATGTAGGCTAACAGCGAGTAGAATCAGAAGTCATGTGAATGAAGTTCTCTTTCTTAAAGCAGCTGTCATACCATATTAAGGTAAATGTAGGGTAAGACTTCGCCGCAACAAGGCGTCTTTGCAAGCCTAGATTGTTGTCCCTGAGCAAGTGTGGCTTGACGGAACTGGCGAATCTAAAGGGACTGTGCGGCAATTTGTCTCCATGCCGTTCGGCAGTGGTCATTCGGTAGAGATGCAGTTGACTGACCAAGAGAGAACAGGTGGAATCCAGATTGAGGTGACACCTCACAAACGTCATCTTCCACCACAGTCTCTGTGAATCAAGACCCTTTGCACCAAGCTTATGAAAACCGAGCTTCTCCTACCTAGCGCTATCTGGATTATTATCGCGACACTTGCTGGAGCAGCAATCTAAGTTTCGATCATTCGAACTCCGACCCTTAACAACTTGAAGACGCAAATTAAGGAGAAGGGAAGGCATAGCTCCCAATCAATAGCGGCTCATGTTTTCTGGAAAACAACTTGAAGGTCTATATTAAGTTAATATCAGGAGCTAATATGTCTGAAAAATGGTCTTACATTGAATGACGATAATGTGAAGCACGCAATTCCAACGGTCGCTATCGTCAACCTAAAAGGTCCTATGCGAGCTTTTCGAACCAAAAAAAGATCTAGAGAAGGAGCACAGTAGTTATCATGTGGCCAAATTCTGCGGACTCTTTTCGCGCGCTCCAAGAAATCCTAATAGAGATAACATGGTAGCCTAGTGACGAAGAATAATGCAGGATTTAGGATAGCAAGCATGTAGACACTATGGAAATTATACCATGCACTAAAAGCTGAGGGGAACGGCTGACCAAGCTATGTTTCACTCTCTTCAATAATATAAAGATGTCTTCATAGTTATATATGTATAAATATCAAGCATGAAATTCACAACTATAGCGCTTTGTTCGACTCCATCCACGTGAATCTAACTTCCACACAACACTTAAGCCAAGATTTTGAATCATGTGAAGACTTCAAAACGAACGATTCAGCCTAACAACGCTGGAGGAGTATGGTAGCCGCTGCCATACGCTGCTCTGCCAGTCCAGAGTTGCGCGGTCTCGTTCGTCGATCGCGTGGCATTCACAGCACAGCGCATCATGACATGTGGTATAAAACTCAGCAGCATATCCCGCATCTATTTGACAAGCCAAGATTCGCATCGCGTCCATCATGGATGCCTCACGCCAGTTTCGTAAGCGTCCGCAGTCTGTCATCAACCCTACCTCGCGCCGCGCGCCAATGTACGAACACCGTCGCATATATAGCACTGGCGACACAGAAGAGGCCGGCACTTCAAATAAATCTCATCGCAAAGCGTCCACGCAGGGTTCAACCGCGTTCGCTGATTTCGATTTTTTTGACGACGAACCCAGACCCAGCATCACTGGAGTATCTCACAGCGATGCTCCTCTTCTCGGCCTCCCCTGGGAAGAAACTTCTGTAAATTCCCAGCGGGCTGATGAGAGAGGATATGGCTCTTTGAACGGGAATAAACCACCTATCTTGAGAAAAGCGACCACGCTAGATACGCCGCCTCGGCCTTCGTTTCCGGCGTACATTGACACAAGCAAGTTGATATGGGAAAAGCTCACGCATCCGAGCGGCAGCCCAGTGCTCAAACGAGAATTTATGCTGAAAGATCAGGAGCCTACGTCATTGGCACTTAGCAACAAGCTGGAAGTTGAAAACGCAATAACAGCGAAAGAAACCGATACGGCCAGGAGATCTGCAGAGACCAGGGCGAGAGATCAATTTAAGGCTAGCAAGGACATATTGCCTGGTATCCGAGACCACAATCTTGTCGTCCTAGAGGAGCCGACTGTATCTGTCGCAAAGCATGTTGCCGGACCTGGTCATATCGAGGAATATCACCCGAAACCAAAAGTCGTCGCCATAGGCAAGGACAAAGATGTTCAAGATGCGCAGTCACGGAGGCATTCCGCTAATGACCACTCTGACCGGCGACAAGAAGCGCACAATGCTGCCCAGAATTTTCAGATCCGGAGGAAGTCTCTCCCTGCTAACACCAAACCACCAGTTTCGCCTGCGACGACACTGGAAGCGACGCGAGAATGGCTGAAAAGTCTTGCAGACGAAGAGTCTGAAAAGTGGAGCAAAGATTCGGTTGTCCACACTAGCGAAGGATCGGAAGACATACCGTCAGCTACAGAAGATTCCGTGTCCTATCCCCAGTCCGGGTCAACGAGACTAGAAGTCTCCTCACGTGAAAGGCCACAGTCTAAGGCCCCACAAAGCGACAAGACAATAGCAAAGAAAACTGCCACCACCACGCAATCTCGGAATGTACGACCAGGAACTCCAGGCCCGACTTCACGACCCGCATCTCCGCCTCTGCATCGCAACGTGGCAGAAAATCGCAAGCCCCTAGAGAGGCAAGACCGGGACTCCTCGACGCTCTACGAGACTTCGTGCTGGACCGAGAAATCATACCTCAAGACTCTGCTCAAAGGCCCTGTGCTTCAATTTCGAGTCGAACCACATGGCGAGCCGTTTTTAAACAATGTGTCCAAGGAAATGCTGGAGCACTTCTGCGGAGAAAAGCATGTAGATCGCCTCATCCGCGATTATAGTCTTCGGCCTGAGCAGAGAAGAGATACGGACGGGGAAGAGACAGTCCTGGTATTCCCGGAGGGATTAGTCGATGCTACCGCAATAATGCGCGTCGCCCGCTATATGCGCCGGTGTTGCATGCGCACTACAACACTTACCAAGCCCTACTTTCAGCTCCATGCTCCGCCATCTCTGGAAGCAAACATTGAAACTATTCGCGCTTGCAACATGTTCGGGCTGTATGCCGACGCGCGGCGTCTCCAGTACTTTCTCACCGTCAAGAAGATTCCGGGCGGGAAATTGACGATGGAGGATGTGGAGACGATTTGGGAGGGATATAACGGTGGGCTGAGAGATAGCGCATATACTGATGCCTTACTGACGCACCTTGTGTACAACGTTCTAGGCTCCGATAGTATTGACCGTGAGGAAATCATGATCTTGCTCGGGCAGGAAGAGTTTGCAGAGTTGAGAGAATTGATCAGCATGGAGTTGGGCATCAAGAAGAGGGCAGCCGAATCGAGGGACATGTTTCAGATGCGGAAGGAGTCAGAACGCCAGGATAAGGCGAATCAGAAGAATGGAAAAGGCAAGCAGCTGAGCAAGCTAGAAAAGATTCGGAAAAGCAGGGGACCGATGGTACAAGGGCGTTTGCTGCGGGTGTTGAGTTATGATGCGCTTCTGGAACCGGACTTGACGGCTGGAATAAGGTACAAGACAAGGCCAGGACTGGGCAGAAGATCAACATTGACTCCAGATCTCACCGACAGGAGTGTTGAGAAAGAGCTCGACTCTGCCGGGACTTTGTATCAAAAGGCTTTAAAAGAGATCAAGGAATCTGGCACGGCGGCTGAAAGACTCGAAACGATGCTGGAGGGCCTTTCTGACGTGGAGGAGGAAACCGCGGTTGCATTGAGATTTGCGCCTGGCAGGCCAACAGCACCAACTGTTAGTCCAGAAGAAAGGCGAGTTCAGGATCTCGAAGACATGCACGGAATGATACCCCGAAAGATCCATGAACCCAGTAGAACAGCAATGGGAGGGACCAGATCTTCCGGGGATGACAACAGCTCTGATATAAACCCTTTCGGAAACCAGGGAAAAGTCATGAGCCCCCGAATCGCAGCATCCGCTATCCTAGATACTCAACCGAAGGCCAATATACGACCCGTAGATACACAGCGAACCTATGTGTATGCTACTTCGAGGGCGTCAACTGGCCTTGGCATCAACGTTGGAAGAATACAGCCAGGGTCATCTATTGCAAACGTGAATCACGCTCGCTCAATAACAACAACTGTGGACCCGTACGCCTTGAGATCTCGGACAGATCCATGGTGGGGGACTTTGGGACATTCTCCTCCGTTAGCGGAAAAGAAGAGTAGGAGCAAATTGAAGCAGATGTGGGACGAGGTGAGAAATTTCTTGTGAGCGGTCAAGTTGAAGGGCGTTTCGAACTTGACATCAAATGGCATCGATGACAAATGGGCACTACTGGTGTGTTGCGTGAGGGAGGTTTTTTGTCCGCTCGGAATCTGTGAGGCTCTGTGAAGATTTTGAGCTGTATCAGCAACTGACCTGGAATTTCATAAAATCATTTAACATTTTGTATCGCATGTACGATTCGCACGACCCCTTCAATCGCCTGGACTTGCCACAGTTGGTAGAACATCGAGAACCAAGGCGGGTGCAGCACGTGGATCAAAAGTCGGAACAGAGGAAGACCGATCGCCGATTGGCCGGGTTCCGCGTGGTTCCGCTCCTACACTCAACCAACAGATGCTCTCATCTACGCCCAAGACACAGGTGAATCGCAAACATCATTTGTCATTCATCGAGCGTACGTACACTTGAAAAATCATGCTAATCAAACATAGGCAATGCAGCGATAGATCAACGTCTCATTTCCATGTTGTCTCGACAGTTGCTGTCGAGCTTGTCGTTGGGACAGTGTACTTTCTGTTATCGCCCGACTCATACGTCACCGACCCGCTCGACTCCACCTTGATGAACTTGTACTCGAAGCTTGTACCTGCCGGGAGGTTGATGGTTGCCGACCAAAGTGGGTTGGATGAGGTGTACTGAGATGCCGAGAGTGCTACAGCCTTCGACGTGTCCCAGCTGCCGAGCTGGGAGATTGAGCCGGCGATTTTGATAGTCTGACCAACGACGGTTGTGACCTTCTCGTTGAACTTCACAGCTACCGTACCACTCGTCGGCGTTGAAACTGCCGTCGAGGACGTCTTGCTTGCTGTTGCCGTTGCAGTGGCTGTTCTGGTTGAGCTTGGTTTCGAGCTTCCCGACCCAACAATGGCGATATCGGCACACGTCAAGTACACCTGCGGCGTCTGGAACGAATTCCACTTGAAAGAAAGCAGCGTGTGGTTAGATCTGTAGTTCGGGATCTTGATCTTCGAGCTAACTGTGTAACCTCCGGCAATGCTTGTGTAGCATGAGTTGAGTGGCGCGTTGTCCACACCCCGGCATTTGGTGTCCTGGAATCCTTTGCAGGTGAACCAGTCGTTCCGCCAGCATGCTTGACCGGACGTGCAATCGGCATTGTAATTGCAGGTTTGGCCAGGTACGTCGGTACACTTGAGCTCTCCGGCCCTAAAGCAGTCCTCGGCGGCCTGCTTCTCTGCATTCGTAGGCAGGTATGATGGATCGAGGAACTTATCCACCAGAGCTTGGTCCTGGCAAATTCGGTACGTGAACATGCCTGCTCGGCTGTCAGTCATTGTTCACGACCAATCAAGTTCCTCGTTCCATCTGAGACTGCGGACTGATGCCAGCTACAAGATGGCATCCGCGCTTGGGCATAAGAAGAGGAGCTCTTACCTCCATGGTCACCGTTGTTGTCGAGACACCATTGTACATCTACAACATCTCCGGAATTGTATGTGATTACAGGCTGCGATCCCCAGCGTGGGCCGGGCTGGTTGTAGTCTACGCTAACTCGTGCGTTATATCCGCAAGGTCCACTGCGACCTACTTGAGCAGCATCAAGATCAGGCCAGGCAGTGACCGGTTCCAGGATTGTGCACTCAGGGCAAGTGTCTACTCCAGCCTGTCTAACGATTAGTATGGTTTGATCTTCTCTGCCATGACACAATACGTACCTGGGCATTGAGTCCCGTCCGGCTCATCGGAGAGCTAAGATATCCATGAGCGTTCACCGAGGTGGCGAAAGCCAAGAGCTTAACGAGCGAAGAAACCATGTTGTCGAGACTGGCGAGATTGTCGAGACGATCACTTCGAAACTCTGTGATGCGGAAGGCCTGAAGTTTGAGCTCTTGCCATACTGACTGTGAACACACAGGACTTATAGAGACTTTTTCTCGGTCGTCTTTCCTGTTCAGATACTCAAGGCATGTGGATGCAAGTTCTCCGGATGCCTGTAGTATTCAACCCCTGAAATGTTATGTTGTTCTATCGAATTCGATGACCATTGGCCGAATGTCGGCATTCTCGTTCTTTGCGGGGAAAGGTCCAGTTTAGCAGGTGAACAGCACGCCGGAGGATGATGACCTCAAACATTCGCTGTCATGATCACGAACTCGAACAAAACGACCTAGGGACCAGGTTTATTGGATAAGAGTCGGATTTGCTTCGAAAAGATGTGCTGCAAGCATTTTCCCATTGGACAAGAGTCGGAACGGAATGGTTTTTACAGCGCAAAGATCGCATCACGAGGATCGCATTGGATTTCCGAGCGGGCCGCTCCTTAATTAATTTGGGCTATACCTATACGAGTACTGTGCTTGAGGTCCGCGGCCAAGACTTGGAGGGGTCCAAAACCGGGATTTTGCTGTCACTAGATCACCTTCTTCGAATTTTACAGCCTTCTAGAGGTGAAGAGGATGCAGCGCCTGCAGTTGCCTGCTTCATCATGCAAGGGGAACTCCATCTGTGCAGATCTCAGGGTGGGGAGAGTGTCTGGGGTCTCCATACCTACCTCGGGTGTTAGCTTTGCCGATCGCGGCATTTGGATCAAATCCGGGGAAGCGCCTCATACATCGTGAAGCTGAAATTTTCTACCAAGCATTCGCAGTTGCCTATCTTGGCTACTGGACCGCCCAAGGTACGTGTTCTTCTGGTCAGAAGACAAGTACCGCGATGGACTGTCATTGGTGTCCACATGTTTAATGCACCTTACCCAAAACGGGGCACCGCGCCAAGGATCACAATCATACCATGGACCCAGTGGTGGTAGTGAAACCAAGCCTCACCCGTGGTAATCGATGATCCCGTGGCCGTTAACTATTTCTATAAAGATGACGAAGAACCTTCGGCAAACAAATATCAACCCCAGGTCTCTAGCAGGCCCTATCGTTCTTTTCATGTTCAACGAAGATGTTGTTTTTCAACTTGTTTGTTGTTTTGTTTATTCAAACTGTCTCCCTCGTCGCTGCAGCAGACACGGTGGCATGGAAGTCTAGGAGTATCTATTTTGTCCTGACAGATCGTATCGCTCGCAGCAGTGACGATATAGGGGGCTCAGCATGTGGTAACCTAGGTAACTATTGCGGAGGCACTGTAAGTTTACGCACGTACCGTGATTGATGTTGAAACACTAATGGATTGCTTTAGTTCAAAGGTCTTGAATCAAAGCTCGACTACATTAAGGGTGCCGGCTTCGATGCCGTCTGGATCACTCCCGTAGTTGCAAGTGAGTTTACTGACACCAGGTGCAAGATCGAGGACTGACGGTAGCCACAGACAGTGCCCGCGGATACCATGGCTACTGGGCTCAAGATCTGTACTCTGTCAATGCGAACCTTGGAACTGCTGACGAGCTTAAGAGGCTCGTCAGCACCGCTCATTCAAAGGTTCGATGGGAGATCGTACTCTAGAGATGGCCAGAACTTTTACTCATCAATTTTGTAGGGCATCTACGTTATGGTAGACGTCGTGGCAAATCACATGGGCGAAGGTCCAATTGTCGACAACCGCCCGGAACCGCTGAACCAGCAGTCATCGTACCACAGTGCTTGTACTATTGACTACTCGAATCAGAACAGCATCGAGAACTGCGAGATCGCCGATCTTCCAGACGTTGACACCCAGGACTCCAATATTCGCTCATTATACCAGACTTGGATCAAGTGGTTGGTGAACGAGTACTCCTTTGATGGCGTGCGAATCGACACGGTACGTAGCACAAGTAATTGCACAGAAAACCAAGAAAAGGCGCTCACTCAAGACAGGTGAAACACGTCGAGAAAGACTTCTGGGCCCCGTTCTCGAAAGCCGCCGGCGTGTACTCGATCGGCGAAGTGTTTGACGGCAGCCCTTCGTACGTTGCGGGCTATGCGAACACCATGCCGGGACTTTTGAACTACCCCGTTTATTATCCTTTGAACAACTTCTACCAACAGAAGGGCTCTTCTCAAGATCTGGTCAATATGATCAACACGGTCAGTTCGTCTTTCCCAGACCCGGCTGCTCTTGGTACCTTCATCGACAACCACGACAACCCTCGGTGGTTGAATCAGAAGAACGACCAGACCCTGCTTAAGAATGCTCTTGCTTTTGTCGTACTTGCACGAGGCATACCGATCGTATATTACGGAACCGAGCAAGGTTACGCTGGAGGCGCTGATCCTGCCAACCGTGAAGATCTGTGGCGATCCGGCTTCAACACACGAACAAACCTCTACCAGGCTATCGCAAAGCTCAACAGTGCGCGTAAAGCCGCTGGTGGCCTCGCAAGTGATGATCATGTGCACTTGTACGTTACAAGCCAGGCCTACGCGTGGAGCCGCGCCAACGGCAACCTCGTCGTCTTGACCACGAACGGCGGAGGCAGCTACAACGCACAGCACTGCTTCAATACCCAAAAAGCTAATAGAAAATGGACAAACACCTATGGCGATGGCGCGACGGTCACCGCCGACGGCAACGGCCAGGTCTGTGTCCAAGTCACCAACGGCGAGCCTGTCATCTTGGTTGCGGGCGCTAAGGAGACGAATACCTCACCCACGCCAACTACTATGCAGACTAGTCCGACTGCGTGCCCGACGTCTGTATCGGTGACCTTTACGCACAAAGTGACGACTAGTATCGGTGACACTATTCGCATCACTGGCAACACCACCCAGCTTGGAAACTGGACGCCATCCAGCGGCCCGGCGCTCTCAGCCTCGGGCTACACGTCCAGCAACCCTATCTGGACGATTTCACTGCCACTGACGCCCGGATCGGGGATACAGTATAAGTTCGTGAAGGTTACAAGTGGGGGGACTGTAGCGTGGGAGAGTGACCCTAACAGGCAGTACAGTGTGCCCAAATGCCAGGGCAGTGCTTCCGTGACCAGCTCGTGGCAATGAGCGGGGAATTTAGACGATTTGACGGCCGAATAATGATTGTCGAAGGTACATACAAAGTCCATACGAAGTACACACAAAGTACATACGAACGAAGCGTGTTTGGTCACCGCGTTTTTATATTTGATTGATTTCTACTTTTGGTAATCGAAGGACGTTTGAACGTGGTTAGCATAGGTACCGTACCTACTAAATGAAATCTGTACTACCGCAATCCCACCCTGATGCCCAAAATTTGAGTCGCGTTGTGCATGTCCTAGGATTGAATAGGCCTGCAATGGCTGGCGGCATCGAGCCACAAGTTTTTGTTTGGTACTTCGTTGGGAGTTTCCAAGGTTCAAATGCACTCTGTCACGTGCAAAACGGCATCTTGTGACAAGTCTTCAAGCCTACCATTGTAATGACCCAAATATGGAGCTGTGCAGTGCGAGTTGATAATCTACGGGCGTGATCTGTAAGTATGGCTGCCGTAACTTACTTGGAGGGATCGTAGGTACCTACGGGTGCGGTAGGTAGTTAGGTAGGTAGTTAGGCAGGTAGTTAGGTAGGTAGTTAGGTAGGTAGTTAGGCAGGTAGTTAGGTAGGTAGCGAGGGGTCGTGATAAATAACCGCGGCAGAGAGGTTGCGACCCATTCCCGGGCTCATGCCTACGAGTCAACCTGGCCATCTTACTAGCTGGATAAATTGTCTCTTTGCCTTACCAAACTCCAGATGTAGTTGCTAGGTAGGTAGTCTAGGTACTGCTAAACAATCACAAGGCGATGCCGATGGGGCGGGGGTTAGGTAATGTCGCCTGTGCCGCCCTGCCGCCCAGCCAAGACAAACGACAGGCCTGAACTTCCGATCCCAGCATTCGGAAAGAGGAGAAACGCGTGCGGCGCCTTTGGGCCATCTGCAACTGTACGACGTCGCTCCAAGATGCATGCGCTGAAGCTGTTTGCCCATCTTAAGCCATGCCGGAGCCGTCTTCTCGCCCCCTGCGCTGGATAGAATCCTCGAGCATGGCTTCAGCGGATAACAGCGGTGAGTGCGAGGGGTGCGGACCTTCAGGCGCAGCTTGAAACTGACGAGAAACAGATCCAAACTTGACATTTCGAGATGCATCGAAAGCGCGGGTGCGGCGACGGCAACGCCAGCGCAAAGGGCCTCCACAATTGCAGTTCGTCACGGCAACCGATCCGTCCCACTTTAAGGGCGAGGAAGCAAAGCGGAGCGTGCGGTCCCAGGCTATGATCCAATACCGATACCAGTCGGCAGCGCAGAAGAAGCAGAAGGAAGGGACTCAAGGCAAAGGCAAACCTGTGCAGACGGTTGAGCGCGTGGTACCCGTTTCACGCAACAGCGAGCCATATGATGCAGAAGAAGAGGCTCTCATGTTGCCCAGGCGCAACTCACACTCCAGTACCGAAGAGTGGAGCACACCGGAGCACGATGCGAAGGGCGATCCCTTACGGACGCCCTACACTACGGCGTTGGTGTCGACGCGCCCCTCCAGCCGCGGCAACGGGGTGATAACTCTACCGCTGAACCAAGCTGCGAAGCGCGTAGTCGAATCAGAAGAAGAAAGAGATGCGATACTGCTTCAACTACTGGCCCGAAGAATGGCAGCTTCATGCATTGGGAGCAGCATGGATCCTTTCCTCGTCATACCCAAGTTCAAAACCTCAGAGCTGGACTCTAACAGGCTTGTCCGCAGCTGCAATCGCGTCTTTGTGTCAAAGCAAACCCTGGCCAGATGGGTGCCAGCCATGCTTGCACATCCGCACATCCTCCTTAGTTCAACGATCATGTCATCTACGTGGCGAGACATGCTCGATGGCATAAATGGAGAGAGTAGACGCACTATTCTTGTCAAAGCCGAGATTATTACCTGGATCAACGAGCGCCTTCGGCACGCTGATACCATGTGTCGCGACGATACTATCATGGTGATCACCCATCTACTAATGGGCGAAACCTGGAGTTGCAATGAGAAAACACTGGAGATCCACATGTCAGGCTTGGCTAGGCTTATGGCAGTCAGAGGGAAGCTGGAGTTGCCCTCCACATTCGACACGGTTGGTCTCGCAACTGCGATGTAAGTCTCTCTCTGCTGCTCGAAGATGTCGACTGTATCTTACCCGCAACAGCGTGTGCGGCCATGTCCCCATCATCTGTGAATCTACTCCGCTTCCTCAATTGTGCCAATTTCAGGCACCCGATTTTCCAGTCGACCCATCGATGGCGCTGCCAGAGTCTCCACTCTACAGCCCACGCGAGCAGATGTGTTCGGTCGTCACCGACCCTGCATGCTCTAAGCACACTTACAACCTTCTTTGCGACGTGCGAGATCTAACCGACGTATTCCTCCACCATAGCGATAATCTGGCAACCATTGTCAACGAGGATGATCACAGCCGACTTCGGACTCTGTCAGTCGAATACGATATGAAAGTGGCCCAGTTTCGCACCAAACTAGCGTCGATGGCTTCCGCTTACACACCTGGGCTCCCGACCACGAATGATTGGATATATGAAGCATGTCGCATAACAGCGCTGATATACATGTCAGCCATCATCACGTGCGTCCCGTTCTCTACAGCGGCCGATCCTACGCTAAACGCCGTCGTGCGCGAGGCGGCGTCCACCTCCGGCGAGGGTTGGCCGACCAAGCGTCTTACCGAGTCGCTCTACGAGGTTTTGGAGCGGACCAACACTGGCGACTCGTGGAACAACATGGTAGGCGTCTTCTACTGGGTTTGTGTAGTTGGATCAGCCGCAGCGCGCACGCCCGTCATCATCTCCACGAACTCACGCCCAAGCGTGTACAGTGAAGCGTATTCAATGTGGGTCAAGCGCTGCCTGACCATGTTCTCGAGCCGCACCCTGGCTCTCATGATCTTCGAGCATCCTCTGCCTCTACTGGTTACGCAGAAAAAGATGCACAAGATACAAGCATTGATTGGCCTGAACGCATCGCATCCACGAATTTTTCAAGAGAATTCATAAGCGTGGTCAGGCGCTTGTCGAGGAGAAGCATTTGCTCGGCGTTTGTCGGACATAAATACCTGGGACGGGGATCCACCGGTGGACTTCGACCACCAAAGGAAGAAAAAGCTTTGCTCGTAACTGAGTGGAGGATGAGAATTTTGTCTTGCTGAGAAACCAACCCCACATTGGCCAATGTCAGGTTTCACTTTGGTGGGAGGGCACTGGTGCTTGTTAGGCCGCTAAAATGCCCCCCAGCTGGGAGAGCTGCCAGAAACCAGCGTCAGATTCAATCATACTCTCCCCGCATGCGGAACTCTCATGCAGGCGACCTGGGTTCTCTGTCATGTGTGTGTCTGGTGTGTGGACTACCTTTGTACGTCGATGATATGCGTGGGTGAAACTTCCTCGCGGATGCAATACGGCGTAAACGACAAGCGCATCCCGGGTCCGCCGTGCAGGTAAGCTTTCTTTGGCAGCGGATGCGGGTCCGGAGGAGCTACTCCAAAGCATGCAACCCGTGCTTCTTTGGCAGCGGCTGCGGGTCCAGAGCTACGCCGTGCTTCTTTGGCAGCGGATGCGGGTTCAGAGTTTTCTACCACGGGTCAAAGCAGAGGGTGCAGGTCGCATGGACAGAGTTGAACGAGATCGTCTCGGTCGACGGGTACTCGGAGTCCGGGCCCCGCTCGCTAGACTACCTACCTACCTACCTACCTCCCTATCTACCTACCTACTGTGTACATGTTGCCGAGTCTTCCAAATGCTGCTTTTTACTCGCCGAAGAGTCAATATGAACAACGGAGAAGCCCTGGCTGCTGTCGTGGCAGCGTGAATGGGCGGACGTTGTCTGTGCTGAGGTGTTACGCAGTGTTGTGCTGCTTGGTACAGTTGGCGAGCGGGTTCTTCTTACCCAATCTACCTTCCAGTACGATATCTAGTCTTCAGTCATGTCATCGCCGTCAGCCGTCATGCCCAATGACTTGGTTCCTCCGCTATTAGCAGACATTTGGTCCGCAAGGCCCCTTTGTGGGCCGTGGCAGCCTTCTTTCACTACGGCCAGGGTTTTTGGGCGCACATGGTTGCAGGCCGGACTTTGCGCCTTCCTCCCGGTCCGATTGGACGTCACTGACTGGGGTGCACCTCTAGCGAGATCCCAGCGACCATTCACTATATATTCAAATCACGTCTGCCCTCGATGCGTCAGCGGGATATTATAGCAGCTAGCGTTGTCTCCAGCCTCGTGCTGCTCTCCATCATGGTCGTCGTCGCACGCTTTCTGTGGAGCCATGACAAGCCCTCCAAGGACCAACCAGACACAGTCAACCAACGGTCGCTGGACCCCGTACAGCAAGAACCCTCTCTCCTATCGCGAGCTCGCTCAGTCAAATTGTTTACGGCACCAAAGAAGGACCGTGAACACTGGGTCCCGACTCTCTCCGGAATTATCAAAGCTGGAGACGAGAACATCTTTTCATCTTCACTACTCAACGTTGTTCAACATGCCACGCCAGGCGAACTATCCCTTCATGAGGTGTACGAAGCCTTTGCGCATGAACTGCGGAACCGCCCGGTAGCCGAACGCGGCACATATACCTCAGAGATTACCAGATTTCTGACTTCGACAAAGAAGGTGCAGCGGGCACCATCGGCCAGTGCATCACCACCAAGCCGGCCAGAATCATCCAAGCGAGCATCGCGAAAGTCGGTCGACGTTATTAGGAACTCAATCGATCTGGGGGAACTGGGAATCGGCCGGTCACGGTCCGTCAAGAAGTCGTCACCGAATTTAACAACCCTTGCTATCGGTCTACCGTTTGGAGATGGTGGCTCAGGATCGATACATTCATTCTGGGATCAAGACTTGCAGCACGCTTTGATATTCCAGGGACACACCGCCGTACCAGTAACAGGCCACGAACTTGCAGCATTGTCGGTCCTACTAGGAAGCCCTGTGGATATCAGTCTCGATGCTCAGAATGAGAAGTGCGAAAGCTGGGCTAACACATACAAAGGCGCGTTGGGTATTTCGCTCGCAGCGACGGCGACGAATGACGGATCATACCATATCTCACTGTCATCGAACAAACGGAACATCTCACAGCTTCCGGCCAAGGGCTCAAGCTACTCCACGCTCCACGCTAAGCATCTCGCATCCGGCTCGCTACCACTCGCATCGGATCGCAAGATCATCAATAGCATTTTGATCACTCCTGAAACCCTGGCACACCTGAAAGTAGGAGAGCATTTGTATCTGCAGCCCACTGGTGCGGACACCAAGGGAGCCCAGTTTCTTGCGCGACTTCCTAATGCTCGCGCTCCGAACTTTCACACGTTCGCAGTTTCGGAGACCACAAACTCTGCATCCCGCCTCCTTCACGCGATAGGTGATCTCGTCTTCACAGGCGGATTTACCCCATTCGCGAGCATTCCCCTCATCCAAACAGTCCAGTTCGTCGCATCCGGCGGACTCGTCCCAGGCCGTCTCCTCCAACGCCTAGACGCCCTCGTTGAGAAAGCTCACCGCCAGGCTCCACACCTCCAGCTCTTCGGCCCCCTCCTAGATGACATCAACGCGCACCTTCGCTTCCGCGCCAACGAGAGGCTTGCTAAGCTCGCCATTGGCACTGTCACCGATGAACCGCTCGCGGACAAAGTCGCGCGGATGAGCCGCTACACCACGCTGCTGGAGCGCCTCATGGCTCTCGTTCCGGACATCCGACCTGCCGATGTTCTTGCTGCCGTGAGGGAGGGTCTGAAGTCTGAATTGGAGCGCTCGTACAAGGACGCTGTTGCTGCGCACGTCGTCGGCAGGACAATCCTTCCGACGCCGTCGTCTTCACGGAGCAAGCACAACTCTAGCCTATCGCAGAAGGACACTCGTCGCAGGGTAAGACACTCGAATAGTTCGTCTGGCACTGCCTCGCCTGACGGGCCTGTCAGCCCTACCAGCGGGCGCCCGAGCTCTACGTTCCCCGTGCACGACCTTGGTCGGCAGGTCGAGGATGTGCTGAAGGGGAGCCTCCCGATGGACGTGCAGACCATCATTCACGTCGCGAGACTAGTGCTTGTAGCGTGGACGTTGAGCGTGGAGGGTGTGGCGTGGGACGAGGGCGAGGTCGGGTTCAGGGTGGTGGATCCGGCGAAGCTGCCCGAGAAGATGTACATGTGGTAACGGCACTTTGGAGTCCTTTTTTTCCTCTTTCCTTTGGAGTATGGATTTATGCGTTTGGGCGGTCATGGCCTTTGGAGTCTGGACTTGCTTGAGACTGCGCGGCACGGCTGAGAGATACCATTATCGCGATCACGCACGGCACATACCTACCTACATCATGATTTTACGACTAGGTCGGGAGGATAGGCATGGATACCAAGTAGGTATGCTACACGTGATTATCACTTTCAAAGACCATGCGTCACGATCTGTCCACCCCTATCCAAACTTGGCTTACCTAACAACAACCACCCTCGCAACTCCAAGCCTGGCCACGGCCGGGGGGGAAGTAGCGTCTACTTCGACAGCCCCGAGCCCACCACAAAAAAGAAAACTCTCCACTCCACCCGCCTTCCCGACCCATGACGTCTGCCGTCATGGGATACTGACTCGCCCCGCCCATCTCCCGCCGCCAGCCGGCGCGCTCTCATTTCGGCTTCGGAAGCGCGAGGGTTCCTTGGCCTTGGCCAAGACCAGTAGCTAGGTAGGTAGTCCAGCTAGCTTCCGGGCCTCCGGTGCGAAAACACTGCTGCCATCGAGGGTCGGTCGGGAGGAACGGGGAGGCGGGTGTGCTTAGTGCGGGCGTGGAGGTGGCGGGGGCTTGAGGTACCTAGCTTAAGTAGGTACCTACCTAGCTAGCGGGCGTGCTAGACAGGTACGGGACCTATGCCGTGGGCTTTTCTACGGAGCTGATAAGTCTTGAGGGTTGGTGGGGCTTGGGGTAGGTATACGGTACACAGTACCTACGCTTATGCAGGGCCGTGGATGCTCTTGCATACGATGTTTCGTAGGCGTGTTGCAGACTACCTACCTAGGTACTCGTGGGTGGATGTGGTAGGGGTCTTGGAGTCAGGTAGGTAGTCTACCTACGGTGTGGAAGTGAGTGTTAATCGGTTTGGCCACGCCGTGTTTTGCCCCTGGAGAAGAATGGAGCGGTGAGGGTCCGGATGGTGTACGTGACTTTCGTACGTTGTAGCAAAGTGTAGGTAGGTAGATAGCGCACGTGGTTTTCCAGCGATCTGGATACTGACAGTCTACCTACGTCTTTCGGTGCGCATTGTAGCTCGGCGACTGGTGGGTCTCGTGGGTAGGTGATCCAGTATAGCTGCCTATAACACACCACCGGGACGGGACGCACAGCATCGACCTGTCCGAGTTTCTGAGCTCGACCCTCGAATTGCATTCTCAACCATACAGTCTACACACTCCGTTATGAGGCTGCGCTGGGGTTTTGGATAGGTTTGTAGGGAGTGCAGAAAGGTCTCTTATGTTCTCGTAGGGCCTACAAAGCGCGGGGAATGGATAGATGAGCATGTCTTACAGAGGCAGCACAGCTCACTTAGGTAGGTATAAGCTCGAAATGTCGAGCAGACCAGATATCTGCATCGTGTCTTCCCTCCACAAACCTCGTGCATACAGGTTGCAGAAACGAGATCCCACCTGGCCCAACTCCGCCACATACTCGCCTTGCCCACTGAGCTGGCAACACCACGTCTGAAAGTGTTCTCGGGCAGACGGTTCCCCTGAGCTCGGCGAGGCTGCGTCCCAAGTCCGCATTTTTTGACAGGCAGACCCCACGGATACCATGCGCGCTAGAGTCCCAGAACAGGCGAGATGTGACGGCATTTATAGTATTTCCATTCATAAGGCATGCAGATTGCCTCGAAGGTGTAAGTGTACGTACGTAAGGCGACCAAGGCCGTGCAAACGTGGAGATGGTGAGGATGTGCATTCGCCAACGCGCATCCACCCAACCATAATCGCCTGAGGATCTCTCTCATCCTCAAACTCAACCCCAACAAGTATGGAATTCAAACCCTCAATCGCCCATAATCTCCAACCCCCTACACAATCCCACCCATCCCATCTCCATCCCCTTCCACACCTCCCTCACACTATCCTCCTCGAGCTCATCCCTCATCCTCTCCCGCCTCTCCACCGCATCACTCGTCCCATCTGCGGTATTGATTCCCTGATTGCGATCCCGACTTCCCGTCCTCTTGTGATTAGTGCCACCAGACGTCTTCAGCCCCTTCCCGTCGAACTCGCCTTTGACTTCCCACCCGCGGCGCACGGGCCCGTGCAGCGTCGCGGGCGTGATGTAGCAACTATCCAGCAGCGAATTCCAGCGGCTGAGATACATACCCGGGCCGTGGGTTGTGCCTTTGCGCGCGGATCTGAGTTTGGGGTGTGTGTTGGACTGCGAGGGCATGATGGTTTGGAGACGCGACTGGGACGTCTTTTTCAAAGACTGGAGGTGCGTTTCATGGGTGTCAAGGAGCTTCGTCAGCTCGTCTTGTTTTTCTGATGAGAGTGTGGAGAAAAGGGATTGCAGGGGAAGTGTCATGTTGCCTGCGCCGTGGGCGGTGGGTTCGTCTCTGGGCGAGGCGTCGACACGGAATTCGGCGAGGACGGATTGCGCGTAGGAGCGGTACTGGTTTGCGAGATCCGGCGCGTTTTTGCAGATTTGGTGGAGGAATTTGTGCGCGGAGGGCATGTGCTTTTTGAGTAGTTGGACGTAGTCTTCGACAGTAGGGACATGTGTTGAACTAGGATTGTCGTTGATGCTAGCAGCACCAGAAGGGCCGGGCGAGCTTGCTCGACTGCCGGGTCTACTGCTAGATCCAGAGAGCTTCTTGGGCTTTGACACCTTGATGAGGTCGGTGATGAACATTTCTGCGTCGTAAAGAGTGTCGGAGAGATCGACGGCCTTGTGGACGGCGCGGATGATGGGGTCGAATGCTGCGACAAGATCCTTCATAGCAGAGGTCAAGACGTCAGGCTGGAGTTTGCAGAGGATCTTTGTAAGTTCCTCGCGGTCCCGTATGGAGAGATAGTTGCTGTAGTATTCCATGGCTACGGTATGTTGATGGTCGCTGAGCACAGCGGGGTCCACGGGTGGATCTGAGGTTTCCAGGATCACGCCAATGATGGACTTTGACTCTGCTAATGATATGTTGCGCGCGGCATCGTGCCTGTCTTTCGAAGAATAGACGTACGTCTTGATCGCTTTGTAGACGTCCTTCTTGGGCGGGTCCTTGCAGTTTTCGAGTTTCTGGGCGCGTTTCTGAAACTCTGACGTGTCCCATGCCATGACCGTGGACATGATCTGCTGCATGAGGTTCATTCCATCGTTTGTATTATTCGTAAGGCCTATCCAGTTGGTGACGGCGGTTACGGAGAGCTTAGCAAGGACGAGTCTGACCATGCCGTTGATCATCGTTGCGGCGTTTCCAACGCGCAATGTCTGTCTAATCATCATGTATGGGATGAGGCGGTGCACGTTTTCGAGCAGACGGAGGAGATAGTGGCCATCGGGCGACATGACGAAGACATGGTGGAGGAACGATGCAAGGCTATGTACATTAGTAGGTAATGTCTGTCATGGGGGGGGACAGGAAAGACTGACTTCAGCAGGACGTACTCGTGCGCTGCCTGCACCATACTGGAGTGCTGCTCGAGCTTGCCCGACTGGGCGACCTTCTCGAACAATGCATCCAGGAGGTCACCATAGATAAGCTCCCGCATTGCATCATCCCACGCCTGATGCACGTCCTCGGGCTTGCTCGTATCATATTCGGTGCCCTGATCTCTCCGCTTCCCCGCCGGATAGCCGCCCAGCATGCCCCTCGCGACGTACTCCAGCAGGCTGCTTATGGCCGTGGCCAGCGCTTTCCTCGCGCCTATGGCTCCCTTGTCGTAGCTCTCGGAGAGCTCCGCGTCGCTCAGCTTCTTGACCAGCACGCGCACTTTGTCCTGCCAAAACTCCAGCCCGACATTCTTTAAGCCCGGCAGTCGTAGCACAAACTTATTCAGCATGCTCTGCAACAGGGGCGACGTCGTCTGCACGCCGTCCGCCTTGTGGAAGGGGAACCCATATTGCTCGATGGCCTGTGGATACTTGAAGGCTTCGATTTCGGAATAGAGCTGGTGGTGAATTAGGATGTCAAAGAGAGCGTGCGTTTGCGCGGGGGTGAGAGCTGGATCCGACATTGTCTGGGGAGCATGGCGGAGGACGACAGCTTGCATGGACGCCTGCCCAGTCGTCGAGTCGCTGATGCTGTGAATGTGGCACGCGTCGGGGGGGGCGTCATTGTGGCTGGTCGAGTGTGGCGGTGGCGGTGGGGTGGCGGTGCATCATTCGCTAATCTCTTCTGCTGCATTCATCTAGTCTTTCCTCTCTATCATGGGTAAAAACTTCTTGCATCCGCAACTGCTGTGGAAACCTACCGCACCACCATTCGAGGTCCCGCTAGCAGCCTCAGAACGGGATTTCCCATCACATATGCTGACTCAAGGATCATGCTTCAATGCTTCAACCCACGAGACATGAACGACAAGTGGACAGCCGTGGCCGACACGCCTAATAAGCACGGCAACACCATCCTTCGCTTCGACCTTGGCGGGAAACCCCGTGGGGAAGTCGCATTCACAATCACGGCTGGCAAGCGACCCTGATGGAGCTCAAAGAGTGGGGCTATACCTACCTATCGCCAAGATAGCGTGGAAGGAGGAGCTGCCAGGTGGGACGCTAGTTTCGCAGAAAAATGCATGTGGCTATCAATATATGCAACTATTTCTTGCAATGCAGAATGGGGAAGCCAGAGGATAAGAAGAGCGAGGACGAGGTTGATGATGATGATGATTAGGTAAAGGCGACGTGAGCCGGATACTTGCGACACTCGGAGCATCATCTCAACCTCGTCCTGTAGTAAGCAGAGAAAGGAAACCAAGCATCCGCTGTCCCAGATGCTGCAAAAGAGGTGGCACACCAAAGGATGGCCTGTTTGTCGTCCTCTCTGTACCCATCGACCATATCTCTGACAGGTCATCCCGATAGTACTCATCGATTCGTGTCGTTTCTCGGAGCGAGTTGCTTCGGTCGTCCCCATGGGCAGAAAGACTTTCTGTTGGCACGGCTTCAAATCTCCTCATCCCAAACACGTCCAAATCATATGTCTCGAAATCACATGGCAACACCACACCTACCCCTCTCAGTACATCGCACGTTCCATAGGATGCCATAGTTGCATACCTTGCTGCCTTAAGCTATAACGCACTTCAGCCCAATAGTCAAAATCGATCAACGCCGGCTTATCCCAGAGATCTGCTGGTAGCTCAGTCGCTAAGCAGGGCCGGGATCGTAGGAGCCGTCGTTCCCGGAAGTATTCCCCTTCTGCGGGGACAGAGCTTGCTAAGTCGATGCGAAGGCTTCGTCGCGGTCTCTCGAAGGCGACCATGCTTAAAGAGAAGAGTCGATGCGATAAATATCAAGGTGGGGAGAGACGAGGGAACTTTCAAGAGAGAGGTTTATATGAGTAACGGGGAAAATTCATGGTAGAGACATGCGCATCGTTTGGGAGTTCGTTGTCCTCAAACGCTCATCTGTTTGCTAGCATCACCTACCAACCCCTCCATCCTCGCAATTGTGAATATACAGTTGGAGAAAAGACTTTCCTGAAAATTAGCATATTGCCTTTACGACGGAGACAAAGAAAAACTCCATCCGAGGATAATGTCGTGCAACAGCCGATAGTCCTCTCCCTTGCTCCGTATACCCCAAAACCAAGTCAACGTCAAGACCTGCTCTAGCCTTTGAAACAAGCCGCTCTCAACATATGATAACCTTTCGCAACTGCTCAGATCGATTCAAACACATATCTCTTCACACCAACTCCACATTTACGTAGTCCTCTGCGTCAATTTCCCCTTCCACGCTCGTGAACTTGAGTTCGCTCACCACTCGTGGGCCGTCATCATCATCGACCTTTTGCCGGCGGGACTGAATCGCGCGCACCTTCCATACCACAGGATACAGCTTGCCGTCCAGTTTGCGAACGAACAACTCCTTGGTGTCATGTCGGAAGACGATGACCATTTCGCTCCAGGGGAAGGCATCGAGTGGATTGAGCGGCTGAGAAGCACCAGGGAGTTTGTCAAGGGGGTTTGGAGGGAGCTTTTCGATGGGAGGGTACTGTCTGGCATCTGCGAAGAAGTCTGGATACAAGTCAACAACCCATGTATGACGAGGTGTGGAAGAGAGGCAGCTTACCTTCAACACTCGGACTCCGCAGCGGATTCCTCCTACCACCCTCCATATCCTCAACCACCCCACCCATACCCTGCATCTCTTCTCTTGCCTTCGTCTTCCGCACCAGCGTCACCACCGCCTCTGCCTCAGATCGCTCCCTCACCATCAACACCACCACCCCCTTGACAACCCAATACAAATCCCTATCCCGCCCCACCACCCCCTCAATCCGATCATCATCCACCAAACACCCCTGCCTTAGCACTGTGTACTTCGCCTCCGGTAGCCGCATCGGCGTCTGGACTGCTTGCTTCCCAATGTGAACATGCGGTTGCATTATGCCTGTGTGCGAGCCTGACTTTATCGCGGGAGCAAGCGAAGTGAGGGATGAGGGTGAAGATGCCAATGTTGATGATTTATCGGATGGGATGGAGCGCGTGGAGACGGGGAGGGCTTGGGTCTCTCGAGGGTAGTATTTATTGCCGAGGTATGCACTATCCGGATGCAATTCATATCGTTCTGGGGTGGGGCGGCCTTCGATGTGGTTGAGGGCAGTGGTGAGGGCCCATTTGGCGGTGTTCCAGAAGCTCATTGTGCTTTCCCTGGGGTTGGAGGTGATGCTGTCAGGTGGGTGACGAGGTCAAGCGTTCGGGAGCGTTTTAGAGATGGCGGGACTGGGTTCAGGTGGGGAGCGTGCGTTAAGTGGTCGTGAATGTCACGAAAACACTAGGTGTGTGAAATGATAGCTGATAAAAATGAGCTACCATGGTGCCAAGGATGCATTTTCTCCTTTTGTTGCGGGCTCAGACCGGCGATGCGAGGTGAAAAAGTTTGCACGTGACATGAACACTGCCCAGATATCACGACTTATTTTCACGGGCCATCATGGTGTATTATATAAAGATTCATTGCTATGTTAGGAAAGCATGAATATCTACTCACTTACCATACTCGATCTTTAACGGGTACAGGGCCAATGAAAGACTCGAATGCAAACCATCGACAACCTGAACTCAAGGCTTCCCCTGTACCCATCTCTCCCAGACACGAGCTCGGCCATTCCGTTGCGTCTGGTACCTATCCGTTTCAACGACCTCAAAGTCGTCGTCCGGGTCTGCAGATTCGACGGACGGAATCGGACCGCTGGGTGTTGGGCTGTCGAGAGGAATGTCCTCAAAACTTTCGTCTTCACCAGTCGGTTCTTTTGCTGACTCCGTCTCAGGGTGAGCTTGCGATGTATTTTTTTGGGAAGCATGGTCCTCCGTATCTGTAGGTTCAGCGAGCGCGCTCGTCGAACTGGCCGAAGACGCGAGCAGAACTGGAAGCTCGTCTCCTGATTGTTGCGTACCCTGTTTATCACCGGACCACGGCTGTTTAGGATGGATATGATGCTCATGATTGCCGTTATCTATGGTGACTACAGCGTCCATTGTGGCCTCAGGAGGAGCCACTGGCCCGCTCGTTGGTTTCAGCTGAAGAGTAATGTCCAGGCTTACAGACCCGGAGGCAGTCGGTCGAGTAGCTTCAGCGTCTACGCGAGCAAGGTCTAGTAACTCTGCATCATAAGCCTTTTTCTCCGCCCCATCACAAGAAGGCACTGAAGATTGATCAGACCCCGGCCGCAGCGCGCCAAACAATTTGAGGCCCTGCATGGCCTCGACGAGTTCTTGGTCGCTAGAAGACCTCGACATATTGTCTTCTTTGCATAAACTATGCTCAGTCGCCCGTGCGCTCATTTTAACCTGCACAGGCTCACGAGGGGGCATGACTTTTCGATGCTCCGTACTGCGCTGTCCAGGCTTTAATGAGAAAGACCCACCTTTCCTGTGAGATTGTAATCCTTGCAATATAGGAGACGGCGAGAACATTTTCGAAGAACCCTGTGTCGGCCATAGTCCAGGTATCTGCTTCATAGCTCCGGTGTCTGTCGTCTTGCGCACTACGCCGTCGATATACGACATAGCTTGCTGGTACTTATTTTGCGGAGGTTGCGGTAGGTTGTCAATTCGGAGCTCTGGGTAAGTGCGCGATTTCCTTCTGCCGCTTCGGAAGGGGTTAGTATGGCGCATTGCTCTTGGTTCGCGAGGAGCGTTTGATGGTGGAGATGTCATGATGTCCACTGCCGCGGGGATTGTGCTTGCAGTTGGTCCATGGGAAGCCCGAGGCTGGGGACACTAAGCACCGGACAATGGCCGCAAGGGATCCAGACCAAATGTATTCCTGAAATAACGCTGGTGCTTTGTAGTCGCTATGGGTAGGATGCGGTGGCTCCTGCGCTCGTAGTGATGCACGTCGACTTCGGCTACTCCACGAAGGCCTGCGATGGACGGGTAACTGGTTATTGGTATTTTTTTTGAAGGCATACTATACACTGTGGACTATTGGTAAAGTTGGTCGTGGCCGTACTTGCCGAAAGTTACAGAAGGAGGTGCGTAGGCTGGTCTTATGGTGATGGATGTCTCGATCCACAAACACATGATTTACTCTCTCATCCAGTGAATCAGAAGGTTGAAAATTATGGGCCGAGAAAAAGAGAATTCTCCCTGCTATTTATGATGCATTCTGCTCCCAGTGCTCATAGTCATTCAATCCATAAAGTGAACCCACGGCCAATCACAGAAGCTGCCGGTGCCGATGCATTGAATACTGGTTTCAGTGACACATCGCCCGGCGAGTGCGTTGAACTGTGTGCTTCAATGACTACAGCTTTCCATCATCTATTCAGCATGTAGTGTTGTTGGAACTTCGTGCAAAATGCGACGGCAATATAAAGGAATGGGCAAATAGAACGAGTTTCGAGTTTTCTGCGTCTTATTCCGGGTTTCGAATGCTCAGGTTTTGAAGGATATTATGCTTAGGTAGCTCAAGTGCCTCGAACAACTAGCCGGGTCAGAACGCTACACTTGATGCTCCTCTGGAACATATTCTTGTACATGCGAGGGTGGCACGATGATCGCCAACCAGACACCGGCAGACACAACAACACACATGAGGCAAAATCCAAGGACGATAATCGTGGCGCACGGCATCCGAGCCGCTTCCGGTGAGCTATTCCTTGATGAGGACGTTACCCTTGACCCAGAAAATACCAAGGTGGTTAAAGTAGGTTCTATATATTACCACCTTTCCACAGACCTCTGACTGGCTGATAGTTCCAATTATCAGATAGTGTTCTTTCTACTTTTGTAGGAAGTGATTGTGGCGGACAAGTGACCCCACTAGAAATGGTCGAGATCGCAGGCTGGCACGGCAAGCCTGTGCAAAGGGTTTCAGTTGGTCCAGATAAAGCGCCGGAACACTACGAAGGTGCCGGATTCCACAGAGAAGAAGGAGACAACAAATCTACTGTCGACGGCCTCTGCGGATCACGGAAGCCAGGGCTTTAGTTGGGGTTGGACTGTGGATCACGTGATCCTGGCCAACTGCCTACCAGAAACCTCAAGACCCAGTTCGAAAAGGGCGAGTGTCGTTGTTCAGTGCTCCGCGACCTTTTTCAATCTGTACCAAATTGCAAATTTAAAAACGCTTATCATTCTTAGGCGATTCTAGGTGCTTTCGGTGATTGTCTTTCCTAACATTAAGACATCGAGCGCGTCCCAATAAGCCGCGTAGTACGGTCTCGTATTGATGGATGTGCAGACGCACAGAACAGGGTCGATTCTGCGATGGGGCTGCCTGAGCTGATTCTCATACGCCTGGCTAAATGGTGATTGGGGGCAAAAAAGCCAGCTCCGGTGTCAGCAGCAAGCGACTTCAGCCGCACCGTTCACCTATCGATCCGAAAGAATCCAGAAGAGTCTTGCTCAGCAACCATGGGTGCAAAGAAATCCATTGCAGGCTAGTGCGGCCATACGCACTAGACAAGCATATCTATTCCGGCTGTGGTGAACAATCGTGTTGCTTATCCTACATCAGCAAATCCGTGCTTTCATGAAGCTGCAGTCGTCTGACCACCAATTCCCCCATAGACACCACCTCAAAATCCCTTTTGTCTAGCTCGTGGCTAGTCTTATATCAAATCTCTGCCGTATGGAGCATCAGGGGCCCACTCATTCCCTCAGCCGCTGATTTTTGGCAATGCTGCCTAAGTGTTACACTACCTCCGGATGCGCATAAAAGAATCCTATCCCCAAGTTTTCGTGTGTCCAGATCTCTTACAGTGGCCAATACTACAGATCGTTGCCGCTGAAGACCATACCCATCTAGTATAAATCGATCTTTCTTTCGTTTGTTAACTTTATTGCGCCTTATACTTCATGATGACTTCTTCCGCGTCTGCAACACTTTTCCTCCTGTGTGGTACATGGTTCGGCGGAGCTTGGGGATACACCATCCCACAAGGGCCAGCAGATGCTGTACGTCGAGGTGCAGCAATCAATACAACACGAGCCGGATTCCTGTACGGACCAGCCGTAGCTGGAGGGCCACTCTACCCAAGTGGGATATTAGGCCAGGCAAAGATAGCTGCAGATATAGAAAATGAACAGCTGGAGACCACACCCAACACTGTATTGGTGGCGGAGGACAAGGCGCGCGCTAGTAGCTCTGCAGAGCAGGTAAGTCCGCTCCTTGATCCGACCTCAAGAAGACAGTGCTGATATATCGTAACAGTACCAAGGCTTAGATACTTTTGAAGAGTACCTTCTCCTGTACCAAGGCCAATGGGCCAAAACTTTGCCGAAGGGTCCGGCCCCGGGTGTGCTCACCAATTACACGCAGGACCTTTTCTTCTCAATGGAACGGCTAGCCAATTCCGCCTTTTCTGTGCGACGACTTCCGAGATCCTCGGAGCTACCCTTCCAGGTGGAGTACCCGATCGTATCCATGGTTACGGGCTCTTCTCTATCTCTCCAGAAGTTGCTCCAGGATGGTAGACTTTTCTATGCTGACCATCGCGCTCAAGCAGCCTGGCCAAAAACGACCAATAAGTTTGCCGCAGCATGTGACGCCTACTTTTACATATCAAAGAGAGGGCAATTCCTTCCTCTCGCTATAAGGACCAATGTCGGATCGAACCTCATTTATACACCAGTAGATGAACATGCCGACTGGACATTAGCCAAAATCATGTTCAACGTCAACGACTTCTTCTTTGCGCAAACATGGCACTTGGCAGCAACTCACGAGATCGTGCAGATTGCCTGGATGGCAGCCATCCGTACACTAAGCATTGAGCACCCGATCTATGCCCTCCTGGATAGGCTGACGTACCAGCTCTTCGCCATCCAACCTCTAGCGCAAAGCTTTCTGTTTGATAATGGCACAGCCTTTGACACCCTATTCCCAATTACCGGCACTGGAGCTCGCAATTTTGTCACCGAACTCTACTTCAATGGAACCGGTGCTTTCAAAGAGGGCTATTTCGAGACCGATTTGAAGAAGAGGGGTCTTATCCATGGCGACGGACCCAAGCTAGCACATTTCCCTTACTACGAAAACGCTTCTACCATTCACAACGCCATGCGGAGCTTCATGCGCGCCTTTATCAAGTCGTTCTACAAATCTGATCGTGCCGTTCAGGGCGATCCAGAAATTCAAGCCTGGGCTGCTGAAGCAAATGGTCCTGCCAAAGCCATTGGATTTCCTAGCAAGTTTGACAGTATCGATGGGCTCGTTGATGCTCTCACTCACATCGCCCATCTAGTTTCGACCGTCCACCATTCGGTCAACACCAACAATCTGCTCTCCATATCAGCTACGCTGCCCATGCATCCCGCCTCGCTTTACAAACCTGTACCAACCGCCAAGGGCATTACTTCAGTCGCACAGTATCTTCCACCTCTGCAAGCTGCCTTAGCACAGTTCCAGGTCGATGGACTTTTGTAGGTTTGACCCTTTCAAGACCATACTGGTTGCTTTCGCTGACATAATATCTAGTGCAAGACCACTTATCGCGAACAGCACCCGCTCGCTTTCCTATATGTTCGATAGCCCTACATTCCTTAATGGATCCAACCGCGAAACTCGCACAGCTGCAACAAATTTCAAAGAGGCAATGTTCGCATTTAGCAGGAGAATTCAAGGTCGCACATTCGATAAAGACGGCCTCAGTCAGGGAGCACCGTTCATTTGGAGAGCTCTAGATCCAACGGAGGCGCCTTTTTCGCTAACGATCTGAGCCTGGGTGAGGTCGTTAGGTGGCCGCAATGGCATTCGTTGTTTATCTAATTGGAACTTTGTGGGAACAAGGTTCATGGTATATAGATTATCTATCGCGTACGTGTGATAGATTTCTCTTTTGCACCTGCGCCTGTACGCAACAAACTTTCAATATAATGCTCGCCATCTTTTCACCTTGCATGCAAATCAACGAAAAAATATGGCTGATGTGGATCATGTCAGTGTTGAATTCCATGCCAGTATATTGCAGAGCTGGCCGATACTCCGCAACAATGTACGGAGTCACTATGAAGACACACTCTCGCTCAGCGCCTAGCCCGTCGCTCGTCCTCGTCGAGGATGTCAGCCAATGTCCATCCATCCTTGCGGTGATCTTTTGGTACTTTGTTGGAAGTGAAGACATTTCCGGCCTTGGAAGCCCAACCATAGATGGTCCCGAGCTTACCTGTGTTGCCTTGAACCACACTTTGAGTGTTCTTCGTAGCATCTGAGGAGGCTTTAATCTCTTCCTCCACCTTGTCTTCCGACTGTGAGACCATTTCCAGCTTTGACCGATCATCCTCATCAGGCTGCCCCTTCACCTCAAAGTCACCGAGCAGGTCCCAGTCCTCTTCATCAAGGGTACACTTCACTACACTAACAGCTTGGGTGTAAAGAGCTTCGTGAGGAATCTCGGCTTCGCGTCGTGCTTGGGCTGCGTTCACCTTCGCCCTGACAAGTGCGTGCTGATAGTGCGGGTCCGTCTCGCGGCGTCGCTCTTCGTCCGCTTTGACTTGTGCTCGGAGCTTCTCGACTACATCCTTCGGGAGGATCATAGGTTCGCCTGCTGCTTTCTTCGCTTGGAGGTAATTGTAAGCGGCGTCGGTGAACTCATCCCCCGTGTCGAGATGAGTGCGGGTGCTGGAAGCAGCGTCATCAACTGTAGTATTGTGCTCAGTCTCATCGCTGAAGTTGATGCTGGCAGTCCCGTCATTTGTTGTCTTGAGAGTCGAGATATTCTCCGCCTTATCTTTGAGGCGAGAGTCGTGTCCAGAAGTGGCGCGTGAAGCGTTCAGGATCTCGTCAAACTCGATGCCCTCGATATCAGAGCTGTCACTCCAGTCAGACTCGTCCTTATCCTGCTCATAGCCCCCTGCAGCTTCGGGCGTACTGGCAGTGATATCGTCAATACTCAGACCGGTGACATGATCCTGAGTGCTGCTGCCGGCCCCAATATTTTGCTTCAGCTTGAACTTCTGAAGTGGAGGAATAGTTTTCAGCTTCGTGACGCGGTGGAGTGTGAACTTTCCAGGAGTGTCCGGCTGTTATCTATTAGACGCATAACTTCAGGGTAATGATTGAGAATGGGGATATTTACCAAAGCTACTACGTGCGGCGCCGGGTGATTGTCCTTGAAGTTGGGCGGCCTGTTCTCGGGAGAACTCTGAGAGCTCCCAGGCATAGTCTTCTGCCGATTGGTAGCGTTGCGCTTTCGAGACTTGCGTCGGTGGATTGCTTCCGCCTTGCTCTGCGGCTTGGTCCCCTGCGGAATCGGTTTGAGCATTTCATCAGGAATGTCATTCCAGTTGTTTGTGTTGGCAGGAGAGAATCGCTCGTGTGCTGAACCATGTAAACGCGGCATGTTTTCTCCGCCGAGGAGCGGCACGAGAGGTGGTGGTAGCTTGAGACCGATCTTTCGCTCTCCGATCAAGCTACCTGGCATATCGCTGGTTGCCTCGTCTGAAACCTCCTTGGTGAGCCCTGGTTGCGGCGAGGTCCAGCGTTGCTCGAGCTGAGGATACCGCTCGTTGGTGTACTTCATGAAGCTGCCGGGACGCTGGGCGCTCAATGGGAGGCCGTGGTCCAGTTCAGAGAGTTGACCAACTAGTGAACCTTTGGAGGCTTCCAAGTGTTCTTGACCTCGCTCGTGGGCGCGAGGACGATCTTGTGCCATATTTTTCAATGGAGATACAGGCGACTGGATCGAAGGTGCTTGCAGATAGGTCCTGGAAACGGTTGAAGTGGGTATTTACTGGGTGAGAGCTGGCTGGATGCAGAAATCGAGTCTAGATTCGGGCGGCGAGGCATGAGAGCACGGGCAAAAAAGGGTTTCACAAGTGCCCTAGGATTGGGAAGTAATTTCACTTTGAATTCTTTTGTGCGCTTCAAATTCATGGCTGATAACCGAGATCACGGAGTTGTGTTAATTCTCAAAGATCTATTGGCGCATGCGTTTGTGCTCATGTCAAACGACTGGCAAGACCATCAAGTCACAGAGGTTTGCTTGATCCGAATTACAATCATCTTAGATCCGCATGCATGAATACGCATATAAATTGGAAACGCGTTCAGGTCAAAACATCACAAGCAGCAGATCTCCGTTACGAAGGAAGACCTGCAGGAGCTGCAGGATCATTACAGAGCCTTTCAAGGGCGCACAAGAAGCCGATGTACAGGAACTAAAGGATCGATGGGGTTTCAATGCTCAAAAATTCGTGAAAATGAAGAGGCTGAAGGTGGAGCCTGCGACAAATAATTTTGGTAGGTGGGACTTTGAAGCGTGCGGCTGCGAACATGCTGACGTCGGGGCAGGCGAAGGTTGTTATAGTAAGCGGTATCCTCACAACCCGTGAGAGATTCTACTTTGTTAACTTTGACATGGTAGGTTTTGGACAGATGATAAATTAATTTCTTTGTGGGGTTATGGTCACTGGACTGAAGCACACAACAGCCACTATCCATTGTATGATGATTACAAAACTTTCAGTAACTGTTGTTTTCAAAGCCTTTAGCTGATGACCAAGAGACAACTAGATTGAGTTGTCAATCCTCCACCAGTGACATGAGGCGCATTACTATCCATCAGGGCCTTGTACTCCCGAATCGGGTCGTATGGCCCAGATATGCAAACAACTAAACACGCTGACCTCCAGAGCAACGACCCATAATTTCCATATTCTCACCATCTCTTTCCTCCGTTGCGCCAAGATACTGGGACCGAGTTCTGTGAACCTTTGTTCGAATATTTTCCTCCAGACTCCGAGGTATTCAACATTCCAGGGACGTGTCGTCGCTGCCATGTGCAGAGTCCGTTCTAACTTTCGAATGGCCACAATCCGTCTCGTGTGCTTCGACGATATTGAGCACGACAGGCTTCTCAAATTTGGGCCAAGCTGTCGGGGTTGTCTTTGGCTCCATATCGGTCAAGGCCAGGGCACGTTTCCGGAACTGGACGGGATCTCGCTTCTTGTAGTGTTGACCCCCGGACCAGTTCTTGCCACATCGCAACTTGGGCACATTGAAATTGTGACGCCACTCTCCGGACATGGATGTCTCACCACCGTTCGTATCCACCAAGCTTGCCATCATCTGTTGCGTCCGAAGTGCAGCCCTTTCACACCACTCGGTTCCAAAGAATGGCCGGAACTCCTGGCGGTCGCTGAATTCCTTGTCCTGGGTGCGATGCATGAGCTCGGGATGTTGCTCCAGGAATTCCAGCACCTTTTCTGCCTCCGGAAGCGCATCCGTATCTCCGCTCTCGTACAGATCGAGCTGCTTGCGTAGATCCTCAACCATACGGTAGACGTACTTGCTGTCCTTGGGGAGGCAGTTCCAGATGGAGACTATGTTATCGAAGTTCACCCAACCCTTGAAATGCTTGGTAGCGATGATATGATCCACGCGGCTAGCGTCACGATGCAGACGGAGCGCCGTAAGAGCTCGCGACAAGGATAAGGCAGCGAACGTGTTCTTTGGGACACGAATTGGGCACATCGCTTTCTTCGGCGTGACACATGCGCGGTGCATCCAGGAAATGACTATCTTCACGCCAACGTGGTTTGTATAGTGGCGAGGGAAGCGAAGTTCTTGGGCCACAGGACCGCCTTGCCAGTTCTCGTTATCCTCTCGCTCTAAGGTTCGCAGAAAGCGATTGAGAACGCTGCGACCGCAGAACAAGACCAGCATCTTCTTCGGCACGGCAGCGGCGAACTTATGGCCCGTGCATTCCTCCACGATGTCGACCTTTGGTCCATACACGGAATTTTCCAGTCGTGCAGGTTGGAGGTACCGCAGCAGCGAGTGCAGGGTGTGGTAGGGGCGAATCAGCTCAGGATCGGGGTACTCGAAGTGTTCCCGGCCATACTGAGAAAACATTGGATAGGTTCCCATCATGCCGTGTGGCGGGCTGCCAGCGAAACGATCGCCGACATAGCTTGCACCTGGAGGAATGTCGGAGTCGTTCGAATAGTTGCTGTCGCCTGTCTCGTGCCACTCATCACCTCCAGCGGTATCATACCAGTCCTGATTATCGTCGAGCACACTGCTGGATACTTTCACCTGAGTACCCATACTCTGCCAATGAGGTTCCAATGCGGAACCAGGAACCAGCGCGGTTGCAAGATAGACTGGGGCAACATTGGGGAGCACATGGCTGTACTCAAAGCCATCCGGATTGCGGTAGAAGTACGTTGTCATCCTGGCGCTCGGTTGAGGGCGTTGGATGAGGGATACGGGGAAAGGGAGGTGGGATTGGGGCGGATCTGATCTCGATGCCAGATACAGTACCTTTTGTTCAAATCTGTGCGTCCCGTGGTTGTGACTGCAGGGCAAAGAGGTTAAGCGTCGGGTGAGTGCGTCGTGTGGCGGTTCACAAGTGAAGTGGGCGTCGGGCTTTTATAAATTGCGTGTTGTGAGTGCGAAAAGACTAGCGAAAGAATATAGGTCTGAGGCCGCTTGTTGTTAGGGAAACAGTCAAAGTAGTTAGTATGCCATGAAATTGATGGTGATCGGAGTGTTGTGCACGCGTAGGGCTTGGGGACAAATCGGGCAGGCACCGACGCGGGTGAACGCACGAATGCCAAGATCCTATCACGTGCAGACGAATTCACTGCGCTCCACACAATGATCTGGGTGAGGTCGTGAGAAGTCCACGAGCTCTAACGATACCCTAACAAACTATCGTGCGACGCCACATCTTTGTATGAATGCATGACTTTCTCGTCGAGTTTGCGTTCATTCTCGTAGCATGAGGTTGCTGACGTCTAGCTGTACCAAAGCAGCAAAATGAACGTATGAGTCATACATTCAAGCAGAAGCGATGGATCATCTTGTAATTTACTCTTACTACACGCTAGTCGAAACTGGGATAGAAACTGTACGATGCAAGTCCCTGTGCTATGATAAAGGTTAACACATATCAACTACCAGCTATTTATTCAAGTGTAGAGTTACAAGCCTCTAGCACTCGTCTTTGCAGTAGCTCTTGGATACATTCTAGGAAGGTACGCTAGTCATTGGTAAGGTAAGTTCATATTACTGAGTTTCCTGCCGAGGCGCTCCTCCCGACATCATGACCCAGCCATCCCAAGCAGCTTTCCCTAATAAAAGTGCCTCGCCTGCCAAAAACCGCCAATCATCATCAATATTCGCGCCACAATTTAACGCACTGTTTTACTCAATAAATAACCAACCAGAAACTCGCCTTAGCCTCACCAATAACTAATCATTGAAATCTTGATTTTGGCCACGTCTCACTCGAAAGTCGCACTTCCCTAGCGCGTTACCATTCTCTTCCACCAACGAACTAGCTTTCCAAAATGCTTCTTCTTGCTTGCGGTGTTTTTGGGGGCCACAAGTGGCAGAGATAGCAGCGGGCCTACCGTCGGCGAAGATCTGACCTCGGAAATGTCACACTGTACCTCGGGTGGAGCGCAAGTCTCTTGTCCACGGTCAAGGTTGTTACTTCTGACCGCCCCCATATTGTTCAGCAACGAGATGATGTTACTCTCCATCTCTTCAGGTGAGAGTCGATCTTCTCTTGCGCCCATGGCGGCGGCACTCGCAATCATGCCAGGCGAGGATAGCTCTTCGCTCGGACCCGCGGCGGCTGCACCCTTCATAGTACGAAGGGATGTCACGATTTCGTTAGCGTGCTGATTGAAGACCCCGGATGTCCAAGGGTGGACCTGTCCTTCCGTTGCGTTTCCGTCTACCATGTTTTGGCCAAGTATCGACTGGAGCTGGATCGAGCTACCCAAATTGACTGTATCCTCGGAGTCGCATGGCCTGCCTAGGAATTGGGAACGACTGATGTCCCTTCCATCGAGCACAAAAGGACCATTACCTTCAAGGATTCTAAGTGTCTCAGGATGGTGATGGGGCGCGATTCGTTGACTTCTTGTAATTTCTGGGCTCTCGCCATGATCTCCAGATGTCCCCGGAGTCGGCATGTTGTTGCACTCTACTTGGAGATTGCTCCTCGAAGAGCCAGGCCGGGTTGAGGTATCATGTGTATACTCAACGGAAGATTCCCTCAGATCCGCCAGCGAGGCTTTTGGTAAGGCGAAGACAGTCGCGTTGCGGCGCTCTTGTTTGACGCCCTTGCCTCTCAGTGACAGCGAGCGGGTCGGAAGCTGTTCCTGTCTCCAATCCAAGCTATGAAAGTACGGTAGCGAGCCTTGCGTGTCCGTTACCCAACTGGTCTCCCGGCGCTGCATATCCTGAGTATCCTCAGACAGCGGAGCAATATCCAGTTCATCTCGGTCAAGGTATTCCAGGATCTTCGTGCACCAGTCTTGGAGTTCTAAGTCTAGATTCGGTAGCTCTAAAGGCGGCTCAATGGACGATGAGACTGTTTGCCAGGCTGCGGCTCGGGGCAACTCATGTCGAAAGTCAGGCTGGGGAAGAGCTAGACTAGAGGCTCGTGAGGAGCGTCGACCATTACGTTCCAGGGAGCTGCGGCAACTATAAGAAGACGCTGAAACAGTTGAGCGACGCAATTGCTCGGGTTCAGGAGGTATGCTGAAGATCATCCCTCGTGAGCGTGGCAAGCCCCTTCCACGAAGCGCCATCTTCTCATGTTAACTGAAACTGACAGACCTAGGGCTGCTAGGCTTACCGGAGGATGCATAGTGGATCAAAATACGAGGAATTGATATTGTTCCAAGGTTCTGGGATTGGGTCGCTACCTAGATGAAGTCGAGCAGCCTGATAATCGGATAGAGAGTTGTGTGGTCGGGTAAGAATGTTGGAAACCCTGGTGGTGTTGCGGAAGGATTTACTAGACTAAGCACAGGTTTATTGAAGAGGAGGTCTCATGAGTGGAACATGTTCGCTAAGTGACCTATCCTGAACGCGTCGTGGGGGTGCATTGCGGCCTGTTCTTTCACCACAACCTAGAGGGCTTGACTGCAATACTACCTCAACCGCCCTTCAGTAATGCTTTCCAAATGTCATGCTTCGCGAGTTCTTCCAAAGCGCTGCAAAACAGATCACATAGAACTCAGTAGCGTACCCAAAACAAAAAATATCTTGAAAGCCAAAATGTCCTTTCTTTTTCGCACACACGCTGCAGTCCTTGGTCATGAGTGTACCCTTATCTTGGAAAATACGGCTTCCTGTTGGGTCGACCTCACAGTGAGCAGAGGGAGACAACTGCTACAGAATTCTTCAACAAATTATCTTCCTGGACAGTAAAGACAAGGCATTACCAATTCACCAATGCTGCGGGTGATCGACCTCGCGGCACCTACACACTTCCACATACGTGTTGTTTGAAAGCCTCCCATGCGTCTAATAGCTCCCGCTCTCAAGTTACTGGAGATTGATCGCGTGTCACCTGCTCATCTTTTTCCTCCCAGAAGTCCACCGCGCAGAGACATAAACCCGCCGTTTGAAGCCCTCTCATGACACCAAATTTTCACTTTACATCGTTCACCTAGACGTGGCCCCATGACCCCACAACGTCACTTCACAAGCCTGATCTCTATATAAACATCTCCGAACCCGCATATACTAGTTTACAGCACCCCGCCCCGGTCAGAGTCACACTCCCGCTACCCACCACACTCGTGCCAGCTCAGTCCAACGCACTCACCCCGATCGGATACGACTTTGATTAGCACACCATCCTTACTACCAACACTTACTTACAACTCACACATCGAGCTAAACGACGTCCTCATATCGGAACACGTGAACACCCTCTAACAACCCCTCAGCATCTACCAACTCCAACTACAACCATAACCCCGCGCAAGTGAGGCGGCATCCCAGTACATCTGAGCTTGCTGAGCGCCTCTCCGAGTCCCGTGTCTCTCATAGGCTAGACGCACCTATGGACGACCTCGCCCAGGCGTTCAACGAGAAGTGGACGCCGAACGCGACATCGCGCGAGGACGAGGCGCGTGAGAAGGAAGAGGCGTGGCGGCGGAAGTTGGAGACTGTGAGAAAGACCGAAGAGTTGCGCGGGTGTATGAAGGGCCTGCAGATTGGGAGTGGGGGGAATGAGAAGAAGAGTCCCCAAGTCATGGCGTTGCAGATGCGGGCGAAGGGAAAGGGTGGAGGGATGGGAGAGGAGGGAAGATAAGCATGATGTTAACAGTCCGTTTCTCTTTGGTTTGGTGTATGGTTTTGGCTCGAAAGATCGAGCGATTATAGCGGAGTACGGCGATGAGCTGGTCCAGAAGCGAAATGCTGTCGCATTTTGCGCGCAAGGCCGTCACGGCTTGTATGATTCCTGTCGAGTGCAAGTCTTTGATTCAACTGTCTCAGCTAAATAGAAAGCCACCCTTTCACCAACCTCCCATAGTCTCCGTACATTGTCTCCGTATTATACATTACCAGGATGCACTTCTTTAATCGCCTTCCTCGCGATAGCGTCGCACCTATACGGATGCATGTTTTTGATCGCATAACAGCGATAGCACGTCACCCGTTTCTATGTAACGTAACGAAATGATGACGCATGTCTTCGATCGCTCAGCGATAGCGTGGCACCTATTCTCCCCAAATGTTATGATACATGTCTTTGATCGCCGGGAGGCGATAGCATTGCATCGAGTTGTTCAAGCCATTTGAATGTACACGTATGCACGTCTTCAATTCAGATCCAACTGACGCGATAGCGTTGCACCGCAGCTCGCCGTTCTTAGTACACGTACGGAACGATCCTATACGGCACTAACTCGCAGTAGCGCTCCCAGTCCTTGCCGTACTTCCTCTTGCACTTCTCCTCATCGCGGCGTTCGCGGTGGATGAGCAGCACTGCAAAGTACACCATGAAGTAGTACGTAACGATCATGCCCCAGCCCTTTGCCTCGCCCGGGACGACGTACTTCTGGTAGCTGTTCTGGAAGAAGACGGCGTCCTTTGCAGTGGCATCGAGCGGGTGGGTCGTGGCGTTGCGGATGACATACCCGGCAGCCGCGGTGGGCAGAACGTACGACCACGACATGAACCAATCGCCGAGGTAGTTGACGTGGCGCGCGGTGCCCCACCAGCCGGTGATCAGGAGCTTGGATCCGGACGCCGTCTCGATGTACTTGAGATGCTTAACGCGCGGGTCGTTGGGGTTGGTACGGAAGCGGTTTTTTTCGTTGTTGACGGAGCGGAAGATATAGTAGCCCACGGCCTGAACAGTGAAGATGGGAACTAAACCCTTAATGCCGAGTTCCACGGGGTAGGTAGCTAGGTAGCGCGCCTGCAGGCTGTATGTGAAGGGCACCCAGACGAGGTCACCGAAGGAAAGCATCAAACCGAAACCGTCGCTGATAATGTCGATAGTCGTCAGCATGGCGGGCTCCATGTAGTAGCAGTCGAAGACGTAGAAAGCCTGCGCAAAGGTGACGAGAATAATGGAGTCGGTAACTTTGCCGAAGTTGCGGTACTGCTGCATGATGAAGGCCAGATCAAGAATCACCCAGCCGAGCATACCGGGGCGGATCTCAGCCCAGGTTTTGATGTCGATCTCGCCAAAGATAGGGAGCGTGACGCGCGGGTTGAGCTCGCGACCGATGAACCAATCGTACAGTATGTTGCCACTGTGGCCGCCCATTGCAAGCTCCCGCAGGTTGGAGTCCTTCGGGTGTTGGACGTTGAACGAGAGAATGTACACATAGGTGGCCAAAGCGTACGAGGTCAGGATGTTGGTCGTGAGGAGGCCAACGTAGTTGTCCGAGATGAAAGTCCAGACGGGAAATTCAGCGCCCTCGACGGCAGTTCCTGCAGCGAGGATGATTAGGATGAAGATGCCTGAGCTCCATGCTATGGTTTGTCAGAGAGATCATGTGATGATGCAATAGGGATATGACCTACCGTTGAAACGGTACTTGAGCCTTCCTCCAGTCCTCAGCTCGGTACCCTCGAGCTCTTCAGCCGGAAGGAACGCATACAGGGTCAGGCTGAGGAGGTAGTAGGCAAAGTTTCCGAGGACCGCGTTCCAGGTGATCAAGCCTGAAAACCCAGGCCAACCGACTTCCTTCTTCAGCTGCTCGAAATCCAGAGTCGATGGATGGAGCAGAGATGGGGCAGGACATCCTGAGATGTCGTTGCACAAAAAGGTGAAGGCATAGCAAAGTACAGGCAAGAGGAAGGAGATGGCGAAAGCACCAGGCCTCAAGGTTGTTAGCATCCCAGTAGAAGATATGTAGGCATGCACTTACGGTCCGAAGAACTCATAGCCGTGCGACTTCTCCGGCACTGGGTATGTCTTGCGTTCCGACGCCATGGAATCTGTCCTGCTTTTCGACGCCATGTGTGCAAGCTTCGGGATGTTTTCGAGGATTGTCGAAAAGGGGGTCCCGGCGACGAACTCTGCTCCAATGCAGCAAGGTTTGCGTTATATCTCAAACTTGTCGCCCGCTGCGATGTCAATAAGCCGCAGGATCCGCGAGCTTGTATAGGGAGGATTCTGTTGTGAGGATGCGTAGGACGATTCGCAGCACAGCCGGAAGACGCGTTTCCGTGAGGTTCTGGCAATGACGCGCTCATTTCACGCTTCCCGTAACAGGACTAGACGCCGTATGGGGGCTAGACGGACGCTATACCGGACGTGGGAGCTGCGGACAAGGGTCCGAGAGCATGCAACATGGGCAAACCACAGGTGGCCTGGAGAATCATCGCTCTCGGAATTCTGATGCCTTGAACGTAGCCCCGCCCTGTCTTGTCTTGTTTTTCCATGGTCACGCTCGCTCGCACATTCCCGCGCATCATGCGGACGTCGTATCTCGCCGTGCTTGTAGCGCTGCTCTGGACAGCAGCCGCCGCATCCGACAAGAAGCCGCCGAAGGCGTGCACCGCCGTCTCACCCACCACCGACCGCTTCTTCGACTTGAACCCGCTGCGGCGCGAGGCACCCGAGGAAGGAAAGAAGAAAAAGGAAGGGGACGAGGGCAGCTGGCATGCGCGCGGCCACGATTACGGCGCCAACTTCACCATTAACTTCTGCGGACCGGTGATCGAGGAGCTGGACAATGTGCAGGATCTGGACAAGGGCCTGTGGAGGAACGTGAGCGCCTTCTACGAGAAGGGTGGGAAGCAGTATGCGCTGGGGTGGGTGGAATCTGAATCCCCAGAATCGAGGCTTGAGGCGCTATGTGCTCGAGGCTTACATTTGCACATTATACTACAAGGCATTGAGCGCTGACATGTATACCCACAGCCTAGAAAGCTATGAGCCCGTCTTCCGTGGCCGCAAGCTGGTCCTAAACTACACGGGCGGCTCACTCTGCCCCTCGTCCTCTGACCGCCGCTCCCAGCATGCCGCCCTCGACCTCTCCACCCGCGAAATCATCGACGATGACGATGATGACAAGAAGAAGGACAAGGACAAGACCGACGACGACGACCACCCCAGCAAGAAGAAACCCTCATCCGACGGCAAGCACCGCAAAACCGCCATCATCTCCCTCCTCTGTGAATCCGACCCGCTTGCCAAGACGGCCTTCTCCTTCGTCGCTGCCGTAGACGACTGCGTATACTTCTTCGAGGGTCGCTCCAGCGCTGCCTGCGGCGGCGTGCACATCGAGGAGCAGGCACTTGGTCCCGGCGGCGTGTTTGGTGTCATCATGCTCATCGCCGTGCTGGTCTACTTTGTCGGCGGTTGCGTGTACCAGCGCACCGTCATGCACCAGCGCGGCTGGCGACAGCTGCCCAACTACGCCATGTGGGCTGGCATCGCGCGCTTCGTTGCTGTAAGGCCTGTTCGATCTTTGCAAAACGAAGCCAGGAAAGTGACTAATTGGGCTTAGGACGCCTTCGTCATCCTGACCTCCTCCTGCGCACGCTTTCTCCCCTCGCGCAGAGGCTACAGCCGCGTCTCGCTGGGCCAAGATCGGGGCCGCGGCGGTCGCGGGAGGAACGACGACGAGGACCGCCTCATTGATAACCTCGACGAGGAGTGGGACGACTGAGATGAGTTGGGCAGCGCTTCTGTTTCTTTTGTAGCAAGCTGGCATTTGCATCTAGAGGACTCGGGAACGGGGCCTGCTTGTTGGCGACACGGCACCCGAGTCGAACGGGAATGAATTGGGATGATTGGTATTCATTTCACATGACAGGTCTCATACCAATGAATTTACTCTCTGTTGAAAATCTCGGATATTCATGTTGCCTTGGTGTCGTAAGCTAATGCTCACTGTCTTTGAAACATGTGCCGAGACCAGATGCAGTGCCCGGATACCCCACGAAGAGCATCGCGGTGCTAAAACCTCTGTCCAGGCGTTGTATCCTATCGTCCAAACGCAAATCTCATGACCCGCCGCTGCTACATTGCTCTGCACAATGTACGCTCCAAGGCTGCTCGTAGAAATATTCTCCCAAGACTCCACATGCGCCGTCATGACCATGCATAAATATCATGTCGCTTTGAAATTGTGGGTATCAAAAAGAAGAAGAACCATCCGTGTAAGTGCTATCCCCGAAAAAACGTGTCAGTTCAGGGACGTCAGCCCCGTCGTAATGAAGTGTAGTGTCAGCTGGGAGGCGAGGCTTTTTGCTGCGACTGCGCATTGAGGGTGTGGGCGAGGATGCCGTGCTTTCTGCTGTCCGACGCTTTTTCCCAGGTTGGAGGGTTGCGGGTGAAGGCTCGGTGGGTATGCTGTCGTCTGGTGGGGAGTTCGCGGGTCCGTCGTTGGCGGAAGTATGGTCCATGAGCGAGTTGGTCGCGCCATTCTCGAACCGGAGTTGCTGCTCAGCAGCCATATCTGCATCCGGTACGGTGTCGTCGTCCAAGTGCTCGTCGGAGGTAGGTTCTTCTGTAAGATCTCCTTGCGCGAGGCGCTCAAACTGGGAATCGATCTGTACAAAGGTAACGATTGAGCGTGGGCGAGACCTATATTGTGGGGTTGCTTACCTGCTTCAACTGGGCCATCACTTCAGCCTTCAGCGATTGCTTCGGCTGATTCATCATATTCAAATTCGCCTGCACACCAACAAGCGCATGCATGTAGTCCCGGTGCAAGAGATTACTAATCTCGTCTGCTTTCTTAGACATCTCTGCTTCGAGATCATGACAAATGTTTGTCAATACCCCTTCCACGGTCTGGGTTGTAGCCTGGAACATAGTATGGCTGTGTACCTGTACGAAGGTCTCCATATAATTCTTCATACGCGCGAAGGCTCCTACGCCGGATTCCATTGCGCATTGATTGTACGCCGGATTCATAAAGTTGGCCAGCGTCGGCACGAACTCACGGTTGGCGTCGCGTTGTGCCTCCGTGAGCCGACTCTTTAATTGGTCGTTTAGGTTTTGGAACATTTGTTGGTAATTGAAGATTGAGCCCTTCAGCATGGCCATGTGAGCAAGACCGAATCCGTTCAGCCGCGCCCGCTCTTCGATTCGAGCATGGAAGGCATGCAGGACATTTGCGGAATTCTTCGTGTAGGTTTCAAAGGCTTGAGGCAGAAGTTGCTGAAATGCACTCTCCCACCGTGTTGCTAGTTGTCGAATCAGTGGGTCCAAGAGTTCTTCATTCATATCCCGGAGGCCGACCGTTGGAGATTGGAAAACACCACCGCGCCGCACGATTGCCTTGTAGGTATGATACTGCAGACCTCCTGCTTTCTTAGTGTGGCCCCAGGACTGGGCTATAGTTGGGGCAGACGATATGGCTCGCCTTGTCAGCACTTCCATCCGCGCAAAAACCACCCCTTGAAGTTGCTTCGTCATCGATCCAAGGCAGATTTCGACGGCTTTTTCCAAGCCTTTGCGCAGATCGGCAAGCCGTTTGGTGAGGTAGTGTGCTTGCTCTTGCTTTTTGGCGTCAGTCATCTGAGGACCAGTACAGTCGTCAGAGGCCCAAAGAAAAACAGGCGTGAGAGTTGAACAGAAGGTGTTGAGAAAAGCTCGAGAGTCTCGAATTCTTCCACCCTGGGTTAACTTCATGCAGTGAGATTTGAGCTGGGGAAGTTCAGTCTCTTCCTGTGTCTGGAAACCAGGAACAGCCTCATCCTTCTTGAGGCGCCCGCACATCTTTTGGTAGGCTCGGCTGCTTACGCAAAATACAGGAAGTGAATTGGCAACTTGATCATAATCACGGATCTCCTGATCAGGATCAAAGGCCTCCTCGTCCGCCTCCATTGCAGCTTCTTGGTCGAGCTCTTTGATGCCAGCAGCAAAGTCCTTTTGAATGGCAGTCTTGGAATATTCATTCCGCCCCTGAATGCATATAGCCAACTTTTTCGCATTGGCAGTTGCGATCTTGCTCTTCAGCTTTCGAATCTTGGGCTTCAGCGCATCAATGCGAGCTTGGTTCTCTTTGTTCTCCTCTCGAGCCTCCTTCTTTGACTGTTTGAGGCTTGCAACCTTCTGTTCGATATCCTGCATAGTCAGCGGTATTTGAGCGGGCTCAGTATCATCTGTATTCGACTCGCGCTCGGAGTCGCTGGGATTGTCACTTTCAGACTCACTTTCGGAGACTTCTTCATCATAAAACCGCCGTCGCTTTCGGTTCTCCTTGCTCTTTGGCGCAAATACCGTCTCAGTCGTAACCTTCTTTTGCAGTTTCTCCCACATTTCGATCTCGTCCTCGACTACCTCAAGGATAGTCCGCTGTATATCCTTCGCCTTTTGGTAGTCTGCAACTTCATCTTGCATTTTTGTGATCTTCTCCTCTGACCCACACACCTGTTCCTCAAATTCGTAGTATTCCTGATCCACATCCAAGCTGTCGACAGCCTCGGTAGCAGAGATATCATCTGTTTTCGAGCATATGAAAGTGACAGCCGAGTAGTTTCCATCGTATTTGAGTTGACGTCTGAATGCACTGCCCATCAAATTCTTTGCTGCCTTGTCGTCCACGGCACGTGTGATAGGTGCAACGATCCATAACCCACTGCATTGCTGAATGTACCGTTCCGCAACAACAGCTCGAGCGGCATTGGAATCGTGGACACCTGGCAAGTCCACCACCACAGCACCCGTAGACAAAGCTTCCGATTTGGTATATAGTCGGACAACTTTGATCAGAGGCCAGAACTCCATCTGGTTCTTCTGCTGTTTTTGATGGCCCTTGTCCTTTTTGCCTGTAACCTTGTCTTTGCTGTCAACGAATTCTTGTAATTTGGCGTAAAACAGTCCAGCGCGCGGGTGGCTGATTTTCTTTGTGGTTCCCAGGACTTCAAGCACTGCAGTTTTCTGCATCAACGTCTCCACCGTGTAGGTAGCCAGCTTCTCTTTCTGTATCGATGGATATACTGCGCGGACTTTAGCCCACGCGATACCAGCATCCGTGTTTGGATCGGAAGCATCTCGTGCCAGAGTCCCGTTCTCGCCCAGGAATTCCTGCATGAGTATTTTTAGATCTTTTTCCCAGTCGGCACGATCAATGAACTCTATTTCCGCGCGGTATTTGCGATCCGAATCATCGTCAGAGTTCCACGATATCTCGGTCACAACAGCGGTACAGGCCCGCATGCAGTTGGTCGGAACCAAGCGTTCCTCATCGAGAAGCGCATTGATGACGCTGCTCTTCCCGGCGCCAGTATTGCCAACAACGCCAATGATCGTGCGGCCACGTTCGGGTTGCTCCTTCATCTTGTTGATTAAGTCGATCCATTGTTGAGCATCCGGGCTGACAGCTGCGACTTGCGAAAATGTCTCTTGCAGTGTTTCCAGGATCTTTATCGATCGAGCTACGCCAGCCTCCAAGACCTCCACCGTCTCTTGCTTGGCTACCTCGCGTATGTGGTGATTAAGCAACTGCGTATGCTCCCCCGAATCAAGTTCTGGAGAAGCATCGCGGTCGAAGACATCGTCAACATTGAAATTCTGCGACAGCGGTGGGTCTTTAGGAGCCAGGCTTGCCTCCCGCGAGGATTGCTCATGATTTAGCATCTGAATCCATCAACATTAGCATCATGACCCAAGAGCGAGGATCTTGGACACCGTAGCGTGGCTAGTAACTGGCAGGTACGGCATGCGGCGTACGATGGTAGGCAGACAAGGTTTGTGTACATACCATGTGCGATGACATTCCCGGCTGCAGTACGGGCTCTGCATTTGCTTCCAGGTCGTAATTGTCTGCCGCCTGCGCTCCAGCTTCTGCTTGTATTGCATACGGTGGCACACAAACTGAGGGCTGATGACGGGCTACAGTCGGAAAAGGGATCCAACCGTCCTGAGTGTTATCTGGTGCCAGCAAACTGGGAGCATCGCTCAATTGCGTCGAGCTTACGCGCGTGAGGTGAAGAGGCCTGGCCGATGTTTCGATAGAGGTCATCATAGCATCCTTATCCGCAGACACCGGCGTAGGTGGTGCTGAGGGTGGATGTTGACTGGCAACGTCAACAGCAGGTGTGGGCGGCGTGGGAACTGCTGTATTAATAGAAGGCGAGCGGAGAGCAAGAGAAGCCTATTTTTCGTAAGTTTTTTCACGTCACCTGAGCCTGTTACTTGTGTACTTACCGGGCGTACACCCTTCAGCACAGCACGAAGAGCAACGACCGGTTTATCAGGCGTGGTTAGGTCTCTTATCGGCGTGTCGGGTGAAAGCAACGTGCCTTCGAACCACAGGTCGAAATCCATGCCGGGTTGTTTCCGCTTGTATGCGCCATGGACCTTGGCTATAGTGACATTCTGTGTCGGTTTAGTAACCTGTCGCAAAAGATGGGAAGCGAGCAAGCAGATATGTGTCGACGTACACCAGGGGCTTTCATCCAGTTGAAGTCCTCCTTAACGAACTTCTCCTGGTTTGGATCACGCTCTGCGATGAGGACGCCGACCATTGATCTTTTATCGCCAGCTTGCTCTTCCAGAGTCAATGATACTGCTTCCACCTTCCGTCGAAAAGAATCCCAGTCGGACATTTCGCAGTGTACGAGTACCGCCCGTCAGCTGCGATGGAATTGTGCTAGCGGTGTGTACGGTAGGTAACCAGGATGTGATTTACCTAACCATTCGGCTACTTATTTCGCTAACAAACCACGCTGAAAGAAGCAGTTGTGGCCGAACAGGCTGCGCGTGCAGGATTATGCACAGGGTCCAGAGTAGTAAGAAAAGAATGGAGGCGGGCCTGGCTTCAGTCATCCGTAGAAGCTGTAGGCAGGATAAAAGGCTGGCAGATGTAGTGCACCGTTGGGCCGTGCCGAGTGGAGAAACAAACGCGTCGCGTGGGGACCCACAAAAGAAGCGCTGCCCGGGAGCCCAAAGTCACGTGACGTACCGAGCCGACAATCAACGTATGGCTGAAAGGCCAAACTCCAACTCACCTTGTCGAAAAAGCACTCGAGTGATACTACATGTGTGGCAGTATTCGATCCGAACTTAACTTGCAGCCACAACGTAACTGCCTATACCGTAATGATGTGGCAAGGACTCGGACCCCACCTTGGAGGGGTGATACCTAGGGATTTGTCTCCACTATTTTCGATGCTCGACGACGCGGTTACTGTTCTGTCTGAGCATCCATGTGCGCCATGATGGTATGTGGCATTGTATTCAGTCGGCATGCATAGTTGTTGACGTTGAAAGCGCCCCCTCGTACCTATCAGGTAAGAATTAGCGATTACGACGGAGGGGCTCAGCCGACGATGTCGGCAACCAGCGCGTCTCTCTGACCTGCAACCTGCTCTTCACTTGCCAGAGTCTACTACCCCTACTTTTCCCGCTTCTGATACCCTCTTGTTCTTTATAGTGATACTCCTCTCCTAGCGATCTCTTACAGACGCTGTTCGTGCAGCCCTCGCTTACGGTCCTTTCCCTTGCTCTCGCTAGGCTCCAGCCCTACCACACAGGACGCATACCTACAACGACTTGTGCCGGATTCCGCACCATGCCGATTTTCGTTTCGTTTGTGATGGGTCCAAAGGACGCTTATTTCTTCAATAGTCCTACACATTGGGCCTGGTGAGTCCCACTCATAGCACTACGCTATACCCACGCGTCTTTTTCTGGCTAGCTGCAGAGGGATGCACAGATGATGCAGTCAGCATTGCCTTCCGAAATCACATTGGCTAGGTACTCGATGAACGATCCTCATACTGTACAGGCGCAACCTCCCACCAGATGTCGAAGCACTCTTCACAAAACGGCCTCCCATCAAAGACGTTATCGAATTTGCGCTAGGTGAGAACGGCACATACTTTGTGAGCTATCGAGATCACAACGGAGAGATATACTGTCGCCACTATAACCTGCCCAATCCCCTTACAGAGTACCTGTACTGTGGACACCCGCATATAATACGCGACTTGTCTACTCTATCAATCAGCATTGGTCCGTGGGAGTCCTACTACGCACACGACAAAACATCATCTTCGTGGAGTAACATCCCATCGTCGTTGGAAAAAGCGCTGCTTCATCGCCTCGTCAGTCAAGATGCATGGAAGACCGTCTGGAAGGAAGAAGGCAGAGATGCGCCCAGCTTCGTGAGCTTGGGCGCTGACGGGAGCTACTTCATGCGCACAGTCAAAGGGGGCGGAAGTTGGGATCTGAAAGGCAGAGAAAAGGAAGAAGGTCTCAAAGGGACCAACGATTTCCTGGAGAAGACTCCGGATTTTACCGGCGTCGCCGTGCGTGATTCCTTCCCAGAGTCGTGTTTAACTTGCTAATCGAAGCCCGCAGAGCCTGTATCTCTTCCCCCACCACCCAGCATCCTACATCCTCCTCCTCACCTCCGGAAAAGCCTTTTCAAACCTCCCCGAGCACACCTGGGAAGACTACAACAAGATGGCGCCCTCACTCCCCCCACTCATCCAGACGCTCGCCCCCATCCCATGTGTGCCGCAATCGCAGCCTACTTCTCAAACACAAATCCCACCGCCACAAACACAACAACAATTCCGACAGCAGCCGCAACTCCAATCGTCGCAAGTAACTGGCTGGGTACCCAATTCCTCAGCCGGCTATCCCGCAGGTACGTACTTCCGCGGCCACCTTGTGCAACGAGCTGGCGCGGCACCGGTGCTGCCACCTGTAACATGGCCGTATATCACGGGTCACGGGCCGCTAGGGGCATTCGGTGGGACTGGGTTCAGCAATCCTTACGATGCACAGGTGGGTACGTTCAGTAACTCGGGTGGGTCGGTTGGTGGGTACAACACTTCGACTCCGGGCGGGGATGCTGGAGGTTTACGAGGAGTTTCGACGGCAACGAGCAACAGGTAGGACGTGAGGATAGCACAACGCCGTATGGAGGTATCTCGAGGTGTTGGGGGCGATTGGGCGCCACGGACCGGAGTTTTGCAAGTTGGGTTTATATTCTTGGGCGGTCGTGCTGCTGAGCAAGTTGAAGCATTCTATCCAATTTGACCTCGTAATTGCACTTTAATCTTGGATGTTCGTGCCACAGGCACCTATAGTGGAAACCAGAACTATGCAGGTCCTCATTCGTGAGCAATTGTGATATAACATTAGAATATAGTGCTGAGAATGTGTGGAGTGAGCTGCCATAGGATCAAGTGCGTACTGTTATGCCGACAAGATGGTAGCCTCGGCACGACAAAGGGATTTCGGGCTTACGATGTCCTGGACATAGCCTACCTAGGTATCCTCCGTTTGTTTGTGCGATCTAAGCAGGATATAACGCCATCCACACAGCGTTTCAACGTCGAGAAATCAGCAATGCAGAATGGGGAGAGAGAGATAAGGGAAGGATAGGTCATAGTGGACGAGGCAAAACCTCTGACCGCTGAACTGGAAGTCACTGAGCTCGATGAAACCATGGAAGCTTAGGGTACCTTCAGGACTACTCGGCTCGGGGAGGGCATCGCATGTCGCAGATGCTTGGTATATTGTTGGATCGGCAGCGTGTAAAGGGTCATGCACGAAGTTCACGGCACTACCACCCTCACCAACACTACCTTACAAAACAACATTACCGGCTCCGGGATGCCCGCTCGAACCTCTCTCTCACGAGGAATTTTAAGCAGGCTAAGTTAGAACAACTATCGCTCGCGCAAGTTCTCCAACATTACCGCCTTCATTGTCCACCTCAGGAAGCATGGACTGCGCATCGACTTCAACCCTGTTTCTCCACCTGTGATACTATTCCTACTCGTTGTCCGCCACGGGATGAGTATCCACAGTGATCTGCGAAGTCGTCTGGAGGGATGAGAAGGTCGTGAAAGGGGTAGTAAGCTGAGACATCTTCGCGTAGTAAGAGGTTCGAAGACGTTGGTGGAATGTGTACGATTGAAATTATACATGGGCAGAATACTAGCAGCATGCTAACGAGTCGTCCGTAGACGAAGCCGTCCTTCCAACTCCAAGCCCCAGCTATCAAAACACGTGCAGTCCTGCAAGCGAGCGTCGTCCCTATCATGAAACGCAGCGTCCGTAAACGCCATATCCCTAGTGGTGTTCGAACATGGAATAATCACACGTAAATGTAGAGCCCTGTGCAGTCTAGTCCAGACTCCTCAGTGACTCCAACCCCTCAATATCTCAGTACGCACTTGGTCATAAAAACAAGGAACGCCTACCTGTTTCCTCTTCTGCCCGGCAGCGGAGGTGGCACTTTCGGGTTTCCGTAGGCATCGGTACCCAAGGCGACCCTGCAGTCGGGGCAATACCATTTAACACGACGAGCAGGAAGCTCGCCCTCCTTTAGGCCTACACAAGCGAAGTGAAACCACTCTTTCTCGCACTGGTTATCATTAGCATGAGTTGGACGTAAATCTCTCCACAATTGACTCACATGATTGTCGCAAAGGATCATCGACCCTTCGCTAATACCGTCACAGATACAGTATCGCTCCTCGTCTTCATCGACCTCTTCGGCAGGTCCAGACTCCTCCTCAGGCTTCTTCTTCTTTGTGGCCTTGGTGCCTTGTGCCCGTTTCACATTCGTGACTGTCATCTGACCATCTTCGCCATGCGAGATCTCCCCTTTAGGTGGAGCTTTCCGACGTGTGCGCCGGGCGGGAGCTGGAGTTGCGAGCGCAGATTGGCCGAAGATGCTGTGACGGCGGGTTTCGCGTGCACTCTGGCCCAGTTCGTGAGGTTTTGGTTCCTCGCTCTGGGCCTTAAGGGTTGGCACATGTCCGCGAGAGGAACGTGGGCGAGTGCTTTGGGCTGGAGCGGGAGGATCAGCTTCCGGTACGGGGCTCGGCGCGTTTTGTCTCTTCGCAGGCGGTGCAGTGGCTGGAGCTGGGCTTAATGGCTTCTCTTTTGGCGGTGCAACCGATTCCCTCCTAGGGCGAGAAGAGGCCGCTGTCACATTGGACTGGGGAGGTTCCGGATGCGATGCTGGAGCTTCCGTGGAGGCTGGAACAGCAGGTGAAGAAAAAGCGGGCGTACCAGGCTGGCTGCCCACTCCCGGTTGTGAAGTGCTGGCATTCTTCGGTGTGCCGGGTCCTGCTGGGGCCAGAGGTACTTGCACAGTGGTTGTCTTGGCGATCTCCGGGAAGGGCAGAGGAGTCTTCACGCCGGGCGATAGACCGTCAGGCGTCAGTCCCTGAGGTGTGAATGCTTCGACGTTGGACACTGGAAGAGTCAACCGGAGCCTTTTCGCCTCAGGTGGCTTGGTAGCACTATCCTGCGAGGCCAGTGAGGGATCTCTGGTCGCCTCAGCTGGTGTCTCAGCGGCTGGCGGTGGGGTTGACTCTCGTTTGCGTTTGGCTGAAGGTTTTGTAGCGGATCGCTTCGAGCTGGCAGCACTAAAGCCCAGCTCCAGCTCTTGCATCCAGTCGGCAGCCTTCTTCATCTTCAAAGTGGCATTCTCCAGTTCCTGTGCATCGTGCAAAGCCTGTCGACGCCGGATATCCCGCTTCGACTGCCTTGTGTCTCTGATTTCTGATGTATCCTTGGGCGTGGCAGCGTCTTCCAAGTCCAAATCTTTATGATGGTCGGTCGGGGTAGGCTCGGCGTCGGCTGGCGTGTGCTCAGTCGAAGCCCATATCGGCTGCGCGGGTGCTGGTGCGGGTTGGCTTTCTGCGGTGGTAGGAGGGACAATCAGTCGGGTGGCTGGAGCGGCGGGCTCTTCGTCAAGCAATTGGTCACCTGTCTCTTCGCAACGTTGCTTCTCTTTCTCATATGCTTCTTGTCCGCGACCGCCTGCTTCTAGTTGGCGCTTGATCATTGTCTCACTTGGCGTCCAGACGGCGTTCTTTTTCATCTTCTTCCTCAGAACAGCCATCTCGTATTCGGTGAGCTTGAACCATGGCGCCCACTTGCTGCCAGGCCTGGCGTTCTCGGGCGGCGGCGAGAGTCGAGCGAGCGCGTTGCTTGTGGAGATGCCGGCGAATGAGCTGTGTACGTTGGTGCCGGAGCCGGGAGCCCGCACGCGCACTTTTTGAAGCCGCGGCAGCTTGTCCTTGGGGTCTTTCAGTCTCTTTGGAGCTAAAGCGAGATCAGTGGCGTATCTCACCTCAGAGTCGTCCGAGTCGGAGAAGCTTGCTGTGCGGATGCGCACGCCAGGCAGCGGGACTCTGGACTTCTTGCGGTCGCGGGGACGCGCAGTCGAGCTGCTGCCGAACCGACCATCAAAATTCAGGCGCGGGTGCGCGGCTCCGAATTTGCTGTTCAGCCCTCGCGCCGTCTGTGGCGATACAGGGACTGGAGTCGGGTCGCGAGAGGGCGGCTCTGGCTGCGCCTGCAGCTTTCTCTTGATTATGCCTATGCGGTGCTTGTGGCGCTCAGCGACCTCAAACAGCCGCGACGCTTCTGCGTACGACGACTCGCGGGCGTAGATGGCCTTGTCAAGCGCCAGAGCGATATCCTTGCGCAAGGACACGGGGTCTGGGCGCTCGCCGGCAGGCACGGTGGGCAGCTTGCCATACTTGACGGTGAGCTGGTGGACCGTCTGGGTGGCATCGACGTAGGTCTGGTCGAGATCTGCGATTAGGCGCAGCGAGCGCACAAGGTCGGAGGGAAAGAACTCGGTGTAGTCGAGGAAATCGTTGACGGTCGTCTGGGCGTCTGGGGTCGCGACGGGCGGGGGCGTCGTCTCTTCTGGGGGAACTGCCTCTTCAGCCATGGTGTCGCAGTCGCATCGCGGGTCGCGCGTCGATGGAAGGCTGCCAGACGGGCGCGTCAGGCGCTCCAGCCACGCGTCAATAATGTCGAGTGGGAGGGGGAATGGGGCGGACACGGGAATGGTGATAGATACGGCGGGCGACGATGGCTCTACTGCGTCGTTGCCGTTGCATGGACGCGCCTTGCCTGAGGGACGAAGCACTAAGCCGCTTTGGGCCTGTTGCGTAGCGCGATCGCCAGGTACGCGCGCAGTTCGTCGCTCTCTGCGGCGCCAGTGCGGGGATGCTGGCTGCCATCATCGGAGGATTATCTATGTGTTTCAGCACACAGTTCCTCGTCTTTCGGCCGACTCTAGGTATCTACGGGTGTCTTGTGAGTTCTCTAGTAGGCAGTGGAATCAGCCCCCTTTGCCAGCTACCGTACCACCTCCGGAGCCTGTAAGTCTTTCTACTGCGAGCCTGTTCATGTGCAGCAGAACGTTCTAGGTAGGTACAAACACTGGAGTGTGCGTAGTCTCGCCTCACGTGCACTCGTCCCGTACTGGACATTCGCCGGTCTCTCACCTTGGCCGTACTGTCTCGCAGGCGAACACAATTCTACACAATTCTCCCGTACAGTTTTTGCTTGAGCTTTGTCTCTGCCAGACTACTGTCTTACCTACCTACCGTACCTTCGAGAAGCTTGCGCTTATCACCTCTCACGTTGCGTCCCTTGTGGGCACCATCTCATAAATACCTACCTACACTAGCTAGGTAACACTTTTGGATCACCCAAGGCAATCTAAAACGCAACCGCTCTTCGCCAGACATCCACCCTGCACAATTCCCACCTTTTCCAGCTTCGCTTTGGTAAACTTACATCGCGACTGCCTCACGCTCCAATTCTACTTCACTTCCGTCCGCCAGCGACGCCCTTTCCCTTTTCTGTGCTCTAGCAAACGCACACCTTCCCGCCCATTACATAAAAACCCTTCCACCGTCGCGAGCACCGAATCACTCAGCCCGCTCGACCACCGCGTTTGTCTTTGTCACGACGCAGCATGGATTCCAAATTGGCTGCTCGTTTGGAGCGGGTCCGCCTGCTCTCAAAGCAAGATCTCGCAGCGCTGCCCGACAAGACCCCTACCCCTTCGCCAGAGCCCCCCATGGACAACGAACCTGCCTCAGGTGGTGGCGTGGCACTTCCCCCCGAAGCTACTGGGTCCACCGAGAATGCACCATCATCCTCTGCCGGTGAGGTGAGCAAACGAACTCTCTCACCTGACGCCATGGTGGTCACGGAGGAGAAGCTGGAGCCTGCCCCTCCTACAAACGGGCACACCGAGCACACCGAGCGAAGATTCGTGCTACTTCAGGGCATCGAGAGCTCGTATAACTTGGGGTCGACGCCTCAGATCCCAGCCCGTCCTGCCCACCCACTACCACCCGCACAACTCGTGAGAAGCGAGCTGGTAGCATCCTACGAGAAATTCACTCCTATCGTCGGCCTCTCCAAGTACCCGTACAAGTTCTGCAACAAGGATTGCATGCAAGCCATTGCCTCGGCTTTCTTCGACCAAGGAAAGTTCTGGGCTCGTGAGTGGGACTTGTAAGTCTCATTCTGGGAGGCCGTCACTGTTGCCTTCACTTGCCAGATGAGGCTGATACTACTCCTAGATACTATCTCTGGGATATCGAGGAGTCTAAGCCTCTCATTCTTGTTCGCGAAAACCAGGCCTGCGACCTCTTGAAGGAGATCAACAAGCATTTCAATCTCGATCTCAAAATCACCGATTCTCAGCGCGAGGAGGGGCTTGTTCTTCGTTTCCCAGACCATCCTCGTTGCCGTCCCCGTTATCTTGGCAGGTCACATACTAGGGACGAGTACAACAGCATGGTGGATCAGGTCCCGCTCGTTAGCGTTCGTGCGCCTGGCGAGGCGAGTCAACCTTCGCTCGACGCGGACACGATCGAAGCTTTTAGGCAGATGATCGAGGATGCGTGGGAGGTCACGAAGAGCAAGGGCAAGGCTACAAAAGAGAAGAAGAGGGTAGATCGATTAAAGAAGCAGAAGGTGTTCACTGATCAACTTAAACGGGCTCAGCGTTACCTTGGACTTCGCCCGAGTACACCTGGCGGTACGTGATTACTGCAGAGCAATTACGGGACGATTTTCCAGGCCTACAAACTCATCATTCGCTGGAGTTTCGATTGCTGACTGAGAACGACAGAATCAACCGCACCCGCATCAATCCCAGCTGTCGATGTTGCCGCACCTGCACCCTTCCCTTATGACCGCTCAGTTGTCTTCATATGCGTTGATGTTGAGGCGTATGAGAGGGATCACAGCAAGATCACCGAAGTCGGCATTGCCACGCTTGATACTCGCGAGTTGATGCATGTCTCTCCACGAAAAGACGGTGAGGCGTGGAGGTCATTGATCAAGGCTCGACACTTCCGCGTCAACGAGTATGCTCATTTGGTCAACTCTGAGTATGTTGCCGGCTGCCCGAGTAGTTTCTTCTTTGGAAAATCGGAGTTCGTGCCCCTCAAAGACCTTTCCGCTTTCGTCGCGGAGTGTTTCATACCGCCATTCTGCGCAGACCGCAACGGAGGCTCGAATGTCGGGTACAGCGATAAGCGCGACTTGGTCTTTCTGGGCCATGATACTCTCACCGATGTCAGATACCTCCAAGCCATTGGCTTCGATCCATTGGCTCTTCCCAACCTTCTCGAAGCTCAGGACTCAGCGAATCTCTACCGCGTGTGGCAACGTCAAGAGCAGATCACGAAGCTGGGAAGGATCTTGGAGGGATTTGACATCGATGGTTTCGGGCTGCACAATGCAGGAAATGACGCCGTGTACACGGTGCAGAGCTTCCTAGCCATCTGCGTGCGAGAAGCGTCGATTAGGAACACCCCTGAGATGCAGCAGGTATGGCAGGATAGGAAGGAGTTGAAGATCGCCTTCGAGCAGGAGGAGCTGCGGAGCGACGTCGAGAGGGATGCGAAGATGTGGGATGATCTTGACGCCGATGGTGATGGTGGCGACCCCATTCCCATTACACTGAAGAAGCCTGCGACCCCTAGTGCCAGAAAAGCCGCTTCAGCTCAGGTCAATGGTGATGACCGTGATGAGCAAGGCGGACGCAACGATGTTTCAGCTTCTGCCAATGATGATGGCGGCGACGACCAGGGTAGAAGCAACGGCACACACCTTCATGGTAGCGTCGAACGTAGGCCTGATATACGCGATGACTCGGATGGCTGGAATGGTTTGGCGGCATGGTGAGGCAGGGTGCTTTCAGGCTAGTTGGAAAACATCAGAGTTGAGTGAATACGGCGTTAGATACCCGATCTTGATCTGCGGATCCATGATTCTGGTTAATAAGTATAACGATGGTTGGGTGGAGCTCTTCCAGGCTCACTGAGCCAGCTACTATTTTTTCAGGACGGATCGGTAGACTCAGCCTCAAATATTTGCGCCTTCAATGTAACTTCACCGAGCAAGTATACTGTCAGTACACTGCGGTTGTGTTTTGAGGGCAAACAAATGTGTACCTTGCTAAAGTAACTGTTAGCTGCAGGGTCGGCGACAAAGCGTGAATCGTCCAGGAAGTGAGGGGAACACCGTTTGAATGGGTTCTGGGGGGCTAGTTTTTAAAGGTTGGTCTCGCGCTGGGGTTGTTTACCTTTGCGTCAGGGGCCGCTGGGGATGGTTGTACTGGGGCGTGTGAGTTCAAAGTCTTCCACAAATTCCACTTGCATGGGCACTGATTATTGGAGCACTGGAATCTGCGTGGTGTCTCGGTCTCATGGCTGATGGTGGTAAGTTTGTCTAATCAGAAAGGGTATTGAGACTTTTCTAATCCAACACTAGGACTGTTCGAAAAACATTGTATTCATGGGGTGGGACTCATAACAGCTTCAGTCCTGACGGACCAATGTATCGCGTGATTCTAATCTACTAGCACTCTAAAATTGAGGATTAAATAGATGTCGAGTCAAACGATTGCAATACGATTGGGCAGATGCCATGTGTACAGCGTGTGGCCACCTCGCTCTGGCCACTTTGCTACCAGCACATACCTAAAACAAGCACTGTCTAGAGAAATCATCAAGATCACGAAAGTCTCTGGTTAAAATTCCACGAAGAGGTCTCACCCTGTAGCTGTAATGTAATAGAAGGAAGTTCAGTCAATAGTGATGTTGCGCAAGGACTGGTCGGGGCGCTAAGACTTTCACTTTCAGGGTGCCAAGACGACCAGCCACTAGCGCCCTCGCTTACCGTGCGCAGCGGGCGCGAATATTGCCCACATGCCATAATTCTTCTCTTGGTCCAGGACACCTTCGAATTCGACACACCCGCCAACCGCCAACATGTCGAACTACACGAAGATCGCTGCCAACAGCCCGTCCAGGAGCTCGCCCTCCGAGATCGAGGTGGCCATCAACAATGCCCTCGAGGATCTCCAGAACAATATCCCCGACCTGAGGAGCTCTCTGCGCCCTCTCCAGTTCGTGTCCGCTCGCGAGGTAAGATGAAGCAATTACCTCTACAGACACACCTACACACACACCTACACCTCCCTCGATGCGCTCTCGCACGCCGAAGCCTTCGCGCACACCATACCACACTATTGAACGAAGAGGCGGTGGGCACTGGGCAGCTTTGCTGACACCAGGATTCTTAGATCGAGGTTGGTCACGGACGCAAGGCCATTGTCATCTTCGTCCCGGTTCCCCTTCTCCAGGGCTGGCACAAGGTTCAGCAGCGGTAAGCCTTCTCCTCAGGGATGGGCGACATCTATGCTAATTTCCTCCAGCCTCACCCGTGAGCTCGAGAAGAAGTTCTCCGACCGCCACGTCCTCCTGGTCGCTTCCCGCCGTATTCTCCCCCGCCCCAAGCGCTCCAACCGCTCGCGCTCCAACCAGACCCAGAAGCGCCCTCGCTCGCGAACTCTCACTTCCGTCCACGACAACATCCTCACCGACCTCGTCTACCCCGTCGAGATTGTCGGCAAGCGTCTGCGCACCAAGGAGGACGGCTCCAAGCTCCTCAAGGTTGTGCTCGACGAGAAGGAGCGCGGCGGTGTCGACTACAGGCTCGACACCTACTCCGAGGTCTACAAGCGCCTCACCGGCAAGACCGTCAACTTCGAGTTCCCCCAGAGCGCGTCCACCGACTACTAGATTGTTGGCGGTGTGTTAGAGCAGGGCTGTTGGGCTTCTTCGTGGGCTAGGAGTTCGGCTTCGGACATGGCATGCGTTATGTGTTCATAACGAGGCTTCAAAAATGACATGACATGGGGCCCGCATTAGGGCGTTCAGATACCACTTCCAATTGACTTCTTGTGATCACTTCAGTCATCGTTCTTGTTGACATGATTGACATGCATGCATCAGATTTTGTCCTTGATATCTATTGACGATCTAACTTGGTGTCTACTGACGGTCCAGCTCAGGATAGTGCCTGAAGATGCCATTGCTATACGGCTTCCTCCGATCACTCTCCAGATACTCCTTCAACTGCCCATGCTCCGGCACGCTGGGGAAGAAGGTCTTGAAGATGGTCGGAAACTCGCCCGCCTCCTCCCTCGCCTTCAACTCGTTGGGAAACGCAAACTTCAGCCCATGCACCACCTCCCACACCGTCAAGTCGGCGTAGCTACACCCAGTCAGTCAGCACCGCACTCCGACATCCGGTCCTCGTTCTCCCCCATGACATACCTGAGTTTATCGCCAACGAGGTACTTCCCCTTGCCCTCCGTGTTCCCTTTGAGCACGCGCTCAAAGTAGCCAAAGAACTTGGGGATCCTGTGCTCCCGGAAGTCCGTCGCCTTGCGCAGGCTCTCTTCCTTCTGCTCCTCGTAATAGGCGAGCAATGAAACAGGGTGGTGGGTGTCGTGCGTCTCGTTATTCAGGTCCAGCGCCGTGAGCGCAAGCGCCTGGATCCACGCCTTTTCTGCCGCATCGGCGCCCGCGAGGTCCAGCTTCTCGCCGAGGAAGGCCTGTGCCGCTGGTGTCAGCAATCCCCTCTACTACGTTTCTGTGCCACCGAGTCCCCCAGTGTTGTGTGCAGTGTGCTGCTTACCAGAATTACCGGCGTCTGGCTCAGCACCAGCGTTTTGCCGTGCTTGCCCCCGCCGTAGATGCGCAGCGCTGGCGGGGCGAAGGCGGGCGGGTTGCCGTCGGCGTCGTGGGTGGCTTTTTCGTCCTTGAGGGCGAGGATCTGTTGGATGCCGCCTTCGACCTGGTTGGAGACGTCGAGGTAGGGCGTTTTTGTGGCTTCGAAGGCAAGGCGGACGAACTCGCCGCGGCCGGCTGGGGGGAAGTCAGCATGGGGATTGGGGTTGGGGAGAGCGGGGAGAGCGGGAGGAGGGTCATACGAATGCCGGGCCAGTAGAGGAGCTCGTATTTGTTGGCGTTGGACATGATGGAGTAGGTAGGATGCACGGGTGAAGAGGCGGAGAAATAACAGCAACAGCTACAGCAGGATGTCTGTCTCACAACCGCGCCGCGCTCACTTTTATATAGCGATCCCGCACTGCAGCGCAGCGTTCCTACTGTCCCTGGCCGTCATGGTGGGGCACGCAGCGGATACGTTGATGCTGAGGGGCACTGGCGCTACCTTCTACCTAGCGGCGGTCGGGGTCGGAACGCCGTGCCGGAGAATGAGAAAGCTGACGCTCTCGCTCTACAAGCATCACAGTGTTTACAGACATCGCGCGCAGGATTGCGCCGCGGGTGCGAGGCTTGGTGATTTGGGGGGTTGCGAGCAGGTTTGTTGGTCGTGTTGGATGCCAAGAGCGTGTTGTACCGGTAGGCTGCGGAGGACATTTGTCAGTGTCGGCGCGTGGGCTGCTGCCGTTGCCTCCGACGCTCTAGGTCGCAGCTAGAGATGTGTAGATGCGAGTGGTAAACCAGTAGTAAGAGCATCCAATACTGTTCTCATCAGATGCGGTGTAAGCTGGTTTCTTGTCTCCAGGGGAGGCCTGCAGCTTTAATTTGCCTATCGGCACGGCGACGTGTCGAATCAATCTTCATTGCACACATGTGGATGAAGACGGAGTCCAGCGCCAGTGTATCGCTACGTGCCCTGGATGAGGACGGAGTCCATTGCCAGTGTATCGCTACGTGCCCCTGAATGAAGAGACTGTCACAATCGCAGAAGAAGAAGAAGAAGGGTTCAACTGTACCGTGTGGTCACGTTGGGTCCCGTGCAAATCTGAAAAATATCCAAGTGCGCTCCATGTAGTCCTCTCCGGCCTCGTGACGAGCCAGTCTATAGTCATCAAGTCGAAACACTGAAGCTTCGTAGAGCTCACGCCTCTTCAGCCTTCAAGGTCGAGAAGGTCGAAGATGCTCGTATATTCCATGTCAAGCGCGCGGCTAAGCCTTAGGTAATTAGCGTCAGCGATCTTTTCGCTTACAGCTCAGCTTGCTGCCTCAAGCACCAAGGGACAATTGTCTGTTGCCACTGTGCCCACCATCAACCTCTATACAATTTCCCACGACGTGAGTATCATGGTTAGTATCAGCGCAATGTCTGCACTCAATACTATGGATTTTGCTGCACAGATGCGAGGCTTTCAAGCCTCGGACGACGCACGCCAGAAACTCTTTGCAGTAAGCCATTCCCTTCACGATTTAGTTTGTCCCCACTCATCGCCCTGTAGGATATGCTGGAGAAGTATACTATCTTGCTCGAAGAGCACAGTACTTTGAACAATGACTATGCCTCCGAGAGGGAAATAAGGCGCAGCTATCAGCACTCGGTGATTCAGATGCAGCGCGAGGTCGCCGAGACCAGACGCGAATTGGTGTGTTGCCTATTACGCCTTGTGTCCCCCTAGGTAGCTGCGGCTGATGTTTCACAGGAAGATCACTCATTCGTCCTAGCACTAATTGATGGAGATGGAGTTATCGTAAGTCGCCCTACTCGCCTTGCTCGCCCTTCAACCCTCCCTTGTCATTCCCGCTAGCCAACACGTTACAGTTTCAAGATGCGTTGCTGCGAGCAGCTGGGAGCGATGGTGGCTCTGAAGCTGCTTCTAGGCTTCAGCATGCCATACGCGACCATATTACCACGTTATATGGCAACTCTGGAAATTGGCCTATCATGGTACAAATATATGTCAGCCTCGACAAGCTGGCGAACAAGCTCGCGTCCGTCGGTCTGGTCGATAAGCCGTCTGCGTTGCGAACCTTTGCACAAGGCTTTTCACTCAATCAATCCCTTTTCTCTATTGTCGATGTAGGTCATGGTAAAGAACGTGCAGACCACAAGATCAAAGGTACGCGTCTTCTTCCGCCCCATACAATCACGGATGCTAACAACATGACAGAAATGCTCCGAACATTCAGTGATAACCCAACCTGCCGGCACATCATCTTTGGAGGATGCCATGATGCAGGCTATCTTCTTAACCTTGATCAGTATAAGCACCATGCTCATAAAGCCGCACGTATTACGCTTCTTGAGTCGACGCCTGCCTGGAGGGGATTCGCTGAGCTGCCCAACTTCCGGCGAATGCGCTTTGACAACGTCTTCAGAAACACAGAGCTGCCAGAGTATGGCTACACTGTGCCGCGTCCCTACGCACCAATTCAGCCCAATATCTCCGCACCAATGCAGCCGCCAGCCCCTGCATCCGTTCAGCCTATCGCTAGGACGATGACAAATCCCACTCCACCACCTGGTTTCGCTAATCCTCCTTCCGGCTTCCCGTCTACCGCGCTCAGCTTCCCAGCTAGCAACAGCCCGCGTGATACACCCACTATATCATCACCTGCAACGACTGCATCTTCACTTGCAGTGACTAACCCTACGCCCGAACCCACCGACTCCTCGTCCTGGGCTGCTGTCGGCCAGAAGAACGGCGTCCCAACCAGTGAAAAAATATCCATCGCACCTAAGCCCAAGTCCAAGTCCAACAAGAAATGGGCATACTACAATGAAGAAGAACAGCGCCTGGATGAGCCCCTGCCGCCCAAAGACAAGGCCGCTTGCGAGGCCATCGAAGCGCGCATGAAACGATCCGGGAAGAATTTGTGCAATCAATGGCACCTCAATAACGGCAAATGTGCCAACGGAGCCAAATGCCATTTCCAGCATGAGCCTAAGCTCACCCCTGCGGGTTTGACAGCCCTGCTTTATAAGTCAAGAAGTCTAGCTTGCAAGGACCGCTATTGTCAGAACGTCGACTGCTGTAAGTGTACAAGTCTCAATGTGAGGGTTCAATTGGGCTGATGGCAACAAACACAGATCTGGGCCACCAATGTTCGTTTGAGCGCGACCAAAACTGGTGCCCATTCCCTGATTCGTGCAATCTGCGACACACGCATGGTATGGACAAAGTCAAGGCCACGCGTTGGGACGAGAACGGGGAGGTGGAGGAGTTGTGATGCTGCCATCGAGCTCCACGCCGAATGCCCCAGAGACGTTCCAGACTACGTACAGATTGGATTCGTTCAACCTAAGAGGGCGTTGCGACTAAAACGAATACGACGTACTCATCATACAACTACATATGTGAGAGTGAGTGGGCAGGAGAGACATCTCCTTCTTCTTTGTTTTGTTTGTAAGAGGCGATGGATAGATTATGTTGAGCTACGTTATCAGAATGAAAAAGAGTCCCGCGATAGATTAAAGTAAAAAGATGCCATGGGTGAAGCTAACCTTATCTCCACACGCCTATCAATGCAAGACAACCCCCCTTTGCAACCTAAAAGTCTATCGCAATAAAACACAACCTCAACATCCAAAAACACACCATGAACCGCGCAGCTCACGCACAAACCCACCCTAATCCACCTTCACATCCTGCACAAACCGCTCCAACACACCCCTATACGCCTGACTGTACTCAACCGCAATCTGGCTCTGATACCAAATAAACCGCGCATTATGATCGCTGACAAGATTATGCGCCAGCTCGTGGCAAAACGTCAAAAACCAGCTATCCAGCGCGCGCGCCCTGCCCGCCGGGGTCCCATACTCGGCGGCGTGCATCTGCATGAACCAGCCCACGTTGAAGAACAGCGCGCGGTTCTGGTTGAACGCGATGGTGCGGCTCTGCTTGTCGAGGAAGATGCTGACCGCGGCGGGGTCGACGCCGAACAGCGACGCCAGGCCGAAGATGAGCGGGAGGAAGAGCTGCAGCGAGGGCTGGATTTGCGCGAGCGTCTCGGCGTGGTCGCGTCCGTAGAAGATGGCGACGTGGCGGCCTGCGTAGGGGATGGAGAAGGCTTTGTGCAGGTTCTCCCACTGCTCGTCGGTGCAGTAGCCGCCCTTGTCGAGCTCGGTCGGCGGGTCCTGGTGATGCTTCGAGTTGATGTTTTGGCTGTTGAGCGGGCGGCAGTCTTTGATGGCGTTCTCGATGTTGTTCTTGGTGACTTGGTTGTTCTCTTTGGTGATTTGGCCCGCGTCGGTGGGGGCTGTGGGCGCGTTCTTAAAGCCGAGCTTTTTGGCCCATTGGTTGATGAGGCTCTTTTCTGGGGGGTAAAGGGTGTTGTCGTGCGCGTGGTCGGTGGAGCCGGACTCATCGACGTCGGGGCTGCCGAAGGATCCCGGCATGCCCTTCTCTTTGGGCTTCTCGGGTGTTTCTGGTGGAACCGTTGTGGTTGAAGGAGCTGGCAGACTTGGCTTCTCGACAGCGCCCTGCTTGGCTTGCTCAATGGCACGTTGCTGCTCATCGTACTCTCGTTCTAGCTCCTGTTGCCTTGCAATTCGAGCTTCGTGTTCCTTCTTCCGCAAGATGCGTTCGACGTTTATGCCTTTTTCTTGTAGGCGTCTGAGGGGCTCTGTAAGGATCCGCTCAAGGGCGATGGAGTCATTCTGCTTCGGCTTCTTAATAAGAATCCGGATTAGCTGGCTGCTGACCTCATAGACATCGTACTTTGGGGTCACATATAGGATCGTTCCCATGCTACGTTTTCGACTGAGGAAGGCAGTCCGTCGGAATGATGCCGCTGCTCGATCCGCCAATGAGTAGCGGATTGAAATGTCCGACACGCATTCAACCTTCATGTTCGAGCCAAGCCACTTCGTATCGTGTCGTATGCTCTTAGACGACGCGTCTCGCTCATACTCGTGCAGGAAGAGCCTGGTCCGTTCAAGGATGTCGTTACGCAAGCGATGAGCCACGCTCTGGTCGCGAGTCAGATTACCAATGCGCTGCTCTTCGTGTACCTGTTCCGATATTTTTGGCACCCCGAAGCGAGCATAGAATTCTTCGAGCACTTCCTCTTGGGGCGCCGCGATGATATAGTCACGAAACCTGAAGAAGAAGTTGATATCATCGATGATCACAACCTCATTGGCGCTGTTGAGTGACCACTCGCGCGACACGCCCGGCTCGTCAAGGTCGTCCAGATTATCATCTTGAGCAGCCGCCAGACTCTGCTTCTCATCTCTTATGTCGCGGTAACCAAGCAGAATACGAGAGCTCACCAATGTCTTGGCCAGCTCTTTGTCCTTCCAGAGAGTATCGGCTTGACCGGCCAACTTGCGAAGAAGATCAAGGTACTTTTCCTGCCCGATCTTATTCAGGAAACGGACAGGATTCTGGCACATAAGATAGGCTAGATCAGTGCTGCTTGGCTCGTGTTTCGCTCCAGCCTTCAGAAGGAAATTTGTCGCTTCAGCTCCGTACTGAACATAATCCAAGATACCCTGCCACTCTTGGTCTTGACCGACAAACACTGTCTCCGGAGGGTCGTGGTGGTGGAGTCGCATCTCAGACTTCCCCGACTGTGCTCTCTTTCGATCTTCAAAGCCGGCAGAAGCTGGCTCAAGGTGATACTTCCGGAAGACAGGAACGATGGTCGCCGTTGAGATGCTAGCCAACAACTGTCGCCGCTGATCTAGCTCTGTCGATCTACTGGCAAAGTAGCTGAATTGCATCTCGGCATCAAGCCTTGTCTTTGGTGGCGCCTTGATCAGCCGTTGCACACAGTCTTGGATGTCTGGATGGTGTTGAACACCAAACTTCTCGGCATGCGGCCGTAGATCTCCTCTTAGGATAGCGTACCCCAGGCAAGAAGCGCGTTCATTTGTGTAGCATTGAAACGGTCCGACTAGCGTGGGCCACGGGGCTTGCTCTGTGGGCAGAATTGGGAGAGAAAGCGCCGCAAGTTTCCTTGCCTCGGAAGCATAGCCATGCTTGTAGTGGTTCTGTATGAAGTAATTGAGAGCCGTAGAATAGAGCGGCTTGTCGTTCGCTTGACCAGCCCTATGCATGATGTTCGCGAGTACTATGGAGTCAGGCCATTGTTTCAGCCCAAGTGCCAACAACAGCGTGCTTTCGCGGACACTCTGTCTGAACTCAAAGGGGAGCTTGACTTGGATAAGACCCATCGATAAAATAGCCTGGTCCGGTGCGTACAGATCTGACGCCTTGAACATCTGCCCATGCTGCACTGGGGCTCCTTCCCCGGGTAGAAACGGCGTTTCTTTCAATCGATCCAGGTCTTTCTTCGGCATCTCGTCCAGCACCGAAGCGAAGTACCGGATGAGATCGACATGATTCCACGAGGCTTTCTCTGATGGTGACTTGATATCTTGAAGGCGCATGCGATCAAATACCACTGAAAGCTCGACTGTCTTCCTCACACCCAAAGCTGCAAGGAACTTCTCCTTTGAACCTGGAAAGGCTTTCACCGTGGGGAGGTCGTCGAAGAGCTTGACTGTGGGGAAGTAGGATGCTTCCGGTTTCTGCATGCCTGTCTTGGTTGGCATGATGGTTAGCGGGCTCAGAATGTGGACAACAGCCTCTTTGGAGGACCCATCGAGCTGATCCCAGCATTTTGCGGTGAGGCTGAGAACCTGCGTAGCCATCTTCTCCGACGACTGGAATTCTTGAAGCTGGGGCACGGCTGTCATGTGTCGCAACCAGCGTACCATCGACAACTCGAGCCAACCAAACATTTGTAGCTGCTTAGTGGGTATATATTTTGAAAATTCGAACGGAATCGTGTCCACGGGTACAGGAAGCGTGGGAGAGATCCTGGCGGTGTTGACGTACGTGCTTACATCGCCCAGTGCGAGTATCTTACCCGACTTTTCGTCGGGACTGGTATCAATGTTTGCCACCGTGATCTCGAAGAGGCTACGAATACCATTCTTGTCAATCTCGTTGCTTTCTAGCTTCGCTCCAGACCATTTGAGGAACTCAGCCAGTTCATCTTCCGTCAAAGCTCGACTCTCAAGCCCCTCTCGAATATCCGCCATGGTCAATTCAGAAATGAAACCGCGTTGGTGCAGGGCCGCCATGAACGTGTAGGTTTTTGTAGCAAGGTCCTGAGGCACCATAGGCACCTCTCCTAAGAAGCTCAAAGTCTCTGCAGGCATTCGTACTAGCTTACTTGCCATGACGCCTTTGGAAGAAAGCATCTCAATGGAGCGCTCCTTGGAACAACTCCAAAAAGCCTCCTCGATCTTTTCTCCCAGCACAGTGGAAGGGTGCGAAGCGTTCGACGTAAACTGCTGAAACACATAGATCGCTCGTTGAATCAGATTGTCCATTGGCTCCTGGCCATATCGTTTCTGGATGTCGGCCATATCTGAGGAGTACAAAATGCGGCAAGCCAGACCAGCCACGCGGAGCAATTCAATGTTCCATTGAGATATATACCGGGCATTCAAGTCCACGTTCTCACGCTCAACAGTGGGAATGAGCGAAGGGGCGGAAACGTGTGCGAGGAACCCAGTTGTTTGTGCAGTGGGGAAACCTATGAAGATTCTCCCTGTCTTGGTAGGCAGGACTTCTGAAAACAGTTTTTCGGCCAGGTCCGCTGTATTTCCGGTGCCAGTAGATAACGGAATGGTCGGATCTTGGTACGGTGAAGTCAGAAGTGCAATTCGTGTTTTCCGGGGCGGTGGCTTCTTCGTAGCACGTTCGATCTCTGCTGCAAAACCCTTTGCCACACGAGTATCGACCTCAACGGTGCAAACTTGCAGGAAGATGACTCCGGTCGATTCTCCAGCGATGTCATTGGCGTCGCTCGAAAACGTATCCGGTGCCTTTGCGGTAAGTGCAGGTTTGCTCGCTTTCGGTGTTGGCGCAGAGAACTTGGAGAAAAAACTCTTCAATGCCGTGCCGGCATTTCGCACTTCGGCTTGAACCATCTCAGCTGCTCGCTTCGGTGGATTTTGGGCTGATGCGATCACATTGCTCCACTCCGCATCGATTTGAGAATGCTGCTGAGAAACCTTGGCAACGCGCATGAACCCTCCGTCCGTCTCAGTCTTCAACCCTCTTGGAACCGCCAGATCCGCGGGCGGAGAAGTTTTCTTGGTGAAAGAAGCAACCTTGTGATTGTCGACGTGAAGTTCGAGAGACTGCAAACCCACGAAAGTTAGACTAGTGGCCAGAAACTGGCATAGGGTGGGCAGATTTGGAACTTTCGCTGGGTTGTAAGATGGTGAGGATAAATCAGCCTGCCGATAATCCAGTGAAAATGTCGTGTTGTTGGTTTGGTGTTCCCCGGGAACACTTGCGACTTTGGTGGATAAGGTGTTTCCCTTCCAGTAGAAAGCCATGGTCTTCTCCCCAGAGACAACAAAAGGTTCATCGCAGTCAGCGAACACACTGTAGAACCCTACACCAAATGCACCAATCTTTGTTTCGTCCGGATTCCCGTCAGCAATGCTCTTCAAACGACTCCAGTCTGCTGCTGTAAATGATTGCCCGTTGTTGGTAACAATTAGTCGCTTGAGGGTGTGCTGTTGGAGTATATGCTTCAATGATGTGGACTTATCTGAGCCCTGTGGTGTGGGAACTCCGAGGGACGGGTCGGTCTCATATCTGATGACGACAGTGCTTGCGCCAGCGTCGGAAGCATTCTGAATTAACTCTCGCAAAGTCGTGTGTTCGCTGGAGTACCGGGCCAGCACTTTGTCTATGAGGGCCCTCGTGTTCACGGTAACCTCAGAATCCTGACCATTGGCCATGGTCTGGTTGCGCAGCCGCGCAAAATCGACACCCGCCATCGTGAGAAGGTGTGTCTGGTTGTTGATTGAATGTGTCAAGCGCCCAACTCCATGTATGCAGTCCCTGGGGTATGAAAATGTGCCCCAGCCAACGATAAATGTATCAGATGTTGAGGTCAGAGGATCAGAGAGCTGTTGCGTGAGATAGGTAGACGGCTGACGTTTGAGTCCGAAGCCCAGGTGGCGAAGCAGGAAACAGCGACAGAACACGGAAGAACCGACGTTGAGACGACGTCTGAGGATATGACGCCTTGTCCAAGTCCGCCCTATGCAAACCGCAAATCAAAACTAAAAGAAAGCCAGCCGTGTTGAATGTGGATAACCAAGTGAATGCTGTTGGCCACCGCCCCGTGTTTGTACGGGGTTTCGCGTGGCGCATCGGGAATAGCGTGGCGGGCCTCCCAGAAGCTTGGCAGTGGGTCAGCGCTCGAACCTCGAATCCTCACGTTGCGTGCAACCACTACACTGTCCAAAATTCGACCAAACATGCCGATACTTGTACGCCCAGCGACTTTGCTACAATAAAATATAATATTCTGGCCGTGACGGCCATTGGGTGTCCATGTGGCGACGATGGCGGTCGACCCCCTCTCACCCATTGCGCCTGCGCGCATACGGGCACTCCTCCTGCCCGTCGGCCGCATCAAGCGCTCACGTTTCCTAAACTTTGTCGAGTTTCTGCAACCCCATTGCATGGTGCGCCTTGGAGACATCAGTCCCGATCCTCGGCCAGATAGGAGTACGACCCATCTCGCAACATGGACACCCACTCAGTCGCTGATCTTGGCATTGCGCAGATATGTTCTCACCCCTAGCATTCCCCAACGGCACCCTTTTATATGACTTGTCGACGTCACTACCACCCCCATCACACTCGTCGCTATCCACCTTTGAGCAGTTTCGCGAACCCCTCTTAATTATCGGCATTGCCGACGCCTCAGAGTATCCGTGGCTTTATCGGTCACGTGCCGAGACGGATGGAGAACAAAGTACCGCGCAACCGAAGACCGGCCTGCAAGATGACAACGGAGAGGATCTTCCATCTGCCGTGGACGATCTGCGAGAACAATTTCCGAGGGCCTATTTACACAGCCTAATGTTGTTTGACTGCGCGTCTCAGGATCCACATCCCCAGCTACCACCAGAAACATTCCTTGTGCCCCCGGCACCCCAGGTCAAGATGACAACGATGAAGACGCTGATGTGCGATCTCACCTCGACATTGCTGGCCGAGATGACCACCTTGGCCAAATCGATTCAAGTCTTGCCTACTATCTCCTCACCAGCTTCTCAAGCTGGGAATACCGACAACGTGCCTAGCTGGGCTAATCCGGACCCTTCATCGTCTCTGTTCTCCCGAAGGAATTCGCAAACCCCAGTATCGAGTAGACCTGAATCACCTATATCGGCGAATCAGAAAGACATGCATCGAATGTCCATGCCTGTGCTACCATCTGCTTCTGGGGGCTCGCTGTCAACCGAAGACCCCAGAGCGACTTCTCCCGTAACTCAAGGAGCTCGTACCCCTCCAACGACTTTCGATGAGATTTCGGGCCTTGATGCCGCCAATACACTGCATCGAACAACGAGCAATTCATCAAAACCAAAGAGCGCGGGAAGAGATCGCAGCGCGGATCGAGTTTCCATCCATGGTTTTGGTTCTGGTGGTGCTGGTGAGCGGGCACGAAACAAAGGACGCGGGCGTGTAGGGGTGATAATAGGCACATTATACCTGTGCGCCGGACAGTGGCAGGATGCTTTGAAAGAACTCACCGAGGCAGCCACCCAAGCAAGGACATTCAGTGACCACTTATGGCATGCGAAAGCTTTGGAAAATATCATGGTTTGCCTTTTGCTGTTCGCATGGTCAGGCATGGACTTCCAGGTCGGTACCTTTATCATTCCTGCAGACTGGCATTGACTCTTGACTAGATCCCTCAAATATGCTATCCCTCATACGACAAATCGTCAGGCACCAAATCACCCCAACACACGCCTGTTGGCAGTATATCTGACATAACCTCTCCAACCTCGGCAGGATTTTCCACACACGAAGCCGCCCTTGAGAGCCTCAACACATTGCTCCCCGACTTAGTCAACATGATTTTGAATATCTATACGCGAGCGTCAAATTTTACCGGAGAGTCTCTTCCGCCACTTGCTTTTTCGGAATGCGTCATACGCTTCTCCAAACTCCTAGCCGCCATGAATCTATCCGCAGGATACTTGGACTATGATGCATTGCAGCACTTAGTTGAGAACATTCCACTCCGGCAGAAACCTCGGCTTTCTGTACCACGGCTCGCGGTCAACCCTACAAGGAACGATATTGCTGCGATGCTTTTCCGCGCGTTACCTGGCCCACCAGAAAGTTCTGGCATGAGTCCTACGGACAGAGTGGTGGTGTTGGCCGGTGTAGCGTCTGTGCTATCTTCACTTGAGCTCCAAAGAAAGAAAGCTGTTGTAATGAAAGAATTCATCACATCACTGATACCAGGCCTGGTGCAAGCTCGAAAAGTTGGGGCAGCAGAAATGGGGGTGCATCCTGCCGCAGGTCTCGCTGCTCTCAACATGGCTGGCGGAAGCAACTCTGGGGCAGGTGCTCTTCATCTTGGAGAAGGCGAAACTGAAAACGGCATCGATGAGTTTCTAGGCTTGTTGGGGCGTGTTTACGGCATACCTGATACAAGAGCTACATTCAACTCACCTGTGCCTTCGCTATCGAATGGCACAAGTGAATATGTACCAGGGAAACAGAGCCAGGATGCAGTGAAAGAGATCTTACGGATAGCTTCGCTCAGATCGTTTGGAAGCCTTAGCCTGAAGCTGGACATTCTACGCATGTGTATCAATTTCTGCGAAGCCTTGCCGGACTTCAATGGCGTTCTCCACTTCACTGCTTTGCTTCTGCGAATTGCAGGTCCTGGAACAGCCCCCAGACCAAACAGCACCGATGTCTTTGTGTCGTTACCGCGCGACGAACAGGTGCGACTATTCGCCAACATCTCTCGTACCGTGGCCCAGGCGAACAAATTGGGACTTAAGCATGTTGAGACTGATTATTGGGATGACTTCCTGGTTCGCGGATTATTCATAGTGGAACCATCAATTCCCCTGCGTCTAACTCATCACCGACCTGCAGAGTTGAAAGTCGCTCCTTCCAAAGAGGAGCCCTTCATCCACAACCCCTGGAATAAGAATCCGCAGGCCAATGCTGTCGAAACTGTGCTCGTTGCAAACCAGGAATACAGGTTCATCATTGCTCTGCAAAATCCCTACGACTTTGAGCTTGAAGTGGATTCGCTGCGAATAGCTGCCGAAGGCGCTGAATTTGTTGCGCACGAGGAGTTGTTTATCTTGGGTCCCTATCGAACACAGAAGTTTCCAATCAGCGGTGTTGCTCGTGTAGAAGGAACTTTGAGCATCATTGGGTGTTATGTCAAGGTCACTGGATGCCGCGAGCGTTTGTTTCCAATATTCTCCGATCCTTGGCGACCAGAAAGAGAACTCAAGATGAAGAAGATTGGGCTCAAAGCTTGCCTCGGAGCTCCAATCTCGCGGCCGACTTCCGCCGTAGGCACAGCAGCAGACGTGGGGAAGGCGTCCTCGCCAAAGCCGGAGACGTTGACTTTCAATGTGATTGCTGATCAACCCGTGGTCGTTATCACTGATGTGTCTCTTCCGCAAGGAGCTGTCATGGTGCTAGAAGGTGAGAGAAGACGATTCACCGTCACCGTAAAAAATACTTCCGACACCACCGCCGTCGACTTCGTTCACATCACGTTTCAAGACTCGGCGACGGCAGCTATTCAAGCTGCTATATCAAATCGCGACCTCCCGTCCGCCGAACTCCACGAACTGGAAGTTCAATTGGCCCAGTTCCCTTCGCTGCGCTGGATTAAGGATGAAGACGAGGAAGTCATCTCCATAAAGCCAGGCCATGAGGCTCAATTCGACATTGAAGTCATCGGTCGAACACGCCTTACAGATGCAATCGTCCAGATTGACTATGCTAACCTTGGCAAACGACGCTCCGAGGTTCAAGAAAGATTCTTCACGCGCCAGGTTTCTGTGCCTATATCGATTACGGTCAACGCTAGCGTCCAGCTACAGCGTCCAGACATCATACCACTCTCTGGTGATCTTGCTTGGTCCAGCCACACGAAGGAGGTGACTCTGCCGAAGAGCGGAAACGAAAGTCATTTCCACCAGTTCTTGCATCATATGAAGTCGCAAGCAAGCAGCGACGAGTATTGCATGCTCTTTTTAGACTTGCGTAACTCCTGGCCCAACCCTTTGCACATCGCATTCCAGGTTCGAGCACATCCTGATAGTAACGAGAGCGTCACCGATTCATGGACTGGAGCTTACACCGTCAATGAAGTCATCCAACCGGGTCACATCAACCGGATCGTAGTCATCCTTCCCAAGATCTACCTCAAAGAGCCGTACGCACGCGTTCCGTCACTTAACCCTGCGAATCAACGACAATTTGTTGTCAGCGCCAGCAAAATATCACCCGAGATAGAACGCGCAAACCGAGAAGCTTTTTGGTATCGCCATGAGCTGCTGAAGCTTATTCGAGGGACATGGAAAGAAGAGGGAGGTGGAAAGACAGGTGACGTTGAGCTACGTACCATGCGCTTTTCCCCACGAATGGTAGAGGCTGTCAAGTTGGGGGACCTTAAAATCGAAACAACGGTCGAGAAAGACTACCCCTCCGGGGATGACGACAACACGGTGCGACGTCTGGGTCACGCAAGGTTCGAAGTCTCAGTAGACGATTTCTTGACACTGAAGACCAAGGTCTACAATCGAAGCCCTGCCCCGATTACACCGCTTCTGCGATTGCAGCCGCATCTCGCTAATCTCCCACACAACATTGCGCTCGACCTTGATAAACGCTTTTCATGGACCGGTGTCCTCCAGCGCCGTTTGCCAACGATTGAGCCGGGCCAATGGGTGGAAACAGAGCTTGGTATCGTTGCACTTACCAGCGGTGTGTATGAGGTTGGCGCAACGGTTGATGAGGTCAAGCTTCACCAACCGGTTGGCGAGACCAGAGGGAACAGGCCGCGGAGTGGGACGGCAACAATCCAGGCTGAGGTATTGGGTGAGCCGAAACTGCGCTCATGGCACATGATGGAATCGTGTACAGTTGTAGCGAGAATGCGATGACATGCCTGATTAGAGGTAGGGTGGTACCTCCACGGTACATAGTGGAATGAATATACGCCGACGAGCGATGGAAACTAGATGGGTGAATACACCTCCGAGTGCAGCAACACCACCTGTCTCATGTACTGTAGCCGACGATGAAATTGAAATTCAGCGGACTCAGACTTGATCAATCACCATGATGGATATTCGGGTCAAATTTTCACGACGTATACAAGAGCGAGTTACAGCAGAATATGTATATCCTCAAGGTCTCTTGTTCTGCGTCAGTCACTGCGGTATGCTTGTCTCTATCAAAATGTCGTTGAAACTTGCTCATGACGAAGAATTGATTGGGTGGCAGAGGCGAAGGCGGTTCTCCATCGTCGCATGCCAGCAATGGCTGCCTCCTGCACGCATGAATGACTGATGATCTAACGTCGTAGTCCTCGTAAGGCGGCTTCGATTGCTGATCCGATGTACCGAGAATTCCGGTGATGTCCTAGCAATCAGAGGCTTCAGAGCTGGTAGTGAAGCGCACAGGATTTCGAGGTTGACCTCCATCGCAGAAAAGCAGGCTGGCGCAGCGCCGTGCCATGAAACATTGTCGGGGTGCTTGCCGAGTACTAGTAGGTAACGAACGACGGCAATCACGGCGAATATGGTGGAAGAGCTTGCGGTTGCGATTATAACTGGATGCTGTTTGCTTTTGCCAATCCGGACAGTTCTTCTGAAGGTGTTTCGGCCTTTGCGCCGAAACGCCTGGACTTGGTGGCGGGCGGGTGGTTCGAGATACTCGGGGCTACAATCGTCTTGAGGCTACAGTGTGGAACACTAAGTCTGCTGCGCAGACTAAGTTGTTGTTGGGTTGCTATGATTTAACTCCTGAACTCAAATCCTGTTGCTCGCATGCGCAGAAGATCATGTTAGGTATCGACATGGGGCTGCGCGGCGGGCCAGACCGCAATGGCAGCCCGCCTCCTGCAAGGGTATACCTACAGGGTCGAACTTCAGGCATACTAATGACACTTCCGAACCATCCTGAAGCTTTGCTGTCTATTTTCAGTGCAAGTCTGCTCTGGCGGCATCATTAGCTATAGGATAGGCCATGGGATAATACTATTCAGCTAAAGCCTCGATTTGGCTTCGCAAACTGAGCCTCGGTTGCAAACATGTATTTAAAACGCAATTTCCATTGATTATACAGAATCCTAAACTCGATGGTTAGTATTCAAGGTACCACTCGCCCATCTCGACGTCAACTCTTGCAGTAATGCAGGTCGGGTGCTATTTAGCTCCACGGTTCAACCCGCATGTCGAACCGAAGTCTGGGTTCCTGATACCTGCTCACATCCCATCCAATGACTTGAGACAGAAGTCAGCCCGATGCCCAGAGAAAGAAACGCCTTCTGGAGTCGCTATCCGAGAAGGCTGTAATATGTAAAGTTTCTCGGTTCCAGCCGAGATGATCTGGGCTCCACCGGTGGTCGGTTTTTGATGGTTATGGGATTGTCCTGAATGCAGAACCACTATACCACCGCCCAACCAAACTAGAAGACAGTCCTGCGGCCGGAGTTAGGCACAGGACATAGTGTGGCCATCACCGAGATGCAGCCACACTTGCAACTTCTCCACCGTCGATCGGCTTTAGTGCGATCTTAGAGTTCGTGGCAGAATTTCAAAGTTTGAACGTCTACATCACTTGACGGGTTACGTTGTGTTCTGTTAGAAAGGAACATACCTTCTGTTGAACGTGTCGAATTATTGCGAGGCGGAGGTGGAAATGACATACACGAGCTGTTGCACCGCTTGCGTATGGCTGAGGCATTCGTTTTTCCAAGTCACGTCGATGTCCGCTCCAGGTCGACCTCCTAAGAAAAGGAACGAAAAACCTATCTGCAAATTCATATAATCGACCGCCGGACGTTACCGTTGCCCTTGCCGTGGCGCTCGTATATGCAGGTCTTTCCGAACTCTGCATCCGAGCGACGCAGGAACCCTTGACTTCCTCCACTCCACGTTCAGACGCAATTTCAGTCTTCCATCACCATCCCTGCGCTGCCTTCCCCAGATCGTATGCCGAACCGCTGGCCACGACTCCTCGTCTCAAGCGTGCAGATTGGCAGGCAACACGACACAAGGATCATGTCGTGACACCGACAGCGCAAGGCTCACGACTAGGGCGTTGCATATGTTGCAAAGTCTTCATAACAAAGCGTCGCTCGTCCAAAGAGGATGTCATCAACTAGACAACAAACATTACTCGTGCCATCTAATACACTATAGATCCGAATACCCTGCGCGAATGGTACCACCGATCGAGCCAGCGAAGCAAGCAAGCGAACAATATGCATGTCGGTGTAAGACAGGCGCTGTATACTCGAGCCGTGAGCATCCAAGCCTCGACTTACAACAAGGTGCCTTCCTACCTTGCCATTGCCGCTACGCTGGTTTCATTCGCGCTGTTGATCTTCTTGCTCAGAGTCTACACGCGTACAAGACTACTTCGCTTCTTCGCCATCGATGACTGGCTTATGCTAGGGGCTGCTGTAAGCATTTCCAATTGCTGTTGTTGCAGTGCAGCTGACGGACATGCACAGGTCGGCTTGATTGTCGCTCTGGCAGTACTGGTTCACGTCGACCTATCCGGCCAGCAAGATGATTACACCATCGGGGACACTCGAAATAAAGGTCTTTTCCTCTGGATTTTCGAAATTTGCTCAATCCTCAGCATCGTACTCGTGAAGACATCCGCTGCCTGCCTCCTCCTCCGTACTGTCAAGACGGTTGTATACACACGATTGCTGCACATCATAGCCGCAATCGTTGCATCGACAGGCTTCGTATGGTTTGCCACCGTGCTTCTCCAATGCGTACCAGTCAGAGCAGCGTGGGATTCCGAACGAAGGGCAGATGCTCGATGCATGCAGTATGACATCTTCAGCGACTTGATTGTTTCCTACAACTGTAAGTCTAGGCCCCATCCTCTAGTATAAACGTCGGAGGCATGGCACGAGGCCATACTCGTAAGGTGTTCTAGGCTTACCTGTCGTCACTTTGATCAAGCCTCGCCTTGAACCCGGTCTTCATATGGACACGGGAACCCTCTTCGTAAGATGCTGACCGTACCCAGCGATCGATGCTGCCACCAATCTCGTCTTCGCCATACTTCCCATGTCGGCATTCTGGAGCTCGCACCACACCATCCGCAGCAAGCTGTCCCTGCTATCCCGAGTCACGGTAACAGCCCTGGGTCTCATGTACGCCCCCCCCCCCCCCGCACCACCCACTTGCCCACGCTCACCCACAAACCCAGCTCCACCGCCGCAGCCAGCATCAGAATCGCCAAGCTATACCATCTGCGCAACACCACGTTCCCGTTCACGTAAGGCACCCCGCCGCTCCCGTCTCCACCGAATTCCCCAGCTGAACAGCCCAACAGCCATGCCGCAACGATATGCATTTGCAGCGTGTAAGTTCCGCCCCTCTCCCACTTCACCGGTTCTGTTTCTGTGTCATGCGCCTTGGCTGCAGATTTGCGTGGTGCAAGATTGCGACAGGGATGCGCGCGTGTCGCAGGCGGTCGCACAAGTACCACGGTGTGTACCACGGCGCCCCGTGGGCATCGTAACGGCCTGTTATCTCGCCGCTTTGAGGCTGGACCCGTGGGCGGCGGAATATAAGTTTGTTGGGCCTCGTGAACGGGTGCGTTTGTGATCTTTGGGGTCGAGAGATCGCGGGTGACCTCGTAGGGTTTTGGCTTCCGTGCTTTTGCTCTGCTCTGCTCTGCTCTTCGTCAAGTCCATTTTCTTTCCTTTTCCTTCCATCGAGGCCTCGTCGTCGGCAACGAGCGAACCATAGCAAGCAAGCAAGCAAGCAAGCAACCGCGCTGACCAGACCACCAAGCGTCGAAATGACCGCCGGCATGGCAGCTGCCTGTCTACCCACACTGAAACCCCTCTTCGCCACCGTCTCCGACTTCTTCTCCAACCTCTCGCCTACCCGCCGCTCGTCTTCGGATAAGCACTCACACCGACACCACGACGCAGACTCGCCGCCGCCATCGCCCTACCCCCGGTCCTACAGCACGCCCACCTTCCTCTCCCTCCCGCGCCCGAAGCCCGCGCGCTTCCACGACCACACCTCCGACCTCGACTTCGACCTCTTCGAAGCACCCTCCACAACCCGCTCGCGCGCAAACAGCCGAACGCCATCCAATCTCACCGTGTTGACCACGTTCACGAACTTGACGTCGACGTTCACGGTGCCGCCGTTTGACCGGGACCTAGCGACGGCGCGACCGCGGACATGCAGCAAGGCGATGAGCGAGGTGGAAAGGCCTGCGGAGCTTGTCGTTGGCGCAGCGAAGGGCGGATATGCGGTCAGCGTTACGAGCGGGGAGACGTGCGAGGGGAGCGAGGAGGAGAAGACGGTACGGCGGATGGGGAGTGACGAGAGCTGTGGAGCCGTGGTGGGAGGCATCATGCGGACGACGGAGGTGAGGGTGAGCTGAGCGGGAGGATAATCCCCGAAGAAGCGGATGCACGGAAGGGGGAGAGGTGTTCGGCGGCTGTGGACTGGGAACGTTACTGTCCAACTTCGGTTATTGCTTCGTGTTTAATGTACATGGTAGATGAACCCATTCGAGTTCGTGGTCGTGTCGATGGCCCGAATACGTACTTGCCTGAGTCCTGACTTACCCCGGTTCTATTCTTTCCTGCTGTGCAAGTCTTAATCGACACGGCAAGTGTACTCGTGATGTCGCTCGAGCGAGCAGGGCAACCGTGCTGGGGGTGTTGCTGAAGTCAATTACCACCGAGCGCGTCGCCACCGGTGAAGTCCAGACAATGAGGCACGCTACACCAACAACTCCAGTCAGTAGTTGCGGCATGTATTGGTTCGTATCAGGATGGCCTCTGCTCAAGAGGGGCAGGCTGCAGCTTGACTCGGGAGAAGATCGTGTGCTGTTTACCGCGACGCGTCTCGTGGGCAACGCGTTCGAGCGCAACCCACACCACCCATGACCGTGGAACAACACCAGGAGTCAAAACTTTGAGGGGAGACTTCTTCTTCCAGTGCTCAGCAACGCCAAAGCAGCTCGGTAGCAGGTTCGCGTCGACTGAAGATGGTGTTGCGACCTTGGATGACCCGAATCCTCCGCAGCGACACGCCTCCACACGACGCACCAGGTACTGCACATCACAGCGTTCCAGCACCAACTTCCACCCCCAGCACACTTCACAGCTCTTCCTACTCAAACGTCTTCCTCCAGCGCCGGCATCGCCAGCAACTCAGTGAAAACAAGTCGCGTCAATCAGCAGTAGTGCAGCGCTGATAACACTGTGGTCTCAACTATGAGCAAGCCCAGTGAGAGGAGACCCAGATGCAAAAATAGGAATAACCTTGAAGCCTCCTTAGAGGCGTTCTAGCGGTTAAACTAGAAAGAACAGATACTACACTTGATCTAAGCCAAAAGGCAAAGAGAGCTAGAGAAGAGAAGAGAGGGACGGAGGGTGCGTCTGTTATATAGGTTTTTTCGCCGAGCCGCTAGCCAGCTGCTAGCGCATCACGTGAACGCACAGCCAGTCAGTGCCTCGTCGGCTCGAAGGGGCTTAGCGCATTGATTACACCGCAGTCGGGTGGGTGACCACGGAGAGTCGCGTGGATGGACAGGTACTGTAGATATCTATGCCAGCTCAATCTGAGAGATACAACACACCACCGAACACTGGACGGCAAACACCAGACCTCGCTACCGTACGGGCTCGGGCAGCTCCACCGAGTCGTCCGTTGCGAGGCTCAATTTCCAAATGCGCGTCGCGTGCCGAAGTGCCTGGGCCGCCGCGCTCCCTTCCTTCGACACTGAAGAACCCGCCGCCCTCTTCACCAAGCGCGCCGTTGACTAGGTATTACCCATCCCACACGACCAAGGCTGAAGATGAACGTCTTCAAATTGATTACTAGGTATCCTGTCTACAATGGATTCAAGCAGAGTGTTTGCACCTCGCTCAAACCTTATCTTCTTTGCCGTGGGCCGAGTAACTGCTCGACTCCACCTCTTCTCCCTCGACCACCCCTGCCATCGTCGCGACGCTCTCGTGGTCAAAGAAGCCCTCATTAGCAGCCATATCCTCAAAACGAAGCTCCCTCTCCTCGCCCTCGGGCAGGATCCGCGGCGGCCAGATCGCGCACAGCACAAAGTACACCAATCCGCCCATGAGAAGCGATAGGACAAAGCCTAGCTTGTACATGTTTTTGCTGGCAGTCGCAACGGAGTCTGGGTCCAGCGACCCAGCGACACCATGCACAGTGAAAGCAACACCGGCAACCCAGGCTGCGAGCATGCGCAGATTCCATCCTTTGTAGTAGCTGTACGGGGCTTTGGGTGAATAGACATATAGAGAAGGCACGTGGAAGTTGCCTCGCCTCACATACCAATAATCCACAATCATGCAGGCGCAAATCGGCATCAGGAAGACGGTGTACGAGCCCAAGAAGGTGAGGAAAGAGGCCGCGTTGGCGATGATCTTCCACGGAACGAGCAGCGGCGCGAGCACCGCGCAGAGAATCTGGCCGCGGACGATGGTGAGCCATCGAGGCAACAGCCCCGTTAGGTCGGCCCCGACAGGGAGCGAATTGCTTCCCGCGTTCGTGATCAAGATGGCCAACATCATGCCGAACGATGCGAACACCATGCCAGCTCGGGCTCCGTGGTTCCAGTACTTGTCAAGAATCGCGTCGTAGAGATCCCACACGTTCCAGTAGCTTTCGCCAAGCACGTTCGTAGCGGCGGAGGTGGTTGCGGTTCCGAGAAACATGACCAGGACTTTGCTGATCAGGATGCCCACGCCCTGGCTCCAGGTGACGTCTTTGTAAGAGTGGCCGTACCGAGCAATGTCGGGTTGGTTGATGAGGACTGGCGCGAGTGCGCCCATAACCGAGTTGATGGCCTGGATCATGGGCCAAACAAGAGCGGAACCGGAGAGACGAGCTTGTTTGGTCGTGTAATGGAAATTTCCCAGCGTCCCTCCGTTAGCGCTGATCGCCCATCCGAGCACACCGAAGAGAGCAATGGTGGTGTAAACGGCTTTGACGACGAACAGGTGACGAAGCACTTTGGGGTGGATGAACATGACGGGCATTTGCACCTATAGAAGTTAGCGGCATGTCTGCAGGATAGTTGTTGTGCACTTGCCATCCAAAAAAGAAAGAAACTGAGCAAGTCTCGAGATGTAATTCCGGCGCTAGCTGGAAGATGGTTCGGAATGTTGTTGTAGCCATTGCCGAAGATGCCGCGCATGAAGACCGAAGTGATACGTCCGCCGTAGTAGGTTTGCGTAGCAAAGTATATGATGGCGACTATAGCACGGACCAGGATGTAAAGGCTGGCACCACGGACGCCTGCCGCTGCACGAACGTATATAGGGAATCCAATGAAGTACTTGATGGCGCCACGACTGTTCAACACCACCAGGACGGTCAAGATGGCGCTCCCGATGACTGCGGCAATCATGCCATGCCACCATGCGAGTCCAATAGAGATCAAGGTAGCTCCCAGGTTGTAACTACTTGGGTTGAAAGTCAACGTAAGATAGTACGCAAAGTAATGCTGCCATCTCCATCTTCTGTCCTCTGATCTGAATTAGTCGTTCTCGAACGCGTTTACGAGGCGACGATGCACTCACCTGGAGGGCTTGGAAGCAAGTCTTCATTATATCGCATAGCTCCATCTGCTCTCACGATGCTTGAATCATTGCGAAGCACTTCAGGGGAGCCTACAGCGTTGCGAGCTTTTCGTAGGAATCCTGGCATCGTGTCGATGCGGCGTGTCGCTCAATTCGCGGTGGAGATGCCCAATGAAGGTCTCTCCACGACCAGAGGGACATATATGCGCAACGGCAAGCATCTTGATAACATCTTCTGGCATGGCGTTCTCCATAGAGATGATTGTCGTAGGGCTTATCAGGTGTTAGCGTCGGAGCTCCGAAGGGTCCAGTGACTTCGCGCAAGGGTGCGACGATACCGTCGCGCTTGCCATCCCCAGCCTTCTCTCTAGTACTTTTGCTCTATTCCGTGTATAGGACCTCCGATTATCACCACACTGCTAGCGATGTCGCATCGTGGGTTGGGGCAGCCTTCGGGCATTCTCCAACGTCGCGGAGCGCGGCCGCGGGGGATTTCCGAAGAACCCGAAAGTGCTGGGGACCAGCGGGGCAAACTATCTAGTCGATCACCGCAGAAGTTGCGGCGAAGGTTTTTTCTCAGCTTAATACAAGGCATTGTTTCTGGTTGCAGTAGACAAGACATTGCGTTTCCTTTGGCCTGGTGCCCTCCCTCCGGCCATGAAAGATCGACAGAAAGCGGCCGAAGCTGCGGTCTTCGACCAGACCGACCTGCTCCCGAAAAAAGAGCTTTTGATCGTTTTTAGCGCCTTAGCAGTCTCGCTGTTTATCTGTTTCGTCGACCAAAATGGAATTGGTGTGGCGCTCCCTACGATAGGCCGAGAACTGAATGCTGAGGCCACGGTCAGCTGGGCTGGAACGAGCGCGTTGATTGCGAACACCGTTTTCCAGGTGTTGTACGGTCGCATGTCGGACTTGTTCGGTGAGTTCGGTCAAATCCGAATGGATGCACACTATCTAACTTCAGACTTCAGGGAGGAAAGCTGTATTCATGTCAGCTCTAGCACTCTTGACCATCAGTGACTTGCTTTGCGGACTATCACGAAATGCCACAATGCTTTATGTTTTCCGGGGCATGGCTGGTGTTGCAAATGGTGGCATCACGTCACTCGCAATGATGATTGTCTCTGACATCGTGACGTTGAAAGAGCGAGGGAAATACCAGGGTATTCTAGGATCTTGCGTTGGACTCGGAAACATGGTCGGTCCATTTGCTGCCGCAGCGTTCGTACAGCATTCTACATGGAGAGGCCTTTTCTGGGTGATCAGTCCTCTTGCCGCAGTTTGTTGTGCTGTCTGCTACTTCACTCTGCCTGTGCCCAAAGCCACTTCAAAACCAGACTACCGGGCTCTTTGCATAAAGATCGACTACTGGGGCATTCTCGCGGGATCTGCGGCGATCATCTTGATACTCATCCCAGTTTCAGGAGGTGGGAGCTACTTTCCTTGGCACTCCGCAATGGTAATTTCGATGCTGGTCATCGGCGGTTGTTGCATGCTGGCTTTTCTCTTTATTGAGTATCGGGTGGCCTTGCTTCCCATGATGCCATGTGAGTCTACACGTCGCTGTGACGGCGAGTCAAGCTAACACAATTAGTGTCCTTGTTTACATCCGCACCGATCTGCGTGATGCTCTTACAAAACTTCCTATTCGGTATCGTGTATTATTCACAGCTATACTACCTCCCTTTGTTCTTCCAAAACGCACGTGGGATGCCTCCGATTCTCTCCGCCGCTCTGGTACTGCCAATCCCTTGCGCGCAGATGATAGCCTCCATTCTCTCAGGCCAATATATATCGCGCCGAGAACGTTATGGAGAGGTGATCTGGTCCGGATTCTTTCTCTGGACCCTTGGAAATGGCTTGACTTGCATGTTCGACCTGAATACGTCTATCGCAGCTATTGTGATTATCCTGGCACTGCAAGGTGTAGGCGTTGGGTTTGTCTTCCAACCTACACTCGTCGCTTTGCAGGCGCACTGCACCAAGGCCCAACGCGCAGTCGTCATCTCGAACCGCAATTTTCTACGCAGCCTTGGAGGAGCTGTGGGTCTCGCCGTATCTGCCGCAGTACTGCAAAATTCGCTTAAGAAAGCTTTGCCATCGGACTTTGCATCGCTTGCGCTCTCTACGTATTCCACACCGGATTTCAAAGCACTCGGGGCGTCGCCTGCCCAGAAGCACGAGATTTTACTAGCTTATGCGCACGCAAGCAGGACGGTTTTCATTATGAACGTACCTTTCATCGGACTCTGCCTGCTTGGATGCCTGTTGATCAAGGATCGAGGGTTGCAGCGCCCGCATGAAATACAGCAGCCCTTGAAATCAAATTATTGTTCCGAGGATCGAGAGGTGAACGAAAGTCAAGAAAAGAAGGGCGTAGTCACAGGTGGAGCTACAGAAGAAACGTCAAATCCTGGCACAACAACTACATGAGTATCAAATTGACCTCAGGTCGTCGTTTCGCATTCGTGCTGCATTTGCATGTGCATATACTTTTTTTGTCGCTGCATATCCTAGGTGTCTCATAGAAAAGGCGCTGGTGGTAACGTAGGATATTGCTCGTTCCTCACGTTTAGGTAGGCAACCACGAGCCTTAGTCAGCGTGTTTCTACATATACCTCGTAGTATCATCCCCCCTCGATCATCCATGCCTTCGTTGACCCACTGACTTTACATCAAACAAGCGGACCTATGAAGATCTAGTTTTCAGCACATGACGGGTATACTAACGCAATGCTTTGTTCGATTGAAACCTCTCCACCGGAGGTGATCGAGCAAGTGGTACAACACCTGTCTCTGCAAGACATCCAAAATCTGCGACTTGGGAGCCGCCAGCTCGCTGCCCTAGCTACGCAACACACATTCAAACTCTACTTCGTGAACAAAACTGTGCGCATTGCAAAGGCCGACCTGGACGGCTTTGTCAAATTGTCGAAACCAGGCGGACTTGGCTGCTTGGTCGAAACCCTTACCTTGACTGGAGTAGCTATTGACATAACTCTACTGCAAAGAATTTTGAAAGCGGGTGCAAAATGGGTGACGGAATCGGATGGTCCGATGTCTTCGTCAACTCAGCACAAATGTACTCGACAAGAGCTTGCCAAAATCAAGGAGGATATCCTCAATTTGGAAACGCGTATAGAAGAATCCGTTGTTCTTAAGGAGACCGGAGTATACACTTGCGTGCTCGGAAAGGCGCTCCGCAATGTAGCAGCGCATGGAAAGTTACGGAAACTTCAAACCCTTAAGCTGGATGTGGTTGTGCTTCGTGAAAATGCTGTAACGGAGGCGTCTCCGCTAAATGGTGGCGACTGGAAGATCATCTGGGTCAGTACCGCCATGCGTGAGAACATTACGGCATGAAAGTGCAAAAATGATAACCGTCCTACATATAAGTTGGTTCTGGGCTAATTTCTTGACAGGAAGCTGCCAGCGATTGCTTTGACATAGCGATGACGTCGCTTGCAGGCAGCAAAGTCCGTGTTGGCAAGCTAGACGCATTCAAGACCAGTTTCAGATGCAGCCTTGGATTAGACAAGCTCAAAGACATCGAGACAGCTGAGTGTGGTCTGGCTGAATCTCTCCACAACTCGACGTCCTTGTCTTTGAGTGTGTCGGACCGGGTTCTAAGTGCATCCGAGCTTGAAGGAACGGCAGAAGAGTTGCGAGCCCTGCGAATGCAACAGACCGGCTTCGAAGGACTAGGACGACTGACTCGGCTCACTCAGAAGCTAGAGGCATTGCATCTCCATTGGTTCAATACCTTCCAACAACGAGGTAATTCAGAGGAACTAAATGAAATCTTTAATTCCAGGGGCCGGAGTTTTGGGACGTTCGCAGAAACTGCATACCTACCATGGTTGAATACGTCTGCCCTTCGAGGCGTCTATGTCACTGAAGAGACGCTACTCACCGTTTTGCGCAGCGCACCGATCAAGGACTTCTCCATGGAAGAAACAAAAATGCGGGATGGTACCTTTCGTCCGATCTTCGATCACTGCACAAGCAGCGAAGCGAGCATGCAGAGGTTGTTCTTTGACGATCTTTGGGAACGCAAGATTGTCATGTTTGAGGACGAGGGCAAGTTGAAGTTTCCATATTCGCAGCGTTGGAGTGGTGGCCCGACGCTGGAGCGCACGGGTGGGGAAGTCGGGAAACCAATTCGGTACGGAAACCCTAACGGTTATGTCTTAGGTTCTCCGCAGGCGTACATGTGGAGAGAAAAGAGACGACAAGACTATGGTCCACCTTGATCCATGTTCAGGTACCTTTGGCTGCGCCTCACATTCTTCGGCATGCTACCCATCAACAAAATGTAAGTCTCTTTATCGGCGTCTTGATGCAACTTGGTATGACTTTAGGGCGCTTGAGATTTCAATCCCTTTCTGTTACGATGCACCCAAACCTCCCATCACTTGAAGCTATGTAATCCATCCAGTGAGCTCTCTAGCCATATCAAGAGCGCCAGGGTCCGCAAGATCCAAATGATCGAACAAGGAGAAGTCTGCTTGCGGTTGAGCCGCCGAGTAACCGCCTCCCATTTTGACTTCAGCGTGCTCAGACGCACCTTGCAAAGCAGCCATGGTAGCTTCCACCAACACGTCAAAAGTATCTCTAAACCGTCGAATCCATGGTGCGCGCTCACCCATGATGGATAACACGCAGCTAGCAGCACGGATGTCGTTGCTTATGCCAATCGACCACAGCTTGTCCTTTCCTCGCCAAAGCACATATAGTAAAGTGATGCCAGAGACGAATGCTGTATGCACAGCGACGAAGCTGTGTCCGTACTCGGGTGCGTGATGGAAGCGCTTGTGGATCTGACATATCTGACCAGCAGCGATGGCAGCTTTGCGGAAAGGTTTACTGTTGGGATCAAGTATCGCGAGGAAGGGCTGCAGCAAGAGTCGGACGTTCCGGTGGTAGTGCAGCAAAACACGGTCATGCTTGCAAGCCTGCAATGTGGGAAGGACGTTGTTCCTCCAGAACTCCAGGTCATTCAGGAGGCGTTGCATTTTTGGTAGTAGCGCGATTGTTGGTCTGTTGACTCGGTAGACTTTGCGCTGTATCCGTGTTTCGAAGATGTGTAGCTGTGCGAGGAGGATAAACTGGCTCATGTTGGTAGGGGGGAGGGCTTGTTGCTCTGGAATCTCGTTTGTCAACAGCGTCTCGGGAGGAACGTTAGCCAGCCGGTCGTCATCGTCAATGCTGGAAGGAAGCGGCTGATCGATATCAGAATCTGATAAACTGACAGGGCGACCGAGAGTCCCAGCCAGAATACTCTCAAGTGAGTAGATAGACCAGAAGAGTCGACGTCTCATTTGCGTTTCGAACGTAGGCAATCCGTTGGTTGACGCTGCACGGTGCAAACCAATGTCGGTCACTGTTCGCATTGCAAGGCCAGTCAGATGCCACAGGCCGTTGCGAGGCTCGGACCTCAGGTGGTATAGGATGAGTAAGACCGTCGCTTCAAGATGGTGGACCGAGGACGCTTCCCGCACACTTGCTACGTGCTGCATTGCAAAAACGTAGAATTGCTCAGGCGAAGTGTCCCTGTAGTCTTCGGTGAGGCGAAGATTTAAAGCACCGATCGCGTAGACCATGTACAGCACGAACAGTGTGAACCCATCTGTTTCATACGCCACCGAGGAATACTTCGGCGTACTCCAGTCTGAATTTCTCGTTGCTGGTTTTCCAAGTGTATAGCGGCATCGATGAGCTTCCCAAACATCCGAGCGGAAAAGAAACGGAAAGCGGGGGTGTATTCGACTCAAATACGCCTTGATCAACTTCGCACCCAGTAGTTCCGAAGGTGGTTCTGCCTTATTTGATTGGAGTTCCTGCAAGGTTATTCTTCTTGTAGAGCTACCACCCGTGAACCGCGCCTCCGTGTCATCACTGGCGACAGCAGGTACCCAAAGTGCTTTATTCCAGGCTGTGGCTTGAACCATGCGTCCTAGGTCCGTCGCTAGAGCATACCCTGAGGAGGAACCAACATAAGAGAATGTCTCTGTGTTACCGCTGCCTAGTGAGAGGATACCGACTATATCGGCTACATTGTGCTGAAGTTGTGGAGTCCGTGGTCCTGGGGTCTCAACATCCGATGTTTGTTGACCACGCCCGGTTACCAGTCGATGATCAGTAGGAGACGAGCAAGTTGCTCCTGATTCTTGGCCGTAGTCTCTTCTTGCGGGATGTTGCTGGCGTTGTAATGTTATGAGGCGTGTCTCCAGATACGCCACTTGGTTTTCAAGTGCACGTGTATACGAGCTCCGTTGTATCTCTGATTGCGGTGGCCTACTACAAGTTGAACCCGATTTGGCGCAATTTGAGCATTGTGGATATTCGTTATCACACTAGTTCGGACGGTCAAACATTGCCCAGGTGCGCCTTACAATGGGTACTTGATGGGTCTCTTACTCGTTGCTTCCTCGTCTTACACCTGTCGCAAGCCGTTCGTTGACGTTTTCGTGGATTCCCTTCGTCCAGATCCGGTGAGTGGGAAGCATATGGATGAGTATTGTTCATCGTTTGTCGTAGATATCTTCTACAGATCGGCACTTTGTACGATGGCCAGGACGTAAAGTGGATGCAGCGAGCAATCAAGTTATCACCGCACCTTCTAAGCATTGTTCGTACAAGCAGAGAGGTAGTGTAGGTACCGATTCATTCGCGTCTTTGGCGATAAGGACGTACAGGGATCTGCACCCCAACGAAGACAAGGGGCGACGCTAGGTAGGACGGTACCTACCTACGGTACCTAGCTTATCGCACTACAACAAGGCCACCTGTGCAATCTGGGGATAAGTTCTCGGGCGACACTTCAGGATATTAGACGGTAGTGACTACTTACAACAAGTAATACGCATGGCTGTAGGCCGCTTTTACACTGTCTGACTACCGTAACGTATAGGTACAAGGACAAATTACCCTAGGAGCCTAACAAACCCTCTAACAGGCCCGCGTCAAACTCGAAGGTAGATACGAAGTCATTAACAACTACTTTATTGTCACTCAAACGCAGTAAGAGAATTTAGCACTGATATAGAAGTACCTCTATATAAAATGCTTTCTACCGCGTCTACTGCCCTCCAGCCTTCGAGCCGGGGCGGTAAGGAAATTTCGAGCGGTAATGTTTCGCAATGTCTCTTCGTGTCGCGACCCAAACGCCTTCTTTTTCTGATATGTATTTCATGAACTTCCGAAGGCTTTCTGAACGCCCAGGCTTGCCAGCAATTCGAGAATGAAGAGGTATCGTCATCATCTTGCCCCCTTCCCGGTAAAGACAATCAAATGTGTCCTTTAAATACTCATAGTAAGTATTTCCAGCACTGCTGACGAAACCTGGAAGCATGTGAAACTTTCCATCATTGCCTTCGCACTATTAGCTATCTTAACAGCAGGCTCTGCACAGTTCCGTTACTAACAGTCGTAGTTGTAAGGAACCATAAGCAAGCCTTCCTTCTCCTCGTCGGGCAGCTGCTTCTCCCATGGAAGGTCAATCCAGTACGGCGAATCTTCGTTATACACCTCCGAACTGTAAAGCAATTTATGGCCCATCTCCTTCCACATGATGGGCAGCAGATTCGCCGTATTCGGCGTACCACGCCCGAAGTACGCGCCCACTAAATTGCATGTTAGCATGTAGCATCATTTGTTGAGGAACAACATTACCCGGGAATTCCCCTAAGTCAGGTCAGCAAATGGTACTATTGAAGGGACAACCGAAATTACCCGTTGCTGCCTCTAACGCTTGGCAGGTCTTCTTGATGTACGCCTTGTCTTCTTCCAAAGGATAGTTCCATATGTCGAGCCATCTGTACCCGTGTGCGCCTATCTCATGACCATCTCTTACACATGCTTTGGCAAAGGTAGGATTGATTTCCATCGCCACAGCAATCGCCCAGAGAGTCATGTTCCATCCAAATTCTTTCATCAGACGGTTTATGCGCCACGCACCACAACGGCTACCGTACTCAAAATCTTGCTCGCCATTCAAGTGGCGGTATTCTCTACCGCCACCCGATGGCCCCTTCTCCCAGAGATACTCCTCACTAGTCTTGTCCCCGTCGAGAGGATTTCGCTCCCCGCCCTCTTCATAGTTGAGAACAAAGGACACAGCAATGCGCGCACTGTCTGGCCATTCTATTGACTGACCATACTCTCCAAGTCCTGATGCACCATTAGCCAAGTTGGGCCAAGCTATCCCATCCTAGAATTTACCTTCAAAGTCACGGGGCAGCTGCAAAGACTCTTCAACGTGGACCATGATGATGGATCCTTAGAGGTTGGAGAAGCGTCGGAAGGCTTGAGGCACGATTTGGGCCGAGCGTGGGAAGCGCGACGGGATTACTTTGGCTGCATCTTATACGCCATACGTAACCGCATTTTGATCTGGATTCTCATCGCGCAGTCCACATACGGTAGACCTTGCCTATCGTCTCTGTAATGGAGTGCAGTGACCAAGCACGATTAAGGAATGCCTTATTGGGTTGTCGGGCAGTGGAAGTCTACATCCGACAGCCCCACCTACCTACACCCTGGAACTACTTCTTATCGCCTACATACCTACCTATCGCTCCGTCGGACGTCCCGAAAGGGCTCTCGACAATGACTATCCCAGAGCCTCCGAAAACCGCAAGGGAACGATTTGATACGAAGGTGGAACACTGGGGCTACCGTCGGTGAAGGGCGGCTATTGCGATGCGCGCAAGGGCGGCAGTTCGGCGCGACAAATGATGCATACATACAATAGTACATCGTGTGGCTGCCACGTTTTGGTCCAGCGTTCAAGTTGAAATCGCAGTCTTGATATCAACCATCATGTCTGTCTTTTCTCTCGATGCTGCCCAAGGAAATCCGGTCACATCTGACACTGTGGACAAATTATGCTCGCAGCTCGGAGTCAGTATACAAGATTCGGAGAAGGATGCCTACACTCGCCTGTTGGCTGTCTTCCACGATGCCAGCGAGCAACTCATGGCGATGGATTGTAACATAAAGCTCTCATTTCGACGAATCCTCGTGCTCCACTAACAGCGAGACGCAGATTATGTTCCGCAAGTCGACCAAGAACGGTTTCCAAGGGAGAACGTCCATTTCCCCGAAAAATCTAGAAACTCGCACGGCGCATGGGCATGGAGATGTCGAGTTGTAGATAAGCAAGCTAAGAGTGGGAAACTTCAGGGCAAGAATTTTGCTATCAAAGACAACGTTGCGGTTAAAGACGTGCCGATGCTCCTTGGTACCAACTTCATCGAGGGATACGTGCCAAATTGCGACGCAACAGTCGTTACACGAATTCTTGAGGCAGGAGGCGAGATCTCAGGCAAGGCCGTTTGCGAGAACATGTGCCACTCAGCCACAAGCCACTCCTCCGGCACCGGTGTGGTAGAAAGTCCATTCGCGAAAGGGTACAGCTCCGGTGGTAGCTCGAGTGGTTCGGGTGTGCTTGTCGCCCTCGGCGAGGTTTGGGGTGCGATCGGTGCAGACCAAGGCGGGAGCATACGCGTGCCAGCAGCCAACTGTGGTATCGTTGGAATGAAGCCTACTTTTGGGCTTGTGCCATACACTGGTAGCGGAAGCAATGAGCCAACGAACGATCACCTGGGCCCCATGACTCGGACAGTATTGGACAATGCTGTATTTCTCGAAGCTATTGCTGGTAGCGACAACATTGATGACCGGTCTTTTGCTGCGCCGCGTCCATCCAGGATCCCACAATACAGCTCAGTTCAGACCTTATCGGGCGACAAGCCGCTTTCTGGGAAGAAGTTTGCTATCATTACTGAGTCACTCTCAACACCAGCAACAGATCCTCGCGTCGTCTAAACTTTCAAGGTGGCAATATCAAGATTCGAAGCGCTTGGTGCGACCGTAGAGGAAGTTTCAATACCGATACATGCCAAGGGAGCAGCAATCTGGACCGGCATCAGCAAATTTGGAGGCTTCCTTGCAAAGACCTCAGGCTCATTTGGCCGAAGAGGTCACCAGATGCTCAGTCTCAACGCTCTTCTCCATCCAATGGCGCAGGAAAATTGGGACCAGGCCTACGTCTCAACGAAGAACATCTACCTGAATGGTCTGTACGCGGTACAAAACTTTCCATTACTCCTCGCGAAAGCCACGAACCTGCCCCGTCAGCTGCGAGATGCGTACGACGCAGCGCTCGACTCATACGATCTTCTTCTGACGCCGACGCTACCTTACGTTGCTTCTAGCCATGCAGCACCTGATGCTGCACCCCTTGAGCAGATGAAGAAGCAAGTCGGATTGACGTCCAACACAGCGCCATTCAACCAAAGCGGCCATCCAGTGTTGGCCATGCCCATTGGATTGTTGCCGTTGGTTGAAGGACCGGGCGTGAAGGACAATGTCAAGTTGCCGGTCAGCATGCAGATAATAGGAAAGTGGTGGGAAGAGGTGGCGGTTTACGAGGCCGCTTTTGCATGGGAGAAGTCGAATGATTGGAGAAAGATGTGAGCAGTGTACGGTACCGAAAGATGGTCAGCAGATACTGGGCCCCTGGACCAGTCTCTTCTGGAATTAGTGTCCACAATGCGTATCGCCGCTTCTCGGACCCTCTGCTCATCAGAATGCTGATTGTTTCATACCGCGGTGGTCGACAGGAAAAACTGAATTTACGTAGTCAATGAATTTCAGGATATACTATTAGATAATACTTCTATTACTGTATCATATGTTGAGTTCTACAGGGTGAGGTGTGCTCCAAAAGTCCAGTTTTCTGTGTCAGCCACTGTGCACCCAGATGATGGCGTCTACGCAATGTACTTCCTGATCAACAAATTCCCGATTTCGTTATTTTTCTTCTCTTTCTTCTTCTTTCCATGAATCACTGTGGGTTAGCATGGGAGTGCTGCAGTAAGAGGCAGGTGGTAGTGCGCGAGCACGCGATCGTTTCACCGACATTCCGCCGAAATGAATTTTGCGGGCGAAGCAGCGGAAGCAGCAAGACTACAAAGTATCGGTAACTGGAGTGGGTAGGTACCTAGCGGATGTAGCGGATCGGACCGGTTTCCAGGAACGCACCAGCATTGTGGAGGGTCGAGCGCAGCCGTTTGCATGCAAGTGGTGCGCATTTGTCATGAAGCCATGGACATAGGTACGTTCACGTTATCTGGGCCTTTTGGGAATGCGGAAGTTTTCCGTGTATTACTGGTCAAGTGAGGCTCAGGGTGCTGGTGTACCTTCCCGGATCAGGAAATGGGAGAAGTTGCGTTACGATGGTATAGAATGGAAAGATGCGCCAATATTAGTTGCTCGGGTTGTTTCGTTTCCTCTTGCACGTGCAACAATCGTCCGTTTATTCAAGATGCGGTCGTCGATCGCACTCGCCCTTTCAACTCTCGCAGCCACTGCGCTCGGCACCAGTTACGAGAACCGCACTCTTGATGAGATTCATCAGGCTGCTCTAAAGGAAGGAGATGTCGTCACCCTCTGGCACGGAGGTGATGAGAAGACCCAGCAAGATCGCTTGAAGAAGGCCTTCGAGGAGCGCTTCCCCGGAATCACCCTCAACGTGACTGTCGATCTCTCCAAGTACCATGACGGACGCCTCGATGACCAGCTCGCCAACAAGAACGTCTACGTTGACAGTATCATTCTGCAGACACTGCACGATTACCCTCGCTGGAAGGATGAGGGCGCTCTTCTGAACTACAAGCCCCGCAACTTCGCCAACGTCGCATCAGAGTTCAAGGATCCCGAGGGCGCCTACTACGGTTATGCCATCTTAGGGTGGAGTACTTCCTGGAACACCGTCAAATACAATGGCAGCCTCGCCGACTTCTCCGATGCGCTCTTGCCCGAATTGAAGGATAAGCTGATATTCACATATCCTAATGACGACGACGCCGTTCTGTATGCTTTTGATCTTGTGTAAGTGTTTAAACCCTATTATTCTATTCATCAAACCGTCATACTCACTAACACTCACTCAGCGTCAAGAAACTCAGTGTCAAATGGTTTGATGCTCTCATTGCGCAGAACCCAACCTGGGTACGAGGGAGCGCCACCCCCGGAGATCAGCTCGCCTTGTCCAATACCTCTTACGTCGCCTCCTTCGCCAGTGGCGGATCCAGTGGCCCTAACAAAAACACCTCACGACCGACGGATGCGCCATTTGTCACCTGGCCGCAGACGGCAGCCATCCTGAAAGATGCTCCTCACCCCGAGGGGGCCAAGTTGCTCCACAACTACATTCTCAGCGATGAATGGCAGTTTGCCAGGACAGGGTGGACAGTAAGGACTGATGCTCCGGCTGATTTCCCAAACATCTTCGAAGAAAAGAACACCAACGTGACCAACTTCCTTCCCTGGATGCTAGACAGGCCCAACGTCGAGAGGATTCGTTTTTGGTATGAGACGAGGCTTGGGACTGCGCAGGGCATAAGCCCTCTTGATGATGATTTGTAGATGCGAAGAAATTCAAATGTAATGCGGGGCGTGGAAAGTGTCAATTCTGTAGATAGCTTTTCCCGTAGAAAACAAATGGAAAGATGCCCCAATCTAGTAATCCGCCCAGTCAGCCAATTAAGCTGAACTATAAGGCTCACTTACAAAGTCTCGAGGCTGAAGGCCTCAACGTTGCTGAGTTCGCCCGAAGCAGAGGACGCACAAGTAACTGAGGCTATAAGCATGGCAAGGGGTTATAGAAATCTTATTTCGAGGGGGGTAATGGAGAGAGAGAGAAAGGGTTCAAGCTGTCTACTGGAAAAGTGACAAGATATCTGTTACAACTTGTAAGCATTTCCCTACCTATTTTACGGAGCGAAGTGACTGAAGACTTTGAGACTTCAGGCTAATGCCCAGGAAGAACTTCTGTTCTATGTCATGTGGAAGGTCATACGGCATCATGGTGGTACGCAACGTCGTTCCTAATCTGTATAACTGTGGGACAGACGCTAGAGTGTGGACCGACTGCTTCGAAGTGAACTGACCCTAGTGCAGCACACTGCACTTAATCTCGTATAATTGGCCTAAGTAGGAGCAACTCAGAAGTCACACACCGTACTCAGACTTTTAACCCGACGCACGTCTTATACCTAGGACACATGACGCTCGCGTGCCGCCTCCAAAAGAAGTGTCGCGGGACACAAATGCGAATACCATCGACGCATCGCGCAACATACTCGTTGCAATTATCTGGAGAAAGGGTTCCGGTATATGAGGGGGTGGCAGTAATGTTGGCGAAGGATGCCGCGTCGCGTGCACGAACATCGGACATCTGGCGGTCCGGCACCGCCACAGCACGCTAAGAGGCCACCCCTTACGTCAACCAAGGCCGTGGCATCTTGGGGCCTGTTCGGTAGACGTGATCTGGAGGCTTGATCTCATCTCGATTACTAGATCCAGTTAGGCTCATATTAAGATCACGCCGTGTTTAGTTCAAGCGTAATCTTAACGTTATAAATAGAAGTCTAATCTAGGAGTAATTAACTAGCTAAATTAAACTCTACTAGTGCTAATAGGATCTACGTTTATACCTATTTAAGCGCGAGATTATAAGTTAAACTAAATATAAAGTTAAGAAGTCTATCTTACCTAATCTTAGAGCTTTTTAATACTGCAATGCTTAGTAGAAAGGCCCTTATAAGCGTTATAGAAGTGTTAATAGCGACAACTTTAGTGTTAATTAACGCTATAGAGAGGACCGCAGCTCTACCTATAGGCGTAAATAAATGCGTAGAAGATATATGCCTAGGTCTAGCTTAGCTAGCTAGGTGCCTTATTAATAACCTATATCTATATAAGGAGACGTAACTCTAGCGGAGCACCTTTAAGGCTCTTATTACTTACTATAAATAACATATTAAGGATAGCTAATAAATTAAGGTTAAGGAGTGTTAAATCTAAAAGGGTAGCTAATCCTAAAGGGTTAAGGTTAGTTCTTAGGTAAGAGTACTTACAGAAGGTAGAAGGTTTTATTAATATAATAGTATCTTATAAAGTATAATAAGTTAATAATTTAGTCTACTAGAATCTAAACAATAGATTAATAAACAGATTAAATATAAGTATAGAGAGCCTATTCTCGCGTTCCTATATACTAAGTAGTCCCACACATCCCAGAATCCTATATGTCCTAGAGTCCTATATATCCTAGAGTCCTATATATTCTAGAGTCCTGTGCGGGCGAGTCCCACGCGTCCTAGAGTTCCTATATAGGCGAGGCCTGTGCAGTCCTTAGGACCCTTAGAACCTATAACCTATTACCTAACTGCCTAGTTAGCTAACTCTAGTAGACTAGTAGTCTAATAAGCTCGTACCCTACTACTTACGCATAGCTAGATCCTAATATTATTTTCCCCCTCTAAGCTTAATGTCCTTATAAGTTAACTACTTATAAAGTTATTATCTTATTCTATTTAATATTGCTATAGTTAAGCTAATTATCTTAAAAAAGACTATATTTTTATAATAATTACCTATTTATACTATGCTAAGAAGAAATATACTTATTATCTTTCTTCTTTACACTCTTAGTGTACTAACTATATTAAATAAAGAAACTAGAAGTGTAAGCCTAAGGAGATCCCTTTACTAGATTATTTAAAAATAAATACTAAAATAGAGAGGTTAGAAAAGTTAGAGGCTAAAGAAGAGGTAAAGCTCTATATTAAAAAAGAGCTAGCTAAAGTAGCTCTCCTTTACGCCTATTAGGCGCAAGAGAAGATAGTGTGCTTATATAATTAATAAAAGAAATTACATTAGAAGAAATAAGAATTATTTAATTATAGTATAAGTACTATAAATAAGTTAGAAGCGCTTAAGGCGTAAAAGGAGTTAGTATAAACTACTACGTTAATAAATCCTAACACGCTGTTAGGCGCTAAAGTAATTAACTAGTCTATTTTATAGGCTAGCCCCTATACTAGTAGTAATTCCTAGGTGCGTCCTAGTTGTTTCTAGTAGAATTCCTTAATCTTTTACTAACAGTTTCCTAGATTGTTCTTTAGTTCCTAGGTGTTTTCGCTATATAGGTAACCTTTCTACTTAATAAGGTATGTGTTATCGTGCTAATTATATTCTAGAATTCTTTTAACCTTAAATTTATTTTCTTCCTTAGTCTAGTAGTAGAAGGTGGTTTTAACTAGTGTATTAGGGTCTACTAGTTCTAGTAGTAATACGTGAAATACTAGGTGTATCTTTGCATCTAGCGGTAGTTCTAACTTATAGTTTACTAGTAATATTTACTTAGAAATATAAAATAGTCTAACCTTAATATAATCTAGTTTCTTGTGTTTTTTTTTCTAAGTTTAAAGGTTCTTTGTAAGTAGATATACTTTATCCCCCTTCTTTAGCTAAGGTGCCATTTTTCGTTTTCTATTTTAATATAAAATTAATTACTATTAAGCTTTTTTAAGGTTCTTTTAGAGTTGTTAGTGTATTTTTGTTAAATCTAAGAGGGTAGCTAGTCCTAAAGGGTTAAGGTTAGTTCTTAGGCAGGAGTACTTACAGAAGGTGGAAGGTCTTATTAATATAATAGTATCTTACAAAGTATAACGTGTTAATAATTTAGTCTACTAGAATCTAAATAATAGATTAATAAATAGATTAAATATAAGTATAAGAAACTTATTCTCACGTTCCTATATACTAAGTAGTCCCACACATCCTAGAATCCTATATGTCCTAGAGTCCTATATGTCCTAGAGTCCCATATATCCTAGAGTCCTGTGTAGGCGAGTCCCACGCGTCCTAGAGTTCCTATACAGGTGAGGCCTATGCGGTCCTTAGAACCCTTAGGACTCGTGACCTATTACCTAACTGCCTAGTTAGCTAACTCCAGCAGACTAGTAGTCTAATAAGCTCGTGCCCTGCTGCTCACGCGCGGCCGGATTCTAACAATTTTCTTTATATTTTCTACTATATTAATAGCTTCTTTTGCTTTAATTATTATAGGAAATTGTTAATTAAAGAGATATAGGTGTCTTCTATAGTTTACATAGAATAGTGTATATCCTAATACTACTAATACTTTGTTATTATAGGCTAACTGTGCTATAGGTAGTAATAAAACCTAGTTATTCTTCTAACTATTATAGTAGATGCGTAGGTACGTTTCTATAGTTTGGTTTATACGTTCTATTTGTCTGTCTATTTATAGATAGTAAGCTATTAATAGTTTTTATTTCGTTCTAAGTAGTGCTATAAGCGTTATCTAATAATTTAACGTGAAGAGCTTGTCTCTATTACTAATAATTATTTTTAGGATTCTATAGTGTCTAACTAGTTAGTCTAGGATAAGAAAAGTAAGTTCCTTTACTATTATTCTTTTAAGACATGGAATAAGCTTAATATACTTAGTTAGTTAGTAGACTATTACTAGTATACTGTTGTATTTAATTCCTATTATTAGATCTTTAGAGTTTAGAATTCCTGTAATAAAATCTATAGCGATGTTTTCCTATAGTGCTGTTAGTATTCTAATTGCTTATATCTCTCTATATTTAAAATATATACTATATTTGTTTCTCTAGTATTCTGCACATTTATAGATATAAGTTATTATAGCTTCTTTAATTCCTTTAAAGGTGTAATTCCTTTAGATAAGTTCTATTATCTTTGTGATACCTAGGTGTCCATATATAGGGTTATTGTGGTATTATTAGATGATCTTAGTCTATAGATATTCTAGAACTTCTTAGTTAATTACTAAAAGTTAATTTAGTTCCACTATTAGTTCTAGAGATCTATCTTTAGCTTTACAAAAGATTATAGAGAAGGTTTTTGCCTTTTCTCCTACTAGATTACTTTATTAGCTAAGAGCGTCTGCTCTGCCATTTTCTTTCCTAGCTATATAGATAATTTTAAACTTATACTACCTAGTAGTTTATAACTATCTTTATTGTTATAGCGTAAGTTCTTTTATCGTCGTGAACCTTAGAAAGTTCTTATAATCTATGTAGATTTCTAGTGTTAAGTAACTAAGCGTATAAATCCTCTAGTGCTTTAAAGCTTTAATAATAGCGTAGAGTTCTTTATTATATACGTTGTATCGTGTTTCAGCGTTATTAAATTTATATAAGTAATAGGCAATTAGGTGCTATTTACTATTACGTTCTTATTTAGCGTAGGCGCCTAGCGTAAGATTGCTAGCGTCTGTTTTAAAGCGTAATAGTTCATTACTTCTAAAATAAACAAGGATAGGTTCTATAATACATACTATCTTAAGGAGTTAGAATAACATTCTGCACTTATCTATCTATTTAAAGGGTACGTCTTTCTTTGTAAAATTTATTAAAGGTATTGTAACTTTTATATAATCTTAGATAAATTATTAATTAAATCCACAGAATTTTAAGAATTCTTAGATATTCTTGGCTATCTTTAGTATTAGCTAGTTCTTAATATATTTAACTTTACTTAGTGCTATCTCAATTCCTTCTATAGTAATAATATGTCCTAGGAATTTAAGTTATTTAACGTTAAACTTATATTTCTTAAATTTAATATAAAGGCATGCTTTGTCTAGTGCTTCTAGTACTATCTATACGTGCTTAGTGTGGTCTAATTTGTTTTTAGAAAAGACAAGGATATTGTCTATATACGTAATAATAAATATGTCTAGATGTTTATAGAGTACGTTGTTAATAAGTGCTATAAAAGCTGCTAGTGCATTTGTAAGTCTAAATAGTATAACTTTATACTTAAATAGTCTGTAGCGTAATTAAGACGCTGTTTTCTATTCTTTACCTTTCTTAATTTGTATAAGGTGGTAACTGTCTCTTAGATCTATTATTATGAATATCTTAGCTTAAGATAGTTAATCTTGTAACTCTATAATATTTAGTAGTAGATATTAGTTCTTTATTATTATATTGTTAAGTTATTAGTAGTTAACGTATAGTCTGTCTAATCTATCCTTTTTCTTAATAAACATAAAAGGGCTTACTGCTAGTAACTTTAATAGTTATATATATTCTTTCTTAAAGTTTATCTTAATAAAATCACGTTCTTTAAGGAGTTCTTCTCCTATCTTACTATATAGTAATCTAAAGGGTAGCGTCTTCCCTTCTTCTAGGTCTATTATAAGATCTTAGGGTTAATATTCTAGTAGGTTTGCTTTTCCTTCCTTCTCTATAAACATGTGTGTCTATTTCCTATACTCTCTTAGTAAAGTGAGGGGTATACTATTATCTTTCTTCTTACGCTTCTTAATCTAGTAGTTCCTGCTAGTGTCTACTAAGGTATATTTCTATTTTTTAACTATCTATTATAGTATTATATTGTTAATAACTCTTTTATCTACTATTATTTTTAGTTAATACGTAGGCTTTGCTTATAATATATAATTATAGCGTTTAAATAATATTTTCTTTGTACCCTAGTTAATCTGCGGGTTGTGTATTATTAACTAAGGTAATTCTAAGACTAACTTATACTTAGATCCTAGTAAGACATCTAAAGTAAGTTCCTCTCTATATCCTTAGACTATTATTATAGTAGTAACCTCCTAGTATATCTAAGGTGTCTTAGGCATTAGGGATCTATTTGCAATATAAATAATATAGAGTACTTCTTTCTCTAATATTATAAGTTCTGCTTATCTTACTATCTAATAAGATATAAAGTTCTTTCTTACTCTTAAGTCTATAAGAGCTTAAGCCTATATTCCTTTAAGCTATACTAGTAGCTTAACTAATACTATGCTTACTATAGCATTTAATTTAATAAAAGTGTCTTTTTATCTAAGTTTAAACCTAAAAAAGACATTTATTTATATAGGTTATAGTTAAGTTCTAGTGCCTAGTATGCGTTTCTAAGCATCTACTTCTATTATTATTCTTAAGTATATAGCTTATGTAGATTATCTTCTTCTTCTTTCTATAAAGATGTTCTTCTATTTTTCCTCCTATAGTCTTTACTATTCCTGTGTACTAGTTAAATTAGTAGTTCTATTATTACTTCTTATATAGGGTAGTTTATAAAGCTGTCTAAATATTTAGCTATATAGTAGTATTTACAGTCTTAGTTTAGACACGTATACTAGTATAGTTGTATATAGTCTCTGTTAATAAGTATATTATAGTATTTGTTACCCTTTAGCATAAGGTAAGGAAAGTATTTTACTTATTATTTATCCTAGAGGTGTTTATCGCAAGCTATAATAGAGTAGTCTATCTATATCTATCTACAGCGTAGTTTCCTTTTAGGTTATTTCTTATTCTCCTCTTTTTCCGCCTTATATTATGCGTATGTTAGTTCTTCGCAATACATCTACATATAGAATTAGTATGTAGGATTTTAGTAGTCTAGGTAGTACTTTAGTACGTAGTCTAACTTCTTATTTTTATAGAGTTATATTCCTTTTAGTGCCTAGTAGGGTTCTATATAGTCCTAAACATTTAGTTTATACTTAGGTAATATAGGGTTATCTTCTTCCTGCCTACTTTGTAGGTAAAGAGTAGGAGATTTTAGTATCTCTTCTATATTTTCTATATTATAGTATACGTTAGAGTTGTCTTCTAGATCTTTGTATAGTTGTGAGTTAGGTAAATCTAATTGCTTACTTTACTTTAGTATAACGTATTAGTAACTAAATAGCGTTATAATAACTTCCTATTCTTTATTAGGTTCTTAGTCCTTAATAGTTAGTACATTTAACTTAGTTTAATAGACTTTATTCTTTAATTTATAGTTCTTAGCTATATAGCCTAGTTTACTACATATAAAGTATTTACAGGTCTTAGTTATTAATTGTTAGCTTCTATTAGAGACGCGTTTATTAGGCTGCTTAAGGCCTATTCTTCCTCTTTTTCCTTTGCCTAAGTAGTTAAACTAGACATCTTTTATTAGTTTATATCTCTAGTAGTTCTTTAGCTATTACTTTTAGATAATTCTAATAGGGTTCTTATAAACTACTTTTGCTAGTTGTCTAAAGCTTATCGCCCTAGAGTTTTAGTAGAGCTCTTATTGCAATAAAAACTACTCTCTATTAATTCTAATAGTTTCTTTATACAGTTCTTTAAGGTTAGTAATTTATACACTACTACGTAAGAGTTCCTTATATAGTTTCTATTTAAGTTCTTGTTTATACATATCCTAAAAAGATTTATTATTCTAGTTAAGTTATACAGCGTATCTATAAAACTTAGCTATATACTTAGCTACTAGTTATTTCTAAGTTATAGTTTAAATCTTTACTTTTATAATAGAGTCCTTATTAGTGATCTTAAAGAATTATTTAAGGCATTTCTTAAAGTTATTATAATTCTTAATAATATTAACTATATTAGCGTGCTTATTCGCGTAATTATTGTTATTATTGTTATAGTCTATTCCTAGGTACTTTTTAAGGTAAAAATAGATCTATAATTCTATATCTCTTTATATAGATATCGCTGCAAAGATAACCTTTTTTTTATTTTTAAGGGGTTTATTTAAGTTAAAGAAGTAGAGGTTTAACTAGAGAATCTAGACGTTAGTTTAAGATTATTTACTAAAGTAGAGATTAGGTTTATACACTTTACTACTATTTTTTATAGGAGTAATCTTAGCAGCACCTAAAACTATAGAAGAGGTAAGAGTTTGTAAAGTACTTATATTAAAGGTGTTTAAGATATTAAATCTAAGAAAGTAGCTAATCCTAAAGGATTAAAGTTAGTTTTTAGGCAGGAGTACTTATAGAAGGTAGAAGGTCTTATTAATATAATAGTATCTTATAACGTGTAATAAGTTAATAATTTAGTCTACTAGAATCTAAATAATAGATTAATAAATAGATTAAATATAAGTATAGAGAGCCTATTCTCACGTTCCTATATACTAAGTAGTCCTATACATCCCAGAATCCTATATGTCCTAGAGTCCTATATGTCCTAGAGTCCTATATGTCCTAGAGTCCTATATGTCCTAGAGTTCTGTATGGGCGAGTCTCACGCGTCCTAGAGTTCCTGTATAGGCAAGGCCTGTGCAGTCCTTAGGACCCTTAGAACCTATGACCTATTACCTAACTGCCTAGTTAGCTAACTCCAGTAGACTAGTAGTCTAATAAGCTTGTGCCCCGCTGCTCGCGCGCGGCCGGATCCTAATAAGGAGAAAGTACTTATATTTCTATACATCTACGCATAAGGAGCTAGGTGGCGAGAAGCTAAACACTACTATAGGCACTTGCTAAGTACAATTACTATATATATATATAGAGATTTTGCTTAACTTTTGTTAATATTAGTAATAACTTTTATAAAGTCCTTACTATAGTCCTTTTACTATACCTAGAAGTTATATATTTGCCCTCTAGCGCCTGCCTAGAGGCTATATATAATAACCTAAAATATATACCTTTTTTTAAGGACTGTGTAGGAGCTCTTAATAGGTTAAACTTTAAAGTCTACGTGCTAGTAGATAACTCTAAATAATATAAGAATTACTATAAATATTTTTTCTAAAACGTATTAGTGGCTATTAACTTTAATATAAACTTTATATACGTTTTAGCTAGCTAAGAGGGCAGCGCTTATAATACCTAGGTACTTATAGATGCTTATTAACAAAGATTTATAGCTTCTCTAGGCAAATATTACCTAGTAGACGCTAGGTATACAAATAGCGATATAACGCTTATACTATATCGTGGCGTACGCTATTACTTTTAAGAGATAGCGCAGCTGCTAGATAGTAGGCCTTAAATAGTAGAGGAGCTGTTTAATTACTAGTATAGTAGTCTTTAAAATATTATTAAGTGTACGTTTAGCGTCTTTAAGTGTTGTTAGAGGATTTTTAATAGGTCTTATAAGTTTAATATTATAACTTAGGTTAAGCTTATATACGCTCTTATAGCTATACACAATCTAATTAATTAAATAGGTAGTGTAGATAAGGACTTTAAGCAGCTACCTATGTACGCTAGTAAATAGCATAAGAACTTTTTTTAAGAGGTTGCTATTGTAGAGGATTAACGCCTAATAAATTAGCTTTTAATAAAGGAGGAGTAGGAGTCGCAGCGTAAGGAGATAGCGGAGGAGATATAGGCGTTATATAAATAAGTAATTTAAGAAAGTAAGGTGTAGGAGAGAAGGCGTAGGTTACTAGAGTAGTAATACTATAAAGGATAAGTAAAACACTAACTAGTATATAGACTACTATTGCTAGTCTTAGCGCGTCGCGCTAATCTACTTTTATATACTTATTAACTTTCTACAGAAACTCTATAACTTACTTCTTCTTTTTTAACTTACTATTACCCTTTTAAGTTAGCCTAATAGCGTATAGCCGTAGCTACTTATCGCGTAGGACACCTAGCTACTTATTTACCTTATTCTTTACCTAGGTTTTCTACACTAATTAAAGCTTAAGACTTAGATAGAGCTTAGCGATAAAAGGCGACTTAAAACACTTAGTAATTAGCATCTTTAAGCAGTAATTTAGGACGCTGTATATTCTTATAAAATAATTAATTACCTCCTACTAGAGATCTTTTAATAGAGCTTCTACTAATCTTTTAATTTCTATAGCTATATTACTAACCTACTTACTTAACTTATTAGCTAAAGTTATTTTTTTATAAGATCTCTCTACTATAGTTAACGTCTCTATATGCCTTTTATAAGGCCCTAGAGTCTTTGCTTTATTACTATTCTCTTTACTATTACTTTTAACTATTACTATAATTAATTAATTAATATCTTTTACCCTAGCTCTATTAGTAATTACGCTGTTAAATAGTTACTAGTGTAGGTTTTTATACGCTAAAAGCTTTATATAATATTTTTAAGTGTCTAGGTATTTCTTAAAGTACTCTATTAGCGCCTAGCTATCTTCTATAATAACGCTAAACTTGTTTATAGTAAATCTAGAGAGGTTATTTAGCTTTTACTAGACTTTCTAGTCTGCCTTATAGCTATTATAGCGATTTTTATACTACTAGATAGATAACACTACGCTTAGTAAAGACACTAAAGCTACTTTTTTAGCTACTACACGCTACGCTATTACTTTATAACTAGTATCTACACATTACCTATAGTCCTTTACCTACTCTATAAGCGCTAAGAGGAGCGTCTTAATTATATATAGTAACTATAAACTCTAACCCTAGCTCCCTCTAGGCGTTAGCAACGCTATAAATATTAATAGAAACAACGCTAGCGTCTATAATAAAAGAAAGAAAGTTAACATTAGTAATAAAGTAGGTGTTAAGCTCTATAAGAGCTCTTATAACGCCTTATACGCTAGAGTACTTAGAGTTAGTATAGAGGATTAATTAATAATAATACTAAAGTTTAATAAGATAAGACTTTTAGATAGGTAGTTACTAAATATAGGTTAATCTAGGTACGTTAGAAGCGGGTCTTTAGAACAATTTGTATAGCTACACTAACAAAAAATTCTACGCCAGCGCTTTACTGAAACCGGGCGAGATCAAGCCCAGATCACGATTTGAGATCACGCCCACCGAACAGGCCCTTGGACAACTGCTCGAGTACCAAAATCATTATCCGTCCAAGAGCCAAGCAAACTTGCCGATCCTCTGGCACGAATCACGACTATTTCCTTGAACAAGGGTACCGGCAGTGCTTGCTGAACTGTGGACATCATTGCAATACCCAGCAACCCCTCTGCTTGGATTCTGCCATGTCCAAGGCTACAACCATAACGGCACCTATAGCGTCGGCGATGAGATCACGACTGCATGCGAGGATTGGCCTTGCATACATACATGTGCGTGTACAACGCCCTGACCCAGACCAGGGAGCCGGGTACTTTCAAGCCATCGATCTGAGGAAGAAAATTGCTTTTCATCAACACTTAGCAAGAACTGCGTCCTTGTGTAACCCGTCATGTAGAACCGGATTCTTCGAGCGTGCGGATATCATTGTTTCATCAGAATCAGAAGATATAGACGGTAGACTCAACAGCTGCCCGAAGCGAGATGAGCCACCGGAGTCCTTGCTATCTCTCCCTTTTTTGAGCGCAGTACCGTATTGGCGAGCTGAAAACATCCATTTTACCGTCAATAATCCTAAGGCTTAGGTTGAGCCTTCCGTTCGAGCGGTGTCTTACAGTGTGGTCCCAAGACTTCGCAGCCATGGCGTGTTTGGCATACCCCGTGGGGTACAGCGCCATCCTTTGACGCATATAAGAACCCAGACGATCATCTCTTCGCATCCATATCTTTTCAACACTCGCATCAAGCGAATTAAATGCTGGGCCTACACTCTCAACAACCTCGCTTTGACCCCAGCGTCATGTCTTCCGACAGCAGAAAGTCGAGCCAGCATACCAAGACAGGAAATCCAATTGCCACACCGCCGCAACAATATGAGAAAGTGGAGCTTGAAGATGCTGTGATACCGCAAGTAGATGCAGCGACGGAAGCGAGACTCTTGAGGAAACTCGATTGTCGAATCATCCCCATGCTATGCTGGGTCTACTTGATGAACTTTATGGATCGAGGTACGCTCGCTTGCACCGGGCAAAGTGCCGCAGCTTACATGACCAGTCAACATCGGAAATGCTCGTCTATACGGTCTTGAGGAAGATCTCGGTCTCGTCGGCAGCCAGTATCAGATCGCTGTCGGCATTCTCTTCGTCACGTATTGTGTGCGTCAAAGCCCGCCTTCTTCTTCATACATCGCTCACTGATCTCTCGCAGCTCTTCGAGACTCCGTCGAATCTAATCATCAAGAGACTCCAACCGGCCAGATACCTCGGCGGCCTCCTCTTCGCCTGGGGCATGGTCGCCACCTTCTCCGCCTTCGTGCAGAACTTCGCCGGCCTCGTCGCCTGCCGTCTTCTCCTCGGAGCCTTCGAAGCAGGTCTATTCCCCGGCGTCATCCTCTACCTCTCCATGTTCTACAACAAGAAGAGCCTCTCGTTGCGCAACGCCTGGTTCTACGGGACCTCGGCGATCGCCGGCGCCGTCGGGGGCCTCGTCGCGTACGCGATCGGCGAACTCGACGGCGCCAGGGGATGGTCAGGCTGGCGCTGGATCATCATGATCAACGGCGTGCCGACGGTGCTGACGGCCGTCGTGGTCCCCTTCGTGCTACCCAACAGCCCCGAGACAGCGAAATTCCTCACCGAGGAGGATCGGGCGAACCTTGTGCGGCTGCGCGAGGCGGAGGTGGGCCAGACGAGGAATGCACAGGTCCTGACGAGAGAGGATGTCATTGCTGGTGCGAAGGACTGGAAGACGTACGCTTTTGCCATTGGGCAGTTCACGGGCTTGACTATGCTGTACAGCTTCAGTGTCTTCTTGCCTACCATTATCGACGGCATTGGCGGAGGCTGGTCAAGGCAGGTCGTGCAGGCGCTCACGGTGCCGGTATATGTGTCTGGTGCAGGTGTCTACCTCTTCTGTGCTTGGTACAGCGATCGCATCCAGCAGAGGGGTATATTCATTATCGGAGGATACCTCGTCAGCATGGTGGGATACATCCTGCTCATCATCAACCAAGGTGTCGGCGTCAGCTTCGCAGGATGCTTCATCGTCGCCTTTGGGTTGTGGACGTCGACCGGTCTCGCCTTCTCTTGGATCTCGCTGAATAACCCGCGGTACGGGAAGCGTGCTTTCGCAAGCGGCATGCAGATTACTATTGGTAATGCCAGCGGTGTGTCGGCTCCATTCTTGTTCAGCACCGACTACGCGCCTACGTACTTCCCGGGGTATGGTGCGACGATTGGGCTGCTGTGCTTGGGGCTCTGCATCTACACGAGCCTATATATCTGGTTCAGGAACGCGAACAGCAGGAAGCTTGCAGGCAAGGAGGACTGGAGGATTGAAGGGTTGTCGGAACAGGAGGCGAAGGAGCTGGGCGAGCACAACCCTGGTTACCTGTACACGATTTGATGGGGGAATGGAAGGGGGAACGAGAACAGAGACACACAGGGAGACGGTTTGGAAAGATCGCATGGTTCTATTCGTCCCGGAAATAATAACACCATGTGAAGATAACATATACAGTGAAGCTCCATTCATTCATTTTTCTTCTCCTATTCATCAGGAGGGTTTTATCCCTTCCCATCTACATAGTTCATCCAGAAAGTGAGCGAAAATAAGGATGTACGAAGTCTAAGACGCCAGAGTGGGCAAAGGGTGCACGTTGAGTGACAGCGGTCCGCCGAATAGCTACTCGTGGTTTTTACAAAACCATAACAAGCCTATCAGTCCCATGAGCTTTTTGTTCAATGATAGAAGTTCAGCGCCATGAAACGAGGAAATCGTGCTACGCAGATTCTAGATTGGAAGCTTGAGATATCAAGTTCATCGAGGGTGTTCCAGTGATTGAGCTGGAAGTAGCAAAAGCCCGACAGAGCTTGAGAACAGCTCTCCGGAAAGGACTAGGAATCTTGTCTTGTTGATTCCAGAGTGAAGAAGTTCATGATGGGCGCATCTAGTTGCACAGCACAAGTCCATCATTGTTTCGACACTGGAAAAACAAAACCGGCTGCCCGCAATGCGCTGTTGCATACGTCCAATTCCGAAGATGCACACGGAGTTATTCGTTTCAGATCTTTGAGCAGTAGCAATAGTCGTTGGTGAGGCATGTCTGTCGTCGATAATGGGGGTTAAACGGGGTCCATCTGGAGGCACGTGGTGTGACATCATCGGCCCAACGTGACCATCATCAGAGAAGACAGAGTACCAACGCGAACAGGCAGCAACACCAAATACTATACCCACGCTACTGACCGTATTCAGTTACTAGAAGCGCTGAACTTGTGGCCTCAACACAATCGAAGACCTGTCCACAACCATATTTGCCCTCCTACATTCAAAGGTCGAACACTGCAGCAAACATCTTCCAGCCCACGACGAAACTCCATATTGTACTTCAATACGCTCTGTTGCGAAGCGCAGCACTCTCCACACGCCACTACAACCATGCCACCCATCCAACTCCACAGAAACGAACCCATAACCGCCGCAAAGCCCACCGGAACCACCCCCCAAACCGCTTCCGCCACGCCTCTAAACCCACCACCAACACGCACTACACCCGCCTCCACCCCTGCAACCACAACCGCAGATGCCTCCCTCCCGCCGCCGCCCCAGCCGGGTGCCCGCCCCCTCGTTCCTACGGCGTCGCCAAATACCTACACGCCCAGCGACGCCCCGCCCGCGCCCCAGCCAGGCTACACAGCAACGCACCTCACAACGGAGACGCGCCTCGCGGGCCCGCCGCCCCAATACCACATCCCGCCACCTACCGCCGCGCAGTTAGCCGGGCGCTCTACGGTGCCCTCGACCACAGCGAGCGGACCAGGCCCGACGAGGCTCGATACCGGCGGCGGCGTGCCGCAGGCATCGCCATTCCAGCAGCCGCATGTGGGCGGCGCGGTGCTGGATCCAAGTAGGAGCAGTCTGGAGCATCCGCCGGGGTACCAGCAGGCGCCTGATAACTCGCCGTATGCAGCGGGGGGAGGAGCGCTGGGGACGGGCGGCGTGAGTGGGGCGGGTCCCGAGGAGGGCGAGGGGGTCGGGTCGCAGGCGTGGAATATGCTTACGAGGGCGGGTCATGCGTTGAAGAAGGGAGAGGAGGCTGTTTGGAAGGCGGTGAGGGAGAAGTGAGGTATGAGGTGGGAGTGTGGGGAGCGTAGAAGAGGGGAGCAACAGTCTAGAAACCGAATGTAGAATTTCCTAACTTAAATGCAGTGACCAGGGTGAACAGGATGTCCAACTGCACATGAGTGGTATCCGCTTGGACATATGAACATACGGTAGAAGGTATCGTAAAGCAGTGCATCACGTAGCAATGAACCAATTTGAGAAACCAGCATGAACTTCTATAAGTGCACTATTTCCCCCAGCACCAGCGATAGCAAAGTTACAGCAAAGGGAAATGACATGTAATACAAGATGCCGTGAGAGAGAAAAAGATGTGCCAGGCAAAGTAAAGTACAAGGTGTATTACCACCGACGCGTGCTTTTCGTTACCGGGAACACGCTTCTGCCCAGGGTACGGGCATCGTGTTGCTCCTTCCTCCACCACCGCGAACCTCACACCAGGACGAGGTCATCCCTCCACGTCGATCGATTAGGGTATCGGAGATTGTTGTGAACGAGACGCTTAACCGGATCCACCCTTGAACTTCTTGCCGAACATGATGAGCTGGGCCTGGTCGTAGATGGAAAGCACACCGGCACCGGCAACACCACGGAGGATGTTGGCACCAGCACCCTTGAAGAGCGACTTAACACCCTCAGCGGCGATGATCTGGCGGGCGGCATCGGCGGAGTTCTTGTACTTGACGGCCTCACCAGAGGTCATCATCATACGGCGACGGATGGTGTCCAGAGGGTAGGAAGCGATACCGGCACCAGTGGTGACAGTCCAGCCGAGCAAGAAGGAGGCCAAGAAGTTACCCTCGAGAGGACCAACGAGAACAACGGGCTTGATCGAGTCGTACATACCGAAGTACAGACCACGGTAGACGACTATACCAAGAACGGAGGGCATGAAACCACGGTAGAGACCGGCAATACCGTCGGAGGCGAGGGTCTTCTTGTAGACATCTACGAGACCGTTGAACTGGCGGTCACCACCCTTCTTAGCGTTCTTGGCGTCGTTGGCAAGACGGGTACGAGCGTAGTCGAGGGAGTAGACGAAGAGAAGCGAAGTGGCACCGGCAGCCTGTGCATGTTAGCGAGAGTTTTGCGTTGTTGAGTGACTACACTTACACCACCGGAGGCCAAGTTACCGGCCATCCACTTGGCGTAACCATCACGCTCCTTCTTGAAAGCGAACATGGACTTGTAGGTGTCACGGAACGCGAAGTTGAGCGCCTGGGTAGGGAAGTAGCGGATGACGTTGGCAGTGTTACCGCGCCACAGCGAGAGGACACCCTCCTGCTGGGAAGTACGGCGGAAGCACTCGACGATACCGTCGTACTTGCGGTCGAGACGACCGGTCTTAAGCATCTCATCCTAGAAGCATCGTCAGCGGCAATGCCGGGAGCTGGTGGATAGACATCACGTACCTGGTTCTGGATGAGGAGCTTGACACGCTCGATGGGGGCGGCGGCGGTCTTCGAGACGGCGGCGGAGACACCACCCACTAGATAGGCAGTCAGTATACGCGCTCCCTCTGCAGAAATGGTTCCATCGACTGTGCATCAATTCCGGGTCCGAATGTCCCCGTGGTTCATGGCAGGTGCGATGATGATCAAGACGTACTCAAGAAGTCGACCACGAAGCCCTGCGCGCGTGTTAGCTGATATGCCGGTGATTGCGATAACACTCGAAGCTCGACCCGCGGGCATCCTTTCCATCGCCCAAGCCGCCGCCTCATCTCAGGAAGTCGTCGCGATGCTCTAGAGGCCTCGCGCGTTGCCATTGAGATGAGATTGACATTGTCGTGCGGCTGGGTGATGTGGATACGGCCAGGTGTCGGGAGCTCGAAGGCGTCGGGTGGTACTCACGGGCATGCCCATGAAGGACTTATCCTGCTGTGCGGGTGCTGCCATTTTGAAGGATGCACTGAGAGGAGATTTGGTAGAGAGAGGATGGAATGAGAGTTGGTGAGGATCTGGGAGCTTTTGAAGGCCAGCAGGAGCGACGCAGAAATCTTTCGGCGCCCGGGCCATCACTGTCTTGGCGCGCTAGTCTATCTTGGTCGCCGCTTCTCCGGGTGCTGTCGAAACCTTGGGGAGGGCGGTTTTTCGGTTGCAGTAGCAGCGGAGTATCTAGTGCCTCGTCGTTTACCGCATCTACTCGCTGTACATGCTGGCAAGAAACCGTTGATTGCAATTCTCCGTCCTCATCCTTCGACTCCATCGCACACAGAGATGCCTTCGCTCATTGTTCACCCACGCCGCCAACTCTATCACAAGCCACGCCTAACCGCCGCGGCTCATCCCTGCTCGTTGCCGTAACAACTCTCGGATACCTTTTGGCGCAACAGCCACACCCTGCCCTCCCACGGATTCGATATCTCACTAAAGCGAATCCAATCACGGGGTACCCACAGCTTCGCAATTGCCATTGCCATTGCTGGCTTCTCCGGCCTCGATCTGCACACCGTCGCCAAAAAAAAGGCTCAGGCCCAGATGGAGATAGGGGTCGGGTAATCTCGGGCCGCCGAGGCCAATGACCGCCCCAACCCAGCAAAATCTGCGACATCAGGGTCCGGATGGCCAGGAAGGCATTCGTGGCTGGACCTGCAGGCCGACGTCAATCTTGTCGTGTGCTGCACCTCGAGTGCACCTCTTCTCGGATGGCAGTGCCGGTCAGAGGCTGAGATCAGCCCTGTGAGAGCAACAAAGCAATGAGGCTGAGCTCCATCACCAACTTGTTCAATCTCTTTGAAACCAGATCTGGAGAGTGATATCGGCAAACCGCTGCTGAGTCCAGATATTCACCCCTACACCATGTCTCGGATGTGTTCCCATAGCATCTCAGCTCGCGATGATCAATATCCAAGCTGACCATTGGTCGATCATGAAGAACACAAAATCTCAGCGTCTAGGACTTTGGAGGCTACCAACACCCCAACAAGGGCTAGAAACAAACCATGATTGTTCATTTCTAATCAATTAACGATTCTTTTTCACCTCCATCGTACTTTGTAAATTTGCGAACAAGATCTTGACTTCAACATTTGGAGACATGTATTTCGCGGCAATCAAGGAATCTAATCTTTAAGCGCTGTCATATCAATACAGCGTCGACTTATCAAACATGTCAAGTTTTAATCACCACCCCCTTCAAATCTATACCACGACCAAGTACAACTTTCGCGTGCCTCTCAATCCAAGCGCACATGGTGTCAATATTCATCTCACTCTACTGCACTTTCCTTCACATCCTCTCGCTTTTCGGTTCACTATAACATGAACAGCCAGTTCTATTTTCGAATTTTCCGGGTCGAATGAGGCAGGTTCTTGTTCTTCTTGTTCTTCTTGTTCTTCTTGTTCTTCTTGTTCTTCTTGTTCTTCTTGTTCTTCTTGTTCTTCTTGTTCTTCTTGTTCTTCTTGTTCTTCTTGTTCTCATTGTTCTTATTGTTCATGTTGCGGTCGTGGTTTTGATGAGACAAGACAAGTTAGGTTCGCTACATAGAACTCGGTTCAGTCGACACGATTCTTTTTTTTTCTTCTTTCGATCTTCGTACAACAGACCGTCGAGACTCGTTACCTACGGACTGTTGAAGTCCAGGTTCAGAACGTTGAGCAGAGACCAAGGGACTCGCTGTTTACTGAAAAAAAAAAAAAAAAAAAAAAATCAATCATTCCGGAACGTCTCCGTTGATATGAGCTGAAGCTGGTTCCCGGAAGCGTCTCGTCTCATCACACATTACCCCATGACACAATATCCCATAACACACCGAGCCCTGCGAACCCACTTCCACTATACAACCGAGCGCCCACGCATGCACGTATACCCCCACGCGGGCAACATTGAGATTACCCACCTAGACCACCACCTAGGCGTACGCTACCTACCCACGTCCATGCAACGAGCCCAGCAGATGCACTTTGCTATTTCCCCCCTCCGCGACTCCATCACATGGAAACAGAGCCCAAGAGATCCGAACGACTGGGTAGTCAAACCAGAGGCAAGAAAAGAAGCGTGGGTATCACCAATGCATCACCACCCAGATGGCACGTCACTTGCTGCATGCATCTGCATCGTCAAGGTCTGAATTTTCCATTCGGCAAGGCATGCTCACTTCGCCTTCCTCACCCCGCCGCCTCCAAGTCGCGTCACAGAATCGCCCAAAACAAATAGGGAGCGAGCAGGCGGACGGATCAGAGGGGCGGCGACTCCGGACGGTCAATTGCCAAGGAGAAGTAGTAATCCGTCAACGCGTTCATGTCATCCCCGAAAGTCGCGTCCTCGTCACCCATTGGCGACCCCGCCTCGAGTTTTGCCAGGTACAAGTCTTTCTTATAGCCATCGAGTGTCGGGATGTCGTTACATATCCTATAACCTGGTCGATCCGAATCACCCGAGAGGTCATAGCCTAAGAGCCCAATATCCCATGTCAGGATGCATGTCTGACACGAATACTTCGTTAGCTCCATGTTGAGGTCCGTCTTGTTGCCGCCGCATCGCAGACACACGAACTCGCAGCGCTCACACCTTGGCGGCAGCGGTGCACCATCCGAAGGATCAACCCTATCTGAAGGCCGAGCAGCCCGTCCACACCATCCGCACGGAACCTTTGTATGTGGGATCTTGAGATCCACGGTCCCAGCTAACCATTGCGAGCGCAATTCATCGGGAATGCGATCCACGCTCCTGCCAGAGTCGCCAATTTCCTCGCTTGTGATCTTAAAAGGATCCGATCCGGAGCCCAGGCATGCCGAACATGGAGAATCTGACGGTTCAGGAAACTTGAGTTGCAATTCCAGAGCCTGCTCGCGAAGGAAGGGCGCGTCCACACTCGCATCGTAGGGCCCGGCGTATGAAGAGCCTTGAACCGCTTGTTTGATAGGCAGTCCTCCCATCGACTTGATTATCATCTGGCCAGTCTCGAGGAGCTCCTTAGCAGAGGTAACTCCGGAGTCGGCAGCTGCAGACGTGGTCGTTGATGGTTGCATCTCAAAGTTGGCATCGTCTTCTGCAAATGGAATGTATCTCATCCTGGCTGCATCCTTGAAAGAGCAGTCGTCCCGGCCGACTTCAAGGACATTGACAGACCCGTTGACCTCGCCCAACACGAGTCTGCTGTAATCGGGGCTGAAGGCTCCGGACATGATGCCGGAATCGACTGTGATAAGATCCTTCACAAACGTCTCTCCTTCCGATCGCGCGACGTTCCAGACCTTCACCACACCGTCGGATGAGCCACTGTAAAGACGTGTGGCGTTAGTGCCCCAGCTGAGGAATCGAATGCCGGTGTCCACGACCTCTCGATCTTCACGATCATCGAGAGGCATGAGGGGGCTGCCGTGTGCGAGCTCACGAAGGAAGTGATTCGGGTTGCGGATGTCCCATACATAAGCTCGTCCGCTTGTGCATCCGGCAGCGACCAGAAAATCATCACCCGGACTAGGATAGTTAGCAAAAATTTACGTTAATTAGATGTCGGCCGCTTACCACCATACTACGTCGTTGATATCCAGCGCCCGACACTCGAGCTCCATGAGCGTGCTGAACTTGTCGTCCGCAGCGCCCCCCTGTTCGCTGTACACGCGAACCGTCGAACGCATTCCTCGGTTGGTTTTCTGGCCTGCGACGGATGCTACTGCTATGCATCGCTCCCTAGGATGGAAGGACAGATCAAAAACGTTTTTTCCAGCGCCCCATATGTTGAGCTGTTTGCTTGTGTTGATGTCCCATAGGCAGATATCTCCATTTACATCCCGTCCATCATGGCGCGCGTTGGCACCAAAACCTGCAAGCAGAAGATTCTCATACCTTGGCGAGAAGTGGAGCGCCATCGGAAGCATCATCAGGTCAGGTCTAGCCGCTGCCTTTTCAGAAACAAAACTCAGAGTGACTGGCGGCTGCGTCAGATCATCTTCGCACAATTTTAGGACCTTCACGGCCTTGCCAGTCGATTTCCTGGTACCGGTTGCAAGGACGCCCGAAGCATTGACGGCCATCATGCTCACTTCTGATTTGTGATGCAAGGAAACAGCATCAGTCGGTTGCGAGCCGTCGTACTTCGTCTCCCAGACCCACACATTATGGTCCCACCCACCAGAATACATGTATTTCCCATTTGGAGAGAAGGCGACTGTCGTGACTGTCTTGAACAGTTTTGGATCTTGCGAAGCATACATTGCATGAGTCGAGTTTGGGCCCGCTTCGGTTCTTGGCCTCTCGACGTAGTGTTTCCCCAACTCGGTGATGGTGTTACGAGACACGTCACCATATAAGAGATTGTTTGATCGGTTGTACTGCATGGAGTGAGGGTCGTCAACGCATATCGCACCGGCGGCGAAGCATTCCCCGTCTACAGACCAAGCAACAGCATGTACATCGCTGGAGGCGCCGGTGTAGGAGGAGACGGGTCCGAGAGTATCCTGGGCCTTGTTTTTCAACTGATATGAAATCGGTGGTGTTGCTGAGCTCCAGCCTCTGTTTGATTGAAGCCCCAGTTCCCGTCTCCGAATCACAGAGGACGTAGACAATCTCGCTTCCGAATTAAAAGATTTGTTAGGCCTTGAAGCTGCTAGCCTCTCGATGCGAGGGGCAGCGCTACGAATCTTGTTTTCTTGTGCGTCCCGGAGAAAAGCATCAATACTTCGTCGGTCTCGAGCAGGCAGTTTTGATCGCAGTACGTCAGCCAGCTGCAGAAGTTTGGGCTCTGTCATCCCATTCAATACTCTCCGGAGACGTTTTCGTTGACTTCGCGAGCGTATATCTCGCTGAGGACCGAGCAAGCGCGTAATCGTGCTCTCCACAGTATTAAGTTCTATCGGGCTGAGGTCCACATGTATCAGGGTGCCTTGCCAATCGCGACTAACTAGCTGGTCCCATTCATAGCCACGGGGTACATTGTGCACTACTGATCGTTGCGATGAGGAGAGATATGGCAGCTGCTCTGGGCTTGCCTCGCAGTTCTGTACAGCAAGTGCAGAGAAGGCATCGTCCATGTCAAAATCAACCAACAAAGGTTCGTTCTCGACCGCGATGGCCTTTTCTGGCGCGGGTACGAGATCTTCGGGGGTCTCAGACACAGCAGGCCTTTCTTCTGCAGACTCCGCGGGATTCGACTCATCTCCTTCAAATGAACCTCTCTCGATCTGGGTGTTTCTCTTTGGCCAGGTGTAATTCTGAACGGGCACTGCTCGTCGCGGACGCCCGCGACGCCGTCCTGTTGACTCCGCACCGGAAGATTGGTCTTGAACCGAATTAAAAGCGGCAGACCACGCTCCATGCCTGGATTCTTCTTGCGAGTCAGCAATTTCCGGCTTCCGTCTTGATTTGATGTTTGGCCTGCTTGAATTTGCGTGGACTGCAGCCCAATCTACGTGAGCCCCTGATGCGTACATGGACGGCAATATCAAAGTCGTAGGGTCTTGCGATCTGTCTCGGCGATTGATCTTCTGAGAGTAATTTGTTTGCAAAGTGCCATATTTACGGTCAGGGTAGTGTTCTTGGAATCTCGCCGTTATTTCTGGCCAGCTTAGCTTCTTAACTTCCTTGAGGAAAATCAACAGATGCGCCTCGGCTTCTGAAAGTCCACCCGTCCACTTCATGGATGCAGACGGCTTCTCAACTGTTGCGACGACGCGATGTCCTGCAGACAAGTCGCCAACCAGGCTATGGGTCTGTACTGCCTTGCTAGTAACGGGTTTTTCTGAGCCAGAGAGCACACTGTCACGCTCACTCGACCATGCAGGCGAGGAACTTTGGGCACGTCGTAAAGGCGGTCGTCCACGGGGCTTTCGAGTTGAAGTGGGTTCGATTGTTAAATGTTGCTTGGTTCGAGCTGGGTTTACTTGGGCAGGAAACTGTTGCATGGTGAGAGCAATACGTTGGCCTCTTGGGTGAGCTTTCATGAGTAACGCCACTTTGTCATTCGCGGGTAATTGTTGAAGTAGTCCGGATATTATATCGTCCTCCAAGAGCGTTTCCAACGGATCTTCGATAACGGGACTATTGCCTGCCGAAACGTCGTTCTTCGGTTCTAGGGCTTTGCCGGAAAATATGGCCTGTTCAGCATATGGTTGACCGATCGTCCTTTGTCGAGGGGGTAACGAGTCGTCCTGGTCTATAACCATTTCGTCAGCCATACTATAGCCACTGGCAACTCCATTGGACGCCGGCTCGGTTGCCCTATTGCTAGGCGTCACATTCGAAAGTCTCCTCAACTGCAGTTCACGACGGAGCTGAGAGGGCTCAAGTTGTTTTATGAATGGCACAGGGGCCTTCAACGCCGTGTTCAGGGACGGCACCGAGGGTAGCCCACTTGCGTTGAGCTTCGCGGCGGGAAGAGGTTGACCGCCGACCGGGTATAGGCCAGGAGTCGGATGTGTCGCGAAAGGTGCGGATTCGCCACCATCGCGATTTGTGGGGTTCGGGACTAGACTTGCGCCGCCATTGCTCAGAAGTGATGGCCATCTGCGATGTCCGGCGAATCTTGGATTTGGACTTGGCAGTCCATCCACAAACGCTTGAGCTTCCTCTTTCGTATCAAAACGCTGTTGTTTTGCGCCTTTGCATCCTACGGTCTGGGCTTTGACCGCGTCATAACTCGTGTACACACCCGGAACATGCCCAACCTTCACCCCATAGAACTGCTCTTTTGGTACACTCTTCCACCGCGACCCCGCAGGTAAATAATGTTCAGATCCAGGTGGCGGACCAGTTATCTTCCTTCTCTTTCCCGCTTGCGGGTTTGAAAAGTCGCTTGCTTTCTCTCCTGGTGTCGCAGCAGCGAAGAGTGGAATATAACCGGGAACATTGAGCGGTTGGCTTGATGTCGCATGTTGAGGATTTGGTGGCATGTCATATAAATTCGCATGTCGTAAGTTATGCTCGGAATTTGGGAAACTTGTTCGCGGTCGGCCGCTGGGAGGCTGGAAACCAGACACAGAAGCAGCGGGGGCCTGCGGTTGAACGGCGGACGACGACGAAGGTCGTGGGAGATTGAGCGGCAACGGCACCGGTATCTTTCGAGGGCTGCTAGAAGGCGCAATCCCAGCCCGTACTGGGCCCGCCTCTTCGTCCGAGTCGAATGCGAGGTCGATTGGGGCCTGCGCAGAGCTACCCATGGTGGGCACTGGTTTGCGACCCTCGTAGTGTTCGAGCGAGTGAGTTGTACCTGTGAAGGAAGGTCAAAGTAGGCGAGCGTGGGAGTCAATAGAATCGAGGACCTACTAAGGCGCCATGGGCGAGAACACTCAACGCTGCAGTGGCATCGCGTCCCCAGGGCGCGATGGACGGGGCAGTCGCGTAGCTTAAGTGGTCGCGGGAAGGAGCGAGATTAGCGGTGGCTAGTGCTGTGGCGTAACGGGGAAAGTGGTTCTAAGCTCCAAGACCAAGAACTTCAACATTGACCCACATTTGACGTTGAGGGGACTGCCTTGATATTCTTCTATCAAACTTCTGCATTAGGCTACGTATTGGTTGGCAGGCAAAGGCACTTGAAGACACCAAAATTGACAATTTGCAGATGCGTATAGGCTCAAACATGAGTGAATTTCAAAAAAACGAGTTTACATCAATGTACATTACCTAGGTACCTACCACATCCTCTCGACATACATTTCCCAGCTCCCTGTATACATATAATCCAACCATCACGGAACCTACAACCCTACAATTTCCCGGTCTCTTTTCCGATCACCGGGCTCGCGCCTTCCAAATCGGTTCTTTCTACACCCACGACCGGCACTTCCTCGCCTGGCGCCACATCAACCGGGACAGGCGGCCCATTGAAGTCCTTCCTTCCCCTGATGAAATACCAAATAACACTAATAGCCGCGAATCCCGCAAACACCACGCTCGCATAGTTCATCGACGCAGCTTCGACAGGCAGACTAACGGGCATGCAAAACAATACAACGGCGAGGCAGATCCAGCACAGCGTCGCGATGTTTATCCAGTAGCCGAAGCGCCCGAGGCTGAAGCTGGAGTGCTTGACCGCGCGGCGCTTGCGCAGCACGGAGATGAGGATCGGCATGCCGTACGAGGTAGAGAGGCAGATCGTCGCGACGCCGGTAAAGGAGTTAAATGCAGCGGAAGAACCGAAGTAGATGAGGCCGAGGAGGCAATCGACGACGGTGGAGAGGACGAGGGCCCACAGGGGGATGTCGAATCGCTTGTCGACGCGCTTCCAGAGGCGCGAGCCGGGGATGGCGCCGTCGCGCGCGAACGCGTATGTGCAGCGGGATGCGGCGGTCAGGGCGCCGGTGCCGGCGAAGAAGAGGATACCGAGGATGAGGAAAAGGAGGCCGAAGCCGCCGCCTGCGGAGCCGGTTACGGTCTTGAAGAGGAGGCCGATCGGTTGGCCGTTGGCGACGTCGAGGAGCAGCTGGACGTCTGGCAGGACGAAAAGGATCGGGATCAGGTATATTACACCTGTTACACCTGCTGCCGCGACGGATAGAACGATGGCTTTGGGGACTTCGCGCTCGGGATTCTGCACCTCTTCGCACATGGATGCTACCATGCCGTAGCCGGTCAACGTGTAAGCCGCTTGGAGCAGTCCAACGAAAAACGCCCATCCGGAGGGCCTGTTCAAGTCAGCATCGCTCAATGACCTCGAACTCCAGAAATTCGCAACTCACCACCCGGATGCCGAAGCATCATAGTGTGCAAACACAAATTCCCCGCTCCTCTTAGTATCCGCCATGGTCAACAGCGTGATCAAGATGATAAGCACACTCGTTGCAGTCCAGTAGATACAGATCTTGTTGATCAAATCCAGGTACTTGGCCCCAAAAATGTTCGTCAACATACACACGAGCATGACCGCCCAGAAAGCCAAGATTGTCTGCCACTGATTAGGCACAAAGTCCTCGTTCCACAGACTGATGGCACTGAGAATGAGCTGACCGCCCGAGAAGTTGATGGAGAGCGTGACGGTCCAATTTCCAACAAGAGTGAGCCATCCGGTTACCCAGGAAGCCACAGGCGCATATTTGCGCGTAGAGAGCATCGCGGACCAGTAGTAGACGCCGCCCGCAGTCGGGTAGACGGCGCAGATCTCGGCCAGGGAGGCGGCAATGGAGAGGGAGATGATAGACACGAGGACCCATCCCCACAGAATCGTGACAGATTGGCCATCCGTGAGGGTGATGTATAGTGTTGTCGAGAGACCGAAGGGAACAGCCATGATGGCGAAGGATCTAGGTATCAGCGTTAGTCTTCTGTCCTTGCCACTTCGTCAACTCGGCATCGCGGCCTTGCAAGCACCAGACAACGAAAACCACCACACTTACAGCCCCAGCACACTCAGCATGCTCAAGTTCCTCGGCAGTTCAGACTGATATCCCATCTTCGCAAGCTGCGCCTCCGCCGCGCCATCCACACTCCCCTTCCTCCCCGCCACGCTCCCCTTCCTATGCGTAATATCCATACTACTCGCCATGCTCTTTCGACCTCTTATTCAAGTGACCTCAGCTCGATCTATCGCAAAGTCAGAAACCATTCGGCGCATTCTCACGAGTACGAGTCGAAAACGCGGGGAAATACCTAGCCGACCGTAGCTTCAGCGCTAGGTAGCCCAACGGCGCGGCGGGTACGGTAGGTAGGTAGGTACTGTAGGTACGGTAGACCACGTTCACGCACGCACACGCCCTGAACAACGATCCCAAGATGCAGATCGAGGAAGTCTCACAATGCAGACGTTCCGCGGCAGCAGCAGCAGCAGCAGCGGGCGAGCGCCGTGATAAAGAGCGCGCATCCTCGCCGAACACGCACCGCTACGGACTGCCTTATCGACGGTAGGTACGGTACGGTAGCGCCCCTTGTTCGAGAGCGGAAGCTGCGTGCGTCATGCACGGTTGTCGCGTGCGTTATCTGCAGCCCGGGAGTGCAGATAGATCATCGACTTGAAGCGTGGGAAAATCCTCCGGGTTAGTGGGGACTTTGCGTGAGGAGCGATAAGTTGGATGGGATGCGATGCGATGCGAGCGCGCTTGCGTTCGGGGTTGGAGGAAGATGCAAACGCTTGAGGGAGGGAGGCCGGGTAGTGCACTTGTGCATCTACATACATACCTACCTACATGGAAGGGCGTGAGAGTGCCTGACGAAGCTGTTTCTCACCAATCTCCAGGGACAGCAGTAACTTGCCAACTCCTTCTAGCCATCAAACCAATCCGGTGCATCGTGGGTAGATCAGCCTGCAGCGCATCGTCGGACTTGGACCACCGGTACTTCCTTGTCCTCCCCAAGACGCGGCACAACCTTTGCGTTTGTTTATCGCAGGGCCGAGTGCAGCATCAGGACTCCTCGCTAGGCACCTCTGCATTGAAAGGTTGTCTCTGCCTCGTCTGCGTTCTGACTTGACTGCCTACTTGAATTCCAATCGACAGATGGCGAATATACTAGGTAGTGGACGCATCCCTCCTGCCGCAACTGACGCGTTTGTAAAGGCTCTACGCCATCACACTTCGAGAACACTGTATGGTGGCAACTTCTATTAAAACCGCAGAAGATTATATAGTCCACTTAATGGCCAGTGAATAGCCAGTTAATAGCTGTCCGTTGTAATTGATCATACAGCAGCACTCCGCATAACTGTCACCAAACATAGAAGAAGACCCCCACACGCACGCATGCAACGCAAACGAAAGCTAACAAAGGAGAAAAGTAACCCAGAAACCACACAACATTTGCACATGGAAGCAGACGTGTGATGGAAGTAGGAGCAAACACCCGTGGACACAGTCCCCTGAACTTCCTCGAAGACGCCGACAGACCTTTGTTCGTATGACACGTGAGCATTGCCGCGAGTTGGTATCATTGCCGGCACCGCGAGCTTGCAGAAGCGGAGGTGGGCATCGTGAGAGCGGGACACATCTGTGCGAAGGCGAGGCTTAGCAGCATCCTCCCTTCTTCTCTTCTGCGCCCGTGGAAGAGGAGAGTTCGAGCTTCTGGCCAGGGCCAGCGCCGAGAACATTCTGGCTGCTCTCTCCCTGGTCAAGTGCCTTGCTGGACACAATACGGTAGATCTCTGTGAGGATGTTCTGGAAGGCTAGCTCGACGTTGCTAGCGTCCAAGGCGGAGGTCTCGATGAAGGAGAGGTTGTTTTCACCTGGAGTTGCGGCCGTCAGTTTCTGTGCGAAAATTACTGCAATTGTGCGACTGGTACGTACTCGCAAACTGCTTGGCCTCCTCGGTAGGCACAGCCCGGAGATGCCTCAAATCGCTCTTGTTTCCGACCAACATGATGACGATGTTAGAGTCAGCGTGGTCGCGGAGCTCCTTCAGCCACCGAGTCACATTCTCGTATGTCTGGTGCTTGCTGATGTCGTAGACGAGAAGCGCACCGACAGCGCCCCGGTAGTAGGCCGATGTGATGGCTCGGTATCGCTCCTGGCCGGCCGTGTCCCAAATCTGCGCCTTGATGGTCTTCGCGTCAACCTGGATCGACCGTGTGGCGAACTCGACGCCGATGGTCGATTTAGAGTCGAGGTTGAACTCGTTGCGGGTGAATCGACTCAAAAGGTTGGATTTGCCGACACCAGAGTCTCCGATCAGGACCACTACGGGGATTAGGGGGGACAGCGAGATGCGGGCTCACAGCAGCACATACCCTTGAATAGGAACTGCAGGCAAAGTCAGCACACGTTGCATGCGCGAGGCAGCTAGCAGGCACTCACATCATACTCGTCGTTCGCCATAGTTGCGGTGGGTGCAGGCTGGTGCGCTGTTCGGTTCAAGTAGCGGTGGGGAGCGTGCGCGGGGTGCGGCAGAACCAGCGAGGGAAAGAAAGATGATGCGTTGTAAGTGTGCGCGAGCGGGCGGGCGTGTAGAGGAGTGGTGGAGCAGGCGGGTTCGTCGGGGTCGGAGTTGCAGTTATTTGGCTGCCTCGCCTCGTTTGAAAGCAGGAGGAGCTCATGCGGCGGCCTGTGACATTGGACAAATGCGGGCGGCGAATGCCACACGTGACCGCGCTAGTGTTTACACCCTGAGCAATCGCAGCTTCCCCGAGCGTGACTGATTTGAGCTGGCAACGGCACCAATATTGCAAGGACGACTACATCCTTGACTCCTCGTACAGTCTTCGCACTCTTCACTCAGCCTGCCCGCTCGGGATTACTCGTCGGGCGGCGTGGCTCCTTGGGCGTTGGGCCAACCAAAGTGGCGTTTGCTCAGCGTCACGAACGCGTCACGCAAACATGAAGAAATCCGTACTGGAAGCGGAGCGGGAAGCTGCCGCATTTACCTCAGATATTGGGTCGTCCCTTGAAGACAGCGAGGCCAGCAGTCATGACGCTGACTCCGTGTTCGACGTCGACGACATCATCGCTCAACGCACCCACGAAGAAGAAAACCAGGATGTGGTGCAACACCTGGCCAAGTTTACTGATTATCCGCTCCACAGGCAAGTCATGGCATCTGCGTGCTATAGACCACTAGCTTATTGTCCAGATCCCAATGGCTATACAGTCATTTGTGCAATAAGGGGCTCCTCGACTCGTGGAGAGTCAAGCGCAGAGAGCTGGGCATGGCGAAGCTCGAAAGAATCAGCGAAAAGAAGACCGCACAATTCAATGCGGCTGTGAAGAAGGCCGATGCGCAGCAGCGGAAGCGGCGTCAGAAGCGGCGGCATATGCGTGAGCAATTGCAGCAGAGTGCAGCGCGGGGAAAGGGAGAATCACTCAAACAAAAAGAAGTGGCGAAAGCAGTACCCTCATCACCCCTCGATCACACAGCGCCAGCCAATGGAAAAGCTATGCAAGCTGCCTCGTTTAAGAAGAAGAGCCGTGTTGTTGTGGACTCAGAGGATGAGAATGAATTTGTACCTATGGCAATGTCATCGGATGAGGATGTATCCATGGCAACATCATCTAGCTCCTCTGACAACGTCCCCTTGATCAAAAGGCGGGCGAGATCTCGATCAAGGGGGACTAGGCTAAGAACCAGTGCTAAAGTGCCATCGAAACCATCGTCTCCGCAGCAGAGGCGCAAATTAGGAGCCAAGCCCAGCTTGTCAGTTGAGGAACCCAGTTATGCCGCCGCGCCCTTACCAATTCCTGTACGTAGACCATCGATGCCTAAGGGGCCCCGAGATCCAGGCCCCATCAAGATAGTCAATGAGCCAAAGCAGCCTCAAAGAAAAGTGTGGGACACCCAGGGGAAACACTTCGGAACATTGCACTTTAGAGCAGTAGCGGAAAAGCGTGGCCGTGCAGAGGGGACTCCCGATATCAACGACTTGCAATTTGTGAATGGTCGCCCAGCAGGAATTCCTACCAAGTCCGCAGATACTACGTCTGCGGCACCCGCACACAACAATCCTAACAGACGTCGCGAGTCAGGGCAACGTCTTTTGTTGGAAGTTGAGCCAGAAGACGAGACTCGTAGCACTATGACTGCGGTTGCGTTGCAGTCTTATGAAGAGGACAAGATCCCAATGACATGCTATGATTGGAAGCACACTACATGTATACATGGAGGTCAGTAATCATGCGCTGTTTGCTTGGGAAGGCTCCGCTAATGTCGCTTTTCTGATATTCTATAGCTGAGGGTTGTCGTTTTCTCCACCGCGAGCACGGTCCGGACGGGAACCTTCTTGCTGTCACGAACTGGAAGGGCGAGATACCGCCCAAGTATCGAGGACAACCAGAAACATGCTGGAGCTGGTTTTGTGAGGGCACATGTAGATACTCTGACGCAGATTGCGTCTATGCCCACAAGAACACCGGCCGTCTTAAGCAAAAATCAATCGATCCCCACATCGAATGTGGCAGCGCGAAAGCCCGAGAGATAACCCGAGAGATTGGCGGAGAATTTAAGTATCCCAATATCACCTGTGTGCACTGGCTAATGGACACGAAGGGGTGCTTGAAGAGCTCCTCTCAGTGCGAATTTGCTCACAGAAACACGGGTATGCTTGGGAACACGACTGGTGAACCGTTCAAGCCAATCGATCCCAATATCAAACCTGCCAACCCACCTCAGACGTGTTTTTTCTGGTTACGCGGTTTCACTGGCTGTAACAAGCGTGCGGAAGACTGCAAATTAGCCCACGATAATACAGGATACATTCGCGTCCCCGGTCGACAACTTGTTCTGCAAATCGATACCAAGGAAAGGCCCAAATATGATCCGGCCCTGCAAGTTCCATCGATGCCCGCTGGTCCTGTTTCTACTGGTGTACCTGCAAGAGACATCCCGGCGTGTATGAAGACTTGCTTTTTCTGGAACATGGGTAGCTGCAACGAACCGGAAGATCTCTGCAGGTTTGTACACCGCTACACGGGTGTGGTCGCTCGCGCTCCTCCCCGTTGGGTCGCTCCTCCGGGTTTTCAGCTCAAGCTCCGCCTTGACCCAGTTCCGACGCAACACCATGTCGACAGTCCCGATCTAATGCAATTGGACGAGCCTATTGGCGAACTAGTTGAGGAAAGAGTTAGGCAAAGCCTAGACACGAGAGAAGATGGTTGTAGGATTGTCCGGCATGCGGATTCTCATGTCGAGGACTCGCGTATCCTTTCGCCACAGGAGAATCGCAGCGATGTCAAGTCAGCAGGTGGATCTTTTGTTGTCAAGGACAAACACGAAAAGAGAGTACTGCAACAGGAGAATGGGAACAACACAAAGTCAAATGGTCAACTTTTTGACGTCAAGCGCAAAGTCGAGGAAGCAAAGCCAGTCGAATTAGAGTCAGCTGGCCAAGCTCTTTATATCAAGCACCAGGTCGAGGGAGCAATGCTCCTTGACTTGGACGAAATGCTCAGATGTAACGGAGACCAGCATGAAGACGTCGTGGCAGGTCCAAATGCTCTTATTCTCTACGATCCAGAATTGTACAAGGAACAACCCCGGTTGCTCGAGCGGTGGCTAGCTGTGAACTACATGAAAGTATTCAACACTCGCCGGATGGGCTTTTATGCGGCATGGGATGGATTCAGAGAGGTGGTTCTGGACGGGGGAAGCGGTATAATAATCACCCCTCCCGATTTTGAGGACTACGCTAGTTTGCCAGGTTTTGGAGACGTGCTAAGAGGTACGGTTTGCTTATGGTCACTTGGCCATCAGCCAGTGGCCGACTATAACATGTGGGATCCCAAAGCCCCCAAAGATCGACCTTACGACAGGTTTGCTATATTCCCACACGGTGGGATCATATACATCACGGATGACGTATTCCTGAAGGAGCCACAACTAGCGTTGACTATCTTTGAGCACTTCTCCGCCAAGATTGAAGCAGGCAGGAACGTCGACAGTGATGTCATCCCAGGGATGTACATCAACGATGGAATTTTGCTTTGGCGAATTGGTGTGCGACCGGAACTCATGAAGTGGATTGGTGATATCTGCGTGAACCATCAAGCAGAGATTGAAGGGGGAGACCTAGATTATACAAGGTACGTTTCCGTCACCAATGCCGAATAAGTATGGCATGTGCTGACTTTGCCCTTAGCCTCGAGAAGCTGTACATTCTCCTGCATGACAGCGGTTATTGCGAGCCTGACGGGCATTTCGACCCTCCCGCCGACAATCGCCGTCTCGATTTCTTCCCAGTCATCTCCATGCGCCAGGATCTAGCAGAAGATGTTGGCCTGTACTATGAGGCGCGCAAAAAATCGCAGCACGAGGCTAACACGGATATGGCGCACCATTACTCTGGCCTAGTAGTGATGGAGCGCCGTAATTACCGCCACTACTTTGTCGTGCACACCAGCCCGGAGATGGTGGATTGGAAGGAGACGATCACAAATATCGAAGAGGTGATCACACCTGAGAAGTGCATTGAATACTTCGAGCAAGCGCCCAAGGGCAGCAGGTTCGATGGCTACGAGTGGTCTTATCCGACGAAGAGGACTGACAGCGTCACTGCTCTTTCGAGCGACCAGCCCGTTCAGAACAGCCAACCTTTCCAGAACAACCAAAAGAACCAGAAGAACCAGCTCGTTCAAAACAGTAAGTGCGGTGATTGCGGATTAAATAGCGCTGAATGCCCGTGCGGCTATGTTTGACAGCCTGTCTTTCGCTGCGTGGAATTAATGGGATGGCGTTTGCGCTATTGTATAGGTATACCCTGGTATGGGCCTCGGTCGTGTTTATGGGTATGTTAAGGACACGAGTTTACGGCCTTTTTCATTTTACAAGTGCCTTGAGGGTTCTAGCACGAGATTGAATGCAACTGATTTCTCCAGTCTTTGCGCTCGCGCGACGTACGGGTAACATGTCTACAGGTGCGACGAAGAATCAACTTGAATAGAGACCCTTATACTTGAATTCAAATCAAGCCTGAGGGGGGTCGCGCAGTCTTCGTCTGATTGCACGTTGATCGATTAATCAAGCTTACTCTGCAAATGTAGCTACGGCCAGTGAGCTCTAATCATGACAATGGCTTCTCTCTAGGAATGCTCATCATGGCATAATGCTGCCCCGTTGTTTAATGCATACCTAGAGCTTTGGAGTAGGCGCTTGCACGTGCATCCCTCGCCAAACAACACCCCTGACGTAGGCCCGGCGCTAGCGCTGCACCGCCACGCCTCGGCAATCCGGGGTACATTCCACCTGTCACTCCTTGGTGGCGACTTTCGCTCGTATATCAGTCTCCCACGGACTGTCTCCTCCCACCAACAATCCACGCTCAAACCAAACCAAACCAAACCGAATCACCACTTCCACTTGCCCACCGCCAACATGGACGAAGATCTCATCGCCCTCTGCGTCATGGTCGGCGTCCTCATCGTCTTCCCCCTCTCCGTCGTCGCTCTCGTCCTCGGCAGCGTCGCCTACGCTCGCACCAAAGCCTGGGACCGCGCACGCAACCATCTATCCAACGCACAGGAGTCTCTTCTACCCACCGCTGAAGATGACGACAGCGAGTTCTACGACACAGACGACGAGGCCGAGGCCAACGAGCGCAAGGACGAGGAGGCGCGCGACGCTATGATGACGTTTGGGCAGAAGTGGCGCAAGGAGTTTGGCAAGGCGTGGAAGGGGAAGGGGATGATGCAGATTCAGAAGGAGAGGGAGAGGGAGGAGAGGAGGAAGCTGGCGAAGGCTGTGGCGAAGGAGTTGGATAGGCGGGAGAGGAGGGCGGCGAGGAAGGCGGATACGAAGGAGGGGTTGCCGAGGTATGAGGCGTAGATGGTGGTGTGGTGTGGTAGGAGGACGGAGGGGAGGGGTTGAGTGAATTGACGAGGGGAGGGGTTGAGTAGAATGGCGAGGGGAGGTTCACCTTTGGTTGAGAATGATATACCCTAGACCACGGCGTTTTGTTTTAGTAAACCACAAAAGGAATTGAGTGTGGCGCAATGCGTGGAATATTCCGTGAGAAGTCTTGTGCAGACTGCGGGACAGACGTCATCTTGGCTGCCCGTTGTCTCGCGTGGTCGCTTCAGAATCGCGTAGTAACATCTACGCGCAGATGACCATGACGAGCTGAATTTGTTGAATAAGAAATAGCTTTCCTGATCTCATGCATTCCTACTCCACGCACTCTCTTCATCACCCGTGTAGAGCATCAAAATCTCATTGGCGGGCCAGTATCCGAGTAAGCAGGTGAGTTCTTGGAAGGTATTTTATATAGCCTATGTTTTATGAGAATGCGACGAGCGTAGCCCGCCTCGCTCCACAAATTGAGACTGTTGGCTGCTTATGGATGTGGTGGACTTCGGTTGTGAAGCCGTTGAGCGGGAGGCGAACCAGGGTATTGGGATGATCGTCTGCGGGCCGGCGTGCCTGGTCGTCTACCATCTACCTAGCGACAAAGGCGCCCGCAAAGAGTACGGCGCCTGCGAGATAGCCTCACACTTGTAGAACTCCGCAGCCAGCGCAATACACAGCTGGCAGAGAAGTCATGACAGCGAGTGCAAGGGTTCAGATATCGAGCTGAAGGGCAGCAAATGCGCCAGCCAATCAGAAGCAACGCAGCATCAGATACGCCAAGCGTCTCCACGTCCAGCGTCACCGGCTGCACGTTCTCCACGGCTCGTTCTTGTTCTCGTGCGCGTAGGCGGCCGCCGCACTCACTCTTTGCAAACGCCGACCCTATTGCCCCGACACATGTTGAGGAGCTTAGAATGGTCGGATGCCCCTGCCCAGATCACTTTTTGCGGGCCACAGGCTGAGGTTGCACCGGCGATCCGACGTATACCTACACGGTCAGTATGCTTAGCGCGTTGTGCTCTGATAATATCTACCAGCGCTATGCGATTGTTGTGCTAATGCTGCTACTCAGACTCCAATTGTCCCTCCCACTTGCTTTCACTTACACACGCCTGTCGCCGCATTCACCGCCGTCGCGACGCGCAACCAACGAACCCCCACCGCGCTTCTAAGCCCCGCCCGCACGCGATCACCTTCATGTCCTGTTGCTTCCTCCACGCTCTACACCCGGAACACCGCCATTGTTAGGCATCTCCTGTTTATCAGTCTTTGCGCGCCCAAAACGCACGCCGCGCAACTCTCCGCACTTGCGCTCTCACCATGTCTGGTGCCGAGCGGCCGTCGGAGCAATCGGTGCCAACCACAGGACTGAAGCGCAAGCAATTGTCAGACCAAGACCAGGAAGACCAGGACCAGCTAGATGTCATTTTCAAGCGCATCAAGACTGCTATTCCGCGCGCGCCATACATCCTCTCGACACCCTCCCTCAACCCGTACAGGTACCATTCTTCACAAGAGGCGCGCGCATGGATGCTGGGACATTTGTTCAAGTACGAGGAGGAGTATTTGCAGTACCGAACCTATCTCTTTCGCGAACCGTACCGGGACTGCTTCACCCTGCAGCCAGGCGAAGACGACGAGCCCGAGGCGCCCCTTCCAAGATCCCAGTCGGCCGCCTTTTCCAGTGAGCGGCCGAAGAAGAAGATCAGCCTTGCCGACTATAAGAACAAGCAGGCCAATGGCGCCAGCGCGCCGGGTTCCAAGAAGGTATCGCCGGCGCTGCAGCCTACGAAGCCTAGTGTTGCCCAAACGAACGGAGTCAAGTCGTCAAACACGCAAGCTCCGGCGCATGAGCAGGAGAAGGTTGACTCGGCGCAAACGAAACGGTATGTCGCGCGGACTTTTCGTTTGAACTGCGCTGACAGATTTGCAGGCCTGAGAAGAAGTTGTCTGAGAAAACGGAGAAGCGCGACCGCGCCGACTCTGCTCCGTCATCACAAAAGTACGAGTCTGCAGAATCCAAGATTAATATTGACAGATCTGGTCCCTCTAACTCAACGCCTCACGGTTTGCCGCCAATGTTGTCACCAGTGGAACAGCCGCTGAGCAATCCGCATGGCCTTCCTACTATTCTTTCGCCCACTCTTCCTCCGAATATTCAGGTGGAGCTCGATCGAATAGAGACGCGAAGCCGGGCGGACTCCAACACTTCAGTTTCATCGTCCGATCACAACAGAAGCCAAACTTTGCACGTGCCCGAACGCACTGCATCGAAGAAGCCCGTCGCCACTAAGAATGGAGAGTTATCGCAAAAGGTCTCCCGAGCGCGGTCGATCTCGATTAACGGAAAGTCGCCGCTTGATGAGCCCGTCGATCACAGCAATGGCCATGAAACGATCCTCATTGTGAAGCTCAAATTCTCCAAGAAGTCACGGGAGACGCTAAAGAGGCTACTTGCACTCCCACCCAAACGAGATGCCACTACCACTAGGAAGGAACGCGATGAGCCACCACAAAAATCGGCGACGCAAAACAAGGCTTCAGATAGTGTTGAGAAGAAATCCAAGCCGATACCAAAGGTCGCGGTACGCCGCCCTGAGCACCCGACAACTGCGTCCAAGGCCCCCGTACCAACAATCAAGGTTACGGAGAAGCGGCCACGGGAAGACGATTCGGCTCAAGCATCCCTGGTACCAGCCAAGCGTCCAAGATCGTCCACGGTGTCGTCCCAACAGGACCGCCCTATCACCCCAAGAGACCAAATCACCTCGTCTCCAGCTGCATCAAACAAATTGAGCGGGCAAAAGAGCCAAGGTCCATACGCCACGCCTCGCAAAGATCTCAAGGCGGTGAACATGCTTCGAACAAACTCCACAGAAAGCCAGCACTCTACTCCCGGGAGGTCAGGCGCGACACCGACGGGTGCTCGTCTGGATCCTCAAGCGCATGCATCTATACCGCCTCTAGGCGGCAAGAAACAGATGGATATCTCACTGCTGCAGCAATCATCGATGAAGCTGAACCAAATGGGACGGTCGTTAAAGCACGAAGGCCAGAAGCTGGAGCGCGAGAAAGCTGCGAAGTTCACCAAGGCAGACCAAAAGCACGCTGCCGTCATTGGTCTCGAATGCATACTGTAAGTGTTCCCATCCCTACCCTCTGTGCTCTACCTGACCCACCCAACCAGCTCCTACATGGCCGCCTACCACGCGCAAGACCAATCCCTCCAGCTCCGCGGCCGCCCTGCCGAAGTCGAATCGACCTGGAAAACCCTCCTTCCCCTGTGCTCCTCCTACGCGCGCCTCACAAAGGACTTTGCGCACCTCGACGGCTTCCGCTCCTACCTCGGCGCCGTCATCGCCGCAAACATATGCACACACGTCGCGCCGCGCGCACCCAACCCCAAGGCCCACGACTCCCCGCACGAGCTCTCCGTCGCGGAGCTCACCAAGCAGCACGCCCAGCTCACCGAGAACCTCGGCCTGCTGTCTGACCACTACCAGAAGCTGCAGCGGCACACGGCCGATGCGCGGGCTGCACTGCCAACAGAGCAGATAGCGAAGATGTATCCTAAGACGTGGGCGGGTGCGGAGTGGGATAAGAAGGCGGCAACGGAGAAGGTGGCTGCGACGAAGCTGAGCGGGCCGTACTTTTTGCCGATTCACAACGACACTAGCCCGGTTCAGGCCGTGCGCTTTGGGCTGAGGTTCTTGGGCGAGTATTGTGAGCGGGAGGGCGTGGGGCATAGGTTGAAGATCAATTTGGAGAGGCCCGGCGGGGAGTGAGGAGATTCCATCTGTCTTGTCTGGGCTTGATGAACGATGACGATTGGGGATGGAGAGAAGACCGTGCCTACGACGCACATACACAGCACGATGTATGGCGAGCGAAAGCGTGTCCCACCCGCACTACCTACATGTACACCCACCACACATACACGCATCCGGCGTTCGAAGTGGTACATTTTCCTTTTCCGCCTCTACCTCCACGGCGGCTCGGTTTCTCTCTTATCGGTCCGGGATCCTGCTCCCGTTAGCAATGTGATACCCACGAGGCAGCCTGTCGGCGACGTCCTCGTATCTGTTTGTTTGTTTTTTGTTTGTAATCTCTATCCACGTCAGCGGATGCGTGACCTGGAATATATGTGGGGGAAATGAAGCTACTCGTAGGCCCGGCCACATGGCATACGTGCTTCCCGGCCTCGAAGTCTTCGTTTGCCAGGGCGTGTCGCGAGGCACGTCGATGGCTATCCCAATGGGGTCCTGGCGCTCTTGCAGCAGGACGGTGCTTTTGGGGATCAAAGACGGCGAGTCTAGTGTCTTACGGTAGTTGTGCGCGGAATACGAAATCAATCAACGTGCCATGCGAAGGTCTAGAATACCAGTCCTCTCATGCTTCCACGGCGAAGCCATGGGGAATGGGCAATCCGTGATGGGTTGGCTCCGAAGACAGCACAGCATAGCGTGCTTCGAGAGACGAGAGCCAGGCTCTAGTTTCGGTCAAGAGAAGCCTAGGTAGTATACCGTAAAACAGAACTTTTCATAGAGCATGCTGTCCACCCCCTTTTTCCCACTTGCCTCGAGAGAACTCGGTGATGTCCAGTAACGCTGACCGGTCCGTATGCCCAAGAACACAAGCCTATAGGTCCGATCCAGCCCCCCGAGTCGTCTTCGCCAACCGCGTCTTGGACGACTGCGTGGAGCGCATCGTACGTGTATCTACGATACCGTAGTAGATGGACTTTTGGAGTTGGTCGATTTGCCACACCGACCTTCGAGAGCTTCACCTTACCTTACCTTACCTTACGCACAAACCGCACAACGCAAAGCCAGCAAAGCTTCCGGAGAGCGTACATCTCCAGCCGCGTAGGTAGGTATGGTTTCCCATCGTACGCTACCCACCCACCTACCCACCCAACGCCAGCCTCTGCTTGTACAGCGCCTCCCATCTTCCAGGCTAAAATGAACCTGAGCGATGCGACGTCCATGCTGTGTACGAATGACACCGAGCGGGACGCACCATCTGTGTGGGAACGGAAACTGGGTCTTTGGATATACATTGGATCGATGTTGGGGGTGGGTAAGGTGGGATAGGATAGGATAGGATAGGATAGGATAGGATAGGATAGGATAGGATAGGATAGGATAGGATAGGATAGGATAGGATAGGATAGGATAGGATAGGATAGGATAGGATAGGATAGGATAGGATAGGATAGGATAGGATAGGATAGGATAGGATAGGATAGGATAGGATATCGCTCTTGCCAGCCCAGCCCAGCCCAGCCTTCCGCGAGATGTCGTAGATGGTTCTAACCCTAACCCCCTTACTCTTCAAGTGAATTCGAGATGAAAAGTCCAGTCCAGTCCAGTCTCCCAGCCGATGGACGCAACTTCACCATGACTACGAGTAATGAGACGGCCGCCCCATCCCATCTTCATTCTCCCGATACCTACCGTCTCCAAGAAAACTTCCAGGAGAGACCTCGATGAGATATGTCTGCCATCCTGGCATCCACCTCGACCCCGTCCTCGTCCGTGACTACTTCCAAAAGCGAGTTTCCGTCGCCCCGATGCCGCCCCGCGCTACTATCTGCTCAGAGCGTATCCCTCAGCACCGTCCCAACAATGCTTCCCACCACGCTGCCCAAAAGAAGGATAAAAAAAATCACTTTTACCTTGGTACGCCTACCCGAAACACGCCCCAGTCCCACACCCGCCGTGACATCGAACCCCCCTCACCCCCCGTACCACGACCTCGCGCCCCCCGCAGCCCACCACGCAAAACGTGGTACGAGACCGCGGTCGGCGCGGCGACTTCCCGGGTGTGATATTGGGGCTGGCGATCATAGCAGGTGGACCTGCAGATGCGGTGCGGGGCGGGGGTGTCCATCATCCGCAGCAATGTCTGCGGAGTTCAAGGTGAGAAAGGGCAGTCTGTAGCCGGGGCATGGGACGGCCGATGTTTCGTAACCTCAGGAGCGGGCGGGGAGATGCACGCCCAAGGCATCCGAGCAGGAGACAGCCTGGACGAGACGGGGCATCACGTGCACTCTGGACATCCAATTCGACTTTGCCTACTGTGTCCACGGCACACGTCCGGAATGAAGAGAGCCCGAGCCTGAGCCTGAGCCATGCACCCCATCCACGCCTTGCACTCCCGGGAGAAAAATAAGAGGGAAGCAAAAAGCAAAGAGCGTCCACACGCCCGGTCCGTGGCCAGCGCCAGCCGGCTATTGTTTCAGGCGTCATAAAACCCACGGGAGACGAGAGATCGGCCAGGCATGCCATGTCGCCATCGCATATTTTCCCGGGCTAAACATAGCAGTCGGGGGTCGAGTTGGGTGAATAGACGGTAAACCCACCGTGGTAAGAACATCGAGGGCCAATCGTTGGGCAGGAGAGCCGGTGGTACAGAGGCGAAACATGCGGACGGAGCTGATTCCGGAGACACACACCCCACTGCGCTCCACGAGGCATCTGTTGTGTTTGTTTGTAGAATCTGAGCCGAGTAGGGAGGATGAGCTAGTTTAGCCGGGCGTGAGTGCGATCTCAGCAGTCGCCGCGACATGACAGTGACATGTGCAGGAGGCTAATTCGGTTGGCTGAGGAGCACCGGTGGATTGGAGGGCAGGACGTTCGGAGGACGGGTGCGTGCGTCGGTGCATACATGGCGCCATGCAATGCTGTCTACCATGACCTTGTCCGCACTGCATCGGCCAGAAGCGCAGTCCCCCTCCCCTTCGCATGCGGTTGGTGTGCTTGAAATATGAGCCTCTGAGCCGCAAACACCAGTGCGGTGCTACTGGTCGGTCGGAGAGGTTCGCATCGCTTTGGGTACGGCGGGATGTACGGCGGGATGTACGGCGGTAGGGCGGTAGAGCGGTAGAGAGGGCGGTAGAGCGGTAGAGAGGGCGGTAGAGCGGTAGGGTGGGATGTAGGACGGTAGGGCAATACGGAGCGGCGCTTAGGTGCATGTTTCGTTTGAAAGAACGCGAGGGGTGCGCGGTTTGCAGCTTAGCGCTTTCCTCGCGCAGACCCCCCTGGTGCCTGCATGAGGTCATGTGCCCGCATCTTCACCAGCTCGTGCCGCTGGCCCAGCGAACCCTCTTGGGAGAGAATAGCGCGCTCAACGAGCTGGATATCTTCTCTCTTTGGGAGCCGTGCAGTCGCCGCTCGTGGTACCCGGAGGGCTTGATAGGTTGACGTGGACGGGTCCGGACTGACGTGCAGTGTCGATTGTACGCGCAACCGCGCCACAACAACCTCAACTGTGGGATGCGATGAGCAGCTGGGATCAACGGGACTGGGCAAGCAAGGGTCTCGAGGTACAGAGTAATTGCGTCCCACTATATTCTTCGCTAACAAGTGCTTTTGTACAAGGCCGTTGCGTATTTTGAACAAAGGAAGATTGCTGACGTGAAAGGCGAGCTTAAGATATCGTACACGCACTGAAATGCAGGAAAGAACAACTGGTACAGTGTCCGTAAGGTCGTTAGATAGAAATAGAAGACATTATTGATATGCGACCGTGACATGTCCTTCATGAGAAGCAATGTATGCAGTGCAAAAGGAGGAATTTGGCAAAAGATCAAAAGGGAAAGCATGTGAATGGAAGAGACGGCGGAAAAGAAAGCAGAGCAGATGCATGCTCGTGAAATGCACGACATGCGTAAAAGCTGCAGCATACCCTCCATTGATCCGGTGGTATCATGGGAATGTCATCATGACTGCGTGAAAAGGTCGTCGGAACGCTCTCAAATCAGATACCGCCGTGAATGCTTTTGTGACAAAAGGAACGCTCAGATGCCGACCGTGTCTTTGAACGAATGCGGTGTTGTTGTTCGGGGTTGGGTGTCTTCGACTCCTTCCATTCGTACGTCCGACCCTAGACTTAGGCGCGGTGAAGGGCCTTGGGACCGATACTGTAGATGGGGAATGTGTGCGTCGCTGCTTTTCTTAGGCGAGGAGAAGGGAGCAGAATTGGGCGTAAAGTTTGAGAAGACCGAACTCGGATTCTCCGTAGCCGGTCGGAACAGGTTAGATGGCGAACCCAGTTCGAGTGGTGCGGGCTTCTGCTTCTTCTTGCCCGACGAAGATTCCGTGTTTGGCTCAGGCGGCTGTGTTCCCTGCGGTGTGGCTGCTCCAGTAGGCGCGGTTAGCGAAGCGCTTGGTGGCGTTCGCGCGTATGATAGCGGGCCTCCAGGCGAAGCGTGGGACGCGTCTCTCGACGTTATCGAGGGCCTCGACTTCCGAGGTGGGGGGTATGGCTCGCCCTTTGCCTGTGCCTCTTGTCTTCTCATTTCCGTCACTGCCTTTGGTGGCCGACCGCGCTTCTTCTTGTTCGCAGGTTCACCCACGGATGCTATGGTCGCTCCGTAGGTGGGTTGGTTGATCATGCTCATGTACGGGGGTTGGCTCGGTCGCGGCTGGATCGGTGTGTACGACTCGGGGTGCGGGCGCTTCTGTGGCATCTCGCGACCGCCGTGGTAGATCATGGGAGCCGTAGGCGGAGGGACAGGGTGTCTATACTCGGTCGGTTGGACCTGGGCGGCGAGGTCATCGAAGGCTCTGTGACAGGAACCAAGTGAGCGGCCTAGGTGAGAGGGTCAGCAACGACACGAGCCTACTGTTAGTGTTCGGTCGAAGCCCACTAGTCTTCCCGAGCAACTGAGGGGACAGCGACGGTGCAGGACAGCGACGGTACATGACAGCGACAGTACATGGCAGCGACAGTACGAGACAGCGGCTCACCGTTTGGCAGGACCAGATCGTTCCACCTGACCTGGATGGCCGAGTCTCTTATGGCGCCGAAGAGCAGACGCGAGGGACTGGTGCCTGCCCTGAGCAAGACTTCGGCGAGTAGGTTTACCCTCTGGCAGGCGTGTGTCAGCGACTCGGGGGCGGTCCTGGCGGCTGGGGATGGCAGCACATACCTCGTGCTCTGACCACGGCTGTTCGTGGGGATCCATGCTGTGGCTACGTCCAGCAATGGGCGGGGAGAGGTGGACAAAATACTCGCCGCGAGTCGGGCGACATGCAACCAGACGAATAGGGTAACGAGCGATTAGCAGGCCGTAAGTAACGTAGGCGCAGAGGCGCGCGGTAAGAGAAGCGGACGTCGAGGTGGCGGCAGAGGTAGTAGGGCAATAACGAGAGTGATTGAGAAGGAATCGGGCAAACGAGAGAGACGAAACAAAAAGTATCAAGGAGACGTCATGCCAGCAGGCAGAGCGAGTCAGAAAGGAACCATGAGGCTGGTCGACGGGAGGAGGAGAAGAAGAGACGGCGACGGGAGCAAGATTAGGGACAGACTGGAGAGGCGGGTTATAGAGAGTTTAGTGCAATGCAGCTCCGACCGTCCTGGATGATGACTTGCAGGAGCGCAATTTGACGATAAACTTGGGAGTGACTTTCTGCCGGCCGATGCACGGCGCAGCCAGGAGCAGTCAAGCGGGCTCCACCCGACTGCGCTGTTCGCGTTTCCAGTTGCTGCGAGGATGGTTCGTGGATGCGGGCGCCACCAAGGACTCAACGAGGACGCGGGAGAACAGCTGCGGGCCCACGGCCAATGGGTGGTGGGCGCGGACCCCGGCATGGGCTGTAACACCACGCCGGGGCTGCCTGAGCCTGCCTGAGCCTGCTGGAGCCCTGCTACAGAGCGCACACGGCCGCCTTTTGGAGCCGTCGAGCTGCTGGACCGAGGCGCACCTGCAGCTGTGTTGCGCCCATTGCAACGCATCGCAGTCAGGCCGCCGGAAACGAGAGGACAGGCGCAGGCGCGGGTGGTGGTGGTGGTGGAGCGTCGACGAAGGGGAGAGGGCGGAGGGAGAGGGCGGAGGGAGAGGGCGGAAGAGGAGCACGGTGGAGAGGCCCCATCTCACGGGGAAGCGGAAGGCATTGTCCGCACGATAGCTACGTGCTCAAGAGTCAAGAGGCAAGAAGTCAAGACGAGAACTCGCCGGCTCGCTGCACTGCCAGTGCCGGTGCCAGTGCCAGGTACAGAGGGTCTTTATACAGAGCTGCGACCCGCGCTGCCACGTAGCACCAATGGGCCTCCACGTCGACCATGTGTGTGTCTCTCTCTCTCTCTCTCTCCCTCTCTCTCTCCCTCTCCCTCTCCCTCTCTCTCTCTGTGTGTGCGATTACCTCATCCGTGGGTTGCGTACGGCACCACCCCCTAGGCCCATCCATTGTCATCGTTGGGCGCGGGACGGCATGGAGAGACAAGCAGACCATCTAGCTGCAGATGGTGCATGAAACTGAGCCATGTCTGTATTGCACTATCGTTACAGATTGGCCATCTACCTAGTCTAGCGGCAAGCCGTCTGAAAAGACCAGGAACGCTCAACGTCCATCACCTGCGCGAAACAACGCCGACGCAGTTTGACATGCCGGATGGGGCGCGGGAACATGAGGGCCTGATGGGTCTTGCTATCTTGAACACGATGACCGATGGGTCTTCTACCTTTTAAACACGATGTCTGATGGGTCTTGCTATCTTTCCAACACGATGTCTGATGGGTCTTCTGCCTTTTGAACACGATGACTGATGGGTCTTCAGCCTTTTGAACACGATAACTGATGGGTCTTCTGCCTTTTGAACGCGATGACTGATGGGTCTTCAGCCTTTTGAACACGATTACCTGATGGGCCTTCCACCTTTCGAACCTACTTATCCGATGCGCCTTCTCCCTTCTAAACACGATCATGTAATGGGCCTTCTCCCTTTCATACCTAATCATCTACTACGCCTTCTCTCTTTTATACCTAATCATCTACTCCGCCTTGAACCGTTTAAACCTGATTATCTAATACGCTTTTACCTTTCAACCACAATCATCTACTACGCCTTCAATTCTACCGTTCAAACCTGATTATCTAATACGCTTTTACCTTTCAACCACAATCATCTACTACGCCTTCAATTCTACCGTTCAAACCTGATTATCTAATACCTACGCCTCTACCTTTCAACCACAATCATCTACTACGCCTTTAATTCTACCGTTTAAACCTGATTAACTAATACCTACGCCTCTACCTTTCAACCACAATCATCTACTACGCCTTCTACCATTTAAACCTAATCATCTACTACGCCTTCTATCTTCGCTAGTTTACTTGGGACTAGTCGCCTTCCTCGACAGCGTCCACGCCCATGTCTTATGTTGTTTAGGTCCTCTGCACAACCCCAAAGAGCAGAAAATGCCCTGGGCACTGATCCCAGAACGGATGATTCAGATGCCACCATGTCCAACTTGTGACCCGGTGACAGACAAAACACCGAGGCCGCCGTGTACCCGGTGTACAACCATCGTCCTGTGGCCGCTCGTCTGTTGGCTGACAAGTGACAAGTTCTTTCCACCTGTTCATCGGACCCCATCAACGGCCGGCGTATTGCTGCAGCAGCTTAGCAAACGACCAATATGCTCTTTGGTATCCCTACAATTTGACAAACATACGGCCAATTGCATTCACCACAATCCCTTTCAAACATGAACCGTGTTCCCCAAGGCCAAGGCCATGCCGACGCCGGCCCAGACGCAGCGGCAGTTAGCCGAGACTGGAGAATCGCGCAGCACCTCCGCAAGCCTACTCCAACCTCTGCCGCCTCGACTGTTCCTCTGCGCGGCGCAAGCCAACAGCTGGCTCGAAACACTGCGCAGGCTTCTCTCCCACCTGTTTCGCACCTCGCCTGGCCAATCGAACCGAACTGCGCTCCGACCGCGCCGAAACCCGAGTCGCGAATCCGTCTGTCTGAACTCTATGTCGGAAGCAGACCCCTCCCATTGCTCTCGCAACCGTCCCTACTCGCATAACCTCTCCGCCCTGCTCTGCCCGTACATACCGTCTGTCCCGCTGCTTGGGCATCTGTAGTGCGCGTGGAGCTGCTGTGTTGTACGCACAGCAAAGATTTGCCTCCCTGCTCAAACGTTTGAGACGAGAGCTGTGACAAGCCTGCGCCCGTCAGCTTTTGTTTGCCCCATACCGGATAAAGGAGGGAACACTCGTCTGCCTGCGGTGCGTGGGTCTTCTGTGCGGAACGAAGGCCATGGTCGTCGACGCGTAGCCAACACCCGGACCTTCTTAGCGTGCCCAAGTTCTTTGAGGCTCCTGTTCCGCACTCGATAAACCCGCCCACGCACATTCACCGCGCCCGTCTGCCACCATGTCAGACCACGAGTCCGACCAGACTGCTGAGCTGGGACCCGAGCTGCGCGGCATGAAGCTTGAGGAAGGCGTCCCTCCTTCCGGGGAAAGCGCGGGTGCTCCCGCTCGAGTGAAGGTGGAGGGCGACGTCCGCACGTCCAACCCCCTGCTGATGCCCGCTCGCAGCAAGTCTCGATCCAAATCGCAGTCCCCAGTCAAGCAGCTACCCTCCGACCCTTCGACGCCCGAGCCGAACACGCAGGAAGAGGTGCTTGGTGGCGAGATCACCTTGAAGATGGAGCCCGGGAAGGCGCCCAAGCTGTCGCGCACCGCGTCACACAAAATCGCCTCGCGCCCGCCGCCGCTATACCTTGACCTGCCTGACTCTACGCAGGACGCAAAGTCGACTTTTGATGTTCTGTCCGAATGCACTTACGCCAACAAGCACATTGGCACCACCGAACATGCTCTGGAGTGCGACTGTTCCGAGGAGTGGGGTAAGTCACCAATTCCTCCCTCAACGCATCCGCTGTGCGCTCTGCCTGCTAACGCCGCGCGCAGATCCCAATGAGCAAGTCAACAATGCCTGCGGCGAGGATTCCGATTGTATCAACCGCGCCACGAAAATGGAGTGTGTTGGCGACTGCGGATGTGGCCGTGACTGCCAAAATCAGCGCTTCCAACGAAAAGAGTACGCCAATGTGACCGTCATCAAGACCGAGAAGAAGGGGTTTGGGCTCCGGGCTAACGCTGATATGAAGCCGGGAGATTTTGTTTTCGAATACATTGGGGAGGCCATCGAGGAGCGAGCCTTCCGTCGCCGCATGTTACAGTATGACCAGGAGGGAATCAAGCACTTCTACTTCATGTCGCTCAACAAAGGCGAGTTTGTCGATGCAACCAAGAAAGGCAACCTGGGTCGCTTTTGCAACCACTCTTGTAATCCGAATTGCTACGTGGACAAGTGGGTGGTAGGCGAAAAGCTGCGCATGGGCATTTTCGCCGAACGACGAATCCAGGCTGGCGAAGAGCTGGTTTTCAACTACAATGTCGATCGATATGGCGCGGATCCTCAACCCTGTTATTGCGGCGAGCCAAACTGCTCTGGATTCATTGGAGGCAAGACACAGACTGACAACTCCACGAAGCTGTCGCACGCGACGATTGAAGCCCTTGGTATTGACGACGGAGATAGCTGGGAAACCGCCGTCGCGAAGAAACCTCGCAAGAAGAAGGCCAGTGAAGATGACGAGGGGTACGTCAACGACCTCAAACCCAAGTCGCTGGATGCTCGCGGTGTCACCAAAGTCATGGCTGCTCTTCGTCAATGTACGGAGAAGTGGATAGCTGTCAAGCTCCTTGACCGTATTCAGCAAAGCAACGGCGACAAGGAGGTGGGCCACCGTGTCATTCGCATGCACGGTTACGAAATCCTCAAAACAACAATCGTCACCTGGAAGGATGACCCAAATGTCGTGTTGCAAATTCTTGACATCCTGCATGGCCTACCGCGACTTACCCGGAACAAGATCCAAGATTCGAAAATCGAGGACGCTGTACAGAACCTACGGGACGAATGCGAAGATGACCGTGTCAATGAGTCCATCACCACACTGCTCAGTGAGTGGAGCAAGCTTGAGCTGGGTTATCGGATACCGCGCATGAAACCAAATGCTCGTGTCGAACCGCACTTCGAACGCCGTGAGAAAGGTCGGGAACGCTCCAGATCGCGATCCAAATCGCCTGAGATCAAACCACCGACCACTGCACCTTCGGCTCCTCGAGGTTTCAATGCCCCCAAAGGCCCGTCTGCTATGTCCAATCTTCTTCCTCGTCCACCGCCGCGTCCACCGCGAGTTTTCAACACTCTTCCTTCAGGATGGTTCCAGGCGAAGTCCGAGAACGGGTCGGTCTACTTCTATACAGCCACCGGTGTGACACAATGGACACGACCCACGCAGCCAGCAAACCAACCGCCCAGTGCCACCTCCAAGGTCAAGTCAGAAGGTCAGCTACTCCAAGACCTTATAGCGAGCATCACTGCGGAAGCTTCAACCGGCAAACGAGGGTCTGCGTCATCCACACCACAGCCCGCTGCGGATGAGACGAAGGATAAGACATCAAAGAGTGACAAATGGCTGAATATGCCGCAAGAGAAGAAGGAGAAGATGTACGAAGGAACTGTAAGCATCGTCGGCTCCCACGGTAACATCTCTAATGATTTTAGCTATCCAAGCATGTCATGGCCACCACATCCCGCTACAGCAAGACCCTTCCCAAAGAAGATGTTAAGAGGCTCTCCAAAGAGGTGAGTTGCATGCTTTGTGATGGTTTGCAGTCGCTGACAGAAGTTGCAAGGTTACGAAGAAGTTGGTTCGTGGAGACTTCAAAGCCAATCGCGTAAAGGATCCGACAGCACCCATCAGTTCGAAACACGAAAAGACGGTTAAGAACTACGTCAAAGACTTTATGGACAAGGCCGTCAAGAAGAAGACGGAGCGTGAAAAGGACAAGAAGTCACAGAATGGCACCGGATCGAACGGCGACGTTACAATGCCAGCGGCGACGGCAACACCTGAGACGCCACGGTTCGGAAATTACAGCGCAGCGTCCCCGGCAGGGTCATCGGGAGCCGAGTTGAAGAGAAAGAGGGAAGAGGAGGGTGGAGCAGCGTCACCGAAGAAGTCTCGAGCAGACACGCAGCCAGCTCCTCCACCACCTCCGCCACCAACAGATGATATGCCTATGAACGGGGAGGGTCCCGCGCTAACACCTATGGACGACGACCCCGTGTCGGTCCATTCGGCCTGCGACAATAGCGTGAATGGGATCAGACCAAAGACACTGGGACATCTCGCCAGCCCTACTCAGCTTGCGACACCTCCGAGCAAGGAGCACAATGGCTATCAGCAGTATGCGGTTCGCACCGAGGGCACGTCTTGATTCCAAGCAGCTCGAAGTGCTTCGACATGTAGTTTCTTGTTATGTGTTCATACTCTTGTTACTTTGCGACAACCCCATTGCTTTGGCGTTTGGACAGGCGTTGTCGTCCTGCATGGTTGCGGTTGACGACCAGAAAAAGGGGCGCGCATTGGGCGCACACGTCAGCGTAGGCGACGTGTAGCGTTTTCTTCTCTTGCATTTCTGCCATGGGTGTTCTGAGCGTACATTCGGTACGAGGGTGTAGCGGTGGGCGTGGCAGGAGCTGTAATAACTACCAGAGCATGCTGGAAAGAGATGGATGTGCGGAGGCTGGATGCAGGCCACGGGTGCATTGCCAGCAATGAGCAATGCTGTTCACTTTGGCGTGCGCCAGAGGCATTGGATATCATTAGCAATGCTCAGACCTCAATGGCACGCACATTCGCACTTGACGCGACCTCGAGCCGCCTTATGAATGCGCATTTAGCTTGCGAGTCGGCGTAGTCGGAGTGACCTGCTTGAGAATGCCTTTGCGGGGTTGGCGTGTGTGGAGAGTAGAGCGTTTGGGGCGTGTGGAGAGTAGAGCGTTGGCAGGAATGCGCCTAATGTTGCTCCACAATTGCGTGAGCCCGAGTGCTTTTAGGATAGCTTCGGCTTAACCCCGCCTCAATCGAGCTCCCCCATCCTCCCACGCTATCGATAACGACGACGATAAAGCCGTCCAAGACGCCGCCTTGTTCCTTGAAAGGTAGACTACCACCTGGATTGTTTCCCTTTCCCCACCCTCTTACCCCGAGGCCTCCAAATCACTCGACCTTCGTGCACGCTACAGCTTTGGAGTTACCTTTGCACTCGTATCGCGAGGGATAGCTTCCCCAACACGCATACCTACCTAGCTCCCCTTCTGGTCAACAATGGCCCCCCTCCTCCGCAGTGCAGGCCGCGCGCGGCTGGCACTCGCCTGCTCCCAGGCTCGACCAACTCCTCGAAGCGCCTCAATCGCTCTCCAGAGACAGTATGCCTCGGCTTCTGCCAGCGCTGTTGCTCCCGATACCAGCGCCCCTGCTCTGTTCCCAGATGAGCCGTCAGGCCCAATCGTCCGGACTGAGATCCCTGGGCCAAAGAGCAAGGCCGCGGTAGAGAGACTGGGCAAGGTGTTTGACACCAGGAGTCTGAACATGATGGCCAATTACAACCAGAGCTACGGCAACTAGTACGATGCAACTTCCCATGAAGGCAAGGGCTATAGCTGACAACTTGCAGCATTGCCGATCTCGACGGCAACGTTCTCCTCGATGTATACGCGCAGATCGCTTCAATCCCCGTCGGCTACAACAACCCTACTCTTCAGCTCGCAGCTTCCTCGCCTGAGATGGTGTCCGCTATCATCAACCGTCCAGCGTTGGGCAACTTTCCACAGCACGACTGGGCCGATATCCTCCAGACCGGTGTCCTTTCCGTAGCTCCCAGAGGTCTGAACCAGGTCTTCACAGCACAGGCTGGTTCTGATGCCAACGAACTTGCATACAAGGCCGCTTTCATGTACCGACGGCAGCAAGAGCGCGGCGGCGCAAATGTAGACTTCACCGAAGCAGAAATGGCTTCATCCCTGACCAATCAGTCTCCCGGCGCACCCGACCTATCTATTCTCTCCTTCAAAAAGGGCTTCCACGGCCGCCTCTTCGGTAGTCTATCCACAACCCGCTCTAAGCCCATCCATAAGCTTGATATCCCCGCCTTCGACTGGCCCGTAGCCCCTTTCCCTACCCTCAAATACCCTCTCGACCAGTATGCCGCAGAGAATCAAGCAGAGGAGCAGCGCTGCCTCGCCGAGACCGAGCGCCTCATCAAAGAATGGCACTCGCCGCCGGCCGCGGTAGTCGTCGAGCCCATCCAGTCCGAAGGCGGTGACAACCACGCCTCCCCGACATTCTTCCAGGGCCTGCGCGAGATCACCAAGAAGCACAATGTGCTCTTCATCGTCGACGAAGTCCAGACGGGAGTCGGCGCAACAGGACAATTCTGGGCGCACCACCACTGGAATCTCTCCACGCCGCCAGACATGGTCACTTTCTCGAAAAAGGCCCAGACCGCGGGTTACTACTTTGCCAACGACGACCTCAAGCCCAACAAGCCGTACCGCCAGTTCAACACGTGGATGGGCGACCCCGCGCGCGCCATCCTCTTCCGCGCCATCATCCAGGAAATCGAGCGTCTCGATCTCGTCCGCAACACCGCCATTACCGGTGACTACTTGTATAGCGGTCTGCAGCGGCTGAGCGAGAAGTACCCTGCCGAGATCCAGAATCTGCGTGGGCAGGGCCAAGGCACGTTCATTGCGTGGGACAGCCCGAGGCGGGATGAAGTGCTCAAGAAGGCGAAGGGAGTCGGGATCAACGTCGGTGGATCGGGTGAGCGGGCGGTGAGGCTACGGCCTATGCTTATCTTCCAGCCGAAGCATGCGGATCTGTTGCTCGAGGGGTTGGAGAAGGTGTTCAAGTCGTAGGGCCTACACCAGATGCACGAGGGATGTTTTCAGGCGTTCTTTCCCAAGGAGTTTACAGATGAAACCGGATCTGACATTCGATGGGGTTATGCATGTACTGGATTTTCGCGGCGACGACGGTTTGCTCCACGGTGCTCTCAGATCGTGCTGGAAGTAGCGCTATACCTAGGTAGCATAAACCATCACCCCTTCAACAACGATGCCATGACATCGGCGGAGAGAATGTGGCTCTCTCTCGCACGGCACGTCTCATACCTACCTACCCACGCTTGAAGATTGAAGAAGAAAAAAAAAACTCCTCCTATGGTAGGTACCTCGCTACATGCAACCTCTATCAAACGACATCCCATCCCATCCCATCCCATCCCATCCCTCCATCCCCCCTAACCATGAATTCCATCCCCATCCCGCCCCTGCCATACCTACACATCCCACATCCCGAGTCGGACAACCACACACGCTCAACACAGCGTGATCGCACTCGTCGCGAGATATCAATGGCCCGATATCATGGGGGGCTTGGTGGATGTTTGAATCATGCGTGCATGCATGCATTTTCTTCTTCTTCCTCTCATCCATGTATGTACGTATTTTGGACACTATTTTGGGCGGTATTTTGGGCGGTATTTTGGGCGGTATTTTGGGCGGGTTGGCGTGGTTGATGTTTAGCTGGGTGGGTGGGTACACAGGCAGTTGGGCGCTGGTGATGCTGTGTTGTTACTGTGCTTGGGACGTCCTACATTTTTTTTTGGGTGGGAGGTCGTTTAATGTTGGTCGTGTGTTTGTGTGTGTGTGTGTGTGTGTGTGTGTATGGGGTGCTACACTAGATGGTGCTGCGACTTGTTCGATTGATTGATGGTGCACGTACGGTGGCTAACAATGACATCTAGAACCTCGCAGGCCGGTGGCTGCGTGAAGCGTTGGGATTGACCATCGAGGTGTTATTATCTGCAGATGTATCACGCTGTGAGTTACTATCTACAAGCTGGGGTGTTGCCGCGACTCGGCAGAGTACGCAAAGTGCAGAAAGTCCAATGTTTCAATGCATTTCCTCGTCATGCTGGAAACATCTGCTCAGCTATTCTTACAAACTAATGCCATCCCATGCCATGCCGTTGCATTCTATGCCATCACCGCCCGTGTGGGTGCTCGGTTTCATGAAGTCGTGTCCATCCTCTCCTCTTTCTCCGCCAGACCCATCGCAACCATGTGGCCGATCAATTCATCCATGCTTACGCCGGCAACCTTGCCCTCGATCATGTCTATGGCTGTGCTCGGGTTCATCCACGCCGTGTGCTCCTGCTTGGGAAGCATCTCGACATTCTCATCGATCCCGGTCATGAGCGCGCTCAGCAAATGTGAGTTTTCCATGACGAGCGAATCATCGAGATATTCGAGCTCTGCATGCTCTTCTTCTCCAAAAGCCTCCATCTGCTGTGCGAACTCGTGCTGATGCAAGGCACTGTTGGCGACTTGGGCGTTGACTTCGTCGTACTTGGCTTTGGCTTGGTCGTCTATGTGGACCAGCCACCGGATGGCCCAGAGGGCGGCGTTCTTCTCGCGCATCGCGGCCGGCTGGAGGTCTGATTCGACCCAGAAGTCCTCGATGGGGAAGGGCATGGGCGGGATGACGGTGCGGAGCTGCTCGATGGACTGGAGGCACGCATGTTAGCACTGTGGGGAGTAATCTAGTGGGAATTTTGGACAACCCCCTACCCGCTTCAGACGCCTCATTTGGCTATCGCTCCAGGTAATGGCGTCCCAATCATTCCTGGCCCATATGCTGATGAAGCCGTCTTGACTGGCCGTGCTCTCGTAAGAGTGGTCGCAGTCAAGCGCCTCTAGCCAGGCGAAACGGTAGCCGGTCCGGAAGGAGGACGTGCCAGAAGTGTCGCAAACCCGGTCTGCGTCGGGGAGTGGGTAGACAATCAGCAAACAGAGCATGTTCATGCATGCATGCTCGTGGTAGGTTCCGAACGAATGCTTCCGGTCCACTCCAAGGTACCAAAGACCCACCTCGGTTAAGCTCCTGCTGCTCCTTCTCGTTGTGGTTGAATTTGCGCGCCTTGAATTCCATCGCTGCAAGCTTGTTGTAGTTGTTGAAGTACCAACCTAGGTTGAACTCGCGGGGCACTCCGGCCAGCAGCTCGCATTGCGCAGTTTCGTATATGATGTCGTATAAAGTTGGCTTCTGGTTATTCAGGAACAACTTATTTGGCAGGTGAACCAACTTCCTCTTCAGCATGCATCGAGCTTGCTCATGCTTCACGCGCTTCTGCTCTAGGGTGAGTGTAGACATGGTGGGGTTGAGGAGTCGTGCAAGGGTGAGGGCAGCGTGCTGACGGGTGTTGGAAAGAAGATGGCGCGCAAGATCGAGAGATACAACGAGAGCGGCGGGGTAAAAGACCGTTTTCCAGAAGGCGGCTGGAACTAGCGCGATCCAGAAGCAGCTAGTGCCACACGCGTTTGTCAACCGTCGCCTTCACCTCGTTTGCGTCTTCCAGAAGCTCGAAAACGCTTGCGGGGCGAATTATCACAAGATATTCATGATATGATCTTACTGAGAACTTAAATTAAAGTAATGGTTATGTTGGTTATTGAAATGGTCTAGGACTACCGCCAGCGCGTGTGGAGCTTTGAGTGAATTGAGTGGCCACGTGATCAGTACACCCCTACGCAATGGACATAAAGACTTCAAGCACAACTCGGAATCCATGGTTCAGTAAGCCCCTAGGGTAAAGATGCACGTGTATTCGATTTATCTCATTTTTAAGACATAATACACCCTATCTGAACTCACACTGACTCGGTACCCACGCAAGGTTCTTGATACGTCCTTCACCGTGCTGTCACCCCTAAGTTCATCCGCATCAAGCTTCCGTCGCTCTTGTAAGTTCCCTAGTCATGGCCCTTTGTGAACTGGAGTCTACGTGGTCGATTACATATGAGACATCGCTATTGTATTCTTTGACAACTTCACAGAGAAGGCTATGTAAGAGTATCATCGTAATTAGTAAACAGTATAACTCCTACTACGAGACAGTGTGGTAGTAATCGACTGACCTCACAGCCAGCAGATTATTTGGCCACGCACTATCTACGTGCAAACTCCCTTTGAGCTTTTCGAACACTGATGAAATGAACCAACCTGAGAAGTAGTTACATAATTCCCTGGTTATTCCCACAGCTGACAGCGCACGTGTCATTTTGGAACTCCTGAAGCGTTATTAAAGAACTCCATCGACTTCGAGCGTTGACGCTGGGGATCGCGAGCCATGCACGGACTAGTAAGCCCAGTGGTCTTCACTAAGTTCGGCAGTCTCTTTCAAGGGAACCCATCAAAGCGCCATACCCACTCCAAAATGTTACGCTAACTTTTGCATCTTTGACCTTTATTGTCCCCAACCTATACAAGGCGCTCGTAACAATGTGTTGTATTTAGACTCTTTGTCCGTTCTCTTCGACCATGGTTACGAGGTAGATATAAGGATATATATGCCTCAATATCCTTTGGATGTTCTCTCAAAGGATCCAATATTCAAAGTTTTCTGTATCTCACAATACTCTGACAATGGCTCCACGTCGCTCGGCCCGCATAGCAGCAAAGCCCCAAGTTAAGACTGATCCCAAAACTCACGCCCGAACGTCCATCCAGAGGCCGACACGGAAATCGCCTAGAAACCAAGGCCAGAACACCACGACGCAGACGGAAACAAGGCCATCGGTAGACCTTGAGCAAATCGAAGAGCAACTCGCAGCGCGAAAGAAGAGCAAGAAACCTCAACACCCGCCCGTTGAAACGTCCACCAAGGAACCCCAGCGCAAGAAGCCCGTAGCCGTCGAAGAATCGTCCTCGGAAGATTTTGATGATGATGGTTCAATCGGGACCGAGGCCTCAGATGAAGATTCCGAAGACGGCTTCTTTACCAAAAATGACTCTGCCGAGTCAGAAGACGAGTACCACGAGAATGCCAACCTAACGCACGACAACATCGAGTTCATAAACGCCGACGATCTTCAAAACGACCCTGATCGCAAATACTCCATGCACTCGTACGACAGTCGCTTGGAGGATGGCAATGAGGTATATGAGCAGGATGACTTCGTCGTTGATGATGATGAGAAGAGCGTGGTGTATGAGTACAGCGAGGATGAGGTAGATGGCGAGGAATATAAGGATGAGGATAAGGATGATCTGGAGATTAATATGGAGCGCGATCCTGAGAGAGCTCGACGCGCGAGTTCTAACTTCTCGGGTAGCAGTCGACGACGGCGATCGAGCACTCCCTTTTCTCCGAAAACTGGGCGGGTATCTGAGCGTCAATCTTCGGATGCAGAGACACGTCGGACGTCCAGCGCGGCGTCTTCTCCCAAGACAGTTCCCACATCTCGCCGAACGTCAGATGTTATCTACAGCCACCGCCGTTCCAGCTCTCTGTTCGTTTCAGACCTCATGGGCGATCCCGAAATTCCTCGGCGGTTCATCACGGAGTACTCGGCTACCGAAGAGGAGGTAAAGGACGACCTAGAGGTAATTAGACAAGCAAGCGAGGAGGTTCTAGAAGAAATCATCGATGCGATAGCTCTGTTCAACCGCCGCGCTAATCGCGACCGGCCACATGTACGCCTCCGACTTGCCGCGGCGGTGCTTGAGGATGAAGAGATTAGAGAGGCACTGGGGAAGGCAATCTGCACAGGGCTTGGGAGGAAGGTTTCTCTGAAGGATGGGAGTAAGCGATTCAGTATAGGGCCGAAGGGACGGTAGGAGAGGTGTGAATAGATACTTCGGTCTCGTACGCGAAGTGGACTGTTGGCTTAAATGCTTTAATGCGATTGTATAAAGGCAATCTATCTCTCTAATTAAATAAACTTCGCACCCTCTTATAGTACGTGTTCTGATATTGAACGCACCTTTACATGTCTTGAATGTTGCCCTCTTATCCGAACTAGAAAGACCAAAGTAGGCTATTTCTGCACTGTGTTATTATAGGCAGGTCGATACTGTACCCTTTTGCTTACTACTGTATATCATATACCAGGGACTCGTTATCACACTACCATCTCCAAAATGAAACGACCGCATAACGCCCCGCAGCCTTCTAAATATCCCTCACAAGCGATAAAAAATTTCCCCCAGAGGTACACAAGCCATCGAAAAAAATACTAAATAAATGCGTTAGGTTAGACAACTCAAATGGTATTAAGGCTATCGATGACCCGCACTATGTCAAGACAAACTTGGTAGCCCTGGCTTACTTAGAATAAGATCGGTAAGCGGCTAAGCACCATTACTAGGTGCCTACAATTTTGCAGGTTCTTATGCAGTTGTGGAGTATATGTGCTGGAAAGAGTGCTACTGTGTATTCGTGGCGTATGAGATACACGTGTAGGGCGTGTGGGCCCTACAGGACAATCACCCAAGAGGTGATCACATAACTGAGATAAGCTTCCCACTTAGCTTACTACTTTCTTATGCAACCTAAGACTATATAGACGCAGTTCTAAACAGGCTCCTGTTTAGTGACAATGCAGTTAATCACCCTAAGCAGTATCTTCTAGCTCACCTCTATAGTATTCTACAACATAGCAGTAACGTGCAAGTGTAATCTGCAATAGTCTCTTATCTAGGTAGCGGAGAGACCGCATTTAAGTGTGTTAGCCTCTCTTAGAACTATTAGTTACACACGTACGCACACCTCGGTGGATCTCGCACTAAGAAATAGGGTAAATTCATATAGCGAGTGGTCAAGGAAAAAAAATCAGCAAGAAAAGAACCCTGCCTTCTTCTACTCGCAGGAGACCGCGCAGTCTGTCTACGAACTGATTTCAGCCTGATTCGAGAATCGGTTAAATCCGTGTTAAATGCGCCTGAATGACGCCGGATCCGCGATTCGAACACACGCCCTCTGCATATTGCAAATCCCTCGAAACCACAAGTCCCCAGAACCACAAATCCCCAGAACTACAGTAAAGCCCCCAGAGACCACAGGTCCGATCAATGGACCAACGGGCGTGTTTTGATGCTAATACTAGCAGGAATCAAAATATATATAGCAATCCTGGTAAATATCTTCCCTCGTGATGGTAAGTGAAGGGTACCTAACACACGAGTGAAAGGTCGAGACTCGCTAGGCAGGTGAAAGGTTGACGACTTCAACGACTCCAAGTGAGCGGAGACAGTTTACTTGCGACAAAGGCATCGCGCGCAATGGGCGCCACGGCTATGCATTAGAAGCTTATTTAACATATATCATAGCTTTTCAGAGTACGTTGGAGATTTTTTTTACTCACTTTACACAGGCGAGGTGTATCCATAACAGGCCATGCTTTCCATACGCGAGGCGTAAGCAATCGGCCGCGCCGCCGACTATACAGAAAGAGGGGAACGGCTCTCAATGCTAATCGTGGATGCGGCGCGCTTTCTCCAAGGGAATTTTTGGCTCCGGAATCCTGTCGCTGGACATTCTGAAGATCACGAGCGTCGGTAAACACGACTTTAAACGGGCAGGATGTGACTTACTGCTCATCTCTTCTAAGTATTCACCTCGAGGGGGATCAGCCCAAGATACTTAGAGCCACCTGTTTCAACAAGCAAAATCCATCTCTTTGACTATGAATGAAGGAAACGATTCTCCGACCTCTCACTGCTCTATGAGGTTGCCTTAACTACCCGTCAAACTTACCTTTACCTTTACCTCTATCCGACTTCAACTCAGAAACGCACAGCCGTTACTCACCATATCCAGGACCAGCATACCGGTATGACGTATCATAAGTCGTGCCTCCCGTACATCATGCTAGGAAGGTGTTGATGCTGGACATGCAGCCGCTACCCGCTGAGCCATCTGCCTCCGATCCACCATGACCACGACTGTTTCCATTGGTATAGGGTGACCCAGCTCCCATTACCTGCAACACCAAAGCAGCCCCCCTAATTTATAGTCCATGATGTTCATGCTAGAGTGTAATGTGCATCTTCAACTCCCTCCGCACCAACATCGACGTCTCGCCATCCCAACCCCGCTAACCCATTACGGCAACGTCGCATTCCTGTCCAAACCTACCCTAGACTACCTACCGACCCCACGTCTCATCCCAACCATCGTAAATGTCATCAAACACCCCGATCGACCAAGAAGAAGTACCGCCTCCCGTACCACCAAAAGACGACATAAACGACACACGCCGCGCTGTCTCCACCAAGGGCATCGCAAATGGCACACCTCGCAGCATCTCAACACCACAAGCACGACGTAGGCGCCCAGCTCCGTTGGCAGGACCGGCTGTGAAACCGCTGCCGCCACCGCCCCCAGCCGGAGATGCTGTGCGCTTTGAGAAAGCTGAAAGTGGCGCAGGGAAAGCGCTACCGGCGATACCATGGAGACCCAACTACCACGGGACGATTCTTTGGATCGCGGCATTGGGGATCTGGTTCGTGCTGGTGGTGCTACTCCTACCCGGTTTCCTCGCGGGAGATGCGCTGCCGGGACTGAACAGGATGTTGCGGAGCTGGTTCGTAGCACTCTTCAGATGAGTGAGGCCATCAGGAGCAGCGTGGACTATATCGACATCACCGAGACAGCACCAGGAACCATATGAACCCACGAGTGCTTGTGTCCGGACTGGACATTCTACAGCTTGGCCTCCTTATCCGCCACCGTCGCATCCGCCGTGCTCTTCCTCCCACCAAACCCAAACAGATACGCCGCAACCTTCCTCATCTGAATCTCCTCACTCCCCTCCGTAATCCGATACCTCCTATGGTGCCGCCAAATATGCTCAAACGGCCAGTGCCGACTATACCCATTGCCCCCGTGGACCTGTATCGCGCGATCCGCAGCCTCGCAGCACAGCCTGTTAGCCCAATAATTGCACATGGAGACCTTATCCCCGATGCGCTTTTCCACCTCGACATGCGGCATGCTGTCCATCTCCACGGCGGCCTTGCGGATCAATTGGCGCAGCATCTCGGCCTGGGTGGCGAGCTCGACGAGGGGGAATTGGATGGCTTGGTTGTGGGAGAGGGGCGTGCCGAAGGGGGCGCGGGCGTTGGCGTAGGAGACGGATTCGTGGATGCAGTAGAGGGCGGCGCCGAGGGAGGAGGCGGCTTGGCGGATGCGGTTTTCGTGGACGAAAGCTTGCGCGACGCCCAGGCCGTTGTGGATGGGACCGAGCACCGAGGTCGAGGGGACCCAGACGTTTTTGATGGAGACGGTGGCGTGGTCGGTGGGCATGTTGAGTGTCCTGTGGGGATATTATCAGACCGCCAGCAAGAAACCAGGACAGTTGCAGGAGAGGGGATGCTGTTGCGTACCACTCGTAACTCTCCACCTCGAGCCCAGGCGTCTCCCTCGGCACCACGAAACAGCTTATGCCTTTCGCCTGCCCGTTCTCACCCTGCGTCCGCGCAAAGATAAAGCAATGCGTCGCCGCATGCATCCCCGTCTGCCACTTCTTCCGCCCATCCAACACCCACCCATCAACCCCATTCCTCTTCTCCGGCCTGCCCCTCGTATCCATATGCGTCGCATCGCTCCCATGCCCAGGCTCCGTCAACCCAAATGTAATCCTCACCTTCCCCTTCAACCGTCCCCCAATCAGCTCCTCGCGCTGCTGCGAATTCCCGTAATTTATGACCATCACCACATCCGGGAAATTCCCCACGACAGAATGCTCGTTCTGCAGGTCGTTGAACAGACCCAGCCCCTTCGCGGCGAGGTGCTCGCGTATGACCGCCATCCAGAGATTGCTCCCGCGGCCGTCTTCGGCGCTGCGCCCGCCGTACTGCTTTGGCAGGGAATGCCGGTAGAACCCAGCTTCGTCTGCAAGGCGCCGGCACTGGCCTAGGAGGGCTTCCCATTCTGGCCGCGGCAGCCCGCCGTTGTCCCAGTCCGTGCGCGCGTGTTCGCGGCGGTGGTCGAAGAAGCGGTCGTTGTCGTCTATTTTCTGCAAGGGCACGATCTTGGCTTCTATGAAGGCATCTAGGCCGGTGAGATACTGCTGGAGGGCGGGCGGGATGGAGAAGTTCATTGTGTCAGACGCCATGGCTGCGGAGGCGTGAGGCGCGTCGTGGTATCGATGAAGCGTGCGTATTCGAATGGGAGGGTAGGAATGCGTGTCAGCGATTCGTATATAGCATCGGGATGCTCTGGAGGTTCTCGGTATCTCCGGATGTGTGTTGCAGCTTCGGATTCGACATGGTGATGACTCGCTGGAGCTCGGTCGCGGGGGAACAAGTGGAGGAGTGCGGAGGTTGCGGGGAACATGCGCCAAAGATATGCGGGCCTCGCCCACCAATGCTTGGGATCTTTGACCTGCCAAATACACGCTACTCGCCGAACTTGAGTTTTGTTTTACAGGCCAGAGAGCCTGTGGCGTGCATAATCTAATTTTGTTTAGGAGATACGGTGCTCGTAAAAGCTGGGCACTGGACCGAAACATTCTTCACGCGATTCCCGGCCACTAGATTGCGAGTGTGTATTGTGCGATGTGAGCAAGATTCCGATTGATGCATCATTCAATATACCCGCCCTGGAACTTGCCAGTACAGACATCAGTCGCTATCACCCAGCAACGCCGCGAGCTCTTCCTCCTCCTCCAGCGTCATGAGCCCCTCTTTCTTCTCCTCGACCTTCTCTTCCACCTTGCCCTCCTTCTCATCTTCCGCCTCCTTGATCGCCTTCGCTAGGTCCTGCACTTTCAAGCTCCATGTCCTCACACTCCCATCGATGCTCACACTGATAACCTTCTGCCCCTCTAACAGCACCAACGCAGTCACCTCCTCAAAGTGCCCTTCAAAAACGTGATGTAGCTTGCCACTCCCCTTCTCCAAGACGCGAACATTCTCATCTCGGCACGCCGTCACGACCCACCCACCCTCTTCATCGACCACAACGTCGCGGGTGTAGTCGGGATGCTCGAAGGACGAGTCCTCTTTCCAGTTCCGTGCACGGGAAAGACATTTTGCCGTCTTGTCCGCAGACGCGGTCCACAGATCACCGTCCGAGTCGAAGTGAATGAGGTCGACGCTGGTCTCGTGCGCGAGAATAGGACACGGCTCCTCCTTGATCTCCTTCCCCGCGCTGGTGCCAACCCTCCATCTTCTGATCTCACGATCGCTGCCGGCGCTAAATACAATCGCCTCTTCGTTCGAAGGCTCGTAATCCAGCGGGTCAAGCGCAAGTGCGAGGATACCCCGGGTGTGTCCCTTCATCGTGTACAGGCGCTGGCCTGTCGCAGCATCCCAGACAATGATCGTCGCATCTTGCGAGCCAGACAGCAGCAACTCTTTTCCTTGTAGTGTGAACACAAGAACAGTCTTCACAAAGTCTACATGTCCCCGAAACCGCTGTCCGGGCCTTCTGCTCTTGACATCCCAGCTCCAAATGGTCTTGTCCCAGCACCCCGCAAACAGTTTGCCAGACTTGTGCGAGATAGCGAGCGAGGTAAGCGGCGCTTCGGGCCCTGTATATGTAGCGACGACCTTCTTTTCTTCAGCCTGCAAACCCAGAATTAGCATGCAGCCCCACCTCTGGCCCGTAATCATTCAGGCGTAGGGCGACGGGCGGAGGTCTGACCGACTTCAGGATTTATTCGCTTCACGGATCCCGCCGCTTCTGCGACGTAGACCAGCGCGTGGTCATGAGGGTCTGCGGTGATGGCGAGGATCTTGGAGGGCAGCTTGACGGGGTTTCCCTTGTCGTTCTTAGACTTTGCGGCCCGGCGCGCCGTCTCAGCGTGCCATGCGCTGGCTATTGTCAGGCAATTGTTTCAGTATCGGTAGTGGAAGAGTGAATCCGGAACTCACTCCGTCTGGAAGAAATGGCCTGGGTCGTTGGACTGCGACATGTGTGCGGAGGGAGTCGGGAGGGACAAAGTAAACACACGGTCGAGCGAGGGTCGAAAGTTTATACCCCACCATCATGCCCCACTAACGCCCGTAGACTACCTGCATTTCAAGGCAACGACAAATGCAAAGCACCAAAATTAATCAAGGCAACAACAATTGGACTCAATCACAAAAACCATCAAAACCAATCAAGCTAGAATTCTTCATCATATTAAAATTCCCTACTATGGTCATTAGCAAGATTGCGCTTAGGCAACCATACCCTGCAAAGCAAACCGTAATGCCAAAGAGAAAGACAATCAAACCAAAAATCGACGTTTCTATCCAGAGCAGGATGCTCCTCTCGAATACTCTCGTACACAAGAAAGTCATAAATCATAACGCGTCGCTAGAGTGAGGTGTTTGCAGACACCCAACATAACACTCAGGATATCTTGTAAGAAAATCCTCAACGCCCAAATAGCTTTTCGCTTAAGCTGAGCGCCTAATAGGGCACCAAGGGCCCAAAGTGGGCCGGTGCGGTCGTAACTCATGACTGTACAATGCATATCCAATGCATGCTCTCCAAAAGGTCAACACAAATGCAAGGGGGGCAAACTACCTCTCTTCCGAGGCGTGCATGGCGATTCTGCGCAACTCCCATCTCCAGCCGTGCTTGTGTTCGCCCGTGTCGCGCATCGTGCTGACCCAGCTCTCGGTCTTGCGGCGCCAAATGGCTTCTTCTTCCCGCTGTCGACGAATGAAGCTAGGGCCAAGATCGAACTCTTCGCCGACGAAGGAAGTGTCTTCGACGCCAGGAGCGCCGGTGCCAGCGTCGCCATGTCCACCAGCAATGCTCACATTGTCTTTCAGGTCCTCTAGCCCTGCGAAAGGGTCTTCGTCGTCATCCGCGACAGAGGGAGAGCGAGGGTCGTTGGAATCACGAGGCGCCTTGAGCCAGGTCATTCTGATAGGGTCGAAGACCATGCGACCTTCGTACTGAACACCGCGAGGCATTGTTTTCTGCGAGATCAACGCGGGACGTGGCGGCGAGGACGCCGGCCGTAGCACAACGTTGACTGCACGAGACGAGACATTCTTGAGTTGGATCTTCGACAAAGCGGTATGAGAGATGGAGTGCGAGCGCTCATGCGGATGGCCGAAGGGGTTATGTATGGGCGAGAAGGTGGGCGTGCTCACTGTCGTGAGATCCAAAGTGGCAGAAGACCCGTTGGGATGCGTGAAGGGAGCCAGGGCTTCATCGTTTCCTTCCCATCGTTGCATGGTTGGGTTATATATCATACCTTTCTCAGCTACGGTTTGTCAGCTTGTGCACAGGTATTGCAAGGCACAGTAAAAACTTACTTCGTGAACCTGGTTCAAACAGGCCTCGAATTAGCTGCGGCTTTGCTCCAGAACCCTTCTTACGGTGGGCAGTTGGACTGGTGTGAGGACTCCTAGCCGCTACATGCACCTTCCAGTTGATCGAGGGGCTCGGCGGAATGGGGCCATTGCCTCGTGTGCGCATGTCAGTGAGACGCTGCTCACGAGCATTACGACTCGCTGCAGTGTCTCGAGCAAATCGTGGAGTACTATCAACTTTAGGTGGACTCCGAGGTGTTTGCGGCATGGGAGTAGCCATGCGGTCCGGCATGGGAAGCTTGGAAACACTTGTCTGCGACCGTAAGGTCTTGTTGCTAGCCACGTTGCGTGGTGCTTTCTCGAACTGCTTTTCTTTAGTTGCGGAGGTGGGCAAGTCATCGAAGATTTCGAGCTCGGTGCCATCTCCAAAGTTGTGCTTTCGACCCTTGGGGAAAGTAAGCTTTTGGGGGTGGCGAGGGAGGGCCGATGGTCCTAATTCCCTTCGCATGCCATTCCTGCTTGGCGTGTCCATGGGCCCACGGGAGTACGGCCTCGTGGATGGCGATTGGGGTCGACGTGGATCCGAGTCCCTACGCAAGTGGCCACGGGACGAAGATTTCGCCATAACGTGATGAGATTGGGACGTCGAGCCGCCTGCAGGAAGGAAAGGAACGGACGAACGTGCTGGGTGAGCATTGTTGATGTTCCGGAGTAGAGGTGCGGAACGTTTGACTCGTAGGAGCTGAGCGCTTGTGGTCGTGGGCGGTTGCCGACTGTTTCGGCTTTGCGAAGCACCTGACTCGTAGACAGGCGTGAGGCGTGAGCGGCTGCTGGTAGAAAGGGGTCTCGGGATCTTTGACATGGAGGACTTGTCTTTGTCGGTGAAGGTCAAGGTGGTGGCCGGACGTGCGGCAGGTGGCGGCGTGATCTTTGCGGGGGCTTTCTTAATCTTGACGTTCCGGTTCAACGTAAGCTTGTTCGTGTCAAGCACTTGTCCACCACCGATGTCCAGCCCGTCCATGAAGTCATCCTCTTCTTCAACGCCCATAAGCTGAGCTGGCGGTTTGGGGGTCTCCTCTTCGGACTCTTGCCTGGCCTCTCTCTCGGGTACAATTGGCGAGGACCACACTGGTGCAGTTGGCGATGTGAATTCCACTGGGGGTCCCAATACAGGCACGGAGGTAGGCGGCGGTGCGCGTTTCGGGAGAGTGAATCCCGAGGGTGAGGTGTCGGGAGAAGGTAGGGTTATCTCATGCTTCTTGAGCTTCTCCAACCGGGATGCAAAGTCCAGCGGTTCCTGGGGTAGCACCAGGCCGTTTAGCTCGTCGTCTTCGCTTTCGAGGGTCACAATGCTGCCCATGCTAGGGCTCATGGCTGATATGGATGAGCTCCGGGGGCCACGCCTGCTCGTGCCTGCAAAACGGATGCCCAAGCTGCCCTCGCCCCAGTCGTCGTCGTCAAAGCCGTCGTTATCGTCTGCGGGCGTGCGCGGCATCGGTGCCTTCAGCTTGAGGCCCTCGCCGGGGTTGGTGGGCAGCTCGAGGTCGTTGCCCCAGTCTTCATCGACAGCGATTTTCCGGTTCGATTTCTTCTTTCCCAGCCTTTTTATTGCGCCGCCGAGAAGGGCCGACGACGGCACGCTTGTGGGTATCGGGATGCCGGCTTGCTTTGCGGAATTTATTGCGTTGATGGTAGAGGCCTCGTCGTTGGGAGCGAGCAGGACCTGCCAGTCGTCGTCGCCCATGTTGGAATCGGAGCGGACGGAGAGGCGGGACGACGTGGACTGGGTAGTGGACATGGAGTGCGTGAACAGGTCGGCGGAGCCGTCGAAGTCGGCGTCGTCGTCCCAGTTCTCGACAGACGACGCCATTGAGGCCATGCGCTGGGCGAAAGAGCCCTTCGCGGCCATTGCGGATGGGTGTGGGTCGTGTGTGCGCGCGTTGGTGGGATGCGATGCAGGAAGCTCGATGGCTGGGAAGTGGTGATAGACCCTGTTTTCCAAGCTTGGCGGGCAGGAGCGGCCAAGGGGTCAAGAAAAGGAAGCTGCGGTCGGCCACTGCTCCGTGCCCACGCGTCGTGGATGCGCGACACCAAGGAGGCGGCTCGCAGGGCGCGGGCGCGGGGGCGAGGGTGCAGGTGAAGGGCTCCCACGTCTAACTTATAACTACCTACCTACTAGGCAAGCAGCCTGGCAAGTGGGAAGACCGATTGCGCGACCGTGGCCTGCCTACGCGCCCGCCTGAATCCCGCCTGAATACCTAGGTACGGTACCTATCGTATACCTACCTGCCTAGCTAGGTACCTACAAGAGGGCCTGGAAGGCAGCAACGCACCTCACACACCTAAACACCCCAAACACCCTAAACAACACCGCGCCGCCTGTGTCGTGGTGCCATATAAGGCTCGCCGGGGCCTTCTCGTCTGACCTGTTTCGACTGATCTGTTCCGACTGACCTCTTTCGACTCTCCCTTGACGCGTCCGAAACCAACCCACCCACCCGCGCTCAAGCCGCTTTCCACCATACCCTCTTACGATAGCACTGTTTTGCTATTCACAACCCTCACCCCGATCCCACCGAGCCTGTGTATCAGCATCACGTTTGACGCCGCGCCACACCTGCGTCATTAGCCACACCTATTCTTCCTCCCTGGGCCGGCTCCAAACTTTCCACCTGTGACCTAGCCCGGTACCGACGGCTCGCCACGATGCGGGGCCGCTTCATCGTGCCCGTAGAACCCGCTGCAGGAGACGGCGAGGCCGTGGTGGTGGTGGAGGTGCTGCAGGAGGGCTCCCACCCGCTAGACGTGCGGCTCGTCGGCTGCGAGGGCGAGAGTCCCTATGTCGCCAAAAGTAAGATTAAATGTGATTGATGTCATTTCGTTGTTTATTTGACACGTCTAATACAGTCTCTCATCGCAATATCTCAAAGTTGAAGCACAAGTTCAAGGGTACACCCGACGAGTGGGAGCAAGTCCTGTCTCATTTCCTGTTACAAAAACAGCCTGAAGGTGACAACGCCAAATTGCTCGAAAACGTGCGAATGGTCTACGCGCTCAAGGGCGAGAACATCGAGATTACCATCCAACAGGACGTCAAGGGAATCAAGGCAAGTCAAACGAGGATACCTCGGGGCTGACTCATGTCCGGTTTCCGAGTCAAACTAACGTAGCACAGGTGAATCTGGGGGAGATCATGCTTCCTAGAGATGACGAATTTGAGTAAGTGAAGCCCGCCGGTCCTCGTCAGGAGATAGATAACGCTTGTTTCCACTTGATTGCACTATTGACACACGAAACAATACTCGGTCAACGCCAAATGCGATCAATATGGCACGTGCAACTGAGACGTTGCGAGCATTGTGTTCGATCGCGGCGTTACGAGTAAATTGGCTAGTGTCTGACTGAGCCATGTAGGTTCAATCCGTTCGAGTGGGCGCAAGCCTCAGCATTGGCACATGTGCAGACTCTCAAAGAGCTCGTAGACTCGAAGACCCAGGCACATGACGAGCAAGATACGATCGCAAAGCTCCATGCGCAGCTTGACGACTTCATCAGGACCAAGAATGAAACGGAGACCGCCATGCTGCAGCAGTTCATGGAGCTGCTGAACGAGAAGAAGAGGAAGATCCGGGACCAGAATCGGTTGCTTGCTACTGCCAAGGTTGACAAAGACACTGGTGAGTCGTTTGGATTGGCGTTCGGACGTGCTTCGGTGCTAATGCGACTGGTAGCAACAACAGTACAAGCCACTCGGGAAGAGACTAAACCACGCAAACCAGCAGCCTCACGCACCTCCAAGAGGAAGGCAAAGGCTCCAGAGCCTGAACCGGAGCCAGAGCCAGAGCCAGAGCCAGAGCCAGAGCAGCTCTCGGATGAGGACCAAATGGAGATTGATCAGGCGAAAGCAGAAGAGCAAGACGACGATTCTGATGAAGGCGGTGCAGCTACTCCAGATCGCGCATCGGAGACTGAGACCGAAGATGAAGGCGAGGGCGGATTCAGCAGCAAAGCTCCGGCACCCTCAACACGTGCGACGCGAGCAAAGCCAGCTCGAGCGACTCGCTCTTCGTCGGTCATGGTGGGCTCCCAGAAGAGTACGACCGCACTTGACGATGATGCTGGACCGCCACCGCCGCGACGCGAGCTGCCATTTGGAAGGCCTGCCACGAGGAGCAAACCCCCGGCTAAACAGCCCGCACCACCTCCTGACGATGAAGATGACGAGACCGAGGACGAGGAACTATGAATGTGCTAGGCTGGCGAACGCTCAATTATCACGCGAAGTGAACTTCGTCTCGCTGACTGGGAACCAGCTGTATTTGAGGAAACTTACGAGCAGAGAGAGATGTCAGTGGTGCTACCCACTGTCGTGTCTCCACACTATCAACAAATTAGTGTGGCATGGTTCAGGATCAACGAAGCAGGGTTGATATCGTCTCTGACGTCAACTACGACTACTCCAATGCAGTCATTCAACGTTGGCATCTAGGCATGAACGCGAACACCTGCAACGTACTAAGGTCGCAATTATTAGCAGGCAGAGTGCGTCAAGTCATCCCAGGACCGACTATTTCGGAAGACAACACGGCACCACGACCAAAAAACCTTCTCTTTCTATCTTCTCTATCTGTCCTCTGTCTAGGCATACGTGCCCCCGTTCTACCACCTCTAATACACATACCTAAAATTCGCATTCTCCCAATCCGTCAAGTCCCCAAACGCCGTCGTATCCACATCCCCCTGCGCCCCAAACACCCTCTCCCTCTTCCCATTCTCCCACTTCAAATAATACCTAATAGCCAACACAATCGCAAACTCCGCCAAGTGGCAGAAGATCATGCTCCAAATCCCCAGCTCGTATGTCGGGCTCTGGCTCGCCTTGTAGAAAAACGGGCCCGCGATGTTACCCACGCAGTACCCCAGGAAAAGGAACGCATTGGTGACAACCTTCTTCGTATGGCCGGCGGTGTTGCCAACGGCCAGGCTGAGCACGAGTACAAAGGAGGCGTTGTAGGCGCCGGTCAGGTAGTAGCACCACAGGCGGGCGATGTGGTGTTGCTGCGGGACGTAACGCAGGCCGAAGGTGCCGGCGATGTTGGGCAGAGTGTAGAGCAGGATGAACCAGCAGCGGGTCTGGCGGTGCTGGGAGGAGAAGTGGTTGTTCAAGTACACGCAGGAGAGGATGAAGAGGGCGATGAGGATGCCGTAGGGGACTTGGAGGAGGGTGGTGACGAGGGTGGAGTAGCCGAAGCCTTTGATGATGATGGTGCCGAAGTTGGAGATGCCGCCGTTGGGCGTGTTGTGGATTGCGCCGAGGACGAAGAAGAACCAGGTCTTGGGGTCCTTGAGGGCTTCGACCACTTGGTAGCCTTTGAGGTGCTTGTTCTCGATGCCGGTTTGGTTAGAACGGAGGCGCTCGACGGCGATGCGGCGTTGGCGGGGCGTGAGTAAGGGAGCGTTCACGGGCGAGTCAGGCAGGAAGATGAACATAATGATGCCCCAGGCGGAGCATAGCGCTATACTGATGGTGAGCAACATAACGCTCGTTTGGCCACAGAGAGAACCTACCTCCGATGATCAAGAACTCATACTTCCATGACGGTAGTGCCCCTTTGATGTGTCCGATTGCATAACCTAATAAGCCGCCCAAAGCGATGCCAAATCCATTCGCTGCATACCACAATCCTATACGGACGGGTTGCTGTTTGCGAGTATACTTGTTGATGTCAGCGGACACGAGAGATCTATGGGGGTAAAACACACCCACATGCTCGTGATCAGCATGAAAGAAGGATCCGAACAAGCCTCAGCTGCTCCACTGATCGCTCTCAGCACCGCAAGCTGCGTGAAGTTCTGGCGTCATGTGAGACAATACTCGAGACGATCTCCATTGTCGTTCCCCTACCTTGGCAGCAGCCTGCAGCATCAAAAACACTCCCCACAAAAAGATGTTCGCACCCAGATACTTGCCAACCGGCAACCTCTGCATCAGAAAGTTCGTCGGAAACGCCCACACAAAGAACCCAAAATAGAATATACTACTCAGCCAATTGTACCGATCGCCGTGCAGATCGAGGTCCTCTCTAATGCCGAAAATGGCGGCGTAGGACAGCGTCGTTTTGTCGATGTAGAAGAACGCGTAACAGACTGCGAGATAGGGCAGGATCATGCAGTCGATTTTGCGGACGAGTTTCTTTTCTTCGGCCGCAGTATGGGGCTCGTGGGTGTCGGCTGGTGAGGCGAAGAGGGCCATGGCTGTGTCGCCGTCGCCGGAGCGGGATAGGATCCATTTCGATGAGGAAGTGGCTGGGACGGTCTCCGTGTGGATGGCGGATTCGACTTCTCGGCCGGATTTTGGATCTGGGTTTACTTGAAGGCCGGTTTCATTGGATTGGTGAGAGTCAAGCGACTGCTGGCGCTTGATTCGTTGAAGAAAGCCCATGATTCGACTGACCCTGATATGATGGCGTTGAAGATCCGTAGGGGCTCAAGGACGTACATATGATTCATGAAATTTTGACAACAACATCCTGGCGCGATGTTCTTTGCGCGCGGTTTTGTTATGTCGCGTACGGTTGAGTGATCGACACGGCATTCTCTCCGCCATCCTGTCCCCCCACACCCCGCATGCACACTGTGGGGTATCGCTGTTACATCGACGTTGATCAGCCACCGGTTCTGTCATTAGAGGCTCAATCTCGCTACGATGGTTGACCGAGAGTTGAGTAATAATTTCATGTAGAAAGTGGCACAGTAGGTACGGTAGGTATGCCCTCGCGACGGAACTAAGGCTAAGATGTAGACTTGCCAAGCTAGGAGGTGAGTACATGCCTATGACTTGACCAGTCAGATTCGCGATTACTAAAAGAAGGGCAACTCAGGTTACTATACATTTCCACAATTGTAACATTAACCTGTTGCACCGGTGTTTACATCTACCTATGAGTTCGTCCGTTAGATTTTCAGCCTCGATGGTTTTTTTCGCCCATATATGCAACGCTGTTCCTTCCCGAGGACTTCTCTTGTCATATTTTGCAGAGCATCTAACATCATTCTGCCGCGCCCTTCCAGAACAGGCAGGTGGGGACTTAGATTCAGCCTCGCAGGGCGTATGGCGTCTTCCATCTCACAACAGCCTGGCCACTTCCATTTCAACATCTCCCATGACATGCCCACCAAAACTACCTTTCTGGCACTACGACTCATACATCAACAATATCCATGTGGTTCTTTGATTGAAACACGAACAAGCCGGCGTGCAGCCTGCTTAGGCGAGCTGCATGGCTGAGGCAACAGGCCTCGCCATTGGTGTTGCAGCCTTATTCAACACCTGCATCGACAGCTTTAAAATTATCTTTGGTGCACAAGACTTTGCAAGGGACTGAGATCCTGGATACACGGTTTCAGCAACAGAGACTCCGACTGTTACTATAGGGGCAGAACGTTGGTATCATTTCGCGCCAGGGCGTAGCACCGCAGCCGTACATGCGAGAACTGGAGGCGGGCCACATCAAGCCGATAATTCTAAGAGGTTCCATCAACTCCCTCTTGGAACAGTTCAAGGTGCTCGAGAGCAGATACGGGCTGAAGGATGACACCATGGCTGGCTTGCTGAATGCCAGTACATCGAAAACTGCAGCCTTCAAAGAGTTGATCAGAAGGAACCAAAATCAAAAAGGTCCGAGAGCACTTACAAAGTGGGCGGTATTCGATGCGTAGCAGATGCGCGATGCCATCGAGCAACTCAACTCACTCATTGACGGCCTGGTCCACATAACGAAACAGCTAAAAAGCACATCGGAAGCAAACTATAGGATTTCAGCCACGGAGACCCCCATTGGGGAGTTTCCTCGGATCTGCGACCATGTTGAGCCAATTCCCTACGATAGCAGCACCCTCGAACCACGTGCTAGCTCTCGACTTGCACAACTCAGCAGACACCTTTCACACAGCCCATGAGATCATTGGATCAATTGAGGCATTCATAACTGCGCACTATGCGACTGCACGATCCGTGGCTTTCTTCACTGCCGAAGAAATCATCCCAGTGTCGATTGTTCAGAATAACAGCGACGAACGAAACCGCATCTACGATCCATCTGCAACCTCTCCCCATGTCGGTCTATCTGAATGAAACCATACCCGGTATCTACTTGCAGCCACTCCTGGTTTTAAACCCCTGGTCCGTTCGACGGGCCTGAATCGTGACGCGATGCCTTGCGAAAGCAACGTCCATTCCTGCACGCCACAAACTCATGCCGAACATTTCCCCACAAGCCAAAGAATAATCATCGGCCACGAGAAAGAGGCACTCGACGGAGACATGAATCTTCTCCTGTGCGTCCAGGTACCGCAGGAGGACAGAAAACTCTTCTATCTTTCCTTGTTCCACCTGCGGATGCACAGATTGTGACAGCGCGACTTTTCTTTCAACCGCTACTGCAGCGATCGCAGGGGCCCGTACAGGATATGCGAGACTTCCTTGTTCCAGGACAACACATCAGCAGCGGCGGCAGCAGCTAATGGAGAGCGCCACGCAACGTCATACCTACCGCGCAGCTTCACCTGCTTACACCAAAAAGCCCGAAGCTCCTTCGGAAGCCTCCACCACCTCGCACGAAGCTCGGCAGAAAGCTTCCGTCACTCCAAACTATCACTATCCAGCGGCCGCAGCTCAGACTCCTCCCTATCCTCAAACACCTCGAACCTATCTTCCTAGCACGGCAAAAACCCCGGAGAAACACGCGAAACAGTTAGAGACGTGGTAGCCGAGCAGACCTCCAAGGAAACGAACCAGCTCGCGTTCACCAACTACTCGCGCATCGAGCTGGGACGCAAGGGCCGCGGGAAGCACAAGCGATATGTCTTCTCCTACTGGGGTCGAACCTACTACCGTACTGGAAGCGCGCAGTCGCTCAGACGACCAGACCCATGTCGGATTGTCACGGCCACTCGTTCCATCTCGTTTGCGATGGCGATGGCGAGTACAGACTGGGTTCCCGCGTGGGAGTTGCACTTCGCGAATCCGAAGCTGGAGTCGAGTCAGCAATCGCTTTACGAGTGGGTTGCTTCCATCCCGGAAGGGAAACCCGGATGCTCGTGTGCTGATTGGTACCTAGGTCCGGAGTTTTGGTCGCTACGGGTGTCGTCGCCCTCGTCGACAACGCCATCCGGTCGTACCTAGCGGTCCTTGACGCCGGAGGGGCGGGCCTTATCGACCTCGTCGTCAGGGACAGACGGGTGAGTCGTCATCCCATCATCTGTCACGGCACTCTCCGTTTGTGATGTTTTGTAGCCGCTGATGGAAAGTAGATGGCGGTTTAGTATCTAGTACCTACGTCTCAGTAGGTAGTACGATGCAGCCCCGAAGCAGCGGCCAACCCAAGCCCACGGATGTCAAAACGCTGGTAATGGTGGGAATGCAGAGAAAATCGCAAAATTACGCCACAAGGCACTATCATAGGTACATATACTATACAACTAAAAAAGAAGAAGAAAAAAACGGCAAAACTTCATCGAAATCGCTTCGTGGACTACGAAACGAACCCCCCCCCCCCTGATCCGACACTTGCTCACTCCGAATACGTCCCCGTGTACCGGTTCTCTCGTCCGCTCCTCCGACTCCCCGGCGTCGGCGGCGGCCTGCTCGGAGGCGGCGGCCTCCTGCTCCCGGTCGAGGTCTGACTACCCGCCGACGGCTGCCTGCTCGTCTGGCCCTTCTTAGCCTCAGGTTTTCTAATTCCAGTCTTCGCACTAGGCTTCGTGGCATTCGATTGAGAAGTCGCGGAAGTTGCAGAAGTTGCCGAGCTGGGGCGCGTGATGGGTGGGCGTTGCGATGCTGGTACTGGTGCGGTGGTTGGTGAGCGGGGTCGGTGTGTAGGGCGAGGGATGGAGGTAGCGGACGGCTGGCGAGGTGGGGAAATAACGACTTGTGGGGAGATGGGAGGTGCGCGACTGTTCGGTTGGGGTCGAGGACTGGGAGGCGTGTAGAGACCGTCCGGGTCGTCGCTGTCGATGTCTAGAGGCGGCCTGGGCGCTGGCGTAAGTGTAGCTCCGACATGCGCTGCAGCGTCGTTGTCGCTGTATAGATCGTCAGGGTCGACTCCGTCCGACGCGTCTTCTATACATCCATTAGCACTCAATCAACATCCCTGGGATAGGTCCCAACTTACCCTGCTGCTGAACCACGTCTACTTCCTCTTGATCAACCACAATTCCCGTCCCCACCAGCGACAACCCCGCCGGCCACGGAATCACACCCTGCCTCGCCAACCTGGCCAGCCTCACCGAATCAGGTGTATACCCCTCGTCGTCCTCCTCTAGCTCTATAATCGGCGACAGGCCCTTGTTTACCTTGGCCCAGTACTGCCCCGGCGTCTTGAATCCCACCGCGTGCCACGCCTTCCTCTCCTCGCGCTCGAGGAGGTCAGATGTCGGGCGTACGTGTGAATACAGTGGGGTGTGCGGGAGTTGGGGGTACCGGGGGTATTGAGGAAGGTTTGGTGTGGGAGTGATGGTGACTACGCCATCAGGAGAGACGGTGACGCTGGTTGCTCCGGAATGCGTGGGTTGCGAGTGCTGGGTGGGGCCTGGTGCGGGAGTTGTAGGGGTGGGTGTGATAACGACCTGGCCATTAGGAAAAGCAGTAATGTTAGTTGACACAGCGATTGCAGGCTGGCTGGGCCGGCGCAGATCATCGAGCTGCGCTGAAGGCGGTGGAACAGGTGTTGGGCTATTCTGGCTTGGAGGCGCAGGCGTATTGGTTGTGTACGGCTTGATGAGTTGGCCGAAGGCGTCGGTGTTTCCATTTGCGCCGCCATCTTGGTCGTCATCGCTCTGATCGTCGTCGTCTGATGTTGGGGGATTCTGATGGTGCCTTTCGACGTGGGTATCCCATTTATCCACGGGAACCTGCATATTGCATCTTCCGCAGTAAGTGTAGCCTGCACGACGGTCTTCTTCCTTCTCCTTGTCCTTCCATATCATTTCGCACCACTTTTGCTGATGTTCGTCAATCTTCAAATAGGGAATCCAGACCCCGCACTCCGGACATTTGACCTTATCTTCCTCCCCTTTGCCTCTGTTCATCTCGCACCACTCTTGCTGATGCTTGTCGAAGTCTTTATACGGAATCCAGAACTGGCATTCCGGACATTTGGTCCTATCTCCTTCTCCCCCATAGTCAATATGTCTTACGCACGCCTCTTGCCGATGTTTGCCCATCTGGAAATATGGAACCCAGCGCCCGCAGTCGGAACATTTCGTCATATCGGCCTTCCGCAGATTATCAAGTCCTTCGCACCCCGATTGAAGATGTTGGGAGAAATGGTTTGTTGGACCATAAAGCCCGCAATCGTGACATTGCTTCATGTCGACATCTTCTTCCTCTATTTCATACTCCTGATCGTAGGTATGCTCTGGAATATCTTCCTCTTCAGGTCCGTGCTGATCGTCAATACCAGTTTCGTTGTTATTACTGTGTTCATTAAGATGCTTGCTCTTCTCTGCAAGGGGGAGGAAGCGGTCACATATCAGGCATCTCCAGGAGTCATTTTCGTCATCTTCCGCTGGGTCTGTACCAGACGGGTGTGCAGCATTCGGGGTTCCTGTTACCGTATTTCCAGGTCCAAATTGTGCCAAACCATTCTTTAGAGCAGCAGCTTCCTCTTCATTCTTGTGATAGTCTCGATGTTCGTCCATCTGCGACAAAAATAGTTTCTTCCCGCATTTGTGACATGTCCAATTTGGAGAAGGAGGTCGCGCCGTCGCGTTCTCCACCACCTCCTCATCATCGTTGTTGTCATCACCTGCCGCAGCCACCCTCTCTTTCTCTTTCTCCTTCTCCTTCTCCTTATCCGCCGCAGCATAAGCTCTATGCAAGTGCGCAACACCGCCAATGTGCAGTGTCCAGGGAATAGGAGCCGCATCAACCATCATATCGCAGATCGCGCAGGGCCACCACCTCCTTCCTTCGTCGCCGATGAGACGTCTTCGCTCCCTCTCATCGGGCACTACTGGCTGAAAAGGAATAGCTCTGTATCTTGGTGTCATTTTCGGAGGTCTGACGGAGACCATGACAGGCGCGTCCTCAGGATGGTTCGTAGCGGTGGCCGCGGGAGGCCGCACTACATTCGAAGTCGGCCTCGACGTTGAAGTAGACGTTGCAACGGTGCTGTTTGCAGAAGGGGGCACTGACTGTGACGTAGGCGGGCGAGACACTGGAGCGGGTGTTGCAATGTTACCGCTCACAGGAGGCGGAACTGCATCCACCTTCGGTACATTTGGACGATTCGGATTGCTGGCCATGGGAGGCAGCGCTGTAGTCGAAGACGGGTTCGACCCCGAAGTTGTATTACCCCCAGAAGTCGGGCGTTTCGCACTCGCAGCAGCATTCCCAGGACTCCCGGACTGCGATTGTGGACGCGCTGCAAAGGGTCCTCCTATACCAACGTATCCATGTGGCAGCTTCGGAAATGGTAGCGCAACGGTACCCGGAATAGCAGGAGAATGATCGAACGGCGCCATCGCCGCCGCTTCCGCCGCTGCAGCTTCGTTCAGCCCTGAGTTGGGTGGCCTCGACACTGGAGCAGGCGTTGCAGCATTACCGCCAGGAGGGAGCGCTGGATACACCACTGAATTCCCTGGCGTTGCGCTGTCAACGAATGGGGCAGCGTCGTCATCGCCATCGTCTTCATTATCGTCGTCCATGTCGTCGTCCATGTCGTCGTCATCGTCGTCCCAACCAAGAGAAGGCTTCTTCACCGCACCCGCCCCTAGTGGCGGCGGGTGCGACGGCCAAAGCGGATTCCCTGTCTCTCGTCTTTTCTTTGCCAAATACCTCTCCTTCGCCCTATCATCCTCCAACTGGTCCACCAACAGCTTCCTCCTCTTCCTTATCACCTCCGCCCTCAAACTCCCCTCATAATCCCACAGCATATTGATCAGCCTCTTTTCAATTATCTTCTTCACTTGCCCCCCTTCGCTGCGGGAGATGTGGTGTTTCTCCACTGCGCGCCGTACCTCTTCCACAACATGCCGTCGGAAGGTTGGCCAGTTGTTCTCGTCGGAGACGTGGCGCCAGTAGGAGGGATTCGCCTGGAGGATGCGCAGGATGTGGAAGACGGCGAGCTGAACCCTGGAGCGAGAGCGCGCAGTATGGTCATTGTAAAGGAGCCTTGCGCCGATGCCGACCGCGGCACTGGCGAAGAGGGTGTTTAATGGGTTATTGGATATAAAAGTAGGGAGGTGGAGGGTTTGGCCGAGGAAGTAGGATGTTAGGTCGTGGGCGAGGGTGAAGAGGGAACCATTTAGTGATGGTGTGTCTTGGGGGTTGGGAGTAGGCGTAGGGCCAATTGTTGTAGTGACTGGTAGACGAGTTGTGGGGACCTGCTCCGGGGACGGGTCTGGAGTAAAGTCTGCCATTGTCGCGTTTGGTGTGCGAAGGCGCAGAATGTAAATTTTCGAAGGCCGTCTGCAAACTCGGCAAAAAAGAGACGAGCGCGAGGACGGCGGACCCGTCGCTCGAAGACATGTTTTCAGTTTGACAAAGAAAGGGCATCGTGTACGTTTGCTGGGTGGAGGCTTTGTCTGTGTTGTAGTTTGCGCCGGAAGTGGTTGTGCTGCGCTGCCATCGCGATGGACAAAGCAGGAGAGAAACAAAGCGAAGGTGCGGATGGCCAATTGAAGTGCGGCATTGATCTTGAGCTGCGCCATATGAACCACATGATGCGTGATTGTGAAAGTGTCTTTGTTAAGCTTCGTCTCTCGCAGGCTTAGAGCTGTGTGTATGAACGAGGTGGACGAAGCTGGGCTGAGCCGGACTGAAAGCGACAAATTGCGCGGACATTGTAAAAAAAGACCGAGGTGTATGCTAATCCCGTATGAATGTATCCAAAAGGACATTATTCAATCGAGAGGTGCCGGCATGTAAAAGCCCTTGTTGGCCATTCTCATGAAGGCCAAGCGAGCTTGTCCGGGTAGGCGCAATACGTGCCTATCTTGGTGACTCTGGTTCCATCTTGTCAGTACAATGGAACAAACATCTAGAACGTACAAATCTTCTTTCCTGCGCGGTCTGAGACAGATGCGGGACATTGTGTTCAAGTAACGCAGTAAGGTGTGAGATTGATGGACCGCTCAGGTCAAGTGGGCTGCCCGCATAGGCTTGAGCTAGGCGGTCGCACCTTCCAGATTTTGGCCACGTATTGTTGCTAACATGGATCTTGAGAGCTTCTTCTTTTGATGCCAGTTTACATTAAAATTAAGACATGACCCGCATCATCGTCGTGCGTGCTATAGCCGTAAGTGTACCATCCCATGAAAGCAGGAATGGAAGATACCATCATCTCAGGAAGACGCCTCGCCGCTCCCCCTACTGCCCTCCTCAGCTTGCCTTGCCCTCTTCATCCGCTCTTCTGCCGCCTTCGCTAATATTTCCCTCCGACTCAGATTTCCCGCTTGCACCGTCCCGCCCGCACTGCTAATCACCGTCTCACACCCACCTCCTCCCGCACTCCCACCCAGCACAAACTCCCCGCCGGTCCAACCCCCATGATCATACACCTCCTCCTCCTCGTAGCCCTTCGCATACTCCTGATTCCCCACACTATGCCCGCCCCTCGTCCAGTCATCCCGATCCACCTCTCGTTCAATCTGCTTGCACAGCTCCCAGAAATTCCTGTCGTGCGGGCCCCACACGTTGTGAGCCAACTCGTGGCACAGCGTCTTGCGTATCGTCTTGTAATCCCTATACCCGTCATACGCATCCGTCCGCAACCGCAGCTCGATGACCTCGCCCTGATTCCTGTTCAGGCCCAGCGTCCGCGACTCGTGTGTGGTGTGCATCGCAGGGTCCATCTCCGTCAGCAGCGGCACGCTGAACTTGTGCGTCCGCATCGCGGCTTTGATGCCTGCGTCATCCCGTAGCCGCTCCAAGAAGCGCAGACTACGGTCTGGATTCGGGAGATACGGCAGCGGCCGTAGTGTGTGGAATGTGTACTGCGCTTCCTCCTGCACCTTCTTCCAGTCGCGATTACGCGCGGGTGTCGCAGCTTTTATTGGGCCCGGGCGGCGCGGAGCTGCGGCTTTGGATATGGAGTTGTTGAGGGACGTGACTTCGGCGGTTGTGCTTCCCATGAGGTTTATCTTCTTTCCCTGTAAGGTAGAGAGCGGTAGTGTGGCGTCTTTGAAGGGCGGTTTGAGGAGGCCGGTTTTGGGGGACACGAGGAATTTCTGGTTCGAGACGGGTATTGAAAGTTCGGAAGCGACGCGTTCTGAGAGATCGGTGACGGTGGCATCTTGCGCGAAGGTGAAGGTTATGAGGTTGCCGTGATGCGTGAGCGTGAGCGTGAGCGTGAGCGCGATGTCGTCGGGGTGTGTGGTCTCCATCTGCGACTGGAACTGCGTCTATTGGAGTCACGTTGAGCTGTTGAGTGGATAGTGAGCAGAGAAGTTAGCAGGGATCAATATATCGTCGCTACGCGACGGTTTCTAGTCGGGCTTCGGTGACGTTCACATAACTTCCACGCGTGTCGCCATGGTGCATTTGTCAGATGCGCCAAGCCCAGAGCACGTGGCGTCATGAAATGCCACAATCGAGCTGGAGGCGGACGCCTCAACGAATCGTACATTTCTCATTCGAGGTCACTAATACTCATTGGCATACACTCGAACACTCATCCAATCAGCATAAGCAAAGTCCAGTCTACCCATCAAACAAGCCTATCCAATGCCCACTCCAGCTCCTCTACCCCAAGTAACGAACCGTACATACTCATTCAACGTCACTCATACTCATTATTATAGCATACACTTGAACAACTCCATCCAATCACCATGAGCAAAGTCTAGTATACCTATCAAAACGAGTATATCCAATGACCACCCTCTGGCTACTCTATTCTCGAGTTCCACCTGGACAATAAATATTCTTGATGAGCCCAAAAAGGCCTTTCAACATGATATGGGTATCAATGCTCGTATCCGAAAAGCCATGTGCAGTCATGCAGCGCGGCACCAACGAACAGAAGTCTTTCCAAAAAAAAAAAAAAAAAAAAGGATGCGCCTGCGCCAGGTAAATGCCGGTCCGAATACCAAATGCCATGCCTTTACCAAACAGTATGAAAGTCGACTTGCGAGGCCGTAGTATGCGTCGTCGTCGTCGTCGTCTACACCTGCTTCTCCTCGTTTTCTTTTTTGTTTTTCTCCTCCTCCTCCTGCTTCTTGCGCTCTTCTGCTCGCTGGGCCTCTTCTTGCCTGTCCTTTTCGATTTGCTCTGGCGTCTTGATCCACAGCAGTTGTTGCGTGTCCCACTTGTGACTACTTTCATTAGCATGGCAGACGGTAGAGGAGATGCACTGAATTACCCTTCAAACTCGGTCACAACGAGCGCCTTCTCTTGGTATTCGTCCTTGAGAATCTTGTCGTACGCATACGGCACCTTTGCTACAACGCCCTCGAACATGGTCTCACGCATCGGGTAGAGGTCCGAAGTTTGGTACTTGTGGTAGTTCTTGCAGCTCCACCAGCCCGGAGCACTATCCGGGTGGGTCTCGCTAAGTCCAGTGATGTCGATGAACAAGCCGTTGCTAGTGTCTATCCACCTTGCATCAATGATGTTCATGCCGTCCCCGCGCACTCGCTCCACGATCATGGGGTTAACGTCCATGAGATACTCGCGCTCGTTCTTGCCGTCCTCGAATCGGTACTTGTGCGTCGTTTGGTTGTAGTGCTCGCCTAGGTACGTGAGGGTAGAGTCTGATACCTGGGTGTCCATGTCCCAGTCCCAAGGTAGGCGCTGCGTTGATGTCAATCGCATGCTCGTGACGACAGTTGGGCTATAGGTACCTTTCCGTTCCACCACCAGCCGAGCAGCGTCCCGTGTGCGATCCACGTGTCGAGGCCCTTTTCACGAAACCATTCGAGATACGCGCGCACCATGTGCATCTGCGTCTCGGTGCGCTCTTCGTCGGACACGATCCCCTTGAAATAGCGGCGGTCGTAGTGGCCCAGATGATTGCCACCCCTAGAAGGTGTCAGTGGACGCTCATAAAACATTCATGAACGAGGCCGGCCGCAAGTTGCCACGACCGTAGTCATTTGACGTGATGGTAAACATACCCAGGCTCGTGGAAGTATTTCAACGCCTCTTTCCGCTCTTCAGTCATATCTTCGCGCTTTTCTATCCGCGTTTCTTCAACATGATGTGCGACATCCTCCCGGGTCTCGACAGGCGCGGCGATGGTTTGCCCGAGCAGGACGGCACCGGCGATGGCGACGGTGTATGCGGAAAGTCTCATATCCAAAAGGAGAGATGGTGCAGACTCGCAATGGAGAAAAAGGAAGTATTAATATGGTGTAGTGGTGTGGAAGTGGCGCATAAATCCGGGCTGTGGCGCGGCGTCCTACTCTCAGGACATACAGTAAGACGAGGCGGGTGTGACGGATCCAGAGAGTGTCGTGGAAATCGTCTGTGTTTAACTCGGCGGGTGTGACGGATCCAAAGAGTGTCGTCTGTGTTCAACTCGGCAGGGGCTCCTGTGGGGTAGGCGGCTGCGTGCGTGTACGCAGCACCTGTAACGGGGGGTGACGTACGGGGTCAGGTAGGGGATGAGCGGTGGTTTGATGGGCGGCGATGGGTAGGTAGTCACAGGTAGCTACTCAATGGTAGGTAGCAGGCGTCAGACGATTAGACGTATGCGTAGGTAGGCCCTTATCAGTCCACAACAGCAGCCCGCGCTCGCACATAAGAAGGCGCTCGTCTAGGTAGCAGCTGGCACTTCCCGCGGCGTGGACAGGGGATGCAGCGGCCCCCTTCTGCCATGCATTTGCGCTGAAGAGCTTGGAGGCGCCAAACCAATTCCGGCAGAAGGTCGCATGTGCGGCGGGGGCACGCTGGGCGCCACGGGTGGAGGTTTGTGAGATTGTTCACGTCTGGGACGAGCCGTTCGTGCCGGCTTGTCGTGGTGCGTGTTCTGGGAGACGAGCCCTGCCAATACGCGCGTCCGTGGTCTTGGGGCGTCTGCGATTGACGTAACCTTCCCTTTGGCGAGTCTTGTCTAGTAGCGTCTACTAAGAGGTGTCGCAGGCCAGAGCAGCCGCGTGTTCTGGTGACAATGCGTGCGTGTGGTGGTGGTGCTGATGGTGGTGGTGGTGGTGCTGATGGTGGTGGTCATGCTCAGGTACTTTGGCCCCCGCCGTCCGGCCTTTGCTGTCGTTGATGATTGTCTCGCATGTCGCATGTCGCATGCCTTGTTGCCGGTCGCGTCCAAAGATCGTCGGTGCCAAGTATCGGACAATGCAGTCGCGCCTTGGCGGGAGGGAAGGACGGCAACGTAGCCTGGGCGCGTCCGTCTGCCTCTTTTTGTTTCCCGCCAAGCGTCCAGGGAGGAAGCAGGGCGACGTCAGCGGGCTTGCAAAGCGTGTCTAATCAGAACCACAATAGGCGACACGGCGAACCCACTGCGGGGCCTGTACCTGGGTAGGTATCTGTGAAGACGTGCCGAATCTACCTTGACTTCCCACCCTCCGTACGTATCTCTACGACGTGCCGAATCCACCTGGGTACCCATCCGTAAGACCTGCCCAATCTACCTTCATAGGTATTCAGATGCACTGCCGTATCTACGAAACCTTCATTCCCACCCTCCGTACGTATCTCTACGACGTGCCGAATCCACCTCCGTAGCCATCCGGTAGACGTGCCGAATCCACCCCGTCTGGCGGCAACTCCATCGGGTTCGCCCGAAATAGCATCCATTGGACACGTCTCCGGATTGCCGGCACTGCGCCGAAAGGAAGGGAGCTGTGCCACACATGCTGCCACAGTGGCGCTCCGTCCATTCACTGCCGAGCCGAGCCGCGCCGTCCTGCCTGCCTGCCTGCCTACTGCCTGCCTGCCTACTGCCTGCCTGCCTACTGCCTGCCTGCCTACTGCTGCCTTTCCGAGCGTAATGCGACACCGTCAGCCATTGGCCAACCCGTCCAATGCCACGCCCACGTCTTGTCGCTGCCTCCGCGCATCGCCGTCGCCGTCGCCTAGTGATAGCTTAGATAAGCCGTCGTCTCTCCGTACAATGATTTGAGCCGTAGTCTCTAGCTAGGTACTGTAGTAGGTAGACTACCTACTTTCTTGGTCCGGCTGATAAATCGTGATGACTCGTCATGATTCATTAGCAAAAGCACCCCTTCACCTTTGACCACTGTGCGCTTCACCTTTGAAATGTGCGCTTCGAATCAGGCTCGAGACCAGTACGTATTGTCCATGGTCTATCGAACCCACCCTGTCCCGACGGCCCCGCTCGCTACCTACTAGTACATACATACCCATAGACCAGATACCGCACAGCAACTTTTGCCACGGTTCCAACGTCTATCCTTGAACGCTCACGTTACCCAACCAAATGCCTGCTGCGCCTGCACGAATAAAGAAGAAGGGTTGGCTATGAGACATCCATCACGTCTGCGCCCGCGCCGTTTGTCACCGAGAGAGACACGGCGCCAGCGTCGCCAATCAGCCGCTTTTCCGACTCTGCTACGTACTGCACGTTGGTGTTAGTCTTGTCCTACCAAAACTCTTACAGAAATAAAAAAAATAAAAATAAAACTTACCTTGACGCTCCTCGTGGGGTCGTAGAAGAGCGCAAAGCTGCGCTGCACGTCGTCAATCGTGACCTCGGATCCGTGTCGCTTGGTGCGGATGAGGTCCGAAGTCGTGATCAAGTTGCTTGCGTATCGCAACCCAGTCTCTTGGCCAATCTTGGTGAGGAGCGCGAGAGCGTCGGGGGAGACGTCTACCTCCTCCTCCTGTGCTCGTATGGAGAGGATCTGTTGCATCTCCTCGCCGTTGTATGGATGTGTGCTGACAATGACAACCCGATCGAGGAAATCCAGAGGTAGACCGTGCGGCGACCGGTAGTCTGTTCCCCTAATCTGCGTGTTGCCTCGGTTGCTTGCCATGATGACGATGGGCGCAAGCTCGTCCTCGAGCGCACGGTTGATGAAGGAGAAGCATTCAATGTCCAGCATGTGCACCTCATCGATGAACAACACTCCCGGCACGATCTCGGCCTTGCCCTCTTCTTTCCACTCTGCGACCTTGGTGTTGATCTGATCCCGCACTTCGCTGCGGATCTCGCCCGTGTCACCCGAGAACAACGCGAGGAATCCTTGGGTCCGCGAATTTATCACATCGATCTCGTGCAGGCTGACAGTATGGACCACTTCCCTCCGTTGCTGTAGCTCGCCCTCCGGACACTGCACGAACTTGGTGTCTATGCCCATCGCGTCGTAGTCTCGCGAGCGTGTGTATGATCGCCCCAACTTTGTAATCTTCCCCGATGCCTTGTCGATGGAGATGATGTCGCCTGCCATGACCTTCTCCTTGGTCATCGCATCAATCATCTTCGTGCCCATGTCGTAGATGGTCTCCATGTCTGTCGTCTTGATGGTGAGCTTTCCCTGCTTGTTGCCTCCCGTGACACTGCGGTCAATCTGTATCTCCACTACTTCTCCCTCGATGACCTCGCTCTCTTCAGTTATGCGCACGCCTATTGACTTGCGGAAGGCCTGCGTGAGCGCCTCAGTCTTGGACATTTCCAACGAGAATATCTCCGACGAGGCGAGCATGGTGAAAGGCACGTCGGCACCTAGCGACTGAGACATGCCCATCGCGATTGCCGTCTTTCCTGTGCTGGGCGGTCCCGCAATAAGCACTGCGCGTCCCGCGATCTTGCCATCCTTTGCCATCTGCAGTATCACGGCCGCAGCCTTGCGCGCCTTCTCCTGTCCGACCAGACCCTGCGACGAAGGTTTCGGCTCGAGCGTGTCAGTCTCGACCCCAAGGCCGCGGATGTGGGAATGGGCCGCGATGAGGTTCAACCCCCGGAGCTCCTTGCTCTCGGCGATGGTGGTGATGGGCTGTCATAGTCAGCGATTGTCGACGATACGATGAGCGCGTTACTCACGAGCGCCATGGCAGTGGTGGGATGACGGAGCGGCGCAATGCGGCAGAATGAGCTTCAAGACACGACAATCGACCAGGCGAGAGCTCACAGCGAAACTTCGGGATAGAGCTTGCTGCACGGATCATGCGCCGTCTCTCATGGTTAAGCCTATCATGGCTCACTAGTGCACAGTCTAAGCCTCTTATGGCGACCATGATGCAGTAGCGCCGACGCGGCTGGGACAGTATAAAAACAACGGCCCCTCAGTTGTTCTTGCCGCATTACGCTGCGCTCGGCTTCTGGATCTGTCAATCAACGCCCTGCTCCCGCCTTGTGCGCTGAGCAGAGCGCACTGAAGCGGCAGAGGCGCGTTGTCTCTCACATCTGAACTTTGGCAGCAGACACCACGGACGCATATGCCGTATCCAATGCGGCACCGCGACATGTCAGTCACGAACAATGCCAACGGTGGTCCCAACCGCCCTGTTCCTGCAAGTCCTAGCATTAGGTATGTTTCTCTGTTTATTCACAGAAAGCCCAGAATTTTATGCCGCCTGTACGCCACCCGAAACAGCAACAGCTGTTCACAGACCTTGTCCGACACCATGCCGGAAATCAAATCGACCGCAGTATAAAGCTTTTGATTAGTGAGAGAGGCAGGCATGAACACATCATATTTCTCGTCTGCTGCAAATCTACCTCATCCCACTAACTAATCAAAGCGGCGGCCCGGGAGACAACTCCCGTTACCCCCCATCTGCTGGTGACAAACGACCCGCAGGTTCCCCCATCTTGAACGCTGAAAAGCGGGCGCGTACCAATGAAACAGCAGAACAGAGCAGGGTATGATCCGATACACCAAAACAGCAGAGTTGGTTTTTAACGATTAGCGCGTAGTCGAACGCAGCCAGTTCAGCGACCTCCAGGAAGAACTCGATAACTGCGACCGTGGGGTCGATATCAGTGCGGCGACCATCGGCAATGTCTTCCGTGGGCGCCTCGCGAGATCCACGCAGGCAGGGGACTGGCCACGCAGGCTCAGCAAGCCCTATGCCTTCCGCGTCACCGCTTTCAATGGCTAACGGGGATGCCGGTCGTCAAGGTAGCGGTAACACGACTCCAGTAAGTGGAGCACCACCTGCTCCATCGATGGTGCCGCAAAAGCGGGTTCCCGCGGTCGGAGGCGGACGCGGGGTAGCTTCTATCCGCCAGACTATTATGAAAAAAAAAATCGCTCCTGGCGTTGGTTCGGAGAATGTGGCGCTGGTCTCTATTCGGGCAAAACATATCGACCTACAGAACAAGTTGAAAATTGCAGCTGAACATATAGAGGCAGTGCAAACTGAGCAGAGGAAAGCCACTGTGCAACGTGAGCAGGTGGAACAGGATTTGAGAGCACAACTCAGCCACCTGGAACAGAAGCAAGGAAAAGCTACTCCGCAGCAAGAACAGGCGGAATCGGATCCACGTCTGAACGCGAAGCTAAACCAGTTGCAAAAAGATCTGGACACCGAGAAGAGACAGAGGCTGAAAATTGAACAGCGTCTAGAAGAGCTTGAGGAGAAGCATCGGGCCACGCAGAACGCACCGGCTGATCCAAATTTGTTGAAGCAGGTGAATGAACTTATTTCAAAGATGAAGCTATTGGAGGCTCAACCTAAGCCAAACGCCCGCGCCATGCAGGCAGGACAGCAGGAGTCCACCAAGATTCAATCTCAAATGGACAATCGTGTGAAGAAGTCAGCCCAGTCGGATATCCAGGGTTATGGTGGTAGGATTACTGAGCTGGAAAAGAAATCCGCTGCGGTCTTTGAAAACGAAGGATACCTCAGGGAGCGGATCGATCGAATCGACCAGGAGATCAAACCTATCAAGTCGCGGCTCGATGAGTTGGACACTGGAAATACGTCCATCACGTCTCGCCTTGATGCCTTTGATCCTGACAAAAGCAAAGATGGTCTTCACAAGGTTATAGAGAAGCAAAGCTCCATGACACAGGCACTCAAAACCGATCTTGACCAGCTTAAGGACGAGGTGAAGATCATGAACGGAAGCAATAATGATCATTTCAAAACGCTTGAAAATAACATGAAGGCCGCGACGAAAGATGTTCGAGGAGAGCCTGTTGCGAGCATCAAGGCCCTTAGCGAGGACTTGAAAGCTTTGCAGGATGCCAATCTAGTCCAGAAAGTTTCCGATCTTGAATCAGGTTTAAATGTCCAGAGGGAAAGCAGTACGAAACAGTTCCAGAAAGTTGAAGGCGACCTGTCGAAGAAATCGACCATAAGCCAATATCAGTCTGTTCGATCTGTTCACATAGTAAACATAAACTGACATGTCACAGATCGTTGAAGAAGCAGCTGGAGACCGTTTCCGAGCCAATCAAATCATACTTAGATAAGCGCGTCGAGCAGCAAATGCCCTTACACATCAATCCCATAAAGACCGCTTTAGAAGGAGATATTGTCAAATTTACAGATATTATCAAGCGGGATATAAGGGAAGACATGGCAAAAATTCGTCAAGAGGTGGAACAAAACAAATCCACCTTGAACGAAATGGACTCGCCCACTTCTGCTTTGATGAAGCAACTGCGAAAGGACATCGCATCAAATGTAACTGCAGTGGAAGGGTTGCGATCCGAAATCTCGGACTTGGACACATCATCCACTATCTCTGGCATAGAAGTCAACTTCGGGCGGGTGACGTCCGAGCACTCTCGTGACATTACGCGTTTGCGACAGGATTTGGATCGATTGCGAACTCTCCCTGGTCCTTCTGTGAATCAGGATTTCGCGACAATGAAGAGGCTTGATCGAATTGAGGACCAACTTCTTAAGGTCGACGCGACAGCAAAGACGGCCGTGAAGGACGCGGAACATGCTGTTAAATTCACTGCAACCGAAATTTGCGCTGGCATAGACACATTATCTTCTCAAGTCGAAGCTCTAGAGGAGACTGTGAAGGTGCTCGAAGGCGAAGTCAAATCACTCCACGAGCAGTCCTCTTCCCACGCTGATCGTACAGGATCAGCTCTTGCGTCTCTTTCCTCACTATCCAGAGACGACGAGAGTACGACGATCGCGCGTATTGATACGCACGCCGAAAATTCAGCGGTAGAGCACCGGCTCGAGCAACTGGATCTCATGTTGAAGAGTTTGACTTCTCGGTACGACAACATCACAACCGATTACCTACATCAGAGCATGTTGCAATGGTTTCACCAATACTATCCAAATGCGCCAAATGTTTTTGGAGAGTTGGGCCAACTCCAGGCGCAACTGAGAAAGATTGATGGCACCATCGCATTGTTGACAACGAACCCTGATACTGTTCCAAAACTGGCCAGCCTCGCACTCGATTACGACGGTATTCAGCAGCTCCTTCATGAAAGGAATACACTAGGAAATCCAGCTACGTCGGAAGAGCTCAACAGCCTCCGGAACGAGATGGATACTGAAGGGCAGATACGGATCACTGAACTCAGAGCTATCCAGGCCGCGGTAGCTGCTGATCGAAAGGAGCTAGCCGGTGGTCTTACTTCCACCCAGACTGCCTTGACCGCATATCGATCCCAGGTCGATCGCTTGGAAGAGGCATATGGAAACGTGTATTGCAAGGTTGACAACGTGACTGCTAAGGTTGACGACTGGGAGACTAAACTTGACGAAGCCGACAAGACGAGGGAGCTCTTAGCCAACTCAGTCCTCACACTGAACGATCAGAGTGCAAGCTTGGCCAAACGTATGTTGACGGTCGAGTCCACGACTGGGGAGCAAGGGCAGATTCTAGTAACTCACCAGGAGTCCATTGGTGAGTATCCCATTCCATGCTCCACATGCACATGCTGATCAGAATTCTGCGTAGATGATGCGAAATCCACCCTTCAGCAGCACGGACGAGTCCAGGAGACGCACCAGGAGCTCATTGGTACGTGTCATGATACTCAACAGTGGGAAAACCATGCTAACCATATCTCCCCGTGCAGATGCAATCAGTAGCAAAGTCGCAGTACTTCTAATCACTTGCTACGACCTCCAGACGTTCACCCTCATGATTAACGCGAACCTCAAAGGCGGCAGTTTCTCGAAACAGCACTTCAACTTCCAGTACCCGTTGGAGAAGCCTCCCAAGCCCTAGCCCTGAGACTACGCTCATGCTCAATGGTATGATCGATGTTCGTTCTCGTAATTTTTCTGCCTGCTGGCCTTGCTGGCCATGCATGCGTCGACCTCTTTTTCTTTGTGGGACTGTTTCTCACGGCGTTTATGGATTCCTCCGGCTGGCGTGCAAAAGCATCACCTCCTCTTTCGGCAACAATGATACCCCTCGCTTCGGCCGGCCTGACTTATCTCACCAGTTCAGACTTTTGTGTTTTAGTATCGAGCCAGGGCGGTGGGGGCTATTATCTTAGGCTGGCGTTTATGTCTCTTCACCACGATTGACGTTCTAGTAGTATTCGATTGGTAGGGCGGGATGCCGGCGTCGAGATGACGGATGTCGACGACTTTTCAACGATCTACACACGGATTGTCGGGCAGGAGTGCTTTTGTATCCTCTCAGGCGGCGAGTCTGTTTGGTCGTGTTATATGCGACATCTTTCCGAGGACCACATCTGCTAGCAAACATCTCTTTACATGTTTCAACCGTGTCTTTTTTTTTCTTTTTTCTTTAACCGCCGTGATGATTATTCGTATCCCACCGAACGCATGAACCGCAGTGACCCGGAATGAACGCGCCCGATTGTGGTTGCATGGCACCAAGAGTTCCCAGCGTCGTCGAAATAAGCATGCGCATAACGGGCCGCCAAGGTGCACCGTCTGCGGGGCAGGGCGGATCCTCGCCCCGCTGTAGGTACGTTGTTCCTCCCGGTCGAGCTTTCACTGCACAACTCTAGGTCGTCCACCTAGGTACACGCCAAAGCAGACGGCTCACCAAGCTACCAGCCACCCTTCGTCGCACCCTGGAAACGCACTCCACGCGCAACTCCCCACGCTACAGGGTCTAGGTACTCGCCGGCGTGGTCTCCGCTCTTCGTTACCTGGTACTTTTGTCTAAGATCGCACATCGCCAAACACCATCTACCTACCTACCTACCTCCAACAGACACACCACACACACACACACACACACACACACACACACACATACAATCAGCATGCCACCCCTCCCACCCCCACACCACCCCCCGCCTCCTCCTCCAAACCCTCCGCGCCCCAAAAAATTCAAATCCCCATCGCCACACACGCGCCACACGTCCACCCTCCGCACCCAACACGTCTACTTCCACCTCCGCCTCACCACCCAAACCCCTCCCTCGACATCAACCTCAACCTCGACATCCACCTCGACCTCCACACCCCAAGATCTCGACCCCCTCACCATACGCAGCCTCCTCACGCCACCGCTGCAAACGTATCTCGGGCTCGCGGGCGCGGGGATGCCGGTTGATATTCTGAAGAGCGAGGGGCGGGACGTGTGGGTGCGGGTGCAGGGGGTGGATGCGCGGGGGTTTCAGGCGGGGGTGGCGGGGTGGGTTGGCGGTGTGGAGGGGGGTTTGGTTCCGGGGTTTGGGGAGGGGGCGAGGGTCAAGGTGAGCTGGCGGGTTGTGGGGAGGGTGGGGTGGTTGGGAGGGGGGGAGGGGGCGGATTTGTTTGGGGGAGGGGGAAAGTTGATGGGCTAGGGGGAAGTAGTGCTGGTTCTGGGGTTTTGGTGGGCTTGGGGGGAGAAGGAGGGGGGGGAGGGACTTGGGGTGCGTGGATGTGCATCCGGAGAAAAGGACGAGGTGGTTACATCCAGCGAGCGAGCGCACGCACGCGTCTACATGCATATCCCAACCTCCCTGTTTCCAAGCTCGACCACAGACGCACTCCCACAGGCACGCTGGCACATGGACCGGTTTACAGGACACCCCATGACTACTGGTACCAGCACAGCATCTCGGTGCACAAAGGGAAAGATTCTCATCTACCGTCGCGAGCCATTCGGAAAACCCGTGTTGCCTATCCGACAGACACGCGAACTCAGCACGCATGTACGCTACCATCAAGCCCATAAACTTGGACATCAGGCGATCCCCATTTTGTCCGTGAAACCCCACCGTCGCATGCCTCACCTCCCATGCCCATCTACCACCCCGGCGGCGGCGGCTGATGACCGCCCTGCCCCCCGTACCCGTGCTGCTGTTGCGGCGGCGGTGGATACTGCTGCGGCGCACCCCCATACTGATTATGCTGGTGCTGGTCGTAATTCTGCGGGCCGCCATACGGGGCATTGTGTCCGTACTGGCCCTGCGGCGCGCTGTGCTGCTGGGGCGGATACACGGTCCCGCCGTAGCCCGCCTGCTGCCCGTACGAAGGCGCGCCGTGCTGCTGGCCTGGAGCTGCGCCGCCGTAGCCGCCGTAGGACGACTGCTGGTGCTGGCTTGGGGCAGGGGAGCCGTAGCTCTGGCTGGATGGAGGGTAGGCAGACTGGTGTTGTTGGGCGCCGTAGCCGGAGGACTGGTGCTGGCCGAAGCCGCCGGGCTGTTGGTGCGGGTCGTGCGCGCCGTACTGGCCCGTGGGCGTCGAGGCGTGACTGTTGTGGGCGGACGTCGAGGTGTGGGAGCCGCCGGGCTGGTAGGAGGTGGGCGGGGCGCTACCGGCGTAGGTGCTGCCTGAAGAGGCGTTGTGGCTGTAGCCGTAGCCGCTGTCGGCAGGCTTGTTGTGCTACTTCGCATCAGACAGAGCCTCTTATAGCACGACAAGGAGACTTGTCGACTTACCGAAGCGCCGCCCAGCACGCCGCCGAGCAGACCACTGAGACCGCCACCGCTCGAGCTCGAATGGTTGGACTGTCCAGACTGACTGCTGCCATGGTTCTGCTTTCCTCCGCCAAGCAGACCGCTTGTCAACTGGCCGACGAGACCACTTGATCCGCCGCCGTGTCCGTTGCTGCTGCTGCTGCTGTTGCCGCCGTGTGATTGCTTCCCTCCACCCAGCAACCCGCTCGCCAGCTGACCGACCAAGTTGTTAGACCCGCCTCCCTGGCCGCTGTTCTGCTTGTTGCCGCCCATCAGTGCGTTCATAGCGAAGCCCTGGGCACTGTCAGTGAGACGCCTCGCGGTCGCATATCGCCAGACGCACCCCGAGGCCGCCGGCGCGGTCGCCCGTCGGGCCGTCCATGGCTCTCGTGCCGTCGCCGAGATCCGGGCCCTGCGACCCATCGGCGGGCTTATGATAGGGGTTTGTGTTCTGGGCGGGGGTGCTGTGGTTGGAGCCGCCGATGGGGGCTTCGCTAGTGGGGAGGTCCCATTGCGAGACGCCCGTGCTAATCTGCACGTCTAGGAAGTGTCAGTCCAGGGTGAACATGGTGCATGGGGGCGATGGATGCCGAAGAGGAGTGTTGAAGTGTTTACGCACAGTAGTACTTCCGCGAGCTGTGGACTTGTGTCAGACGTCGTGCGATGGCGGGGTACGTTGGGCGTGGTGGGGCAGCAACGACAACGAATGCCTCGGGCGCGCGGTGCCAGAGGAGAAACTCACGTATTGTCCCATTGAGCAATCCAGCCCGAGGGCAGCTTGGGGAGGGCGGCGTCGGTTGGGCCAGAGTCGGGCGAGACGGGCGGCCGGGGAGGTGTGGGCGCAGACATTGGCATCCAGGCGGAGGCAATCGAGCGTGGCGTGCGATGCGAGGCTGGAACTGCAAGGAGCGAAAGTAGGGGGCAAGACGATGAGAGCGCAAGATAGATAGCAAGGCAGCAAAGCCGCGAGGAGCGCTTATAATGGGGATGAACGGCGGGCCGCTGGCTGAGTGTGGTCGATGCAATGTCCTGACTTGCTGAAGGCGACGTTGAATGTCTCGTCACGCCTGTGGCGCAGTCGTGGCGCCGTCGCTCTCAGGTCGCCATGGGCGCTGGAAAAAAAAGAAAAAAAGAAAAACAAAACAAAAAGAAAAAGAAAAAGAAAATGAAAATGAAAAAAAGATAACCAAAAAAGGCCAGTGAGTGTGGTCGATGCGATGTCCTGACTTGCTGAAGGCGACGTTGAATGTCTCGTCACGCCTGTGGCGCAGTCGTGGCGCCGTCGCTCTCAGGCTGCCATGGGAGCTGAAAAAAAAGGCCAGGGCGTGCGACATGTCACTATAATCCTCCTCGTGTCTTTAACTGCGTCTCTGGTCTGGAGAGTGTCACTTGTGCCGCCGACGTGCAGTGTTTAGGGCGCTGCAGTGGCCACGGCACGAGGGGGTGAACATGTCAGGAACCGAGGCTCCACAGTGCGTAGGTACCTGCACACCTCCCTAGCTACCTGCATACAGTAGACTAGACTACTGTGTAGATAGCTATCGGCGCAAATGAAGGTCCTCATTCCACGTCAACCCTCCCAAAACCACCTTTGTCTCTCCGTGAACCCTGGTGGCTCCGTCTCGTCTCCTTGGTGATGCTATGCGTCACGACTAGCTCTAGTCTCCCAGTGCGTAGTCTCGGCCGCCCCGACTGCTCATCGAGTCCTCCCTCCGTGTTGCCTGCCATCCACACCACCTAGATTGCGCCGGACATCATGGCCCTCGACCCCTCACGCAAACGCAAACGCGCCCATGTCTCGTACCGAGAGCCCAGCAGCGACGACCATCTCTCAGACTCCGCCACCCACACGGACAATCCCGCCCGAAGAAAGCCACCGGTTCGGCGCTCCACTCGCCACCAGTCGCATGAGGTTGAGCAGCAACCGGAACCCTCGACGAGTCGACCCACGCCCAACCGCGCTGCCTCTCCCACGCTGCCTCCGTCGGCAGCCCACCGCACCCACCGGAGGCAACGGAAGCCGAAATTATCATACCGCGAGGAGACCACCGACGACGATGACAGCGAAGAGCATGCCGAGGCCGACTACGAGCCGGACGAGGACGTTGTGCAAAGAAAGAGAAAGCCAAAGCCACCGCGGCCATCTACACCTCGCAAGCAGTCGGGGCATGGCTCAAGCAAGACGATTGGTGCGAGGAAGCGCGCCTTCGATACCCCGTTGAGGGAAAAGAAGCGTGGGTACACCCTCCCTACTCGCGACAAGGAGACTTACAATGAGTAGCACTCCAACCCGTCGTCGCGCATATCCCCACCGATGGACACAAGCCAGACATGTCGTCACTGCCGTACCACGTCCTGCTCCAGATCTTCGTCTACGCCTCCCATCCCCTGCGCGACGAGAACATGCATGCCACACCTTCGATAGCTTGGCTCATCAACATGGCGCAAATGTCTCAAGCCTTCACAAAGCCAGCTTTGACAGCGCTGCATCGGAACCCGCCCATCTTTGCAATCCGCCACAATCGGAGGAAGCTGGTGCACCATCTGATCACCCCGCCAGCCGACACTGGTCAGCAGTACAAGGTCATGGTCAAGCGTCTCGAGCTCGACGCCACCCAGATGTCTACCTTGACCGATTCCACCACCAGCGTGGCCGACCTGTCGTCCCTGATATCGTCCCTGACGACCCTGAAGGAGATAGACATCTTCGACCCGCTCGACCGCCCGCCATACCGAGAGCGACAGAAGCGTACGCGCCGCTGGACCTATCCGCCGGAACTCTTCGACACGTTGCGGCAGACCGAGCTGCGCTTGCAGAGCTGGCGGTGGCATGCTACCTACTGCGCCGAAGGTCTTCTGTGGATAAAAGACATCCATGCGGACCAAGCCTTCCAGAGCCTCCGCGATGTCACCTTTGTAAAGTTCAACTTTGACGAGAAGCGCAAGGATGATTCCACCGACCCCACGACGGAAGAACTCCTCGCATCCGCTGTGGCCTCCCTTCCCACCCTGCAGTCGCTGGCCTTTGAGTCGTGCACTGCCGTCAACGGAAAGCTCCTGTCCCTGCTACCTTCCACACTCGTCAGCCTCAGCATCACCAACTGCATCTACCTCACCTCCGACTCCATGCACGCTTTCCTCTCAGACCACGGGTACCACCTCGAAGAGCTCGTCCTCAACCACAACCAATCCCTCGACCTCTCCTTCCTAACCTCCCTCCACCAAGACTGCCCGCGCCTCGAAGTCCTCAAGATGGACCTAAACTACTACAGCACCCTCGCCATGTCCTCCGACAACGAGCCGCTCTACGACTGGCTCCTCGGCCTCGACGAAGTCCCTACCTGGCCCGCCGCCCTCCGCATAATAGACATGCAGCACCTCCGCAAATGGGGCGCAGACGCTGCCACAAACTTCTTCACGAGTCTGATAGACTCTGCGGCTGAGCTGCCGTATCTGAGGGAGCTGCGTATCCTCGCCATGGTCGACATGGACTGGCGCCAGCGCGCAGATTTCCGGCGCAAGTGGGCTGCGCGGTTCGAGAAGGTGTTTGCGTGGCGCGGGAAGGCGCCGAGTCCGCACCTGGCGTCGCTGCGGGCGTATAGGGAGTGGAAAGCGGACGAGCAGGAGGCTGGCGATAGGAACGACTCCCTCCTGGACATCACCGCCGAAGACGTCCGGAAGGATGTTCCACCAAGCACAGGGGACGGCGCGGACAGCCACCCGGAGGGCGAAAGCGACAACGGCAGCGACAGCGACGTCCCCCTCCTCTCCAAGCGCAAGAACAAGAACGAGGCCTGGAATCCCAAGCGCCTCCGCTCTCGCGCCAAAGCGTCGACCAACTACGACGAGACGTCGGACAACGAGAACCAAGACGAAGATGCCGACGCGGACGCAGACACGCAGCACACGGAGGAGCCCGACGACGAGGAGCCGACCTTCGTGCAGGGCCGCTGTCACACGGTCATGTGCCGGATTGATAATCTGCGGCCGCGCGAGGAGATGTTTGACGAGGCGGATTTTCTGGACGAGGAGCGCAGCGGGGATGAGGAGTGGGATGAGGATCGGGACGAGGTCGAGGAGGGGTATGCATGGTGAAATGGCGGTGGAGGAGGAGCGGCGGGAGAGATTCCTGGCTGGCTGGCTAGCTAGCTAGCAAGGCAATGTATTAACAATACCTGTATTATCGACTCGAGCAGGGCTGGCATGGTGGGGCATATGGTCATGCACATGTGGCTGGCGTTTTGGATCCGCACGGGCATGGTATGTACGATAGGATGATACCCCTGGGCCTTTTTTTTTTCTCTACGTCCGGTAGGTATCGGACTTGGGTTTTTTTGGCATGGATGCATGGCGTCTTGATCGAGAGAAGAAGAAAAGAAGAAAAGCTTCTGGCCATCGAGGGGTTTTGCTTGCTGCGAGCTTGCAATGGCACGTTTGTGCGTCTTCAGTTGCGGGTCTTGACGGTTTTTGCTTCTACCTGGCATCGGTAGGTAGGTAACTATATACCTAGTACACCTCGTCTACCTAGTTTTTCACACGTATCATTATTGGTATTGTATGGATGGTTTGGTTCTTCTCACCGTTTCCACCCATTATTCATAGAGTCGGTCCCAGTTGAGACGGCAGTAGTGATGAGTGTACGTTTGAGATGCATGATACCTGGGCGGGGGTTAGGGATGCTGAGATCTGCGCAGTGTGGGGTGTGGCGATGACGGGCCGTCTTCAAGGGTCTTCCTCTCTTCTTTCCGTCGCAACTCCTGCGTCACGCCATGCATTACCTCTCTATTTCTCACCATGTCGTCCAAGTCATCGCGTTGAAGTCCAAGTGGTGCATTTTGTTTTTTCGCTCGGCGCAGTTCAGAGAGCGGATCTATTCGGGTCCGATAGCTGGACCACTTTTCACGGCTATACCGTAAAGGAAGCGTCCAAAGGCCAGGTAACAACTGGATGAACAAAACCACCTGTAGGCTACCTTCGTTTGGTCTAGGAGATGGAGTTGTGTTCTTTACATGATACTTCAGCAGCCCGCCAGCTCAAATCGCTCCGCCCGCCGTGCCACGCGCATGCTAAAGACTCCATCACTCGGGAAAGGATTTAAACCAAGTGCCGTTCACAACATGGCGTTTACAACATGGCTAGGCCATCTGACAATGGAAGATTCGACCAGTGAAGATGCGTGGCGACACGCAGTGTACGATCGTGGCACGAACAAAGGAGCGCGGGCAGAACAATACGAAGGTTGGACGGCGAGACCACGAGCTTTCCGAAAATGCAGAGACAGCCACACAAGCCTGCAGGCTCGCCCTTCAAGTACTCTCCGTTTCTTCTATCTGCCTCCCCAGGCAATCCTGCTGATCCCCTTGGCATCTGCTCTCATTGTAACCTCAATTCGTCGTTCGCAGTCCACGCAATGGCCGAGAAATCCGTCGCAATCGTAGGCGCAGGCCCTGCCGGCCTTATAGCGGCACGCAAGCTGCAAGCACTCACGTCCTTCAGATTCACCATCTTCGAAAAGTCGACTCGTGTGGGAGGGCTTTGGAACCGCGAGAGTTTCATTCATCCGGAGATGATGACCAATTTCTGTCGGTTCACTGCCACGTTCTCCGACTTTGCTTGGGAGAGCGTCGATCTCGGAAGACCTGCTCCCGTGTATCCGCAGGCCTGGATGGTGGAAAAGTATCTGCAGGCGTATGGGAAGCTCATCCCGGATGAGTGCTACGAGTTCCAGACGTGCGTGACTAGGGCTGAGCGGGAGGGGGAGGGGTGGAGGATTAGTTCGATTAAGGATGGGGTGGAGAAGACGCGGTATTTTGACTACTTGATCGTCGCGACGGGATACCTGCAACATCCCAAGGAGCTGAGGTGCGAGATTGAGTCGTCCATCAAGACGAACCCGCTCTTCCCGGTGCCGATCCTCCACAGCACGAAGTACCGTACGCTCGAACAAATCGTCCCGCTGAACGAGAGCCCTCAAGACACCCCGCACACCGTTCTCGTCATAGGTGGCTCACATTCTGGCGCCGATATAGCGTCACTTATCGCACACCAAGCCTCGGATGCTCGATGGAGCCCCAACGGGAACAAAGCCTTCCGTGGGGTCAAGGTCGTTCATATCGGGATGAACGTATTGCTACCCATTCCAGGCATGGTGTGGGATAAGACAGCAACGCACGTCTCCATGCATCCGCTCGAGTTCACGCTGTGTGAGCGATCGACCCGCGAGCCAGAACCCCTCACCTTCGCCTTCGCTCCGGCCAGTATCCAAGAGAACCAGATTTTGCTCTTCTACTACAAAGAGATCATCGAGGGTGGCGTCGGAGATCTCGACTTCATGGAAACACTGCCTGCGAATGTGGCCCTGGGCGATCGCTACTACCAATGCATACAAGACGGACGTATCCAACTGATTCCAGGGGCCGTCAAGAGACTTGAAAGAGGCAAGGATTCTGACTCCATCACTGCGAGGGTGAAAGGGAAAGACGGCAAAGACGTCGTCGTCGACAACATCAACGCGGTCATCAACGCCACGGGCTTCAATTCCGGCGGCGGCCTCAGTTTCCTTGCCGACGACGTCAAAGAGCAGCTCGAGTTCGACCCCGCCAACACGCGCCTCCCCGCCGTGCTGAACGCCAGCTACATGGCGCAGAACCCCCAAGCGTCCTCCCTCGCTCTCCTCGGCTTCGTCCCCGTCAACTGGGGCATCATCGAGATGCAAATGCGCGCCGTCGTGAACCGCTGGACCGGTCGCCCCTTCGACGAGGACCCGGCCCACGTCTCCGCCCTCGGCGACCACATGCGATACATCCAAGCCGCAATCCGCGATGAGCGCCGAAAGCAAGAAGTCCCGCAGTTCCTGTTCGGCGACTACCTAGGCCTTCTGGAACAGGCAGCCCGGGAGCTGCGCATGGAGCAGATACACGGCGACGACGGCGCTTTCACGGGCTTCTTTTGCTCCTCGCGCTTCCTCGGTCCCGGCGAGCCCAAGACCGAGGCCCTCAAGACCATGCGCGCGATACGCCGTCTGCGGGCGGTCATCGATCGGCGGAACCCGCTCGTAGCGTACGTGGCTTTCACGGGCCTCCTTGGCCGGTGGCGGTGCGCGTCGCAGACAGAAAGTGTAGGTGCTGGGGCGGAGACGGTGGTCGAGGTCGAGGCTCATCCTCGCTATCCTACGGCGCCTGGGTACGATCTCGAGTACGTGGTTGTGCTGAGAGATGGCGCTGGGAGGGAAAAGACGACGTTGGTCGCGCGCTACACGGAGGTTACGTACGAAATCACTCTCTGGGCGGTCGATGCACGCAAGAGTGCCCTCGAGGCTGGGCCGTTGATGTTCAAGGTGCCTATTGATCGCGATTCCAACGGCGAATTAACTGGCCCTTTTGGCACGGTTATTTACCATGTGGATTTCAGGGGGAGCAGGTTGGATGGGTTTAGTGTGACGATGGGGAAAGGGCTCGCTACTGAGCAGACTTTTGTCTTTGAACGGCCGTCTGGGTTGGTCGTCGCTGAGGCTGCGCTTGTAGGGTTGGATGGAAAGGGCTCTTTGGCAGCTGAGAAGCTCGACGTGCGGTCGGGTGGGAATGGGGACGGGGCTGAGAATGGTCCGCTACCAAGTGCGCCGTAGCATGTGGTGCTCATCAGCTTAAGGTCTGATGTGAGTGCGCCAGGATGTAGTTCCGTAGGTAGTTTGAAATTCAATCTTTCTCTCCCATCTATCACCGCAAGCTTTACTCCCACGGGACCGTCCATCTATCTATTATCTAGTTCTCCTGCTGCTCGAGAGTGGCCTGAATCACCAATTCTCCGTGACAGTATAACTGGTGCACACTATCAAATCTCACACAGTCCTAATCCCGTACCGTGGTATAATAAGCTCCTCCACAAAACCCGTCTGCAAAAGAACAGCCCCCCATCCATCACCTACCTACGTCCGTGCACCTATTACGTACCTACACAAAGCTACCTCCATCCCTTCCCTTCCCTTCCCTTCCCTCTCCACCCCCACCCCCACCCAACCCCCCTAACAAACAAAAGTAGCAGGCCCAGGGTTGACATAGCTCGTAGGAACCGGATAATTAATATTAATCAGGATCCCCGGGTCGCTCGCCCTGTACGCGCCCGGGAAAGCGGCCAAGTCGGTCGGCGTCTGGGACCCGCCGCCGACGACGTCGATCTGCGCGCAGCTGAGGTAGAACTGCGCGCCGCCGGGGCTCTGGGCTACGTGCAGGCCGATGTGCTCGTTGCGCATGAGGTACCTGCCTGCGGGGATGCAGGGCGGGATCTTGACGTCGTAGTTGGCGGCGTCTGGGTTTGTTAGTTGGGGGGAGGGAGGAGGTGGGTAGCTAGGTAGGTATAGGTAGGTGGGAAGAAGGGAGGGCTCACTCAACCACGTCAACTGCGATCCGAACTTCGGCTGCTCGGCGTAGATCCGGAACCAGACGGCCCCCGTGGGATCCCACTTGTTGACGTCCTGGCCCTCGGGCACCTTGGCCAGGTACGACTGGAAGGGTCCGGGGTGGTACGCGTTGGGGTTGACATTGACCTTGACGCTGGAACCGGCAGCCACAGCCACGGTCTCGTTGCCCGGGGAGAGCTGGTTGCAGCGGATGTCGCTGGAGGTCACGTCGCCGACGAAGCCGTTGTTCTGCCAGTTCTTGGCCTGGCGGACGGCGCTCCAGGCAGGGGCGCCGTTGACCGTCGGCAGGGTGTCTGTTCGCCATCAGCTTCCCTCGGGCCTTGCGTCTCGGATGCTGGCTCGCCAAATCAAACTTACAGTGAGCGCTAACCGCCGATGTGGCAGCTAAGAGGAGAGCAAAGGTCTTCATCGTGTTCGGGGAAGAACGTTCAGCAGAGCTAGGTGACGAGGGGGCGCTGTATCGCGGACGTGCAACTGATTTATCTACCGTCCATCGATACCGTGTGTCGTCCCCGCGGCGACGACATCATGCTGCGCCCGGGAACAAGGCATGCGGCTGAATGGGCCGCAGTCGCGACGCGACCTGGTAGGCGGCAGGGGCGGTATTGCATTGGGCATGCGATGTTGTGGATCGCCATGGCTGATCGGAGGCAATATGGAGTGGTATAGAACAATTAATATGGGGGAATGACGCGTGACAGTGATATTAATCATCGGCTAATCAGACCCAGCAACCGGAGTCATCGAGCTTATATGAGTGTGTTATTTAAATACTACCAGATTTCGGACGCATAGGATGACACTGCGTGGAGCCCAAATCTACCCCTGTCATGCTATGTTGATTTCTGTCGCGGGGGAAATGTTCAATCAGTGTCAGTAAACCATTAGAGATGGTGCTGGCCTGAATAGGCTCTGTGACCCCTTAAAATGTAAATCGTGTGCGATTTTCGATCAAGAACAAGAAAAGCCCTAGAAAAAAAGATAGATGCTTGTGGTTGTGATTTTGGTCGTAGCTTTGGTAGTCAGGACCAGAACTAGGTAGATGGATACAAGCGCACAGCAACTTCGGTGCATGCCCGAACCAGACAACCATTCGAAATTAAAACCTTGACGGAACAAACCATCAGAGTTTTTAGCTCGAAGCTGCAAGGAAATTACCAAGCAAGCACATCTAGACCGCACTTTACCATTTCGCGTCGGGTGTCAGATTCAGGAGTGGCTGTGGCTTCCGGATGGCATGCATGGCCGACAAGGCAGCCTTAACGAGATTATAATGTGACCACACTAAAGGTCTCGCGTACGTCTAGGGCACCAGTCTGGTTCCTCGCTGACAGCTCAAACAAGAACGTCTCATTTCTCATACTTTACAGATCTTGATTCTGGAGACCACCGGAACTTTTGTCGATCCTGGCTGGATGCTACCATTTACAAATCATAGCATCAGCTCCATCGTAGAAATTTCCACCAATATTGGCCAACATAATCTCCAGAATTGGCGTGGCTCCTCGTCCGGTTCCCAGTCACTGCTTTAACGGCGTCCCCTTTGGAATTGCATAGCTCCTCGCATTCCCCATATGCTCCAGAATAAGCTCGACTTCCGCATCCGCAGCCTCCAAGATATGCTCCGCGGCATACTTCGGCTTCCACCCAATCTTCTTGCCATGCTCAGGCACCCACGTGCACAGCCCACCTAGCTGCATCGGCACAAAGTCCGCCGGACAGTCTATGCCCTCTCCCATGCTCTCCAACGCAGCTCTATCAGCCTTGACGACCGTCTCGTCGTCAACGACGCCCCTCTTCTTCAGCGCCTTGCCCATGGCAGCATAGATTTCGTCCCAAGCGACGCTCCCCGGGCTCGCAAGGAAATACCCACTCTCCCCCTCCCCAACATCCTCACCCCCCAAGATGCTCCGCAGAATCTCAACATAGAGCGTGGAATTATCTTCCACGTGGCACACCGGCCACGTCGGATATCCGTCGTCCACCTTGTACACGCGCCTCGTCGCAACCGCCGCCTTCACCACCGCTACCGTCTGGATGGAGATCTTGTTCCCGAAGCCCAGCCCGCGGCCATACACGATGCACGGCGCAAAGATGTAGGACCGGACGCCGTGTGCTTTTGCAGTCTCGACCACGAGGTTGTTGCAGCGCGCGCCGAGGCCCATGGCGTCGATGGGCGCTTTGCTGGGCTGGGACTGCTGGATCGAGAGGAGGGAGGGATCCGTGTCGGAGAAGGGCTCCGTGGGCGCGCCGGCGTGCGAGGAGAAGAGCTTTGCGCCGGTGGTGAAGAGGAAGTGGACATGTTGGCCGGTCTGCTGCTTGACGGTTGCGAGGGCTTTGATCCAGGCGGGTGTGCTCATGTCGAGGGGGTTATGGAGGTGGTACACGATTGAGATGTTGTTGTCGATGATGGCTGCGGAGACTGCGTCCGTGTCGGACAAGTCGAGAGACATTGGGGAGGCGTTGTACTGCTTGACGGCCTCTGCCTGCTTATCGGAGCGGACCACGGCGTAGATCTTGTGTGCGGGTAGGCCGGCGTCCTTCAGGAATTCGAGGAAGGTACCGCCCAAGTACCCGGACGCGCCAGTAAGAAGAATGCTGCGAGACATGTTTCGAGTGCAATCAAATTGTGTAGATGGGGTTGTTGATGAAGCCGTATTTCGTGGAGATGCTGAGTTTGGTATTTACACTACACCTGTGGCGATCCACGGTATCTATCCAGGACAACACTCGCACCGTAGAAGTAGCAGGCGACAGAAACGTCTCCGCATATCTTACAAATTCAACGATGACATATGCAGTACAGATGCTGATGTGGGCCCTGATCGATTAGGACACGGCCGATCCTTGCCGAGGTAGGGAGGTACCGTAGGTATTTAGTCTAGGTATTGGTCAGGTGGGGCACTTGTAGGTAGGTAGGTAGGTACCTCTTGTGGAAAGAAAGTACACGCAACATTCTACAATTATGTGCTTTCTTTCGTTCTTCTTTTTAGATTCAAAAACACCAAGGGAGAGCATGTCAATGCAGAGGCGTAAAGCGACAGAACAATGTCTGTGCGTATATCCGAATTTGACCATTCCGCACTTGCAATGCCCAGGAAGGCAGGGGTTTCATAGTCGCAGTCAAACAGGTCAGAGACGTCAGAATCTCTGACAAGACTTTGAAGAGTTTTTTCGCCAAAGACTACACGTTTTCTGCGTCGGCGCGATGCTCAGCCCACACGGCGTAGAGTTGTTCCGACCTTTCATGGGTCAGTTGTGATAGGAATTGGAATGCCGAGCATATGCGACAGGCAGAATGCCGTGAACTTCACGCTTACTACAAAAAATCCATGCTTCCCAGAATATGTACTTCGTTTGAAAGGAGATGGTATCATGTATACGACGCGCACGACCACTCTACCTCAGTGCTCGGTTCCCAACACCTTCTTCAATACACCTATCTCTCCCTCATAGGTCTCGACTTTCTCCTGACTCTTCTGCAACTTCTTCAAAAGATACTGCACCCGACCAGCCAGCATCGCCGGGCGTGCCTCGATCTCGCTCAACTTCAGCAACTCCGTCTCACACTTCTCAATCGTTGCGCTCTCCACTTTGGTCAGTTCTTTCAGTATGGCAAGATCCAAGCGACTCTTCAGCACTTTGTCCTCCGTCAGTCGCTTGAATGCTGGGTGATACACAGGCTTGCCAGGGCGAATCTGGGAGGGGCGGCCAGAGGGGGAAGAGACGATGGTGATGAGCTCCGCTTGCTCAAGCGCGCGAACGGTCTTCTCGCCGTTGGTTGAAAACACGTCAGAGAGCAGAAGTTCGTTGTAGCGCAGGGACTCATTCTTTGCGAGTTCCTTGATGAGTAGCCAGGCTTGCTCGGGACTCCACTTCTTGCCGCCCTCTTCATCGGCAATACCGAAGATGTACATTTTGAGGATCTCGCTCGCTGACTGATCGATTATAGCATTGACTGCCTTGATGGGTGTTTCGCCAGTCTTGATTCTCCGGGCCAGGAATTCGAGGTCCGTGAGACGACCGCCGAGAAGGTCGAGGCAAGTATCCAGCTCGCCGAGATCATCGCGGGTCTCGGAGGGAATCTGCTTTTCGGGACCATCTTTCGGCTCAGGGTCATCGGCGACATCGGCGTCCAGGTGTCGTAGGACATACTTCTTTGCAACCTGCGGGCTGCAATCCGCGAGGGGAATATTCCTGAAGACCCTATCCGGGAGTGCTTTGGAGAGCGACTTGCTATATGAGACGTCATTTGTGAGGAATACCACATGAGCGATGTTGGCGGTCGTGAGACGTGCGGCCCTGGAATGATTGTCAGCAACGCGTCGAAAGAGTGACATGCGAGACTCTAACGGCCAGTGGACCAAACGATCTAGCCAGAACATAGGCGACATGGAGTCGATGGTGCTGGGTCTGACTTACCAGTCGGCGATCTTGTCATATACCACACCGCCCTCCTGGCTCTTGTGCAAGAAGTTGTCAATGACAACAACAGGTCTCTTCTCGGGATGTGCTTCCAGCCACTCGTCGTCACCCAAATACGCATCTTTATCAGCCTTGTGCCGTTGATCCAGTGCAATCTGCCTGAGGGCATTCCCTGTCGTATTCCAGATCTTCGCAAGTTGCGAATCCAGCGTCTCTGAGAACCCAGTCTTCATGCCAGTCGCACCTTGCGCTGCCATGTCAATCATCCCACTGATGCTGTTCATCCAGGAGAAGACTGGCTTGTATCCCACGCATGCTGCCGCAGCGTTGATTGTGGCGCTGTCTCCGCGGGCCTCTTGAATAGGCTTGCAGTCGATAACGAGTTTGTGCTTGCGGTTTTTGAGGGCTTGATCAAGGACCAGCTCTTTCTTTCCAGATCCGCGGGGTCCTTGCACAATGATGAACGTGTCGGCAGTTTCCATAAGCCAAGTTTGTATCTGTTCGATATTGTCCTTGCGGTCGTCCCAAACTACGTCCATACCAGTATCGTCGTCTTCCTTCTGGTGCCAAGGGATGAAATCCGTTGCGTAGCCGACAAGTTTTTTGTAGTATTTGTTGTCTTGGAGGTGCAAAGTTCTGGTTATGTGGGCCTTCACGAAGAATGTACGTATCCTGCCACTGGTCAGCATTTTCATACTCAAGTATCAGCACAACTTACGGATCAAAGATAGCCACCGTAATACCCGCTACCAGCGCCGCAACGATCGGGATTACGATCCTTGGATGATTGACCAGCCAATCCCGAATCCAATGAGCCTTGATTTTCTGCTCATACTTGAGCCTCAGCAGCGTTCCTGCCTTCCCTCCTCCTTCTGCCTCGGCCACCACAAACCCATGCAGACAGTTCTTTGCCATAATCGCATTTGACATTCTGGAGTAGTCCAAGTACGCAAACTTAGGCAACACCTTCGAGTCGGGCGGCTGAACCACGATGTCCTGCAGCTTTCCATACTGTCGGAAGAAAGAATAGAGCTGTTCTTGAGACAGTTCAACAGCCTCTGCACCCGGTTCAGGAGGAACAAATTCGACGCGGAGCCGAGGCGATGGCATGCGGAAGAGGTCTTCCACCCATGGTCGCCCTTGCACAACGCTTACGTGCATTCGTCTCCACGGACTCCACCACGGTTTCACGGGCTGCTCTTTGAGGTACTGCTTAAGGACTTTCTCAACTTCGGATGTTGGAGTGCTGCCATCGTGTGTAAACTTGACGAAGGCACCACCTTCATTCAGCCGTAAAAGTGTCTCGGTCGCTTTGATGGAGATGTTAGCTTTCGCACTGGCTTTTTCGATGACAGTTTTGGGGTCGATGCCCGTGACCAGAGGGTTGATGATGCGGTTCCAGTAATTGGGCGACTTGTCGCTCTCGAGAGTAGGGCTGATAAATTTCTGAATCTTGAGCGGAAACACATCTTAAAATATTAGTACAGGTTGTCCGCTGCGGTTATGGACAATCCCCTTGACGTACTATCAAAGAACAGCAGGCCCTCATCCGGTCCCGCGCTTATATGCCCCGACTTATCTTCTCCAGCCTGTAACGAGGCATACCGGCTTCCCAGTGGCGCGTATGCGCTCCACGGTAGCCTGGAATTCCTGTCGTCTTGTCAGCGCGTTGATGATCGACGATCAAGCTTTGCGTACACGCACCTTGTAAGCACCCCCTGCAGTCTGCTCCGCACGTGAACAGAGCTGCGCTGGATGGCATAATACCGTGCAGCTCTGGGAAACATGTTTCGAAGTATTATTACAATTGCGCTTCGAAAGGCATGGCGACGCTGCGATGGCTACGGAACGTGAGGAGCAGGAGTCGCGGACATTTGACATTGAGCGATGACGTCACGCGCTCACGCGATCTCGCTCGTTCACACTGGTTCAAGCTGGCGCCACGATGCAACACCACACCGGACACGCTTTCGGATGGGATAAAATGTGACCTGTCGAATTTTGTCAATCCGAGATGGACGTATAGGTAAAGCATAGGGACAGCTATCGACCTGTCTTTCCGTCGAGTTTCGAAGCATAGTCTCTGGAGGGGCCGAGTTACTTCTAATTGTTGAAAAGCACTGCGAGCAGCTGACAAAAATATGAAACCAATACTCTTTCACAGTGTTACAATATATATGCGCGGGGAAAAACACTGAAACCAGAAATACACATCACGTATTGAACGCCAGCGGACCCTCGGACTCGCCAACAGTCCACTCTTCTACACCTGTGGCATCTTTGTGGTCGCGTGCCATAGAGTACGAGCTCTCCAGAGGCTATGGAATATGTCAGCGAAGGAACGAAAGCACTCATGCGATGCTTACGTCTTGGTTCCCAACGTCAATCCCCATCTCTTGCCCCCCGATCCCACAGCAGCTTGAGAATTGGGTCATTGCAATCATCATGCCTCCGCCTCGCAACCTCCAGCGGAGTATAAAGCGTCGACCCTGGCTGCTGGCCTGACAGCGCATTGATATACCCCGTACAAACGAATGCATCCTTCTTATCATTCGGGTCAGCACCGTGGTCCAGAAGCAGCTTCGCCATCTCCAGGTGGACCTCGTTAGGATATGCCGCTCCACACGCAGACTGCAGCGCCCCCGAACCGGCGATCTCTGCTCCGTGCTCGAGTAGTAGCTTGACGATATCGATGTTGCAGCTTTGCACAGCAGCCTGTAATGCGTTGTCCATATACATGGGTCCTCGCGCGGACGGGTCCGAGCCGTGCTTCAACAGCAGTCGCACGATGGCCTCGTTGCCACGGTAGGCTGCAAGATTTAGCGGGTGATACCAGCGTGCGCCAGAGACATTGGGATCTGCTCCCGCTTCGAGAAGCATCCGCGCGATCTCCTCGTATTTTGTGCTTTTCTCGGCATACCCCCGGCCCCAGCACACTGCCTGGAGCGGCGTATTGCAGAAGACTGCTTGGGAGTGGCCACGCCATTCAGAGCGAGGCGTGCCGAAGACGACGTTGGGCGAGGCGCCGTGGGCGAGGAGAGCTTCTACGCAGTAGACGTGACCGTGGTGTGCGGCACGGAGGAGGGCGGGTCCACGCTTGGGAACTTCCTGGGTGACGTCGACGCCGGCGGCGAGGAGGCGTTGGACGATGTGGAGATGGCCTTTTAGACTGGCTACGCCGACGGCACGCGGGCCGTGTTTCTCGAGATCGACTCTATTGCGCAAGAAGTGCTCGACCAGACCCACCTCACCATCGCGAGCGACAGACACAAAAGCGTTTCCAGCGAGGGGGCTCGAGTAGTCCATCCGGTCCAACAGCACGTCAAATATGTGGCGCCATCTCTCCTCTCTCGAAACAATGCTGAACGCCGTGCCTGGGAGCCACTTGTCGTCCAGCCCTTCCACCAATTCATCCTTGCCCCGCGCTCGATCAGGAACCGAACCACATCTTCATGCCCAGCTTCTAATGCCGCTGACAACGCCCGCCCATGCTTCGCATTTCGATAATTGACATTCGCCCCACGCTCAATCAACGCTTCCACGCACGCCAGATGCCCGTTCACCGCGGCCATGAGCAGAGGAAGCATTCGCTCGTGTCCCACCGCCGCGCCTGCATCCACCCCGTGATCGAGCAGCATCTCCACGATCTCTGTATACCCCTTCCTTGCCGCGATCAGCAATGCCGATCGATTGCTCCTTTCTCCACTGAACATGTGCTCTACATTGGCGCCATGTCGCAGCAACGCCTGCGCGACCTCCGTTTGCTGCCGATCAACCGCCGCCTCGAGCGCATTCCCAACCGATCCCGCATCCGCGTTAGGGTCGGCTCCGTACTCAAGGACGAGCAGTGCGATGTCGCTTCGTCCGGATTCAATAGCAGCCACGAGCGCGCTGCCCTTGCCGTATTTCCTCCCCCCGGCATACACCCTGAACTCCCCCCTTCCCTTCCCCCAACTACTTCCCTTCATCCATCCCTCCTCTTTGACCAGCAACTTCACAGCTCTAACGTTGCCATGCACCGCCGCCGCGACGAGCGCATCGCACCGTTTTGTGCGCGCAAAAGCCCTGTAGTACGCCGGCAGTGCGATGCCGTAGAGGCGTGTGCATGTGCAGACCAGCGATTGCAGTTCCGGGGCGGAGGGAATCTGCAATCCTGTTAGAAAATGAGGAGATGGAGGCGGGACCACGTGATGCAAGCATAGCGGATCAGATGGTGGGCGTTGTTTGGGCAGGGCCGGGGCACGTACGGCGTTCGCGATAGCGAGGAGTAGTTCGTCTGGGAGGTGCAGCAACATCGTTGTGATGGCGCTGGTTGAGCTCTGCCGGGCGTGCGGCGAGGGGATTTGTCGTTGTGATTATAACGACTGCGCTGTGGCGTTATATGTAGGTATGTTACCTAGGGCGGGGGCGGTTGAGTCACCACGACTCGGTTCCGTTGGGGTGGGGGCCGAGTCAGTGTCCCTTGTAGCGCCTGGTGCGTCCAGCGACTGAATGAATGCCCGCGCAAGATCGATTCCCTATATGTAGTTATCAGCGCGCAGATGGACACGAAGGTGTAACTGTAGTTGTCCTGTGCTGTACTTTCCTGCCGTGACGGAGACCGGCTTTCGACAGGCGCTGCTTTGGGCGTTGTGCTGGTCGTCGATTTGATATACCTTCTGACGCGTTTTTGGTTGACTACAACCCTTCAATGCGTGCATAGCACATGACAGGATAACTTATCGTATTCACCTGCAATGTCAATTTGTATCAATTCACAGCTAGCATTTGTTCGTTTTTGAGAATGTTTTATTGAGGGGATAGGTACGGGTAGCCCCTAGTCTCAGAATGAATTATGTGGCTACCGAGCGACAGGCATGCTAGCCTCCCGAATGAGGAGGTATGTCAATCAACATCTCTCTGATGTACAGTACACGCCCAGATGCGATACTCCCGCCGAAAGAGGGCATTGGGATCCTGAGGGATCATCGGGTATTCGCAGTAGTGAACTTTCCGCCGATGAAAGATGTCCACGGATACGTAAGTTGGAATGGTGAGGATTTCCGGCTTGCTTGAACAAGCAAAAGTGCACAAAATTAATGAGACCTGCTTGATCTCACGATGACCTTGGGTAGCGTCAATGTGATCCGGGAAACACTGGTATTGAATTATTATCTTTTGGTTGACTCTGAGGTGTAACTACACCAAAGCTTCGAGCCTTTCATCACCACCCTGCAGTGGGCGGAGCGCCTAGACAGGCGAAGTTGTGATCCGATGGCCGGTGCGCGGGTCCACGGCCCAAGAATCGTCCCCTCCACCGTGGAACCAGCTCCCAAAACGCACCTTGCGAGGGGGGCGCATGTAGTCGTGGATGTTGGGATTGGTAGCATTATTAGCAGGCACATCATCCTCCGGCTTCATGTGCTCCCACTCCCCGCCGCAAAGCTCGTTGCAATCCTCGCAATCGCCGCAAGTGGAACGCCGACGCTTTCCCAGGACAGACTTGCCATGGGCAGCCTTGCCCAGCACGGAGCCTAGGTAGCGTACGCCGGAGATGGAAAGGGAGGCAACGCGAGAGGGAAGACGAAGGAGCGGGTGGGTGAGTTTGCGACCCCACGATTTCTTAGCAGCGCGACCGTGGGCTTCGACGGCGTCGTACTTGTTGAGTTTGAGCACTTTGAAGTTGCCTTTGGGCGCGAAGGGGAGCTGCTCGTTGTTGCCGTTGCCGAAGACGACTGGGCGGTTGTAGCTGCGTGTGTGTTGAGTGTACATCCAGCGTATCAGGCATTGGGACAAACTTACTTCTTGTCCAGGTAGTTGGCGTGAATTTCTGCGACCTCGGAGTTCATGCCGTATAACGACTTTTCGTACGTGCGCTGATGCCCGTGGGTGAACTTCAGGGCGTTGTCAATGGTGCTGAAACCCGAGCCTGCCATTGTGTCGTGGAGATGTCGCTCTTGAGGATACAGATGTATAGTGTTTGCATAAGATGTGTCAAGATAGAAAAGCACTGGAGAGGAGAGACATGGTGAGTAACCGGATACTTGCTAAAAGTTGAAGGGGGAGGCTTACACTTGTGGCTTAGTGGTGCACAATGTATCGGAGTGCTTTGAGATTCGAATGATGGGTTCAATCCCAAGTTCGATCTTTGATGGTATTCGGGAGACGATCGCAAGGTCGTTATGCTGGAGAGGGGGTAGAGAAGCGCACGGTGTGGGATTTATATAGGGACTTCTGGCAACAGGCACATCGCACAGGCGCTGCGCTGAGGGACTAGCATTCTCACCGGCCACAGCGTCGAGTCAAATTCAGCTACCATACTGGGCGGTCGATTCCAATTTCGGCCGTCGTGCTCTCCGGACAAGGTTTTGGTGGTTGAGATGCGTGTATACGTGTATCCTCCCGCCGAAATAGGTGGGCAACGCTACCGTACCTATCTAGGTACCACTTTAGCGTACCTACATCTCCTGAGGTGGTAAGCGGATTGCTCAGTGCTCTAAGAAATTCGAGTCCTCTACTGTAGGTAATCTCCCACTACTCCTACAAATTCCTACCATCCCATTTGATCAACCGCGCATTCGTCCACAGCGAAAGCAATCGACCGCTAGCAGTCAATGCGCAAGACGACTTCTACTATGTCCCGACTAGGTAACGAGCACCTAGCCGCGGAGTGATGCATGCTGACCCCCTACAATCACACTCACGTGCTTCACGGAGACTCGTACTCGAATTTGACAAGTGGCTGACATACAACGTTGCAGACACAACAGGGTGAACACCAAGGGGGCCGTCGAGAAGGAAAGGCGGATATCAGTTCAGGGTTTTTGACCCTAGATTCCCGTGTACACGAAGACTTCCACTCGAATTTTCGCATTGAGGCTGCAGGGTGGCGTGGCATGGGGCACCTTTCAGACGCACAATGCCAGGCACCAGCAGGACGGATGTTTAGTAAAATTGTTTTTTGTTATGAATGGTAGGGATGCCGAGCATTTCGGCGGGAGTAAGGGCAGGTACATGGTAGACGCTGGCGGGGGGCCAGAGAGTGGTTTGGCGTGTCGTGGGTGGTGGGGTATATGGCTAGGTCTGGCATCTCCTGCGTTGAAGACGAGGAGGTGGTGGTAAGAGAGGAATACATGGTTAGTTCTGCTGCGTTGAAGACGGGAACGTGGTGATGGAAGGAGGAAGAAAAATCACGATTAAAATTTTCGCCTGCTGAGAAAGAACAATTTACGTACGATAGGGAAGCAATGCATGCCTTTGTGTCAACCCCGTGAGCTCCTTCTCATCCTGTAAAGTGCCATCGCCTCTCCAAGTCCAGTGTCTTCGATCCCTCATGTGTACTCGCCGCCGTGAGCTCCTCCGTTTCAGCTGCCTCCCGCCACTGCCTCCCTTCAGAGCACACACGCCACATCCGTATCCACAGCCCACTCTCTAGCAAACTCCTTCATCCAATTCCACCCAATCTCTCCCCTATCTCTACCGCTCTTCGTCTTCATCATCCCGGCATACCACTGGAATCGCGTATGCTGCAACTGCACGCCCGTGTGTAGGCTCTGGACCCTCCGTCTCTCATTCGCGCCCCCAAACACAAAGCACCGCGCCTGTCCGCTCGGTCCCAGCGCGTCAAGCCGATCTGCGTCCTGCACGAATGCGAGCTCCGGATGCATGTCGAGGATGGCGTTGATGAGGTTCGGATCGGAAGCGTTGCGCTCGCGGGTGTACGAGACGTTGATGGCGATGGTGGCGACGGCTGCAGCGAGAGCTGAGGAGGCACCGCATTCCAGCATCTTTTCCTTGACGACGTCTTCCTGTGTGCGGCCGTGTTCGAGGTACTTTGTCTCGCCGACGTCGTGCATCATGGCCGCGAGGTACATGGTCGTGACGTCCAGATTTGGCGGGAGGCGACCAGCGGCCTTCTCGGCCGTGTGTAGCTCGTACGCGTTCTTGACGACGCGTTGGATGTGCTCGTAGTCGTGGGAAGGGTCGTAGCGCTCGCCATACATGTAGTCGCGGACGAGCTTATTGACGGCGAGGAACATGTCGCGGTGCTGGGGTGGAATTTCGAGCTTGTCCATGTTGAAGAGAAGCCGGTTGCGGGATGGGGAGGAATTGGCGTAGCCTCCAGGGATAAACGGATTAGTGGTGTGGGTGGTGTCGTCGGAGGCGGGAAGGGTGGATGCCTTGAGGGAGGGGTTGTTCTTCAGTGAGGAAGACATGGTTGTACTCAGTCCGAGATAGCTTTGGTTCTGGGCCGTTGATGCGTCTACACTGCACTCGGAGACTTTGCTAGGCAGCACGGAAAGCAGCGAAGTGTGTTATGTGAGTGTTGGTATCGGGTGGTTGTACGTAGAGGCGGATATGGTCCATGGAGATCGTGTCATGTATATAGAGATGTAATCAAGGTGCTCGGACTCTTGTGAAAAGGCAGCACAGTGCGTGGTTTACAGGCATGCATGGTAATGAATGACCAGAAGGAGGTAGTGAATGAATTGAAAGAAGACGCGAATAGCAGAGGGCATTGTGCGTGGAGCACGGGTATGCATGATAATGAAAGAACCGAACGGACAAGCGAAGAGCAGCGGAGCCGATAATCAACTACGGAACGGGGGGAAGTGATTGTATGTATTGAAAGTGGAGATGGTGGGTAGCAGCAGGAGAACAGTCGTCGTTCAAGACGTCGTTCCGGGATGTGTTATATCTCTGGTTGGGATTTCGGTGCAATGGGGAATTGAGAGCCTTGATCAACGGTATAGAAGAGACTTGACAACAAATACGATCTTCTTTGGGTAGGCCTGCTTCCATGCCTGACGCAATGCTGTAGGAAACGTCAGCCGCCAGTCGCCAGTCGCCAGTCGCCAGTCGCCAGTCGCCAGCCGTCCTGCGTACAAGTGAGAAGCTTCTGATGGCAAGAGTTGATGTTGAATCTCGACTTCAAGGCGTCTCGCTGCACGTGGAACGTCAAATAAGCAAAGAGTCCTAGGTACCTAGTGTCCAGCGTCATCCTTCCCCTACCACGAGGCAACGAGACACCCAAGGATCGATCCCCACTCCATAGCTGTTGAGCACGGGGATCGGTCGGGTATTTGGGATATCGTTGAATGCCGTCTGAGACAAGGCAAGCCGACGCTTGCAGGTGATCACGTAGGAGTAGTCGTGGCTAGTGCTGGGCATCGTCGGCATAGAGGGCTCACGTGACTAAGCTTGCCCGCTCTCCTACCTAGGTATGCATCGAGGGCAGTAGACCAGACATCTAGTTTTGTAACAGCAAGTTAACAGCAGGATTTTGTGAGTGGGTTCACATGAATACGCCCGTCCGCTCTCCTATGCACATACGTCGAGAGCTGCAGTTGTACGGTGGCAAGTTTATAGCAGGCTGTTGTGAGAGGGGTCACATGACCAAGCTCGTCCGCTCTCCAATGTACATGCATTGAGAGCTGTAGATTAGACATCTAGCTTTACAGCAGCGCTCATATGAATAAGCCTGTCCGCTCTCTAAGGTACATGCATCAAGAGCTGTAGTTGTATGGTGACAACTCCACAGCAGGCTTTGTATCACATGACCGAGCCTGTTCGCTCTCCGATGTACATGCACCGAGAGCAGTAGTTGTACGGCGACCACTCAGCAGCAGGCTCATGTATCACACGACTAAGCCCATCCGCTTGAGAGCAGTAGTTGTACGGCAACATCTCAACAGCAGGCTTTGGCAAGAGGGCGCAGCTTGATTGACACAGTGTCTCGTGCATGGTGGGCAGACAACAGTGGACCCCGTCTGCCAGCCACCCGGTTCCCGCCGCGTTGACCGAGGGTGCGTGGGCATCGATGTAGATGCATAAATGAATCAAAGCCATTAACAGCAAGGCAGGTCGCTTCCGCTGCTGGGGGTGATGCAGATGGCTAGTAACTGGATATGCCGCATCGGGATCTTGGACCCACACTCCATGGTGCACAAGAAGCAATATGCTACCTAACTGTAGGCTGCATGTGCTCGCAGGTGTTTGGCTGTCGGGGTGCAGAGGAAGCAATATGCTAACTGTAGGCTGCATGTGCTCGCAGAGGTTTGGCTGTCGGGTGCAGAAGAGGGGTTGGCGGGCGCCCCGCGTCGTTGGTTCGAAGCCATGGATAGGCACGCCAGTTGGAAGCCATGGATAGGCACGTCGGCTCGAAGCCATGTACAAGCCGCCGGTTCGAAGCCGGTTTGAAGCCATGGGCGGATCGATCGTAAGGTGCCCCGCGAGCTGCAAGGCGCGAAGTGGGCAGCATCGGCTCGGCGCATATCGGTACCTATCTCGGAGCATCCCGCCTCCTCGAATCACGAGCATCACATCCCATTTCCGCTTTCTCCCGCGCCTACGCCGTCACTTGCGCCCCAGACGTCTTCTCGTCTCCCCAGACTTTGCAGGCCAGGCGCCCGCCGACGAAAGAAATCAGTATACACATCACTGCCCCCATCCGAGCTGAACCCATCTCATCCTGCGCCTTGGAATGCAAGCGGACCGCCAGAGTCCTCGTCCACGGCCCAAGTCTCCCGATACCATGTCCTCCAACCGTCCCTTCTTCTCTAACTTCCTCGCCGCCTTTCGAGCCCAGTCCGCCATTCAGAAAGCTGCCAGCTCGCAGTCGGCCGCCGCAGCAACCTCGTACTCTCACAACACGTCCCCGTCCTCCCAGAATGCGAACCAGAGCTCGAGCACGTCGCGTACAATAACCACCAAGACTGGACCTCCCTCACCAGGAGCTACCACGTCTGCGGTGCAAGCTTCGGGCCAGTTCCAGCCGACCAGACAGCACGCCGCTCCGTACCACCGCTCAACGTCACCCGCAACGACGAAAGCTTTCCCCATCCCCGGCGCTTCCGCAAGAAGCCGGAGAGGCTCGGACAGCTCGTCAGAAGGCTTCCACGAAGTCATGGGCGCCGAGAAGTGGTACATCGGCGGCCGCACCGCCACGGGCGAAGAGAAGTTCTACAAGCTTGGTATGGTCAAGCGCCACCGGAGCGTCGACAGGCTGAGCCTCGACCGACTCAGCATATAATGGGCAGAGCCACAAAAGTACTTTTACATTTGCATTGAAGGCGTTCACGGTGAGTTCATCATCGACATCCCAGAAAGGGCAGTTCTCGAGAACAGGCGTTGGGGCATTTCCTCCGCCGAAGGCGACTTCTTCACATGCGGCTTTTCGACTCGAGTACATAGTTATTCGCGGCTCACGCTGCCTACCAAATACCAGACGACACTGTACATTTCTCAATCGCACACTTGTCCCTGTCAACGCTAACCAGGCAGGAATAACTCCCTTGCAGCCAGACTGTTTACGTCGTATTTCCGAGCATGGGAGCCGCCGACGACGTCACATGCGCTACTTTGATGGTTCAGCGACAATCGCACCTATGCCCGAAGTCGCAAGAGCGTGAACAACAACTCGATGCCATCTAATCTCACCCACTCCGTCGATCCGGATACGTTTACCACCCATGCGTCACAGAAACGTGGCTCATGGCCATGCGAAATGTCTGCACTCCAATCAGCATGTGCACATTTGTCGGCGAGAGCGTTGCCACGCCGAAAACCCCAACTTTCGGCGACGCTCAGAAACTCCGGCTTTCACTCCGACGGGTTGAGGTCCCGATAGCGCGGATACGCTTGCGCCCCGGCCGGCAACCTTCACGGAAAAGCGACACTTTGACCTCTTTGGGCCGCCTATGACGGCAAACCTCTCCCAACCTGCAAATTGGAAAAGTCTGTACGCTAGTGTTTGAACTGACGGGTACAATGATTCGTCAAATCCCACACTGCGTTGTAGGTATACTGTTCAACTTCGCCGACCTAGTCTACTTGAGTCACTCTGTCCCCAGTTTTTGATAGTATAACAAAACTCTGGGTCGCTTCTAGAGGAGCTCCGCAGGTCCACATCCAAAAGTCCATGCTCGCGTGCTTGGGCATTTCTCTTGAACATACACTTGTTTAGCATTGATCTTCGTTTGAACCCATGATAGCCCAGAATGGCTACCCCAACTGCATCCTCGTCCACAGCACCAACGCAGAGTGGACCACCACGATCAGCCGATGCTGAGAAGCAATATGCCTCTGTTGTTCCATCCGAACGCGAAGAGAACCACCGCCTCCAGCTGCAGCACACCGTTTCCAGCTTCAGTAACCATGAGATGGCTAATGTGTCGTATGTAGCCACGGGCGACAACGACGAAGTCTACAACCGCTTTACCGAACGCCGGAAGCAGACCATCACCGCTGTCCTATCTTTCTGTAGCTTCCTGGCACCCATCTCGTCAACCACTGTTCTTGCTGCTGTACCTGAGGTTGCCGAGACTTTCCATTGCGATGGCTCCATTATCAATCTGTCCAACGCAATGTACATGTTGTTCATGGGCATCAGCCCGTGTTTCTATGGGCCGATTGGCACGATATACGGGAGAAAATGGGTACGCGATATCAAAATATTTTCAATGTCCACGATCATGCTGGCCCGGTGATGTCTCTACCATGTTGACGACTGACGAGAAAGCTTAGGTTTCGGTCATCAGTGCGACGCTATTTACAGCAGCGAGCATAGGAACTGCGCTCGCGCCCAACCTCGCTGCATTCTTCATCTTTAGGATCTTGACTGCGTTCCAGGGGACTGCATTCTTGATCATTGGGTCGAGTGTAATTGGGGATATATACAAGCCTACTGAGCGGGGGACGGCGCTGGGATGGTAAGCTCACTGATCCCACTTGACTTCCATATCCGACATCATCCACATTTTGGATTCAAGACGTAAGATCCAAGCAACCCACTAACCCACTCCCAGGTTCCTCTCAGGCACTCTCATCGGCCCCGCCCTCGGTACGTCGCCTCCCTCTCCCCAACTTCAATCACGCTAACCCAACCTAGGCCCCTTCATCGGCGGCATAATCGTAACCTTCCAGTCCTGGCGCATCATCTTCTGGCTACAAACCGCGCTCGCTGGCGTCGCCACGCTGCTCGTCTTCTTCCTCCAGCCCGAAACTATCCACTACCGCCGCGCAGACGAGCTCGCTGCTCTGCCGCGTGCAAAACGCATGCGCACGCTGTGGACGTGGCTGAACCCGATGCGGATCATTAGGCTGTACAGGTATCCGAACTTACTCGCCGTGGTGCGTCGCCTCCCTCCCCTCCCTGCCCTTTCCTTTCCTTTCCTTTCCTTTCCTGTCCTTCCCCCTACCCCCTCCCATCCGTCCCTCTCCTTCACTCCCTCCAAGACGAATTGCATCGCAGAGAAAAAGAAGAAAGAAAAAACAGCTAACAGTGTCCCAAGGCCGTCGCAAGTTCCAGCCTCGTCTGGAACATGTACTCCCTCCTCACGCCCATCCGCTACGTCCTCAACCCGCGCTTCCAACTCACCACCCCCCTCCAATCCGGCCTCTTCTACATCGCCCCGGGCGCCGGCTACCTCGTCGGCACCCTCGTCGGCGGCCGCTGGGCCGACCGCACAGTGAAGAAGTACATGCGCCTGCGCGGACAGCGCGTATCCGAGGACCGGCTGCGCTCGTGCCTACCCTTCCTCGGTATCGTGATCCCAGCCTGCATGCTGGTGTACGGGTGGTCCGTCGAGAAGCGCGTCGGCGGCGTCGCTCTGCCCGTCGTCGTCATGTTCGTCCAGGGCGTCGCGCAGCTCTTTTGCTTCCCTTCCCTCAATACCTACTGCTTGGACGTCATGCAGGACCGTAGCGCGGAGGTCGTCGCGGGGAACTATGCCTTCCGCTATCTGCTTGCGGCTGCTGGGTCTGCGGCCTGTTTGCCTGCCGTCAGGAAGATGGGCGTGGGTTGGTTCAGCACGATTAGCGCGGGTTTTTTGGTGAGCGCGGCGGGCATCACGTGGGCGACGGCGGTGTGGGGGAGGGGGTGGAGGGATGAGGTGGATGAGCGGAAGCGGGTGAGGAAGGAGGAGAAGGAGGGGGGCAATGCTGCCTAGGCGGCTTTGGACGGTGGGACGAGCTTCCTTTTTTTTGTTGGTTTGGCGTTTGAGCGACAGTCTGCGATGTCAGCACGGCGGGGCGTTTAGGCGTTTAGACGGAGGTGAGAAGTCGACGGTGCATGGTTTGGTTTTGAAAGAGTGCGGTGTGGCGTTGGATCGGATCGGATCGAATCGAATTAGTGTGAGTAGGCGGAGGGGCGTCCTAGTATAGTCATTGCCATTTCCAACGAGCCATCACGTATCTCGACCGCTTCCATCCAGCCCGGCGCAATGCAGTTACTGAACAGAAGAAACAAGTCTATTCCGCAGCTTGCTCGCGGTCTAGTATACACCACACCACACCACATCACCTCTCTCCCTCCTCCTTCCATTCCATGTATGATACACTCTCCCCGATCCCTCTCCATCCTCTCTCGAGATCCGGCATCTAGAACGGGTTGTCCTCCGGGGGCACCTCGACGATGAAGTAGTCGCCAAGGACGGGGATCTTCATCATGATATCGTCGCGCACGCGCGGGACCTCGGCGAAGAAGAAGAGCGCGAACAAGCCGGCGACGCCGCCGAAGCCGGCTGCGAGAGTGCCGCTGTGGTACCGTTAGTATCCGTGCTTTTGGTGTCGAGGCCGTTAATGGGACGGAATGGAAGGTGGTAGGTCGGTGGGCAGGCATGGCATGGCGTGCTGTAGAGAGGAAGGGTAGACGTACTACTTTGCGACGTGGCGCGCGGTGATGCCGTGGAAGTGGGCAGCGGGCTTGTACCTGCGAGACGTAAGCAGTGCTCTTGCGTGTGCGATTGATGTCGCGGGGGCAGCTCGGGGGAGGCGAAGAGGAGCGGTGCATTGGACGTCAAACGTCGTCATGCGATGAGCTCGCATCCTGTCCTCCTCATCCCTCCCACCACGAGTAAAATCACTTACTGAGGTCCGAACGGACTCTTGTACGTCTGGTACGGGCTCCTCTGGCTCTGCTCTCTGTCAGCCTCCGTTCAATCCCCTTCCCTCCCCTGCTGCAAAAGCTCCTGCAAAGCTCCGAGTGCCTCGCTCAAGCCATTGCGGCCGCATCGTGCAGCGGGCGACGTACAAAAGCGGCGGGCGTGCGGCCCTGGTGTGGTCCAGGCATCGTGTCGGGCGTGTGCGGGTGTACGGGTGTCGGGGTGGACGGGGCTGGCGGTGGTGGTGGAGTTGGAGAGGTCGACGAAGAAGTGAGGTGAGGGCTTGGCGCGGGCGGGCCAATGGGAGGGGAGCTGGTTATAATTCGGAGCTACGGCGTATGGATGTGGAGATTCGGAACTTGCAGACTTCGGGGTACGATGGACAGGTTAAGGGACAAATGATTGCGGGTGCTCTTTTCAAGGCTGAAGTTTTGAAAGGTGTTGGAAATGCTTGTTGAGCAGGTGTATAGCATGCTTGTATCACGACGCTTTCGCACTCGACAAGAACTATGTAGTTGAATGATATCAAATAGAGTATGAATAGAATGCTTTTGGCGAAACGGTGGAGTTGAGTAAAGTTCCTTCGAGATTTTTCGTTACATTCAAAGCTATCCTCCCAGTATGTTTGCTGCCAAGGGGAATAATATGCCGTCAGTTTCACGTTGTAACCAAATGAGAAAGGCTTGTGTTGCTTAAAAGGAGAAACACATTGTCCACAATTAGGTATAGGAACCTAACATATTGTTGCTGATGGGTGAAGGTCTACTTTATGCAGACATGTTGTCTCTCCATGCTCAACCAATACATCGACTATGAATCGATTCCGGTGATTAAGACATGTGACGGAGCAAAGGACTTGTTTATATCCATTAAGAGCCATATCTAACAAGAGAAACATTTTCGAGAGGTGGTGTGTTTGACGTGGAGACATGTGTCTATTCATTCGTTATGTGGATGAGGTCGCTTTGAAGATGCTCCCATATCTCATCGTCTACTGCGTCTTCTTAGAACAATGCAATCCGCTAGTTCGTGGGCAGCCTTCCGACAACCTCCTCCATCTCCGTATCCGTGTAAATTCTGAATCCCTTCTCCTTCGTCACGCTCGCCAACTGCACATTCTTGCTGTCCAGCTTCTCCTCCATGACTTGCTTGAGCGTCTTGAGCACCATGACTTCCGCTTCGGATAAGGTAAGCGACTTGTGAAACTCGTTTTGCAGCTCGGCTTGTGCGCCCTCGGAACCGGAGCCGATGGCCTTCGCATCGTAGCGGTAGAAGGTACCGGAGGGCTCGGCGTGGTATCTGCTCGCGGTCAGCTCACTATTCCTACAAGCATGTCCCATGTGTCGCAACTCACAGGCTGGGACCGTCCTCGTCGTATCCTGCGATCAGCAGCGCAACACCGAACGGCCGGCTCATGATGCTCTCCTCGCCATCCGCACCCTCGCCAAACCGCAGCGCCAAATCACATATCGCCTGCGTGCAGCTCTCCACCCTCAATGGCTCGGCGTAATTGAACGCGTGGTTCTGGCTCTCAACTCGTGCGTGCTCGACCATGCTCCGGGCGTCGGCCTGCAGGCCGGACATGGCGCAGCCGATGTGACGGTCGATCTCTACGATCTTCTCGACGGAGGAGGTCTCAAGGAGAGTGGAGGTAACACGCTTCTCTACACCAAGAATCACACCTTCACCAGTTGCCACCTATAGCAAGGGTAAGCTGCTGTTGCGGGGATATGCATGCGCGAATCGAGGGTGGCGGAATGCCATTCGGGGTGGACGTACACCTATTGCTGTAGAACCAAGCTTGATGGCTTCTAAGGAGTATTCGACCTGGAAGAGACGGCCCTCGGGCGAGAAGGTGCTGGGTCGCTGTGAGCTCGGGTCTCGAAGAGGGACATGGCGGGGTTACGGACTTGATACCGCGATCTAGAGATTGAAGGTCAGCACATACTCTACACGTGGTCTTTGCAAATATCACTCACCATACTCGCTTCGTGCTATGAACTGCTCAGATTAGCATGCGGAGCTCCAGATGGCGATCGCAACAAGCATACCATATTGAGGCTGTTTGTGGAGGATTCGTGGGGTAGTCGGGGAGGTGGGGCTTCGTCTTTTGTTTCAACGGAAATGTAGAAACTTGAGAGAAGGAGTTTCCGATCAGAGGAACGCAGGCGTTGTAATGTTGGTTTGGGGAGCTTGATGGCCGACAGCGCAACTTCGACGCGGCAGGAGCTGCCTTGAATGTGGTCCGTGCCTTGCCAAGCAGCTTCCCCGAACGAGCACTTGCGGGCCTCGACCGATTTCACATACAATGAGACAGCGAACTTAGACTGGGCATTCTGTAAGACCCACATATACTATGTTTGCGTATGAACTGTGGCCTTTGGGTAGGAATTCAGACTTTCTTGTGGCAACACAAGCATGCGCTCTTATCGCCCGTGTAATGCTCTGGCAAGACTACAGGGAATCATTTGTTCATCAAGAAATGATTACATCTCAATCTAGAGTCGCAAACTTGAATAAAAAGCTGCGCACAAAGAACAAGGCTTATGTTTACAACCTTAGCTATCAGGTAATCCGTCAAGATTATCAACATAAGCTATTCTTCATTCAATACGTATGATTTAGTTGTACATCCTCGGAGTTGCTTAGTGTTGAAAACACACAAAATTTATCAGTACAATTCATTTTTTACGTGAACTGAAACAGCCTGCCTGGTCGAACTGTCTATTCGCGTTACGCGACTATCGTGCAGTCTCTTGGGCCTTTTCGTCTTTTTCAGTCAAGTAATTGCCAGTAAAATCATTACAGGCAGATTTCAACCTCGAATGAGCGGTACGAGACCGTAAGGAATGAAATTCGGGAGTATCTGTTCAGCTTGAGGGCGAGTAGGCTCTAGAAAAGGCGCGGTTGCTCTAGCGATATCGACTCTAACCGTTCTGGGCAAGCGCGACTTTTAACATCAATTGCGGCGACTGCCTCACTTCCCATCACAGCACACAAACAATCTCACCATCTTTTCTGTCGCATCCACTCCGCGCGCTACCATCAATCCGACTTCAACCACCCGCATCAATCCAACAAACCACAATCGCAATGGCTGCTCAACGCGAGGACCATCAGATGGAGGGCGTCGATAGCCCCGCCCAGATCGCCGACAAGGGCAAGGCCAAGGCCACTGAGGCTACGGAGGAGTCTGCAGACGACGACTCCAGCGATGAGTCCGGCAATGAGGCTGATGTACGTTCCCAAACAGCGCTTGAACTATGCGCGCAAAGTTGCTGACTTGTTTGTTGCAGGCTGTCGAGGGTATGGCTACCCACCTCGTCTGCGCGCGTTCGCGCCTCGTCGATCGGTCTCTGTTTATTAACACCTGACGCAGAGCCCGAGGATGACGACACCATGGCGGAGATCGACCCCACCAACATCGTTGGCAGCCGCACTCGTGGAAAGAACATCGACTTTGCCAAGGCCGCTCAGGAGCTTGGTGAAGATGAGGATGAGGACGACGACGAGGACTTCAACGACCCTGACGATGAGATGAAGGACTAGAGAGTCTATGACTTTTCCGTTCATTGGTATGATGCCCTGCCGTCCCATGACTGCCCCGGTCCACAATTGACAGACCTAGTCTTCTTCCACACGCTTACGAGCATTACACGCCATGCTTGGAATGGGGTTTCCCACTTGGCCGGTATCATGAAAAAGTATTTCGGCATTGGTGGGCCGGCTCGATGGTATACGGAGTCTCGGCGCGATTTCGAAAGCTGCATACCAGGATGGGGATGGGAATGGGAATGTGTTTTTCACGTGCGGCGCATAGCTCGCATAGCATGGACACGTTCCACATACACACAGTCTAGCGGATGCCATGAATGCAATGCGGTACCGACAGTTGTCACGTCTTCTGCGAAGGGATCTATCCAAGCCAAGGTCGCCCGAAAGCTAGTCTAGGATAACGAGGGACCATGCTTGGGCAACCCTCTGTTGTGAGGTCGAAAGGGATGCCGCGCAATCCCCCAAGCGACCACTGCACGTAACCCGTAGGTACTCCACGCCCCGCCGCGCTCAGTAGATTACCGTGTCCAGCCCAAGCTATGCCTGTGGTGAACACTGGTCACACTGGTCACGCCAAGTGCATTCCCGGTCATACATTGTCTAGATTTGCATGCTTGCCTACGCAGTGTACAGAGTGGCTGCCAAATTTAACATGCACTCCTTCTACAAGGGCACCAGAGCGATTTGATCGTAGCAAGCGGACTGTGCGGCCAGCATCCACTGTGATTCGTTCCGTAGTCCTGCACCCCTAACCCCACCCCGCCCGTTCGGTACACGGTACACGGTACACGGTACACGGTACACGGTACCTACACACATGTCACAGGTAACCCGAGGCTTCGAGATGGTCGGGCAGAGAAGAGACGCTGAGGGAGAGTTGGGCAGGTAGCCCGTGGCATGGTCAGCGATGTTTTCCATCTATCTATCTATCTATCTAGGGGAAAGTTTCGCATCAAGGCAGGAGACAGCGCCGTCGGAAGCGTTCGTATCACGATGGGGAGGGGGACCTGTTGTCTCGAAATAGACAACCTATTGTTTGGAACCAGGCGGCCGATTGTCTCGCACCAGGCAATCTATTCTCGCACCAGTCAACCATCGTCTCGACCCAGGCGGCCGATTGTCTCGCACCAGGCGACCGGTTGTCTCGAAATAGGCAACCTATTCTCTCGCACCCGGCAATCTATTCTCGCACCAGTCAACCACCGTCTCGACCCAGGCGACCCATCGTCTCGAGCCAATACGGAAATGTGTTGGCTTCACAAAGGGGACACGTCGACGGGCGGGCAAGAACTTATTAGGTATCAGAAGCATGCCGCGAGAGCCAGCAGCGGGTACAGTGGCAACGCTGCAGCGGAAACGGCCGCAATCTCATCCCTCCTGATGGTTACAGATGGTGGCGATATCGGCGAGTTGAGCGACCTAGGCGAGCGTAGTCGGCTAGGCACCACGGCGTCGTCCTGACTCAGGGGAAATTCATCGAACGAGTAGACTCTCCGTGGGTGGAGGTGCTGCAAGCCAGGTTCCGGTCTGCTCCGAGAGAGATACGATTAGCTTGGTACGTGTGGGAGCGTGGGTAGCGGAGGGTTGGTCTCGCCGGAAGCGTTGCCAGTAGAGAGTCGAGTTGCTGGTCAGATTTTGCGAGGGCACGAGGACAAAAGGAATGAGAGTGGCAAGGAGTTGGTTTTCCATCTGGATTTGCAAAGAGAAAGGCTGTAGATGGTCTACTCCGGGCGCAACGATGGCTACAGTGGCGGCGGTGCTGTCCCGTCAGTGCTGTCCCATTGCTGTCCCGTCAGTGCTGTCCCAGTGTTGTCCGTCAGTGTTGTCCGTCAGTGCTGTCCCGTCAGTGCTGTCCCAGTGTTGTCCGTCAGTGCTGTCCCAGTGTTGTCCGTCAGTGCTGCTGTCCCGTCAGTGCATGTTCCGCTCAGGACAGGCGGGGGACTCGCCATGTCCCGGCCAATGGGAGGCAGGCTATTGCAGCAGCAGCGGGCGATAAGGAGATCTGACCATGTCGAATTATCACTGTGTATTACGGCGCGGCGCTAAGCAGACGAGAGCCTAGCACAACACCTCGTGCGCCAATCCCGAGTCGGCTCAATGTAAAGTGTGCTGTGGGTTGGTGCAGCGGCAATCGGCCGGTGGAGCTTAGCGCGGCGGGCGGTGGGCTCGTCGTTCGCCGCCAGCCGCTCTCATTCGCTCCGAGAGCGGAACAGGCTGGCAGAATTTCGTGGGGTAGCCGGCAAAAAGTTCACCGCGTACGACGGGCACTGCAGGGCTGTCGTCGCTGCGGCGCCCCATCTGCAAGGTGCATGGACAGACAAGCAACTTGATGAAGCTTCGACCGCGGGTCCGACCAGCACGGGCGTGATGGGCTTGCAAGCCATTGAGCAGCACGGAGACGGGAGACGGCCAATAGCTAAGGGCATCGGTGGTTTTCCATTGTTCGCGACGAGGGTGGGAACGTGTTTGACATGTGCCTCGTAGGTGCGAACTCGACCCAGCACTACGCCCGAGGCCGGAGCAAGCAATCCAGCTCCGAGTGAGACAGTGGAGAGGCTTCCTTCCTTCGAGTGCCCAGCCGAGACTCACTCGTTGGCACAGCTAGATCTATTGAATAGTGAAGGTCTCTAGTGCAGCGAATTTTAGCACCCCACCCTGCTCCCTCCCTTCATAAGCCTCTCCCCACCCATCCACGCCTCTCCTTCCCTCCCCACCTCACCCTGCTGGAAGTTGCTTGCTCGGACGCCACAAAGTCATTCATTCGGTCCTCGACTGACCCTCCACTGCGCGTAAGTCTGAAACCGGCACCTTCCCTCACCTTGCAACCTGCACCTTCCTGCTCCTGGCAACCTGCACCTTCCTACGCCTGGCAACCTGCACCTTCCTGCACCATCCGCCCTCGCCCTCGCCCTCGCCCTCGCCTTTCCACCCTCGACCGTACAGCCTGCGTGCTGCATACACCTGGTCGCGCACCGCCGTTCAGTGACCGCGCTGTGTGGACAGAGTACAGTCCCGCCTTTTCCCATTCGCTGCCCGCCTTATCAGCCTTTTTGTGCTTCCTTGCGGACGTCGGTCGCCGCCGAGGCTGGCATAGCGTCATTGCTATCAGACCCCAGACCCGCATTGAGACGTCAAGATCCGGTGACGAGCCCTGCTCGCTCCACCATAGTGATCGCTTGCAACAGGGAGCCTGGGCAATTACGCCAGCAAATACCACAGCCCGGCGCCCTCTTTTCACTCACTTGCGCGAGGCAATTGGGAGCTGTGCGAACACCACCACAACATACCGAGACTTCGACACTCATCGCCACCGCTAATCGTTTGTGACAGCATCGGAGCATCAACTGCCACCCAAATACCGCGAACCTCAACCCCCACTACGCTCCTGGATACCCCACCCGCACGCCCTCGACCCAACCACCACCACAAACTTTCGGCCGTCCGCCGATAGAATGGGTAGCGTTTCCTTCGCCCAAGATACAAAACCCCCCCAGGAAACGCCGATAGTCGAGGAGGAAAGCTCCGTCTTTCCGTATCAGGATGGCCCAGAGAACAAGTCGTGGGCGGGCGCCCTGCCCTTGAAGCAGGGTCTCTACGATCCCGAGCTGGAGAAGGATGCTTGCGGTGTCGGTTTTGCTGCGTAGGTGACAGTACGACTGTTTGCGACGCCAGCACGTGCTAACAACCGGCAGCCATATCAAGGGCAAGGCGAGCCACAAGATCGTCTCCGATGGTGAGATCTTTCGCCTCGGCTCCTCTGTTCGAATGCTTACAGCCGACAGCACGGTCGTTGCTATGCAACATGACCCATCGAGGTGCCGTGGGTTCCGATGCCCGTGACGGCGACGGTGCTGGTGTCATGACTTCGATCCCCCACCGCTTCTTCGTCAAGGAGTTCGGACGCGAGCAGGGCTTTACACTGCCTCTTCAGGGCCAGTATGCGACTGGTAACCTCTTCTTCAAGCCCGATGCCACAGCGCTGGATGAGACCAAGGCGATGTTCGAGGATGTGGCTGATCAGCTGGATCTGAGAGTGTTGGGCTGGCGGGTGGTCCCGCGGGACTCTACGCTGCTTGGTCCGGCTGCTTTGTCGCGCGAGCCCATCATACTACAGCCGTTTGTGGTGCTAAAGACCGCGTTTGGTGAGGGCAAGGAGCCGAAGCCGGACTTTGACAAGACGTTTGATACCGGGTACTTCGAGCGACAGCTCTATGTGCTACGCAAGCGCTCCACGCACGTTATTGGCCTGCACAACTGGTTCTATATTTGCTCGTTGAGCAACAAGAACATTGTGTACAAGGGCCAGCTTGCACCTGTGCAAGTTTACGAATACTATCACGACCTTCTCTCGGTCGATTATGAGGGGCATTTTGCTCTTGTCCATTCCCGTTTCTCCACTAACACATTCCCAAGCTGGGATCGTGCACAGCCCTTGCGATGGGCAGCCCACAATGGTGAGATCAACACCCTGCGTGGTAACAAGAACTGGATGCGCTCCCGGGAAGGTGTCATGAAGTCGGAGATGTTTGGTGATGAACTCGACCTTTTGTACCCCATCGTCGAGGACGGAGGTTCCGACTCTGCTGCATTCGACAATGTGCTCGAATTGCTCACCATAAACGGTGTTCTCTCGCTACCTGAAGCTGTTATGCTCATGGTGCCCGAGGCGTGGCAAGGTAACCACTCCATGGACCCTGCGAAACAGGCATTCTATGAGTGGGCGGCCTGCATGATGGAGCCCTGGGACGGCCCAGCCCTCTTCACATTCTCCGATGGACGGTACTGCGGAGCGAACCTCGATCGTAACGGTCTTCGACCATGCCGTTACTACGTGACGGATGACGACCGAATTGTCTGCGCCTCAGAAGTTGGTACCATCTCCATCGATCCGGAGCGAGTCGTACAGAAGGGTCGCCTCCAGCCAGGCCGCATGTTGCTCGTTGACACCGTTGCTGGTCGCATCATCGACGACTCGGAGCTGAAGAGCACGGTTGCAGCTCGCCACAACTTCCGATCCTGGGTTGAGAAGAATCTTTTGTCCTTGCCCAAGATCAAGCAGGCGGTCCTCGAAAAGGGTGTAGACCTTGGCTTTACTCTCACGGATACGCGTGTGCACGAGGATCCGCGCCTAAAGGCATTCGGATACTCGCTCGAGCAGGTGACACTGCTCCTTGCGCCCATGGCCGCCGACTCCAAAGAGGCTCTGGGTTCCATGGGTAACGATGCTCCTCTCGCATGTCTGGCACAGCAGCCCCGCCTCATGTACGAGTACTTCAGACAGCTTTTCGCTCAAGTCACGAACCCTCCTATCGATCCCATCCGAGAGGCCATCGTCATGTCTCTCGAGGCATACGTTGGCCCTCAGGGTAACTTGCTTGAGATGAACGAGTCACAGTGCGGTCGACTTCTTCTCCCGTCACCCATACTCTCTCTGGAAGAGTTCAAGGCTTTGAACAATGCGCACAGCCTATACCCTGGGTGGACTGTTAAGACGATCGACATCACTTTCCCCAAGAGCGAAGGTGTCGATGGATATATGAACGCACTCGACCGAATCTGCGATGCTGCGACAGAGTGCATCGATAGTGGCGACAACATTCTCGTGCTCTCCGACCGCGCTACATCTGCCGACCGAGTGGCTGTTTCTGCCTGTCTCGCCACTGGTATGGTGCACCACCACCTTGTCCGTAGCAAGGCCCGCTCCCGCGTCGCCCTTGTGATCGAGACCGCCGAAGCTCGTGAAGTCCACCACATGTCCGTTCTTGTTGGTTATGGTGCCGACGCCATCTGCCCTTACCTTGCCATCGAGTGCATTCTGAAGATGCACCGTGAGGGTTTGATCCGCAAGAAGCTCTCACCTGAGCAACTCGTCGACAACTACAAGCACTCCTGTGATGGTGGTATCCTGAAAGTTATGAGCAAGATGGGTATATCTACGTTGCAGTCATACAAGGGAGCTCAGATCTTCGAGGCCCTTGGAATCGATGATTCAGTTGTTGACCGTTGCTTCACGGGAACTGCCACTCGCATCAAGGGTGCGACTTTTAAGGACTTTGCTCAGGATGCTTTTGCGCTTCACGAGAAGGGTTTCCCCTCTCGAAGCATCATCGAAGTTCCCGGTCTTTCTGAAACTGGTGAGTACCACTGGCGTGACGGAGGAGAGGCTCACGTCAACGACCCGACTGCCATCGCAAACATCCAGGATGCCGTACGCACCAAGAACGATAAATCATACGAGGCATACTCCCTCAACGAATATGAGCGCATCAAGGATTGCACGCTCCGTGGTCTGCTCGACTTCAATTTTGAGGATCGCAACCCCATCCCCATCGACCAGGTCGAACCATGGACCGACATTGTCCGTCGCTTCGTGACTGGCGCCATGTCTTACGGCTCCATCTCCATGGAATCTCACTCGACCCTTGCTGTTGCCATGAACCGATTGGGCGGCAAGTCCAACACTGGTGAGGGTGGTGAAGATTCCGAGCGATCGCTCCGCATGGAGAACGGCGACACCATGCGCTCTGCCATCAAGCAGATTGCCTCTGGTCGTTTCGGAGTGACCAGCAACTACCTCGCTGATGCCGACGAGCTTCAGATCAAGATGGCCCAGGGAGCCAAGCCTGGTGAGGGTGGTGAACTTCCCGGTCACAAGGTCTCCGCTTCCATTGCTAAGACGCGTCACTCCACACCTGGCGTCGGTCTTATCAGCCCCCCGCCTCACCACGACATTTACTCCATCGAAGATCTCAAGCAGTTGATCTACGATCTCAAGTGCTCGAACCCGCGCGCTCGTGTCTCCGTCAAGCTTGTCTCCGAGACCGGTGTCGGTATCGTCGCTTCCGGTGTGGCCAAGGCCAAGGCTGACCACATCTTGATCTCTGGTCACGATGGTGGTACCGGTGCTTCGCGTTGGACTGGTATCAAGTACGCCGGTCTTCCCTGGGAGTTGGGTCTTGCCGAGACTCACCAGACTTTGGTCCTCAATGACCTCCGTGGACGTGTCATTGTCCAGACTGATGGACAGCTCCGCACTGGTCGCGATGTCGCCATTGCCTGTCTTCTTGGTGCCGAAGAGTGGGGTTTCGCTACGACCCCGCTCATCGCCATGGGCTGTATTATGATGAGGAAGTGGTAAGCAACTTGACACAACCCGCTGATTTGAGGGATGCTAACAACGATTTCAGCCACTTGAACACTTGCCCGGTGGGTATTGCCACCCAGGATCCGGAGCTCAGGAAGAAGTTCGTTGGTACGCCGGAGCATGTCATCAACTTCTTCTACTATGTCGCCAACGAGCTCCGTGCTATCATGGCTAAGCTTGGATTCCGTACCATCAACGAGATGGTTGGTCACTGCGAAGTTCTCCGTGTCCGCGACGATCTCCGCACTGCCAAGACGGAGAACATCGACCTGTCGCTCATCCTGACGCCTGCCCACACCCTCCGACCTGGTGTGGCTACCTTCAACGTCCGCAAGCAGGACCACCGTCTCCATGTGCGCCTGGACAACAAGCTCATTGCCGAGTCTGAGTTGGCTCTCGAGAAGGGCCTGCCCGCGCGCATCGAATGCGACATTGTCAACACTGACCGTGCTTTGGGCGCCACCCTTTCCTACCAGGTCAGCAGGCGCTACGGCGAGGCTGGTCTGCCCCAGGACACTATCCACGCCAATATTCGTGGATCTGCAGGACAGTCCTTCGGTGCCTATCTTGCGCCTGGTATTACTTTGGAACTTGAGGGTGACGCCAACGACTATGTCGGCAAGGGTCTCTCCGGCGGTCGCATCATTGTCTACCCACCTCGCACGGCTGTGTTCAAGGCTGAGGAGAACGTCCTTATAGGCAACGTCTGCTTGTACGGTGCCACCAAGGGTACCTGCTTCTTCCGCGGTGTGGCCGCCGAGCGCTTCGCCGTCCGCAACTCCGGTGCCACAGCTGTTGTCGAAGGTGTTGGTGACCACGGTTGCGAGTACATGACCGGTGGTCGCGTAGTCGTCCTCGGATCTACTGGTCGCAACTTTGCTGCCGGTATGTCCGGCGGTATCGCCTACGTCCTCGACATCCATCAAGACTTCGAACAGAAGGTCAACCAGGAGATGGTTGAGCTTTCTGGCCTCGAGGATCCTCAGGAAATTGCCTTCCTCCGTGGACTTATCGAGGATCATCACCACTACACTGGTTCCGAGCTTGCTGCCCGCATCCTCTTGGACTTCACTCGTGCCCTTCCTCGCTTCGTCAAGGTCATGCCGGTCGACTACAAGCGCGTTCTCTTGGAGGAGGCTGCTAAGGAGGCTGAGAAGAAGAGGAAGGAGTACCCTCTTGCCATCCTCCCCGGCAACCCTGTTCGCACGTCCCATGAGGAGTCCCTGAAGCACCAGCACGAGGCAAAGGACAAGAAAGCCGATCTTCTTGACATTGAAGAGAGCGTCTCTGACGCCAAGGCTGAAAAGAAAAAGGCTCTTGTGCTTGACAAGACCAAGGGTTTCATGAAGTACCAGCGACGCTCCGAGAAGTACCGCAACCCCAAGACTCGAACTCGCGACTGGTCTGAGCTCTCCCAACGTCTTAACGAGGATGAACTCAAGTACCAGACTGCTCGTTGCATGGACTGCGGTGTGCCATTCTGCCAGTCTGACACTGGTTGCCCAATCTCTAACGTGATCCCGAAATGGAACGAGCTCGTTTTGTGCGTTAAATGCCCTACCCCTAAGCCGGATATGACTTATGCTGACTATCTTATAGCCAAAATCAGTGGCGTGACGCTCTCAACCGTCTAATCCTAACCAACAACTTCCCAGAGTTCACTGGCCGTGTCTGCCCCGCTCCTTGCGAGGGTGCATGTGTTCTAGGCATCAACGAGGACCCTGTTGGTATCAAGTCGATCGAGTGCGCCATCATTGACCGCGGTTTCGAGATGGGCTGGATGATTCCATCGCCGCCCCAAACCCGCACTGGAAAGAGGGTTGCCATCATTGGATCTGGCCCTGCTGGTCTTGCTGCATCTGATCAGCTCAACAAGTGCGGCCACGAGGTCACCGTGTACGAGCGTGCCGATCGAGTTGGCGGTCTGCTCATGTACGGTATCCCTAACATGAAGCTCGACAAGAAGGTCGTACAGCGCCGTGTCGACTTCCTCGCCGCCGAGGGTGTCAAGTTTGTCACCGGCGTCGCTGTCGGTGCAGAGGGCCAGCCATCTCTCGAGTCTCTGCGCGCCGAGTATGACGCTGTCATCCTCGCCACTGGTGCGACTGTAGCTCGTGACTTGCCCATCCCCAACCGAAACCTCGACGGTGTTCACTTCGCCATGCAATTCCTGCACAAGAACACCAAGTCTCTCCTCGACTCTGAGCTCGCCGACGATGCCTACATCTCGGCCAAAGGCAAGAACGTCGTGGTCATTGGAGGTGGTGATACCGGTAACGACTGCATTGGTACTTCTGTCCGCCATGGAGCCAAGTCGGTCGTCAACTTCGAGCTCCTTCCCCAGCCGCCGCCAGAGCGTGCCCGCGACAACCCCTGGCCCCAGTGGCCGCGTATCTTCCGCACTGACTACGGTCACTCGGAAGTCAAGACGCACATGGGCAAGGACCCTCGCGAGTATTGCGTGATGTCCAAGGAGTTCGTCGACGACGGCGAGGGCAAGGTCAAGGGCATCAACACCGTCCGAGTCGAGTGGACCAAGTCCGCCACCGGCGGCTGGGACATGAAGCAGGTCGAGGGCAGCGAGCAGTTCTTCCCCGCCGAGCTCATCCTCCTATCCATGGGTTTCCTGGGTCCCGAGGAGCGCGTACTCGCCGACATCGTCGAGCGCGATGCCCGCAAGAACGTCAAGACCACTCCGGGCCACTACAACACCAACCTCCCCGGCGTCTTCGCTGCTGGTGACTGCCGTCGCGGCCAGTCCCTCATCGTCTGGGGCATCAACGAGGGCCGCATGTGCGCCCGCGACGTCGACACGTTCCTCAGCGGCACCGGCACCCAGCTCCCCGTTACCGGTGGCATCGTCAGGAGCCCCCCCTACGCCCTAATGAACAAGGCGAACGGCCAGCCGGTGGAGAAGCTAGTCCAGGTCTCGGCTTAATTTGTCAAAGTTGAAGCTTTCACAAGGAAGGGATGGCTATGTTTCGGCCACAACTAGTGTGATGGATGACTTTACGGAATTTGCACGACCGTATTTGACGATACTTTTTGCGCTCGGGTTCCTCATGATTTGGGCATGTTCTCAATCGTTACTGCGAGATACCTCTTTCACTGCTTTTGCTGGGCATTTGGAGTTTGCGGGTGGGTCGCTTTTCGGGATGTATGTATGGCGGCGATGTGGGACAGGGTGCATAGTTTGCAATGGAATACGAACACTAAGCATCCCCGTGTAATTGGGTGGGTGCAGTGATGCAGCGACGTCCTTTGATCCTTTCAGCTCCGGTGTAGTCTACTCAAAAGTGTAGGTAGTCCTGCTCCATCACCTTCGCTTCCATCGGTTTCGCAATGCCAAGTCATCTGCAGCATTCGAGGTGATGTTCGCGCGAAACGCATACCTATCTCTCTTCCCACGACGTCGCTGCGTTGAATGAAACGCAGTATGGAGGCTTTTGTTGGGTTTGGGAGATTAACCAGCAGCGCGGCGCGATTGTGGGACTTGTACACGGTATAGGTAGTGGCGTAGGTCTTGTGGTTGGCGTAGTGGCTGCTTGGGTGTCTATCTACGAGGTGTTGATGTGGATACTTGGGTAGGTAGGGAAGAAAGAAAGAAAGCGGGGCGTGGAGGCTGGCATGGGTGGGTAGGTGGGTAGGTGGGTGGGTGAAGGTAATCTCTTCGTTGAAAGGGGGGATATTCTTTTTGATATGGTTGTTTTGAGGGGGTTTGTATGGGTACTTCCCTCTGTGTCCTTTGTGCGGGTTGCAAAACAGGTGATGTTGGATAGACAGACAGATAGAGATTATGACCGCGGGAGAGGGGGGAAGGTGTCTTGGGGTTTTGCATCATGTTGGCTACGTGTAACTACTGCCATGTTTTTTTTTTTTATTTTTTTGGGTTTGTAGGTTTTGCACTTGCTACGTACCAACCTTTTCTATCGACACCGCAGTCCAAGCCAACATTCCCGACAAAAAAAAAAAAAAAAAAAAAAAAAGGGCGCCAAAATCACCATCTCCAAGAACTTCGGCAAGCTAGGTAGCGGGGTGCATGACAACTTTGCGCTGGTTGTCAGCGGCTCGGGAACCTGCAGTATTTTCAAGAACGTCAACGCTAGCTAAAAAGTTGCTACGATCAAGAGTGGGGGGAATGATGCTAGCTTCGCGAGGGTGAGGTTGCAGAATGGGGTTATCGTGTGCAAGGAGGTTCGCTCGGTGGGAAAGGGAAGGGCAGGGTGTGGATGGAAGGTTGTGCGGCGGAAGTTTGGTGAGGCTTGTGGTTAGTGAACGCTCGTTGGTTTTTTTTTTGTTTGGTAGTGCGCTTATGGGAATATATGTACCTATGCGCTGGGGGATTGAGCAATTCTCTTTTTGGACGACTTTTCATACACCTTCCATGTCAACATATGAGCACTGTTTCAAGGAAGTCGCATAACGCTTCGCTTCTCACTGGACGCTCTGCATTAAGTTCATGGTGTTTAGCAAGAGCGAAATCTAAGTGACGGTCATATCTTAACACTCATATCCACACCCGCGCGCAAAACCCTCGCCCACATCATCAACGCTGTGGCAACGAGCAGCACACCTCCAGCAAAAAACCAGGCTCCTTGCCATCTCTCAAGAACGTCTACACTAGCACTGTTACGCGCAAGCCCCGCGATGGGATTCCCCAGCAAAGCGCCAATAGCAGCAATCGTGTACCCCATCCCCATCCGCGTCCCGTACTCCGACTTGTCCTGCGTAAGATTCGCAATGGTAACGGCAGGGAGAGAAACCAATCCGCCGGTTACGAAACAGAACGTGGCACTGATGACGATGAGACCGCCAAGAGTGTGGACGAAGCGCCAGGAGAAGAGGATGATGGATGTGGCGAAGCAGCATGGGACGAGGACTGTGATCCCGCCGTAGCTGCAGTGTCGGTCAGTTTATATCCAGCCTGGGGGATGGTTGTGCACCTACATATCTGCAAGGTAGTTGTAGGGGAAGCGGCCGAAAAAGGTCGCCGCGTTCATGATTGCAACGACGTTGAAAGTCATACTCTCGTCGATGGAAAGATCTAGTGCATAGCTCTGTATGAAAAAGTACGGGACGTAGACGCCGGCTACCATGAATGCGTACGCTTTTTGATGAAATCAGTCCTAGGTTAGTTCATCGTGTAAGATGAATGCTTACAAGCGATGAAGATGGTGTACGGCGGATCACGAAGCAGATCGCTCTGCAGCAGCGCTCGTTCCTTCTTCGCACCGGCATGCGGTCGTAAGATGGCGAGACTCACTGAAAGTCCGCCCAGCATGACGAATGCCAGTATCCGCACAGCCCACGCGAACCCGACCTCGTCGAAGAGTTCGCGCATCATGAGTGGGTATACCACTCCAGCTGTTGATCTCAGTGAGCCCACTACCGGCCACCTACGCCGTGAAATTTCACATACCGATACTACTTCCAGTGCTAACAACGCCAGCAGCCAGCATCCTACGCTCGGTAAAGTGAAATGGGATGATGGCCGCGCTGGTAAACGCCAGCGTTCCCGAGCCGATCCCCACACAGATACCCTGTGCGAGAAGCAGTTGCCAGTAAGCTGTGCAGAGACTCGTCATCATCATTCCGGCGACTTCGAAAGCGATGCCTGCTACAAGGACGATACGCAAGTGACATCTGTCGAGCAGCCAGCCGGCGAAGACGCCAACGAACAGCGTCAAGAAGAGCTGCATCGACCCAATCCACGAGATGTTGGAATGCGAGATGTGCTGAAACTTCTGGTTGTAGTACGTCTCGAATATAGAAAACGAGTTTGTTAGTCCCCTACAGTGTATCAGCGTACGGTAGACTTGGTCATGATGATGGGAAGCATACCACGTGTTCATGAAGAGAAGCCAGCAGCCGAGGACCTGCAACCAAGCTCTTGTTCCGCCATCTTGTCGAACGGTGTGTTCTTTCTGTACGGTTGGTATGGAATCCTGCGATGCACCGGCAGTCACATCGATCGAGCACGCCAACACGTTTTCTTTTTGGTCAAAGTCTTGCATTCTGTCCGGGACTTTTAACTGCGAGATGAATGCCCGTATAATTTGTGATCATTAGGGCTCACATGCTTTTATAACGCGAGGCATGCATCTCTACGCGTCTGGGAAACACCGTCTTGTAGGCCACAGGCAATAAAATCGAGCCTTGAAGCTAAACGAATAGTTTCATTAAGCGCCAAGGTGCATCAGCTCTCACTCACGTTTGAGATGTATTTCGATTCAATGACGAACATGTGGGGGGCGGAAGTCGCTATTGGTAGGACGGTTGTGCCGGTTCTGTGTCGGTGATGTTCTGTCAGCTCACGCGAGTTATCCACGCCCCATACCTACCTACCATAGGATCGGCGAGTAGGTAAAGCTTATGCGTACTAGGAAGGTCATTTGAGAACGCTTGATTCTTCATCTCTAAATCTGCAAACATGCAAAACTTTGCTCCTGCTTAGGTTGGTAGTCACTTCCGATATCTCGAAGATTGCCTTGTTCAAGGCAAATCCCCGAAGAATACCTACGACATTTCCATGACTTTCAAGCAACCATCTCGAAACCAGGTACCAGAGCAGCCAAGTCCTCCATGCAGACATTACCTCCCGTCAATACAACGCCAACTTTTACCCGTCCATTGGCACCTCTCGCCCACCCGTGAAACGCATCGCTAAACAGCGCCGCAGCCAGCGGCACAGCAGCACTCGGCTCGATCGCGAACCCCAGCTCCCTCACGCCCACCTTGAGCGCTTCCCCGATCTGCACCTCACTAACAGTGAGCACCTGCCTCACATTCCCCTCGGCACGAACATGCTCCCAGTTCGCCTCGCCTGTCAACGACCGCAGCCCATCGGCGATTGAACCAGGGCCCCGGATCTCGAGCGTGCGTCTTCCGACTGCCATCGCTGAAGCCAATCCGGGACCTCCAACGGCGGGCTCGCATGCAAAGACGGCCACGCCGTGCGGCTTGCATGCTGCGATGGCGCCGCAGAGCAAGCCTCCGCCGCCGCTCGGGACGATGATGGCGTCGAGGGGACTCCCCGCTTGGGACGCCTGCTGCAGGAACTCCTGCACTGCCGTCGCCTGGCCAAGGACAATGTCAAGGTGGTCGGCGGGCGGGACGAGGATTGAACCGGTGGCGCGCTGGACGTGCTCGGCGAGGCGGACCCGGGAGTTGGGATCGGTTCTGGAGAGGAGGACGGAGGCGCCGTGGCTGCGTGTTGCGGCGATTTTCTTGGGGGGACAGTCTGAGGGCACGACGACGTAGGAGGGGATGTGCATGCTGCGGGCTTTGCTGGCGAGCTGCGCGGCGTGCGCAACGGCTTGGGCGTGGTTTCCTGGGTTTGTTCAGGTAGGTAGTGCTGGGATGTTGGACAGGAACGTTGGATCACCTACCTGTACTGTACGCCACTACACCATTTCTTAAATCCTGGTCGTCGAGCTTGGCGAGGAAGTGACAGGCTCCTCGAAACTTGAAAGATCCAGTGTGTTGGAGGTTCTCACACTTGAAGTGAAGTTCGACTTGAGACGGAGAGGGCTGCCTTGTGGAGCTGAGGATATTTTGGTTCACCATTCGTGTCAAGGTTGGAGAAGTCCTGATAGGTGTTCTATGGACAACGGGTGCGAGTACGACTGCTGCATTGCGGACATCATACGCGGAAGGTAGACCGTAGGGAGCCATGATGGTACCAACCCATTGGTCATGATTCCATGAATATATAGGCAAGCCTCTACAGCTGGAATGTCTGCATAGGCGACACCCTACCATGCATTTTACACGGTACCCGAGGCACTGCTTACTGGCGCCGTGGCATGTGCTCATGGCAACCGTGCCGCATAAACGGCTCAGTGCTTGTAGGTACGTCTGCGCTAGTAATGACTGCCTCATTCACATTTCGATTGGTGGAGAGAAGATTTGCTGGCCAATCTCGAGTAGCATAGCCAGATTTTGGTTTCAGCACCCCCAGACACAGTGCAATATGTATCAATAACGAAGAAGGAAGAAGACTAAATGGCCATTTCGAATTTAACCATCGCGCGTTGCAATCCCCCCCTTTTTTTTGTTTCCTCGAATCAAATAAAGTATCGATCATCATGTTAAGCCCACAGCTGTTCCCTACAGCTCCGCTTAGCCGTAATCATCCCATCACTGCACCACACAGTAATCACAGCACGGGTAATCGTAACATCCACCGCAGTCGTCGCATTCGTGGTAGCAGTTGCACAGAGTCTAGTCCTCCTCAAGATCGTCGCAGCAAATGCACGTTTAGTTCTTTGAGATTGTGGTTGGATCCAGTTACAGTAGGTATTGAAAACGAGGGGTACCGATTCAAAGTATATGCTTGAGTAGAAAAAGTAACAGGGTGAATAGTGCGGAAGAAGGTAGGTGTAGAGGTACGCTGCGCTTTGGGTTAAGTACTCGTCGAGAATATAACCAGGCTCGCAATCACCAGGCGCAGTGACAGGTGTTCCTACGATCAGACCGTACCAGCGCAGCACCGCGCCCACGGTGGCACGCAAACGGCTTCCTCATCTTCGGACAACTTACCTGCAACTCACTCGGGTACAGCAAGACACCCCTCCCTCTTAGTTTTTTTTCGTAAAATAATCCAATATCTACATGCTCGCTTCGGGCGTACTCGGGTACAGTGTAATGCGCGGACACTCACGGGAGAGCTTTGAGACCGCGTGAAGATTTTGTGACCTTGCGATGTTCTAGCCCAAACACACCCGCGCTGAGCCCCGAACGCCATGATATGCTCTTTTATCGTGGAGGTGGGGTTGCTCCAGCGGTCAGTAAGTAGGGCTTGGAGAACAGGGTAGAAACATCCAGCATACCGTAGGGGGCTTCAAAAAAATTTGCCTCGCGCTGAAATGTTTATGCTTGCGTGTAAACCTGACTGCCCGTTAAGATACCTAATGTACCTGTTGAATTGCGCGCCAGTGGCTGCCACGATACGGATGAGGCTTCCAGGTACGGTACGCTCGGATGGAGCCTCAACGTCTCGGGGATGTATCTTACCTTCGGGAAGTGGGCTGCTTGATATACTTGTAAATATGAAAATCCGAAGTAAAGAAATGTTCATGAAGGCAGCGTCCTGCACCGAACTTGCTCGAGCTTTGCATGTTGGATAGAAGGAATAGACGCTGTTCATGTTGGCAACGTATGCCAATCATCAATCCTAAGAGATAGTTGGTCTTTCGGATTGCTTGTCGAAGCCATGGTGTACCCTGATCAGAGTAAGTATTGCAGGGTGGCAACCTCTCTGTCCATGATGCGTGAACGTGCCCGCCAATCAGAAGCTTAGAAGCTCCGCAGACGTGGCAGCCACCGATTTTTCTAGAGAACAATCGACTTTCGCAGATATACCCATCACTCCACTAGAAGATATTTCGAAATGTCATCTCTGATCAGAAAGTTCAGCGTGCGGCTGGGAAGGAAGCACGACGCGCCTGCGGATCAGAGTCCCCGGGTTTCCGTCGACGTCATACCCCGCTCAATCCAACTTAATAAGAGCTTCAATGCTCCTGTTCACTCCAAGTACAAGACCCCAAGCACTTCCTCTCTACACCTCTCCCCCATCAATTGACCTTGAAGACCACCAATCTACGATACTTTCACAATTACATCACACATCCCATCCTAAACAGACAGAATGGCCTGGTTCACCAGCACGGAAAAGGCCGCCTCCACGCCGACCGAGCCCAACACCGAGGGCGGTTCTCGCCTCGGCATGGGCGCGGAGCAGGACCGCTACTCGTCGCACTTCCAGGTGCCCGACGGCACCGCCGATCGCGTGAGGGATGGTGTAGACCGCGCGAAGGAAGGCCTCAGAGACTTCGCTACCAAGAAGGGTAACGGCGCCGAGCAGGACCGGTACGCGTCGCACTTCAGCCTCGACAACGACCCTGTGGCTGCCGCGGCGAGGTGGCTGGCGAACCAGCAGGGTGGCGTGTCGGGCGCGGAGCAGGATCGGTATGGTGGGTGGTTTGGGCTTGGACATGATGGCTGGACGCGCGCAAGGCACATGGCGAGCACACAGGGTGTGGGCGCTGAGCAGGTATTTCTTGAGCAGGTGTGTGGCTTGCGTGGTACTGACTGGTGTAGGACCGATACGGATCGCATTTCGCTATCGACACTAGATCGGTGAAGAGGGCGGCGATGTCAGTGCAGGAAGGCATTAATCAGGCGCGCGACCGGTAGAGTGTTTCGATGATGAACTTGGCGGGTGTTGTTTATAACCGGTATATGAATGGACAGAGTGGCATAAAAGTCCTGTAACAATAGGGATTGTATCTTAGATGAATGACGAACGTCACGTCCACATTAGTCTACCCACAAGCTGCCATAACCATGTCTCTTATATGCGTGGGCACATGTAAATCTCCGCGGTCTTCCAACGCCCAACGCCTCGCATGCAATGCTGAATCGCTGTCACAAATCCAAACTCCTCAAAGGCGCCTCCACTCCTATCCCTCCCTCCCATGTACCCTATCGTCACCATCATACATTCCTCATCTTGTTTTTCCTCATGTATGGTCGGTGTCTAGAACAACCACACATACCAAAACAACACGCAAACCGCCGCAAAGAACCCCAACCACACCTTCCACCCCACCCCCGTCTTCTCCGCCATCCTCAACATCCGGTTCATCGTCCCGCGCAACCGTAATCTCGAGTTCTCAAACTGGTCGTTCATCTTCTCGGCGAGCGTCGTCGAGTCGCGGATCTCCACACCAATGGCTTCGGTTAACTGCACACAGCCGTCAGCACCTTTCTATGTGGAGACATAGTGAGAAAGGGAGAAAGGGGTCGTACATCCTTCAGCATCTTCACCTTCCCAATGAGTACCCCCGCTTGATCGTCATTCTGGCTCTCCAACTCATCCAACGTCGCAGCGCTGTACTGCCCGCGCGAATTCGGCGTTGCGCTCCTGTATGTCGCACCCGCGCCCGCACCACCGCCGTTTGCGCCAGGATAGGCGCCGAATGATGGGCCCTCGGGTGCGGGCGAGGACGACGGGAACGCGTAGCTCGGGCTGCCGCCGTAGGGGGATGCGCCGTACGGTGAGCGGGTCTTCTGTTTGTCTTTGGAGGGGGATGCGCTGCGGTTGTATGAGGAGAAGAGGTCGGATTGGGCGGAGGGACGGCCGAATCTATGGGCGCATGTGAGCTATATGGGAAGGAAAGGGCTATTGAGCGTGCAGGGGAGATGCCGCACCTGTTAGACATTCTGGTGTTCGCGCAGGATTTAGGCGGCGCAGAGGTAGACAGCAGGTTTTGGGTTTTGCATGGGATGTACGAGGGGCGTGTTAGGGGAGCGCAAGCTGTGAAAGTGGTGTGGTAGTGTTGTGGTTCGAGGACACTTGTCGGATGGGTGAGAGCGGCGATAATTTGGGGAGTGACATGGGTCGATCGGCGTTTTTGAGAGAAGCCCCCGATCGGGCTGTGGTACGGTAGGCCTGGACCACGAGCAGTCCACGTGCCTGGGTCTGCGATGCCGGTAAGTGTGCCACGTCGTATATTTTGTACTTCAGCACGCAAAATCATGTGGAATACGCTTTGTACATTGCTAAGAACTATGATCAGACAGCTCATACTTCCTTTGATCGAGTTGCTGTACAACACCTCGATTCATAGGTCTTGTATCTGAACGAAAGCACACCCCTTCCCTAGTCCAGTCTAGGGCTGCTGATATAGCTCATTCCAGTCGTGAGTCCGCCACGAGTTGGGGCTTAGGGCATAATGATCGTACAAGAGAAAGTCCAAAGCTATTCTGTGGAAGTCCGCATTCACGACCCCTCTCGTAGGATAAGGCCTGGTCGCAATAGCTAAGCCACGCTACTGTCAAGAATTCTGCGCAAGCATCACCTCGGGGTGGCCGTTATTGTACAGCCGTGCGGTATCGATTTCGCTGTAGCCATGAGACTGGAAAGCGACCTTGCTTGATCGGAAGGGCTTGTCACTTGACCGCTTCGAGTACCTTACGGGCCGAAGGTCATCGCACCAAAGACGACTTTAAGCTGTGTTTGGGCCATGACGAGGGAAGTCTTGGTTGATGATCTGGATCCCAGTGAAGTTAAGAGATATGTTAGTACGTATAACTTGTGATGATCCGGGAAGCTTTTATATAGCTTCCACACCTAGCGAAGGTTTGAAAGGAAGGCAGGAAATGCTCTTCCTAGTTCTAACGGGGTTCAGCGTCTCGTATTCCGGATAGGGGAAATTGCCGTACACGACTGAAGCTGACTGGAGCTCTTGATTCACACCAACGCCGCGTAGATCCGGATCGCATCGAGTGTAAATCTGAAGAGCACGGAAACAACCAGAGATATACAATTAGATCTTCATGGCAGGTAGTGGCCATGCATAGAAGACCCCGCATCGGGATGGTCAAAGGCACTGAGAAAATGCGATGAGCATAAAGGTGGTGGGGTTGGTGGCCGAGGGGGAAGGCCCCCTTGTTGAGCTATAATGTATCCATTGAAGATGTTGAATATACGGGTGTCCAATCTTGTGCGGGGAGTACACTTCGTCTCAATAGTAAATAGACGGCGAGGAAGGTTGGGGTTGGGATTGACGTGGGGCTTCGCCTGACGCGTGCACGGGCCGCAACTTCCACTTTACGCGTCGTGCGCGCTCAGTTGCGTCGGGAAGCGCGCAGTCCTGACATCCACACATTCGATACCGACTATGGCTTTTCCGCAGCAATTGCGCGGCCGATATGCCCGTAAGTCTGTTTTGAAGCCTCAAAAGATCTCAAGGACTAATTCATAGTGAAGATGCCCCTGGACCCACGTTTCTCACGTACACACCGAACGGCAAGAAGCTGGTCACCGCCGGCGTCGACAACTTCTGCCGTGTCTTCACCACAGGGTCCGACGAAGAACCCTCCAACATAGATGACTGCCAGGAAAACAACCTGTGCATCGCAGCTGGAGTAAGTGGACTTGGGACACAGCAATACCAAACCAACCGTGCTAATACGGAGCAGGATGGGTTCTTCATCACCGGAGCTGAAGATGGAACAGTGAACAAATACTCCCTCGGGACCAACGATGGTGGAGACATACTCTGGAGAAGCACACTGCCCGTCCGAGATGTAGCGCTGAGTCCGGACGGAAACTGGGTTGCGGTTGCGAGCGAGTACGTGTCGGAACATGATTTCTAGGAAAGTTGCTGACACAATGTAGCGAGCTCGTTGTGCATGTCATAAACATGAAAGACATACAGATTGTCAAGCGCCTCCGCGATCAGAACCGCTCCGTCAAACATGTCTCCTTTAACAAGAACGGCACACAGCTTGCCATATCCTGCGTCGATGGCAGCATTTATATCTATTCGATGGACACTGAACAGCCAGAACTTGTGAAAAAGGTGGACAACATGATTAAGAGACTAGAGCCAGAAGCAGAGTCAAGTGCGAGGGTAATGTGGCATCCGGACGGGAAAGCATTCGCGACTCCAACCGCTCTTCGCGAAGTCCAAGTCATGTCAACAAACGACTGGGAGAGGCAGAAGACTTTCAAGACCGAGCACACATCAGACATCACGGCGGCAGCATGGTCACCAAATGGCGCCCTCTTAGCTACGACTTCAAGTGACCTCAATTTGTGCCTGTGGGACGCGAAGACACAAAAGATACTGAAGAAGTACGACGATGTCAAAGCCACCATTCTGGCCATGGTATGGCATCCCACTGAGAACATACTCTCATACACCAACAACGAGGGCCATCTATACATTCATACCGACTTCGTCCCTCAAGAGCATGTGGATATAATGCAAAAACACGTCCAGCCTGCGCCATACTTTCACGATCCTTCCGAAGGTCGATCTGGCGACCCTACGACTAAGCTCACAAATGGGACGAAGCACGTTCTGCCCGAACGCCGGGCCAGAGCTGGAAGCGCCGACAGTCTCGATGACCTGTTGGGTGATGAGTTCAGAGACGATGATGAGAACATGTCGGATGATGCTGATGATGGCTTCGTGATCGACGACGATGGTGCTGGCTACACCAATGGCCATGGCAAGCGCACGAATGGGCACTTAGGCCTACTCGAGTCCATCGGTAAACGACGACCAACTGCTCCTAATTTCCTACCACAAATCCACGAACCTTTCCAACCCGGCGGCACCCCCTGGCGCGGCAATCGACGCCTGTTATGCTGCTCACTCGTCGGCTATGTCTCCACGATAAGCCAGGAAGGGTCACATTATACAGCCGAGGTTAAGTTCTATGATGAGCACGCGCACCGCAACTTCAGATTTACCGACGTGTTTGGGTACGACAAAGCTGCGCTTACTGAACACGGCACTTTGTTCAGCTGCCAGCCAAAAGAGGACACTCCTGCTATGATCTACTACAGGCCGCATGAGACATGGACGAACCGAGCAGACTGGCGCACGAACTTGCCAGCTGGCGAGTCAGTAACAGCAATTGCACTTTCAGAGTCATACGTTGTTGTGACGACAAGTGCGAACTATGTTCGAATATACTCGCTTTTCGGTCTACCAATCCGCGTCTATCGTCACAAGGCCTCGCCCGCGGTGACGTGCGCTGCATGGCGCGATTACATCTTGACTATTGGGAATGGGCCCGTTGGTGGAGATGGCACGTCTCAGTTGCTTTATACGATCGAGAATGTGAAGCGGGACGAGATATACCAGTCGGAGGACATCGTCGCCCTTCCACCTAACATTTCGCTGACATCCGTCTTCTTCTCTACGGACGGCGATCCGTATATTTACGATTCGGACGGTGTCTTGCTAACACTCCTCCATTGGCGCACGAACAGCCAGGCGAGATGGGTACCCATGCTAGATACGAAATGCATGGCGCGACTAGCAGGAGGTGGCAAGCAGGAGAGCTACTGGCCTGTTTGCGTTTCTCGGGATGCAGATGGAAAGCATGTCTTCCATTGTATGATTATTAAGGGGAGCGAAAGATACCCAACTAACCCGCCGCCCATGCTCAGCGAGTTCCCGCTAGAAATCCCTCTATCATCAGCGATAGACAAGAGCCGAGAAGAAAAAGATCGTGATGTGGACGCAATGTCCGACGACGAGGATGGAGGCGCTACTAAGAAAACGGAGAATAAGCAGCAGCAGCACGAACAAAACTTTGTGCTTTCCTCGGCTCTGCATGCACAGCTGTCCGACTCGCTGTCACATACACGACCCACAGCGCATCAGAAACAAGATCTGGTCAGTCTGGAGGTACAGATTGACCGATCGCTGCTACAGCTCCTTGGTCTGGAATGTCTCGCGGGCGAGGACAGGGGCATGAAGGCATTAGAGCTCGTGACTCTGATGCGGGATGCGAATGGCAAGATGCTTGATCTCGCCAGCAAGGTTGCGCAAAGATATGGTCGGGACATGTTAGGCGAAAAGATCCAAGAGCTTCAAGAAAAGAAGTTGCTGGCAAATACGGAGGAGGACGATGATTTCTGAACTCGGTTCTTTCGTCAATTCAAAGTACTTCGAGACTCGATCGGTGTGCACGCAAGCCTACGTGTTGATTGTGGCAAGCCTTCGTATGTGCCCTTGTCTTATCTCCGCAAACGGGTTGGCTTACGCAACCCAAGACGACGATCCGAGTGCAGATCTCTCAGCAATGCACCTTGTCATCGTACCGTGTTAGCCCCCGTCTCGTCCCGCCACGCTAGGCATAGCAAGCATCTGCAAAGTGGTTTCGACATGATAGTTCGCAACCTGGTTCATATAGCAACACTGGTCGGCTCTTCTCGCTATACATTCCGAACCCTTTTTAGCCATCATGTTCATGCTGACGATGCTCCGGCTCCGCAAGCTGTGGTATTGTAGCCAGGGGGGGAAGCAGCGCTTCCGGTTGGACCTTTGCCTGGGTCAAGGGAGCAAAGGTTGCTTGGAACGGCGTAGAGGTGGTGGTGGTGGTGGTGGTGGAGAAGAAGGAGTGAGATGTGGGTGGTGTTGGAGGGCCAGAGGGTACCTAATATATGCATACGGGGATTTAGTGGGCACTGAAGCAGCTTCATGTCTCTTTTGATGGTACCAACATTTTGTAGTTGACCAAAGTCTTGCAATTATTTTCATGGATTGTAACAAAGAAAGCACTTGTAGCAATCCCGCTGTGACTTCATTCACATGTGGTAAGGAGCAAGGAGCAAGAAGCCTCGCAGTGACATCAAAGCACGACATAAATGTCTACCATCCCCAGAAAGAGGCCCATGATGCCCAAAAACTCGATCAAGAAAACATCTCTGGAAGTGTCGACAACTCTACATTTGTTCCTGTATACGAAGTCTTGACCTGTCGGACCAAATACAGCTGGGGAGTTTGTGATTCGTCGATGGTGTTTACCGTCATCCGAGCTCCATATCCGGGATTCAGCGTCACGAGATAGAAAGGAAGCTGGCTGCTGTTTATCGTCGCCTGGTTATTAGAAGTTAAAACAATAGCGGATGGTTAAACTTACAACCGGCTTGAATGATTGTGCTGGAGCACGGTAGGTAATTGTTCAGGAAGTCTCCAGATGCGATGTCGAATAGACCTATGGCGTAGAGATTTCACACTGGCGCCTGGCTGTCATCATAGGTACCTCAGCGACACTTAATGTGGATATTACGGCCAGACGCGCATCTCCTGCTGCATCTGGTCAGTTCTGCAGTTCATGCAGCGACGGGGAGTCCGTGCTCAGCTGTGCGCACCCATGCTCAGAAGAACGTCATCGCAACACAATCCTACGGTAATCTGTCCATCGCATGATCATGGGTTCACCTGCCTTACTAACCGCTGCTTCCATTGCTGCAAATGTTTCAATGTTGGAATCGTTCCTACTTAAACGCCGTCATTGAACTCATAGTCTTTGTCCCATCGCTTGTCCCAAGGTCTGCTCCCGTTCACGAACCGCAGATCCGTCCCGACCCTTATGACATTATTGGGGTCGAAGTTGATCGTTGATGCATGGATCTGTCGGCCATGTCAAAGGAGCTGGATACATCTCACAAGGATACTTACAGTGTAAGGAGTGTGCAAGACAACATCTCCCGCTTCATAAGATGTCACCAACCACCTTCTTCCAAAGGCCTCACTGTAGTCTTTCGGTCCCTCCGCGAGCAGGCCCGTGGAGAGCATGTTTTGATTGAAAGCGTTCTTAGCTTCCTCATCTGAAAGGCCACTCTCCTTCGCCTTCCGTGTGAAGTCTGCTTCAATCTCACGACCAAGCGTATTGCCTGCGCTCATCAGCAACGTAGTTTTCGAGCCCCGCAACGCACCACATACCATTCTCGAGGTAGATCAAGCCTCCGCCAGTCAAGCCAATGTCACCCATAGGGACCCACGCAGTGAAACTGGTCGGTTCTCCATGCCTCAAGAAGATCTGGTCGTAGTGCACTCCGATGGCTTTGTTGCCAGGTGTGTTGTTCCTGAGCAGACTCCTCCGCACTGCCAGTGTGTCATCACCCCAACCCGAAATACGAGCGATTGCATCTTTGAGCAGTGGATGTTTGCAAAACTTTTCTTTATACCAATCGTCGTAGTGCGCCTGCAATGCGAGGTCGACGAAAACCTCTGCAGTACCAGCTCCGGGTCTGCCGTTTCCTGGAGAAGCACCGGCACCTATGCCAGGATAGTCGGCGGCATTTTTCGCATCATCGAATATTCCATCGACTTCCGCGGTCCCAGGCTTCAATACGCCGCTCGGGGCAAGCCTTTTGAAGTACTCCTGTCTGGCCTCCAGGACGTCCTCGCGGGGAAGCAGTCCTTTCAGATACACATACCCATCTTCTTCATAGCGCTTTCGGAGCTCCTCAACCGGAAGATCTGGAGAAGATTGCCTGAGAGGGCCTACTTGCTCCGGACGGAGGAGTCCGTCGTTCACGTACAGTTTCTTGCCATCGAAGCTGGAGATTTCTGGCTCAGGCGATTCGGCGTGCGGCATGATGACTTGCAAGTGATGCTGCGAGGTGGCTTATCAATATGCTTATGGAATGCGAACGATATGCGCATGGAGAATCAGCAACTCGAAAAGAGACCCAGAGGGTGGAAGCCTTCCATGCTTCAAGGCGTTGATATGTGATTCTCTTCGGGTTATAGATACCCCATCAGGATCTTGGAAAGGCGTAGGCGAAGATTTCCTCTTCCCAACCCCGCTCCAACTTCGCACTCCGGCTGCCACGACAGTGTCGGAATGCAACCAGCTGATGGCCTAAGTTTGGCACCTGACGAACGGCGGCTTTCTTGTTGGCCAGCTGGCGTGGAGTGCCCACCGAAAATTCGTGGTCCGGCGCCCCGCTGCCGCCAGTTAGCGCGCGCAGCAGCCGTTCGCTCATCACCGTCGCCTTGCGACACAGAGGGCAATTCACCCCGACTACACATCATTGCCTATTCGCGCCCCATCATAGGCTTACCTCCCAATGCCATGGTAACTTGTCCATTCGAGCTATCGGAAGGTGCTCACCAGTACTCAGTAATCGCTGCCGTTCACGTCACTATCGATGTATGTTGCGCATCAGAAAAAGCGCGTTCACTGGCTGAGAATTGCTAGGCGACGGGAGGCAGCCAAAGTGCAGTCGGTGCGATCAAGCGAGGAAGGAATGTGTCTATGAGACAGGCAGGAGGTTCCGCCGATCTTCCATCCAAGAGAGCTTTAGCACAGCGCAGCCATGGGTCGCGCTTCCTCCGCGCAGTATGTATCATCAAGTCATGAGGGAAATGGCGCTGAAGAAGAACAGTACAGTTCCTCGATGAATCACATGAGATACGCTCTCAGTACGCAGAAGATGGGTATAGTGGTCCGCCTACCCCACCAAACCATTCACCGGATCGATACTCTTCCAGTGCTATCATTCAGCAGTCACCCTCAGTTGATAGTCCAGCCGATGGTCTGACAGTTCTGTCCTTGCTCAACTCTGAACCGAGTGTGCATCCGCAAAGATACAGTGCACCGCCGGCGCCTACATCCTACAGCCTGCCGATTTCACCTCATGTTGCGGATCCAGACGAGCCGGGCAACTTTGCCTACCAGCCACCACCAGGCGCAAGAGTGCTTTGGCCACTGGAGAGTGAACAAGAAGCCATGCTCTTGCAGCATTATGTCGAAAATATTGCTTTATTTGTATGGCTACTCGTTTGTCCATATCATATACTGACCCGTTCCAGTTTGACATGGTGGACAACAGATGCCACTTCGGCGTGCACGTTGTCCAGCGAGCCAAGACTAACAGCACTTTGATGAATGCTATCCTTGCACTATCTGCGCGACAACTGAGTCGAATTAGCGACTTCGATCCGTACGTCGCCGATGCTTACTACCAGCGCTGTTTCGAGACGCTGATCCCGGCTCTTAACGATAATATCGCCATCCGCGACGAGTCGCTCCTTGCCGCAACTGTCATACTCAGGCTCATGGAAGAAATGAACATCTCCATCATCGGCTCGGACCCGCAAGGTCACCTCTTTGGCACACAGGCCATCATTCGTGCAGCTGAGCAGTCGTATGTTGGCACTACCGGACCCAACTTCCGCCAAGCCATCTATTGGGCAGCGTTTCGTCAAGAACTATGGATATCTCTTATGACACAGCGAGCCTTCCAGCTGCACATTTTTCCAGCGGATCGCTCGATGGGTCCAGCGGACGATTCCATCTGGGCTACACGAACGATCGCCCATCTTGGAGATGTTTGCAACTTTGCGTTTGGCGAAGACAGACATAGCGTGCTGCGATACAGCCAGCTGATGGATGAGAACAAAGTGTGGCGAACACAGCGGCCTGGTAGTTTTGTATGTGTCCCCTTCTCACAGCTACGGGAACCCTGCTGATGTTGTTGATCATCTCAGGACCCGCTGTTCTGGCGACGGGACCGTGACGGAAGCGGGAAGATGTTTCCGGATGTTAGGTACCACCAGAAAACCCACGGTAAGAGATGAAGCCATTCAGATGCTCATTTGCTGAATATGTATGACAGTAATGGGTAACCAATACAATACCCTGGCGCATATGCTCCTGGTTGTGCACGATCCTACGATTCCACAGCTAGGTCCCTCGCACAAGCAGTCACGCGCAGTTGTTGATGTATGTCCTCTCTCGTCCATTTTATGTGCGTCACTTATTGGAATACAGAGAATGGCCCAAGAAGACGTCCGTACCTTATGTGGTGTGGCACTATCGAATCTGAAAGTGTTCCCTTGCATTTTTGTCGCTTGCTTTGCGATCGCGCTGGGTAAGAAAATGACATACATGTAAGACCATGCGCAATAGCTGATAATCTCCAGTCGGTGATCGATTTGCTGCGCGAGATGATCAGGAGCAACTTCGCGACCTGTGGTTTGCATGTGAGCGGTCGCATGGTTTCCCTCCTACAGCAAGTATACGGCAACTTGAAGAGTCATGGGGATGGCCCAGTACCTGAATAATCCATGAAATCAATAATATGTACACAATAATGAGAAACCATAGCTGGGTCTATGTCTTGGCACCCGATGACAGCGCTGTAATCACCACCTCCACTTTGGACCTGGGCCTGTGTACGGCGGATAGCAGCATACCCCCAAGCCCCGTAAGGTACAGGGTCTTAAGGGTCATATCCAGAAGATCAAGACCCAAAAGGTCCATTACCTCGACCGCCAAGCGGAGGACCGTAATTACCACCATAGTACCCAGTTGGGGGTCCCATAAGCCGCGTAGACCCGTACATGCCCCCACCACTTAGAAACCGACCCGGACCCATTCCACCAAACGGCTGTCCATTGCCAGGCCTAGGACCAATCCGCCCATCTCCAGGTGGCCTTACGGAATTCTGACCTATCCCACCAGGACTACCCCATCCAGCATTCCCAACACCAAATTGACCCGCACCCTGCGCTTGTTGCTGCCACCGGCCAAACTGCTCATTCTTTTTCTCTTTCTCAAACTCAGCCCTGACCTTCTCAAGCCCACGCTTCAAACATCTATCCCTCGTCTCCTTCCTGTCCTGATCAAGCCTAACAGGCACCGGCCTCGGATCTTTCTCCAACACCTTCGCATTGACCTTATACTTCCCCTTCACATGCTTCAGTACCTCGTCCGCTTTTGGTCTCTGCTTGAAGTCTTCCTTCATGCTCTCCACAATCGCGTTATTGAGTGTAACCGAGTACCCCGGAGCCGGCGCCGCATGATCGAAAAACGGCATCTTCATCAAACTGCAGATGCACCCTACGACAGCAGCAAGCTGCCACACCTCCGAGCGCCCCACAAACTGCGGGTACTCGGGCGGCGTCCACCCCCTCGTGCACCAGCTCGTCCTCATCCGGTCCTTCGCCGTATCAACCCAGATGTGCCTCCGCGCAACCGCACACCCAAAGTCCGCGAGCTTGAGCGTGTACTGCGTCGTCATGCCCTTGGGCGTCGCCTCGTGCACGAGAATGTTCTCGACTTTGATGTCCCAGTGGAACACCATGTCCCACGCGTTTTCCCAGTCTTCGGGCCGCTTGTGGGCGAAGCGCGCGGCTGGGTCGGGCCCGTAGTGGCAGTAGGTCAGCGCGGAGAAGAGCTGGATGAACCACTCCCATACGTCGAGCTCGTTGAATAACTCCCTGGTTTGGTACCGCGATTCGATTAGGGTTTCGAGACCGCCCAGGCTGCACTTTTCCAGGTAGATGCTCGCTTTGCACAATCTCTTGTCGACGAAGTGGTCCACCATGCAAGTGATGTGGTCGTGCGAGGGAGACGAGAGATACTTTAGTATAGTGATTTCCTGGAGTATGGTCCCATCCCTGATCATTTTTTCTTGGGCGCATTTTTCGATGTGTTCTTTGCCAGTCTTGCGGTCTTTGACCACCCAGACGCCGCCGTTGAGCGCGCCGCGGTTTTCCGCTCCAAGCTTGCGTTGGCGGTTCCAAGAGCGGGCGGGGCGCTTTTGGAGGGCGTTGTCGCCGTGCAGACGGCGGTGGGCGTCCCACTTGTCGCGTGGTGGGCCTGGGTTTTTGTTACGTGCGTTTGGCATGCGGGCGGTGACGGTTAGAGTTTATCTTCTTTCTTTTAAGATTACTGCAAGGTCTTGAATAGATGCTTGGAGATGGATCAAAAGTGGATTTGTCGAAAGGAGATGCTTCGTAGGTGTTATGTGGATGTTACAATATGCTGTGCACGAGTATAGTAACAATCGATTTGTAAACTGTAGATGTTGCCCTCAATGGTCTTCATCATCATCACAAAGCTATTTCTTCTGAGTCACGCGTCAATTCCGAAGATTCGTCTTCATCGACGGATTGTTGTGTGTCACGCGTCGGTGTTGACGAGCGATTTTCAATCTCGTTGTTTTCAGCGAACTTCAAGCAACGAGCAAACCTTAGCAATGGACCTTAAATACAAATACCCGTATTTTTGGCTAGAAGCACAAGTCGCACCGACATTGAAGCTCGGCACTGTGAACGTTCCAGTCAGTCAGTTCAATAGCGCATTTGCATACCCTACCTTCATACTTCCCGCCTTTATTGCTTCATTGATGTGGAGATCCCGGAGCCGGGGAAATTCAACCTCTCCTTCAATCCGCAACATGACCGACCCTCGCAACCCGCACGCCTCTCTCCACCCTCAATGGGCCCAACCTAAGTGTGCAACCTACCTGTTACCTCCCCCAGGCACTGCTATCACCGAATACGGTGTCGTAAATGGTGGCACCGTCATCACCATGGCCGAGGCACTCTCCCGTAGTGACGATGCTAATAATTGGGTCCTCAGCCGTCTCCTCCAATCAACCTACATCGACCCTTTCATTCGCATAGAAAGAAGTGACGGCATCGTCATCCCGACAGCAACGCACATGGAGAAGCTGAAGCAAATCCACTTCAGATACCTCCACATGGGCCATACCAACGAAAACTCCACATTGCATATGCTATGGGTGCCTGGCTTTGAGCCTTCGTACGATATCGGTCCTGATATCGAGGAGCTGGAGGAGGCGCCGCCGGGTATGATGAAAACGGTATTTAGTGGGGAGGACATGTACCAGCGGTACGGGGAGAGGCGTGGGGCGCCATTTGCCGAGGTGAAGGATCGCAAGGGCTGGCAGCGCAAGCTGTGGGACCTACCGAGAGGGAAGATCGCGGGCACACGTGAGGAGATTCCGAGCGAATGGCTGACTCAAATGACCTGCCAGAAGAACAAGGAGACTGGGCAACGGGTGTTGAGGAGCGTTAAGGTGGGTCCGAAAGAGAGTGCGACGGGTTTGTTGAGGGGGAATACGGAAGGTGTCGAGATTAGATTTGTGGGAGTGTGGACCATCCAGCAGATGGAAGGAGCAGGTGCTGAAAATGCAAAACGTGAAAGCATTGAGGAAGAAGAAGAAGAAACCAGTGCGAGTGTTGTGGAAGGAGTGACTTCCATGAATTATGCTAGTGGTTTTAAGAAGAGCATCAAGCAAGAGGAAGGGTCTACTGTTAGCAACGTTAAGGTAGAATAAGAAGAAAAAGGAGGAGGAGAAGGAGGAGGAGGGAGTGCTGAGAATATGGAAAAAGCGACTGCTAAGGATGTGGAAGGACCGAGTGCTGGGAAGTACTGGGAAGAGTTTCTGGAGGCGACAGGTGCTGAAAATGTAGTGGACGGCTGAAGAGGATGAGTAATTCTTCAGGCGTACATGGAGGGGAAGGACGTTGAGGATATTGTGGGGGTGTTGCCGAACAGGGAGCGAGAGGCTGTTATCCAGAGCCGTTTCTATCTCGCACGTTTGCGATATCCGGCGCGAGGAGCGAAACCTGTCAATAATGTCGGTGAGTTAGGGGATATTATCAAGCAGGAGGAATAAATAGGTCAGAGAAGAAACTCGATGCGCTAGTAAGATTTTCAAGAGAAATGCAACCAGGAGCTTTGCAGTCGAAACGTAGTTTGAGTATGTACTGAAGTCGTGACCTAGCTTAGGGCATTACCTAGTCGCCACAACTCTCTCATCGTCAAAGGACTACTAACAGCGAGCGTGGGAAGTCTACGAGGATAACCCAGCAATTATCACGGACTTCCCCATTCAGTCACCCTACTCTGTCCACAGCTCGCCTAAAGTATATCCGCCCGATCGGATCAGCTCTACATCAATTCCTCTCTTGCTAACCTCACGACTCCGGACTCCGGCGCGATCAATCTCCAGGCCGCCAACACGGCCTCACACACTCTCCGACCCTACTTAGGAAAATTCACATTACACGAGAAAAAGCTGCGAGCGATGGTGTTTGGTGGGAAGCCGAAGTGAGGAACAGCCGAGCCTAGCGTTCTGCGTGAACGATGTCCTTGATGCGGACATTGTGCGATGGCGCTAAAGCTCCGGAGTTGATGGCCGCTTTAGAGGCCTGCCTGAAACGGAGTTTTGCAAGTCGCGTTGACTGTTCGGAAACATGTTTCGAAACAGTGGCTTTGTTTGGTGGAGAGGCTCCACTTGTGAGGTGTAATGGTTATTGCTGTCCCTATTGCTGTTCTTGAGTTATGGTAGGGGCAGAAGTAACTAGGTATATCGCCGAGACTCGCTTGCACTAGGTAATCTAATGACGGTCTGGTAATTAATGCATTATACCTGCTTGCGATGCAATATGATGATGGTGGGCTTCTTGGTAGGGAAACATGTGACGCAAGGTACACTGCAATGCGCCGTCGCGCGAGGGAGCGCATGTGATATGGAAACGCACACCAACGCATTGGCGTACTTCCTCGGACGTAATAGCAACTCGCCCATCCGTAACAAACTCTTATTAACTCTTTACCTAGCATGCGGAGGTCAGGTTTGGGGGCCACGGAACCGCCTAGCGCCGTCCGATCGTTGATGGAAGAAGGTGGAGCCTTTGCGTCTCCCGGCCGTTGTGAGGGATCAAGTTGATGATGATGCTTCGTCCGAAACGAAGTACGGCCGTACATTCTTGCATGACATCGCTCACCGCAACGCCCCACTAGAGAATGGGTCGTAAAAGCTCGTTCTCGCCGAGACTTGCAGCGATGGAGACGCGAAGGAATAAGAGGACCCAGGAGACGAATCATTCGCGTATCTGTGGGGTTGCGCTACGTAGCTAGATGATCCCGAGCGACGGAATCCACTGTATGCCGTTGAAAAAGGAATTAGTTAAGCGTTAAAGGGTTTTGTCTATTCTGGGTGTTGCCCTTCTCCTAAAGCCCGCGTGACATGCTTGAGCCGTGAGCCAGCCTTGTATAATTTGCTGTTTGTTTTCTCCAGCAGGTTAGGTCCTGGGACGCCTTAAATCACATTTGACTTGCCGTCTAATACCAGTCGACTTAGTTCAGCTAAAACTTTAACTTAAAACAGCTAATAGCGCTATATGCTCAATCCCTCTCCTAACACCAATTCTACCTAGCCTTAATCTTACTAACCTGGATCTTCCTCACTTCATTTATTAGCGTTCTCAATGCAGTTCAACTCAAGTGTCCTTAAACAGCAAGTTGAGTGTTTTTAACGCATCCCATCCTGTCTGTTACCGCATCGCTCGTTCAATATGAGGTTTGAAAAATTTCTACGAATAGCGAGGGTTGATGTTATATTATGGATACCGGTAGTTGCGCACTCATCTTCTATGGCGGGATGATCCTTCACTACGTCATCAACGTTCATCTACGCCCGTACGCCGTCGGCAAGTGCACTGTGCTGAGGTCAATGCGTGTTGGTCAGCGATTACTCTGACTGCAATGCTTTCCATCTGAACGAAGATTGCTCATTTTGACTCACTAATGCATCTGTTGTAGTGTTGCCGCCTTACTCTTTTTTTTGGTAAGTCTTTGTGCTCGGCACATTCGGATGATGACCCAGATCTAAAAGGATGCCCCTGACGGAACAGGGCGCTAGACATGCCCCTAATGATCCTGCCAGGGCGGCAGTGGTCAACGAGGCTGTGGGAAGGATACAAAGCACCTTATTGTATGTACAGCCAGGCTCGGAATTGTTGATCGGGCCATTGGCAAAGTCTTGAGTAGGCGTAGATCAGTCATGGCAGCTGCCAGGCGTACTTTGAGGCCTGTAGTGTTGTTTCCACGCTCGCACGAAGTGTACGGAACTGTGAAGACACGGAAACGGTACAGTGTTGCGGGCGCACGGTGGGCTGCCTATTTGGTGGTCGTTCGTACAGGAGTGGTGGCGCGAGCTGGGATGATGGTGGTGATCACCAGCAATTTACCCCACGAAAAGGCTCTCAATTTTTTTTGCTCTTTGCGGCGTCGCCGTGAGGGTTGCATCGTTGTGGGAGCGACGAGGGATATTGTTCAAGAATTAGACGTGTTGGGTCTAGCCGGCCTATTCTTAGTTGGTAGGGAGGCGGTGCATCTGTCCTCCTGTCCCCTGGCAGATCACCACAAAATCGCCGACCTCGCCTTTCTTCAACGGAACGCGGCCAAGCACGACGAGGGTCCCGCTGTGCATTTGTGCCGCGCCGAGGCGAGCAGCTGTGGCACTGTGCGCGTGAGCGAGGGTTGCCGGAGCGTCGCCTTTGCTGTGCTGTCGTCAGGTCCCCGCCGCAGGGCCGTCAGACTGACCAAGGCGGGCTCCATACGCGCGAATCCCACTCTTGAAGCCTCGCGGAGTAGGTACCTACCAGTAGCCCCCCTGTCTAGCCAGCCGCAGTGTTGGCCTGAGATCCTGCAGACGGGGTCTCTTTGTCACGGCCTTTTGAAAAATGGGCGGTTTCGCAGCAATCTCCGCAAAGGCCTCTTTGTACGCTTTGGGTCCCTGGTAGTGCCGGCTCACTCCTCCGTTCCGACGACTGGAGGACTGCTTGTGAGGGCGGTGTGTTGCCGAATACATATCATCGCCCATGGGCTGCACCCCTGCGCCTACAGTACACCGACTGCGCCGCTCTCCAATCCAGCCATATACAACCTCGCGTCCTGAGCTACCCACACATACCACGTTCCTGCATTGTTCACTGGCTCCGCCGTTCCACCAATCTACAGCCCGGCTCTGGACCACAGTTTTTGGCTAAACACCGCCGCATGCAGAAGCCCATTATCAACACCTGCAACCGCTACTGCAACCCTTGTGCCAACCCGGCTTGCACCCTGGCACAACGCCTGCCTGGAATACAACTTGCCCAGCTTCGATAGCATTTACTTCTAGAATGATACCCGACGCTCAGCTGCTGACGGGCCCAACGACTCTCGCCACCTGCAACCCAGATCTGTCGTTCACGGCCAAGTCGCTTATCTCGTCCAGCTTTATATTTTTTCAAGTGTCCCCCGACACTAAACAAGACGACCGCATGGCTGCACCCCGTAATCTACCCTGTAGTGTTACCAGCGACGATAGACTCGAGTTATGGTTAGCTATGCCACCGCCAATACCTTCAATAAAAACGACCGCGCAGTTCGATAAACCGCTACCGCCATCCCCTGGATCGCATAAGATACACAAACCTGGATTGTTGAACCTGATAAAGAAAAAGCCCTACGGCCACTCGGACGCATCGCATCTTCGGCCTGCGCCTCTGAACATTCACAAGCGCACTTCTTCCAACGAAAAGCTTAGTCCCGGGCTGCCTCCGCATTACCACCAGTCCCGTAGTATGCCCAGTTCACCGCTCGAGTATAGTCCACCGCACCCATCGCACGTGCAGCGCGCTCATTCTGCGGCCGCACAGTACCCAGATGTTCCTCAATACCAAGCATACACGCCTCGACCACAAATCACGGAGCAACAACGCGCAGTATCCCTGGGCACACCATTCGAACCAATAGACCCGCGCCCACGAAGAGGATCAACATTTCCGGAATCAAGCACGATGTCATCACCTATTGCTCGCGAGTCCGTCTCGGATGCTCCTCGACCACACACCTGGGTTTCGCCCACTGAAACACACGCCGCGTTTGGCGATACCACGGACTTTCACCTCTTTGCAGAAGCCACTGCTGGACTTCCTGGTGGCTTTGACGCTTTCTCGCCAACGGAAACACCGCGACTACAAGGCTCACTATTTGCGCGCGGCAGCCAAAATGATATAATACCACTGCTGGCTCGCGACATTCCTGCCCAATCCGTGCGAGTACCAGTACCTGATTACGGTTGGGTGCCACGACAGGCCCCGCGAGATTATTCAGTATCCAGCTCGGCGCTTCCCCAAGTCTCAAGCTCTGCTCTTCCACGAAGGGATTTGTACGACATGGATGGTCCGCCTTCTCCACTTCGGCCCAACTTGAATACCATCAACCTGGAGCTGGAAAGACTTGGGCTGTCCGACTTGGAGCGCCCACCGGACGACGAACTCCCAGACTACGCGCAAAGTCAAGCGGAGATGGCCGCACAGAAGCGAAATGAAGCCTCGGCTCGAGCACAAGAACTCGAATCACGGTGGAATTTGGCTCGTGGATGGAGGAATTGGTAGGCTTTCCCATTCTTGCATATCTGGCATGTTCTTGAGCGTTGCATTCAGGTTTCGTACCAACAGCTCCCTGCCACTGTACTCATTATTCACTTCTTCGCATTGATACCCTCGCTTGTCAACTTTTACTTAGAACTTAGGGTGGAATTATTTGGGGGCCAATTCTAGTTGGCTTGTACATATCTAACATTTCCGAGGACCAGATGTTGCTAACGGGAGCTTCAGCAGAGGTAGTTTGAAGGCATGTAATCCATCACCATTACGTATCCATCTTTGAGTTTTCTCCATGCTTTGATCTCCGTTGTTTTCGTTTTCCCTGGAAATTATTTCAAGAGCAAAAAGCCCCCCCCCCGGACTAACCCTTGAACAACCTTGAATTGTCACAGAGCCAACCGAAGCCCCTCGAGCATGTCATCATGCCTACAGGCCCCCCACCCAGAAAACTTAATGCCTCCCGTCGACACCCCATTTCGGTCATATCGGGACCCAGGCACCCCTTCCGCTCCGAATAAAGGTCACCAGCGACGTCTCCATCTTACTCAACGTCACCCACCGCACCCCATACAAACTGACACTTACGTCGCGCCTCGCTCCTGCACGGGACCCAAACCAGCAATGGTCCGAGGCAATGCTCCTTTTGATGACGATGCCACGGAGCAGAGATGACATGACACGACATTCCCAGACACCAATATAGCCCCAACGTCCAAAATTGCCTGTTTGCGATATATCGCACCATCTAAGCCTCCCTCCTGCATCTGCGACTACTTCCCCCAAGATGCAAACCTGCAGATGATCTCCACATCTCCAAGGAGCGGGGATTCCACCCCTGTATGTGCGTGTCACGTGGGCTGCAGGTTACCGCAAAAGTACATGCGGCTTCCAAAAACTAATTTCAATTTATTCAATCCTGATTACCGCGGTGGTGGGAGGTAGGGAAGAAGGGTGGGAGAAGTTGGTAAGCAGGAGAAAGTGCGCCTTGGGGAGTGCCTCACGTGCGGGGAGGGATGATGTGCGCAAGCGAGGGAACGAGTGGCCTGTGGATATTGCAGAAGGTACGTAACTTTCGTAGAAGGTTGTGCCTACTTTTCATTTTACAGAGTGGTCTGTAACGGAGAAGTGTCACGTGCCTGAATGTAACAGCGGGAAGACTTGACGTGGTCCATTGGAAGCTTTCATGACAATGGAGAAGTCTGCCTCGAGAGATTTAGATGGCAAGATGGTACCGGGATCAGAATGTCTGCGGTACTGGTGGTACAGTGCTCTTGTCTCTCGCCACCTGCACACTCCCCCATCCGGGCCGCGATCGACGCCGCTCCCGCAATACTCTCCAGCCTTCATGCACGCCTACCGTATCCTGTGGTAGATACTCACTACACATCTACCTGTGTGATCACCTCTGCCGGGCCCAGAGATGTCGAGTGAAGGTGAGGGGCGTTTGGGGGCTAAACAGCTTGTTCTGATTCGCTAGGAGCTAAGCCTAAAGCGAGTGGGGTGAGTCTGTAGGTACTGTCACCCGCTCCACACGACCGCTTCTCCACAGCGTACACCTGCGCAAAGCAAATACGCTTCTGGACGTGAATTTATCGATAAGACAACACGCGAGGCCATCGTTGCCACCGCGCGTTGAAAAGCGACTTTTCTGGCGATGTGGGTGCGCGGTCTCGCCACCTTTCGCCCACTACTTACAGTACATGTCCACCACCGCCCGAAGGTCTGCTCCGACCAGACCGTTCGAATACCATATCTATGTGGTTGATTGCAGTATTCCCGAGCATATCAACGCTTTGGGCGCGCCGTGTATGCAGGCTACTGGTCTTGCTGCAAGAAACTAGGCCTGGCAATGCTGTGTTCGAGTGTTCCGGGGCTGTGCACGTAGGTAGGTAGGCGGGAGTAGCGAAAATAGAAACTTGGGCATGCCGGGTTGCCGTATCTTGCCCCATGGTGTAAGGCTGCGTGACCTTGGGCTCAGCAACACCATGGGGGGAGGATTGAAAAAGCGGTCTGGACATATTGATCGTGGAGGCGATGCAACGGGCGTTGGGTGTGGTAGAGGGCAGATGAAGTGCAGAGACTGGGGTGTGAATTGTGGAACTTCGCGGGAGATGAGATATTGGTGAGATTAGGTGTATTGGACATGGTGCTATGGTATGCTAGAGGGTATACGCTAATTAAAATGCAGAAACTACAAGGAATATGCGTTGCCGAAGGCAAGATTTGATGCTTTACTTGGTTGCTGGGGCATCAGGAGGCATTGCTGTATCGTCGATTCCATCTGGAATTAGTAGCCTCGTCGAGCCCTCTTGCGTAATAGGAATAAATCGAGATGGTCAGCGTCTCGTGAACGCTTAGCGCGGCTTCTGACTTGCACAGAGGAAGATGAATCACTGCTACTCGAAGACATTGGCCCGGCTGCCACTGACATGCATACCGACTCGGGTTTGACAACAAGTATAGATGGCTTTGTGAGTCCGGTTGCATGTCTATTTGACTTCATGAGCCCGGCTGCTACCGAGACCATGCTCGTTTTCGCAAGCCTCTTCGATCTCTTCTCGGCTACCTCCTGTACTCGCCAAGTAGCCTTCTCGCGGGCTTTAGCGTTCTGAAGGTACCACAAATCATCCACAACCTCATCATCGAAGCGACGCTGTGGTGTTGCCATGAGCGATCTCTTCGCTGGGCCGATCATTGGCATCCACACAGCCCCACTGACACCCTCCATAGTAACCGCATTGCGGCTTCCTTTGACGAACAGAAAGCTCAGACCCAGACTTGCGCTATACCGGGCCGACTCGAGATCTGCCCATGCGTCTTCATTGTTAGTAAACACAATGTAGCGGCCCCAAGCCGAAAAGTAGACCTTGAGTGTGGGATCAGGCAGGTTCACCGCGTGATGACCATGTATTGCAATAGCATCCCACGTCTCCCTACGAAACCACTGCGCCGTCCAGGCAGCGGGGACCGCCGTCTGCTCGGTGCCCTTATACTTTTGCCGGACGTCTCTACTCTGCCACGTTTTGTGCACATGGATGTAGTTCCCCCTTGGGTCTCGATCCACCGGATCGATCAAAGCGCCAAAAATGAAATTCTCCCATGCAAAGCCCAGCTCGTTGCTAGGATGATCCTCCGAAAGATACGGCTCGCTTAGATGGCCATGACACATTGCACCAAACGCGTGCGCAATCTCATGTCCCAGTACAAGCGCGAGCTGGAAGTCGTGACGGAATTGCTCGCAGCGGGAACGTGTCACGTACCCCGTCTCCTCGTCAAGGTAGAAGTCAAGTATGCCTCGGTTGAGTTTGATCAGAGAACTGCGGTCTTCGTTGTGGAAATGCGTCGCTCCGTCGTATTCGACGGTAGGACACTGCTCTGTGTGACGATCCTTTAGTGACTTGTCGAAGTATAGCTGTGTACTGCCCCACTTCTTCACTGTTTCGAAGTCCACCCACTCCCACTTGGAAGTATGCGACATACACATCAGAAATGATTCAACGGTCTGAATCTCGTGCTCTCGATCTGAGTTGTCGGGTCTATCGAGAACTCTGTGAAATCGTCCATCAATCGTAACGTGGTCTCCAAACGCAAGCGGCAGATAGAATTGAAGAAGGGTGGGTGTGGTAATATAAAGTGATGCTAGTCGGAGTGCCTGCCCAAGATGTTTGCTTTCTCCCAGAAATTTTGCGTCGTGGAATATTGGGTGGATGTCATTATCGAGATTACCTGCCTCGACAGTTGAGTCTTCCGCGAGCCTGAAACGGTCGCCGCGATTAAGGATAGTGAAAACTCTATCGGCGGCATCGGGCCCTGAAGACGATGGGTCGGTGATGGTACGGGCGCTATGATTTTCGGAGGACATTATATCTTCAGCTTGTTGATTGGTTGTGCAGTCAGAGTGAATAAGGCGATATTGAGGCACATGGCCACAATATGTATGGAGTATGACGCTACATGGAACGGCCGGTGGTTGAATGCTTCACAATGTAATAAATATAGGAAATAGATTTAGCTACAATGCGTTGTGTTTGTCTTTAGACAAGGACAATCGGACAAAGGCTGATTGCATACAAAGAGCTCATTAGAGGTCATGATGTCCTTGCCTTACAACGGGGAAGTAAAGGAACTATAGAAGGTGATACACACGAGTTACAATACAGAGCTTGACAGTTGATCTCCTGCGTGTTGAGACTTCTAACAAACTAAGAGACAGTCATACGGGGCCGCAGTGGGTGATCATTTCACCACTCTTTTGAAGCGCTATGCTGGCAAAATTACTTCGCCAGTGCTTAAACTGTCTTTTTCTCGTCTTTTAGAACACGTGCAATGTATGCCCACGCTTAGACTCTCTTACTTTTTCTATTCCCTACCTAGTGGTGAACATACAAGATTGTGTCGCAAACCACCGTAACGGGGATCAGGTGGCCCCTAGAATTGTATATAATGGCTTGCAGTACCCAAGAGAGAATCTGTACTTTGGGACGCTAGTCAGATTCCCAACTACGCAGCACCCCAACCTTGTGCGCAGTATCTATCCAAAGATGGATCCTAACGGACCACAGAAACTCTCTTCCTCCGCTTCAGACAAGCATACCCCTCCATCTCCGATAAAGATTTCGTCACCAGATCACGAGAGTCCGAGTCCATCGACCACTCAAGCCACACCGATAAAGGCCTCGACTCCTTCGACCCCACCTACTCCTCGACATCGAAGATCCAAAGTCCACGTCGACCCTGTCGCAGCCATAGATGCTTGGAACTCATCACCAAAATCTCGCGAATTTGCCAAGCCCATCAAAGAGAATTCTTCAGACTTGGACTTTCCCAAGCAACTGCAACTGGCTTCGTCGTACAAGGTCACAACCACACAAACTCACATCCAAGCTGGCCCGGAGCACGGAGTTGACGTTGTGGACTGGGCAGCGGACGTTACCACCGAGGTAAGTGGACGATCCGTACGCTTTTTATACCCACGATAACTCATCGTAGGGAAGGGTACGAAATGAAAACATATCTAACGCAACTTGGGGCCTTGGCGATTGGTTACAGTTCCTAGGGCCGTAGTAGGTATGCTGCGAGCTTCCTGTTTGGGATATGCTATAGTGAGATTCGAGAAGCGAGTACAAAGGCTGCTACTTCCCAACTTCTGTTCAATTTCAAGGATAAGTTACTGCAATAATGTTATTTTATTTTGTTGAATGGTGCCCTCTATTGTTTTTGGCCTCGGGATTGAGTCTCCCGCCGCCCATATAACTATACAATGTCGACACGAAGCCTTATGTGCTAAAACACACTACTGTAAACGATTCTGTAGCACCTAATAGTTTTAGTAAATTAGTACTGGTTAATGCTTATGAAAACAGGTGTATTATATAGATTACCAACTCGTTCCACAATCTCGCTTCCCAACGCAGCTAAAGAGTACTCATGTGAAAAAAGCAAGATACGATCCTACGTTTATGAGCTTTAATCTTGCCTAATTACGAGGAGTTCACAAAGCATCTGCGGGGGAAGATAAGAAGGAATAGACAGCATACCTACTAAAGGCCCTAAAGAATAATAATAAAATAACATTACTAAGCGCAAGGTACGCCCACTACTGTACGTGTAAGGGGCTCGTATACCATCCCACAACAGAACCATTAAGTAACAATGCCCCTTGTTAAGTTTAAAGGATACAATCTGCCCAGCTCTACCTACCATTAGACACTAATCATCCGTCGCAGAATTAGCTATTAAAAAATCTCCCCCGAACAATTAAGACACCTAAATAGTGTTAGATTTATTGTTGTAAACACTATACTCATTTCCATTAAACGCCCTGCATGTTAACTCTTTTGAGGTATTTGAAAAGTAACTTATTTTCTTGTTGAGGACATGGATCGATTCACATCTGTTAAAAAGTGAACTCGGCCATGCAACCCCAAGGATGCCCCACTAACAGAAGGTTGTCGGCGTTGTAATGCACGTGTGCAACGCTCTTCGACATATGTTGCTGGGTTTTAGACTAATTAGCATGTTCGAGGTGCCCCAAACAAGACCTTACTAGCGGAGATCTCCAACAACGCGTTTTGAAATTACGTTAATAGACGTCCTCCGATTTTCAGATGGTCCTCTTCCGTGGGATGATGGCACGCGTGGTAGGTAGACCTTCGATCGCACAACACCCATATCCGTTTCAGAATGACCTCTGGAAAAACGCTTTCGAGGGGCAAGCGCGGTAGTCCTTCCATCGCACAACAAAACCCACGAGCATCCAACGTTCAAGAACAACCTTTGAAAAAAAGCTTTCGCAGGGTGCAAGTGCCGAACCATGTGCATTACCTACCTACCGTACCAAATGCGCGCGACTTGGAATTTCGCTCACAACGTGCAACACCTGCGATGCATCTAGTGCCGACCAAGACTTTCAATGATGCCATTTTAAATCGCTCCCCTGAATCTCATCGCCCACATCCTCGCTACGCGTCGAACTGCTCCACGGAATCCGGCAAATCACTGGGGCGCACCGCTCGATTTTCGCAAAAACGGTGGTGCGGATCTAGGTATCTGATTCGCACAGGGACTGACGTCAATGATGCTACTGTGGAGCCGGTTGCTGAGGTGGCTGGTTGCGGTGTTTTGACGTTTCAAAGACGGATCGCAGAAGGAGTTTTGCTCTGGGAGAAATTGTAAAGACGTGGATCGTGCCTGATGGATATCTAGAGTTTTTTTTGATTTTTTTTTGAAAAGCTCGGAGGGGATTGTTGGACTGGTGCTGCAGTTTATGGCTGAGCTCGGTTACTATATTTAGCTCCAGGGCAGCGGGCAGGCGTGTGTCACCGCTTCGAGTTGGATTTGGATGACGCAATTGTGACTGTTGTTGATTGACTGCGTGTAGGTACAATGGGTGTTTGAATACGGATACGTGCATTCGTCTTGGGGTGTTTGTACATATACATTCGCCTTGTCGTTAGGAGTTTAAATATATCCTTTCGCGAAAGTGACCTCTTCCTGATTTCTGCAGAAAAATGACCAAAAACTCTTGCAAAAACGATTTATCAATGGAAATGCTCACGAGGCTGCTTGGAAGAGATGATTTGGGAGCGAATGGAGCGGATAAAACCCATATAAAAAAAACTAGTTGCCATTTTCGGGCTCGATGCGAAGATGGTCCCTCAGTGCAAGTAGAGTTATTGATGTTGACGCTCACAAAGGCGCATGTTACGATTTTAATACTGCGCTTGCAATGTGTGTGTTGTTGCGATTTGTGACGAAATGGTAGAGGGGATCGAGCGGTGGACTGCACGGGTGCGAAAACACGTAGAGAATGGAATGTTTCGACAGTAATTGGATCAAAACAGTGACACAAAGAGCTGACGGTGGAAGAAAGGTGGTGTAAGGGGGTTGCTACTCGTCCTAGAGTCTACCAGCGTCCACAGACTACGGACTTCGTGTCCTTTTTACTGTGACCTGGGACTGTGATTAGCTTGGATCGGGAGCGCGGCCGTCGCTTGCCCCTCGTCCGGACCTCCGGAGCCCCAGTGTGTCAATAGACGCAGCGATGGAGTGAATCCCGAGAGCAAGGCATCTCGGGTCGTTTCGAGCGATACACCGAGCCATCGCCGTCCCAACCGACTCTGGGCCAGCCCATCACCGAGCGTGCCGCGGTAGCACCGAGCGTCGTCCATACTTCCAGCGGGCACCCCGGGTTACGGCCGCGTCGCGACCGAATTTCGACGGGGCAAGCTTGGAGATAGATCGCTCCGTCGCGGCCGAGCTTCGACGGCCCAAGCATGGAGATAGATCGCTCTGGCGACCGACGCCCGCGTGTCCGTCCTGTCGCATCCCGCCTCTTGCCCGTTCTAGGCCAGCCATCCTACCGTGCTGCTGCTACTACTACTGATGATGATGTTTCGCCTCCTCATCGCGCCGTCTTCCTCGATGGGGACAGCTGTCCCGGTCAATGCCGGCACATGGTCGTCCGTCGTCCACAGTGCTGGAGCTCAGCAGCAACACCAAGGAAGCAGAGTCTCAGCAAAGGTCTCCCACAACAGATGCAGTGGACCATACTCTCACCGTGGCAGAGGTCCTTCGTCCTCGGAATCTAGCTCGGAAAGCTACCCCTCAATGCTGCGAGAGGCTCGAGGAGCTACAGGGATGCGGTGTCGGCCTCACAACTAGTTGCCGATGAGCTCCTCACGCGTACCACTCAGGTACCGGCACTGTCGAGACGCAAAGACGCAATTGCCTGGCTAAGCTTTGAATTAAGCGGGTATTCGGAGTGGGCAGCTCCTCAAGCGCCTCCCGCTGGACGCGTAGCACGATTGGACGTGACCCCGCACCATCTGCCATCAGAGCCATTTCCCAAGACGACCACAACTCCCGTAGCCCTGACGGGCCACTCGTCTGCGAAACCGCTCTGCAACCTGGAGTGGGGAGGCTAACCGGACCACACTCAGTGACCAGTGATGGGGCTCGAGTTCAGGTGTGCAGGTCGGAGCTGTATGGGTAGGGTGGGCTATATAAACCCCTCTGGTCCCAGTGTTTCTTTTCTCCCACATCCCACACCAACTCCCTTGTGCATAAGCCTTACACTCAGGACACACTTCCACAGATACGTCACCAACTACTGCAAGAGGTACACTACCATCCCGGCTGCGCACCCCAGAGTTCCCGCTAATCCGGTTCGCGTCAGGATCACCGTATCTCTTGCTATATAAACACCTTCGAGTCCCTCTCTCAGCTTTCAAGCTCCCATATCACTCAAAATGGTATTTCTCCGCTCATTTTCACGGGTTGCCCGTCCTGCCTCTTCTTTGCTCTCCGCACGAGCCGGCCCTCGTCTCGCCTCAGGAGCCTCCTTTGCTCGCCAGCCCAATGCGATCCGCACGCTAACAGCAACTTCCACACAACAGGGTAAAGTCCTTCTCGTACTCTACGATGTAAGCCAATTCCACCTCCATTGAGGCTGACCGAAGCTGACAAAACCAGGGCGGTGTCCACGCCGAGCAGGAGCCCAAGCTCCTCGGAACGACGGAGAACGAGCTCGGCATCCGCAAGTGGATCGAGGAGCAGGGACACACTCTCGTCACCACCTCGGACAAGGAGGGCGAGAACTCCAAGTTCGACCAAGAGCTCGTCGACGCAGAGGTCATCATCACCACTCCGTAAGTCGACACTCCTCCTGGCAGCCTACCCCGCATGCCTCCATCCGACCGCGCCGCGCCCCGCTCTCTCCACACGTGTGGGACAAATTTGGAAACGGTGCACTGGCTAACCCACGGGATCTGCAGCTTCCACCCCGGTTACCTTACTGCTGAGCGCCTCGCCAAGGCGAAGAAGCTCAAGATCGCCGTCACTGCTGGTATCGGTTCTGACCACGTCGACCTGAACGCCGCCAACAAGACCAACGGCGGCATCACCGTCGCCGAGGTCACCGGCTCCAACGTCGTGTCCGTCGCCGAGCACGTCGTCATGACCATCCTCACCCTCGTCCGCAACTTCGTCCCCGCCCACGAGCAGATTGCTGCTGGCGAGTGGGACGTCGCCGCCGTCGCCAAGAACGAGTACGACCTCGAGAACAAGGTCGTCGGTACCGTCGCCGTCGGCCGCATCGGCGAGCGCGTGCTCCGCCGCCTCAAGCCCTTCGACTGCAAGGAGCTCCTCTACTTCGACTACCAGCCGCTCTCTCCCGAGGTGGAGAAGGAGATTGGCTGCCGCCGCGTCGACACCCTCGAGGAGATGCTCGCACAGTGCGACATCGTCACCATCAACTGCCCCCTGCACGAGAAGACGCGCGGCCTCTTCAACAAGGACCTCCTCTCCAAGATGAAGAAGGGCTCGTGGCTCGTCAACACGGCCCGCGGCGCCATCGTCGTCAAGGAGGACGTTGCCGACGCCCTCAAGTCGGGCCACCTCCGCGGCTACGGCGGCGACGTCTGGTTCCCCCAGCCCGCGCCCAAGGACCACCCGCTCCGCTACGCCCAGAACCCCTGGGGCGGCGGCAACGCCATGGTGCCCCACATGTCGGGCACCTCCATCGACGCCCAGAAGCGCTACGCCGACGGCACAAAGGCCATCCTCGACTCGTACTTCTCCGGTCGCTTCGACTACCGGCCGCAGGACCTCATCGTCCACGGTGGCGACTACGCCACCAAGGCTTACGGCCAGCGCGAGGCTGCGAAGAAATAGAGCGCAGGGAGGTTTTTGGTTCTCTCTCTTTTCTTCACAACATCGTTGCATGATTCCCACGTGTCTTTCCTTGGTGGTTCGAATGTAGTCGGGATGCATGGGGAGGGGATGGTTAGATAGCTTACCGTGCCCATGACGAATGCATAACCCTGAACTCGTATTCTATACTTAATTGTGTCGTGGTCTTGTGATGTGTTCCAAATGATGTTTTTCTTCTTCTTTTAGGGAGGGAACTTGCGCCAGGGAAGTACTACTGCCGCTCTTGCAACAAACGTTTACTCGGCACTATGCTGTTGTAAGTCTCAGGTCCGATCCGATCTCGTCCGTTCGTCCATGATCATGATAATCGCAATATTTTGATCACTTTATGGATATTATATATACCTCGTTCGATATCGCCGGTTTGCCCATGATGATCTTTATAATCACAATATATTCCTCACTTCACGGAATTCTTATACCTCATTCGATATCGCCTATTCGTCTATGCTAATTACAATAATCACGAGGTTGTTATCACTTTGCAGATATATTATATACTTTATTCAACATCGCCTGTTCGTCCATGATAATCACGATATTTTCATCACTTCACGGATATCTTGTATACCTTATTTGATATCGCCCGCTTGTCTAAATGATCATGATAATCACGATGTTGCCATCACTCCACGGATGTCTTGAATACCTCATTCGGCATTGTCACGATGACTTGAATATGCCCAGGAAGTTGTGAGCTGACGTATATACCCTGCACGGAAACGTAGAGGATGCTCTCGTTTGGCCACCCCTTGCAACATCTGCGCCGAGCGTGAGACATGTGTATCGAAGACAACATGCGCAGGATGAAGAGTATATAATGCATAGGCAGAGCGAGCATGCACAAAAGCCCGCAACGACCACTCAGTACCCAGCAGAAACGCGACCCCGCGACAAGGACCTCCGACGATCATCCTCGTGGTCCTCGTCGTCGTCGCTATCGTCCTTGAACCCCTGTTCCAGCTCCCGGCTCAGACGCCGATCTTCACCCACCACGCTGCGTCTCTGCTCCAGCGCCTCCCTCCTGCACCCGGCGACGGGGTCAAAGCCCACCATGCCCTCGCCCTCGTCGTCGTCGAAGAGATCCTCGTCGGTGTGCTCGGCACCGCTCCCGTCGACGACGACGCGTCTGCCTTGGAGCCAGCTCGAGGGCACGAAGAGGTGCGTCAGGGCGTCGGATATCTTGGTGCGCCAGGACGCGGTGCTCGCGGCCACGCCGGCGGGCATGGGGAGGTACTGGCTGTAGCGGGTGCGGTGGCGGCGCACGAAGGGGATGATGGCGTGGGCGAGGGCGACGTAGAGGAGGGCGGCGAGGAAGAGCGGGATGAGGAGGCTCTGTGGGTGGGGTGTTAGCGGGCTTCAGCTACACTGCGTAGGTAATAAGGGGTGTGGGTGTAGTAGGTGTGGGTGTAGTAGGTGTGGGTGTAGTAGGTGTGGGTGTAGTAGGGGTGGATGTAGTAGGGGTGGATGTAGTAGGGGTGGATGTAGTAGGGGTGTGTGAGTGGGTGTAGTAGGCGCCATGATACACTCCACTACGGACATGTGTCGCAGCTGGCGGGCACTCACCTTGACCCAGTGTGTGAAGCCGGCCATGGTGGATGGGTGGCCGGCCGACGAGTAGGTAGATATCTACCGCGCACACAGTATAGGGATGGAAGCCGGTAGATATGGGCGGGGCGCTAGGGCTGTAGGCGACGACAAGGTAGCTTTGCACGCTATGTATGCATGTATGTGTGTATGGTATGTAGGTAGGTAGGTAGGTAGGTAGGTAGGTAGGGATGGAGGATGGGCACGCTGCGGGCGTGGGGTGGGTCGCTGCAGCTGTGCTCGACCGTCCGCTGTCGTGCGGCTGCTCCAGACTCTCGACGTCAATGAGATGAAGTCCAAACAGACTTGCGACGGGGTGTGCAGGCGGCGCAGGAAGCCGAAGCGCAGGCCGAAGAGGCGCCACGGAGCGATCCAAGCACGCTTCAGGGGCGCCTTGGGTGGCGGTTCACAGCCCAATGCGGCATCTTGGGAGAAAGCGACCGCACAAGACTTGCGCTTCTCAGCTGCGAGAGCGCTGCGGTACCTGCCACCCCGATCCCGAAGCCTGTCGCGAGGCTCGTTGGAAGCTTGCAAAGCCCCTTGATGCCCGTAGTTGGCTCCCGCGCTCTCTAGATAGGTAGGCATCTAGGTAGAGGCTCGACATTCGACGCTCGACGCTCCAAGCTCCCGACCGCACTGCACCGCACCGCACCGCACCGCAGCCCACGCCGACACCACACCACTCCAGACCAGATCACCACCGCAGCAGCAGCAGACGCAGCATACTGCTCTGCCCTGCCCCGCCTCGCCCCGCTCCGCCCCGCACACGACGTTTCAGGCGCCCTGGGCCGCCAACTCTGGCTGTCGACGCCTCCACACCAGCGCCCACGCGGGCACCGCACACGACGCATAGACTATGTTCTCCGGCACGTCGCAGGACAAGGGGAGGCAGAGTTCCACGGGCAAGTTCTTCGGCCGCCGCCACCACAAGGACAAGGACAGGGACAAGGACAGGCCCAGCAATGAAACCCATCTATCCACCCAGAGCCCCCCGGGGAGCGCCCACGGCTCACAGTCGTCGCGACACTCGCACCGCCACTCGAGCTCCGTAGCCTCAATAGACCGCCCGCTGTCCCTCGGCCCGGAGCAGGGCCTGGCCATGCAAGCCGGCGTGTACTCGAGCATCCCCGTGCCTTCCTACGAGCACAACTCCAACGCCCCGCGCCTGATCGACTCTTATGCTGCGCCCCAGCCGCACCACCTCGACAAGGGCGGCGCCGATTTCCACCAGTATCCTGTCTTCGACCCCTCCAAGATGCCTCAGAACGGGTACGCGAACGCTGGGCCGCCGCGCCCGCCTCCCCACGCCACCGGCACCGGCACTGGCATCGGCACCGCCATGGCCTCTTCCCAGCCCGGCGACAAAGGCGTGTCCATCCAGCAGTGGGGCTCGGCAGGCCGAGCCAGCAATGGCAACACCTACACTTCGTACACCGACAGCTCCTACAACACGCGCGCATCGTCAGACCAGGCGAGCGTCTACTCTAATGACTCCAGAAACCGCACCTCCAACGTCTACTATCCGCAGCAGACCCAGTCGCAGTCCACCTTTTCTTCTATCGGCCTCGACACCGGCAGCCTCCTTCCCATGGCTGCTTCCACGCCCCGCGATTCGCACCGCCACTTGCTACACTCGAACCACCTCTCGGCCTTCTCTTCTACATCCTCGTTCGGCCAACAAGGCCAGAATGGCTTCGCGATACAAAGACCATCAGACCATGTGGTGGAGCAGGAGTTTATGAAACTAATGGAAAGGAGAGGCTGGAAGAGCTTGCCAGAGCAAGCGCGGCGGCAGATGGAGGCCTACAAGATCGACAAGAAGTGGACATTGGTGCACCAGGACAAGCTGGCCGAGCTCAAGCACGAAGAAAGAAAGAGACAGACGCAACGGCAGACGTACGTGGGAGGCGCAAATCCAGACGTCCTAGCGAGGGCCGAAGAGGAGGGCTCGCCCGAGTGGTACGTGAAGAAGGTCATGGACAACTCCATCACGTTGAAGCAGATGTCGAGTTTGGAAATCAGCTTGCGGACACAGCCAATTGCCTGGGTGCGAGGATTCATCGAGGCGCAGGGTCAGATTGCGCTCACCAATGTGTTGGCCAAGATCAATCGCAGAAAAGGACAGGGGCCGGCACCACCGCCCAACTCTATCCTTCAAAAGGCGGAAAACGATACCGAGCGCGAGTACGAGATCATCAAGTGCTTGAAGGCTTTGATGAACAACAAATACGGCGCCGACAATGCGCTGCAGTACCCATCCATCATCCAAGCCTTGGCCTCATCGCTCATCTCTTCGCGCTTGAACACGCGAAAAGTAGTGTCAGACGTTCTGACCTTTCTCTGCCATTTCGGTGGCGGTGCTGGTCACGAGAAGGTTCTCCAGGCGCTCGATGCTCTCAAGACACAGTATGGCGAGAATGGGCGATTCGATGCATGGATGCGTATTGTGGAAGTCACAGTCGATGGGCGAGGGAAGATGGGCTCCCTGGTGGGCGCTTCGGAAGAGGTCCGCAGCGGAGGTATCGGTGTGGAGAACCTGCTAATGGAATACGCGATCGCTACACTGTTCCTCATCAACATGATTGTAGATGGCCCGGATCGAGACTTGCAGCTCAGGATGCATATCCGAGCACAGTTCACAGGATGCGGCATCAAGCGCATTTTCAAGAAGATGGAGGGCTTCCAATACGATGTCATTGACAAGCAGATCGAGCGGTATATGACAAATGAAGCTGTCGATTATGAAGAGTATCTGGAGACGGAGAACAACTCCATGGCCGACGATGTGGAGGGTGAAGGCAAGGACCTCAATGACCCGATCCAGATCGCAGATGCGATCAACAGCAAGATCATCAACACGCGGGAGCAGGACTACTTTGTTTCGGCCATGCAGCATTTAATGATCATTCGGGACACCAACGGCGAAGACCGGTTGAAGATGTTCCAGCTCGTGGATTCGATGCTGAGTTATGTTGCCATGGACCGCCGTCTACCGGATATGGATCTGAAGCAAAGTTTGAATTTCACCGTGCAGTCTTTGCTCGACAAGCTGTATACCGATTCGGAGGCGCGACAAGTACGGGACGAAGCGATTGAAGCCCGACAGATTGCAGACTCTGCGATTGCCGAGCGCGACGAGGCAAAAGCCCAGCTCGAACTAGGTGCAGATGGTTTGGTCCAGAAGCTACAGAAACAGCTCGCGGAACAAGAGAACATCATCGCCGTACGAAGTAGGCAGATCGAGCAGATGAAAGCTGAGCTCGCGGAAATCTCCAGGATAAGAGCCCAGGAACTTCAACGCAACGAGCTCGAGACACGTGAGCTGTACTTAATGCTTAGAGATGCTCAAGATGTTGCAGCTTCAGCCGCGAAGAACAAAGGAAAGGAGGGCCTGGGTGCTGGCGATCCTGCGCAAATGCAAGGCATTCTGGATCGTGAGCGGTTGATGAACCGACTTGAGATTCAGCTGCAAAGAGCGAAGACGCAGGCTACTCTCGAGGGCAAGGTGCTGGGCCAGGTACAGCCGAGCGAGAAACTGAGAGAGCTCAGAGAAAGAATGGAGGGCCAGGTTGATGAAGACTTTGACGGTGTTGATCCCAGCTCTCTCGGCTCGTCAAGAGCGAAGAGCGGCGTCGTACGAAGAAAGCCTGTTGGTGGCAACATTGACGAGGATGAGCCCATGCCCGACCTTCCTGAAGATGACGAGGAAGCAGTCATTGAGAAGCCTCGAATCATCCAGATGCACAAGCCCAAGCTCAGCAATGCAGGACGCGCTCCTGAGGGTCTGCTGGACGAGATCGCATCGAAAATCAAACAATATGGCGATTCAGACGAGAATGAAAGTGCCACCCCGGATGTGGAGATGGCTGGAGCTGAAGATCAAAGCGAAGCATCCAAAGCTGGCGCACCTCCCCCACCGCCGCCACCACCGCCTCCTCCACCTCCTCCACCTCCTCCGCCTCCACCTCCTGGTCAGCTTGGTTTCCCCGCCAACATACCCCCTCCGCCGCCTATGCCTGGCATGAACGGTGCTCCGCCGCCACCGCCACCTCCGCCCCCCGGTGCGCTTGGCTTCCCGCCCGGCATTCCTCCGCCGCCTCCTATGCCTGGTCTTGATGGTGGCATGCCCCCGCCACCACCTCCGCCTCCTCCAATGCCAGGTGCAAAACGACTTGGCTTCCCGAAAGCACCTGCTTTTGGTCCTGCTTCTGGACACTTGTCCGGACCGCGGCCGAAGAAGAAGCTCAAGGCGTTGCATTGGGACAAGGTCGATTCACCGAGCTCAACGGTTTGGGCAGAGCGTATGACTTCAGAAGAGAAAGAGGAGAAGTACCGGGAGCTCAAGAACAAGGGCGTGCTCGACGAGGTCGAGAAGTTGTTCCTGGCGAAGGAGATTAAGGCTATTGGCAAGAAGTCGGCTAAGAAGGACGAGAAGAAGCAGATAATCTCGCGCGATTTGATGCATACCTTCCAAATCAGCATGTCCAAGTTCTCGCAGTATTCGGCTGAAGAACTTACGGGCATGATCATCCATTGCGACACCAAAATCCTCGACGACCCCGTCGTTATGGAGTTTCTGCAGAAGAACGATCTCTGCGATGTACCAGATAACGTTGCGAAGCTCATGGCTCCGTACTCGAAGGACTGGACTGGACCTAATGCCAGCGACAGCAAGCGTGAGCAGAATCCTGAAGACGTAACGCGAGAAGATCAGATCTATCTGTACACCGCATACGAGCTGCACCACTACTGGAAGAGCAGGATGCGGGCTCTTAGTCTGACTCGCACCTACCAAATCGAGTACGAGGAGATCTCTAGTAAATTGCTCGAAGTCTCCAAGGTGGCAGATAGCCTGCGTAGCTCGGTCAGCTTGATCAGCATCTTGGGTCTCATTCTTGATATTGGTAACTTCATGAACGACGCAAACAAGCAGGCAACCGGGTTCAAGCTTTCCACGCTGGGCCGATTAGGTATGCTGAAGGATGACAAGAACGAATCCACGTTCGCCGATCTCGTCGAGCGCATCGTCCGTAACCAGTACCCTGGCTGGGAAGACTTCACGGAGGAGATCAACGGAGTTGTCAAAGCCCAGAAAATCAACGTCGAGCAGCTGCAGACGGATGCGAAAAAATACATCGACAACATCAAGAACGTCCAGATGTCGCTCGATTCTGGCAACCTGTCGGACCCGACCAAGTTCCACCCCGAAGACAAAGTCGCCATCATAGTGCAGCGACACATGAAGGAGGCCCGACACAAGGCAGAGCACCTGCAAGTATTCTTGGAGGATATGGCCAAGTCGTACGACGACATCATGGCCTTCTACGGCGAAGACCCCACCGACGACAGCGCCAGACGTGACTTCTTCGCCAAGCTGGCCAACTTCGTCGTAGAGTGGAAGGCACGTCTCCCTCTCACCCCCTCCCCCTACAAATCACTAACACGCAAAACAGAAATCCAAAGAAAAGAACATCCAACTGGAGGAACTCCACCGCCGAAACGAAGCCAACATCCGCCGCAAAGCCGCGGGTCCCAACCCCCTCTCCTCCGCCGCCCTCGCCAACGACACGGGCGACAGCGCGCCCAAATCCCCCGCCAACACCGGCGCCATGGACGACCTCCTCAAGAAACTGCGCGACGCCAAGCCCGAAGCGAGAGACCAGCGAGATCGCAGGCGCCGTGCGCGCTTAAAGGATAGGCACCAGGTGAGGGTTGCGAGTGGACAGCAGATGCCAGAGATTGGGGTGAACATGGAGGAGGAGCAGGAGGGCGAGGAGGAGAGTGGGAGTAGCGTGGGGAGGGGCATGTTGAGTCCGTCCACGGATGGGGGGGAGAGTGTGGTCGGCGAGAGCGTAAAGAGTCCGACAGAAGCGAGCGCTGCGAGCGGTGGGGATGTCGCGGATCGCGCGGCGGCCATGCTGGAGGGTCTTACGGGCTCGAGCCTTGCCAAGGACGGGTCGCTGGTCGTCCGGCGGCGCAGGGAAAACGCGGACTCGGAGCGCGAACGCAGGCGGAGACGGAGACAGCAGGCTTCTACAGCGAGGAGTGACGAGGGCGGCGGGCTGATGAGCCCTACCATCCCCGAGGAAGGCGACGATGCGGTCAGGAGGGGTAGCGTGGTCAGTGGGGATGGGAGCGAGGAGGGCCCGCAGACGCCGATTACGATTGTGAGTCCGCCGAGTCCTGAGGGGAAGCGTGCGCGTGACGAAGAGGGTGGGGGCAGGAAGTTGCCTACGCCGCCGCCGGAGTAACTTTTACCTTCTTTTTTGCCTTTTTTCATCGCTCTTCGTCCTCTGCATGCTCTTCCATAGAGAAAGGGATGTATTGTTCGGAGGAGGAGGGGGCTCGAAGCATATCGCCGCGTCGAGGTTTTGTTGCACGCTGCGCACGAGAACGAGAACGAGGATGGGGAGGCGGGGTTTTGGATATTGAGCGCTGCGATGCGACGCTGCGACGTAATACACATACACGCATTAAGGGGGAGGGGGCGTTTTTATTGGTGTGGGGAGTGTGGAGGGAAGGTGATGAGATGGGATGGGATGGGATGAGATGAGATGAGATGGCATATCGATAGTTAATACCACGATGTTGGATGTTCATCTCCTGACCGGCTCCAAGGCACTGCGGGTTCTGCGCGTAGGTGGGACGGAGGGGTGGGAGTCGAGAAGTAATCAAACGAAGATTTGGGGGAGGGTGAGGGTGAGGGAGAGGTGGGTGGTGTTTGCGTAGGGTAAGTCGATTGTGAGGTTTTGGACCGTGGACGCTGTCGATAGAGGCGTTTGTTCACGCACATGTGCGCGTGGTAGAGTGCGGTGAGAACATTGGTCTGTCCAGGTTTCACGGCGGCTGCTTGTTCAGGTCGCGCTCGGAGGAGAGGAAGACGGCTTCCGAAACCACGCGTCTTTCGGTAGGTACCTAGATACCGTGGACGCGGGGTGACGGGCGGATAGGCGTCGTTGGGCTGTTTCATTTCGAGTCTCGACTAGATATCTACAGTCGCTACCACCGTACGTGGTGCGGACGTTTTTGCGCACCCGCCACGGGTGACGGGTTTTGGGGATCGTCGGGTCACCTTCCTACCGCACAATCTCATATAATTGAGCCCAGGGAAAACTCAATTATATGTGATTATGCGGGTAGATACCCAGGTGGACCCTGAGCAGATAATTGTTATCTTTGTGCTTGGGACTTGGTAGACTGGACTGGACTACCTGACCGTAGGTAGATAGGTAGGTAGACTAGGTAGTCTAGCCTTTTGTTTTTTTCTTTTTGCGAGTCGCGGTTCGGCTCTCCATCGAGTTGTCCGGTCGGTGAAACGGCCGTGCGTTTACAGTGGCTTTGTTTGATCGGGCAAGCTTGCGGACTGGAGGTAGCATGCTTCCGATTGGGGGTGTAGCGCTGTTTCAACTCGAGTGTGTAAGGTAGGTAGTCTAGGTAGATAGGCAATTGGAGTGCGCTATCCATCGATTTTGCGTGGGTCCTGAAGACGAGGGCTTGACGCTTTGATCACGAGGATTGCATATTCCTCCTGAGAGGAAAATGTTTCTGTCTGGGAGGAGAGCTGGTGAGACGAAGCGGATGTTGCTGACTACTGCATAGGAATCTCTACAGTCTACACCAGTTCTGGATCATCTGACATTTGGAAACCGCACATTCAGGTTATCGGCTAACACCGAATGCGGACTAGATAGACTGTCTAGTGGCCGTCGCTAAAGAACGTGCGATCGCCACTAGCAGAATTAGCCTCGCCTCTGGTGATCTTGAGACCACCGGTCTTGTTGACGAGGACGAGAACATTGTCACTCCTTTGTTTCAAAACATGTTCTGTTTCAAAACATATCCGCGAGTCAATACGACGATAACCACGCATTCGGATACCTGGGTCTGTCAGCTTTCAATGGTGCGGATGGGGCTGTTCGTAGAACTGACAGAGATGAACGTAGGGCCATGTTCGCAGTTACTGATGGTCTGTCAGGAGACCTACGTGGCAGAATGTTGCTTGGACTACGAATCGACTTGAATCCAACCAGAAAGGCTGCAATCAATCCGACCTTGCCTGTCCTCATGGGGTGAGAAGTACCCAGACTGAAACTCGGCAGACGAGCATACGCCTGTGTGTTTATGGGAAGGCTTTCTCTGTGTGAAACCCCAGAGGACCGTCGTACCGGATTTTCCACTGTAAAGTCGGCATCCGCCCAGGTCTACCATGCCAAGATCAACGCAAACTCACGGTCACTAGCTTCAACTTTAAACAAGACAGTACATGGCCTCCACACAAAGTCAATAGATCGTTGAGGGTGTTTCTATTCTGGTTCCCATCTTCAAACAACTCTTAGGATGTATTAAACCTTGGTATCGCGCTGCTATTTTGCAGCTATCAAACACGACATTTGTTTTCCGCGTTGGCCGTTTTCCTTCTTTTCACAGGCTGAACATCGCCCCGTCATTCGCTTCGCCATCACACTATTTATAATAATGTATATTTCTACATACTTCGCTACAGTCCTGGCTGCGGCAAGCACCGCGCAGGCCCTTCAATCTTCCGATGGCACCACAGCAGCATCATTTTCCAAGCGCGGACTCGTCTCCAAGCTCGTAGGCGGCTTCATAGGCTTCAAGACACAAGATACCACCGTATGCCCCGATGTATGGAGCGAAATCTCCGAGACCCTCACGCAGCAATTTCTCGCAGATGGGCAGTGCACAGATGCCGCTCGTGCTGCCATCAGAGCACCCTTCCACGACTGCTTCAACGGCGCTTGTGATGGATCCCTCATCCTCGCAGATGAGTGCTCAAGACGAGAAAACACCGGCCTCACACGTCTCTGCGGCAACCTGGGAAACCTCGCCAAAGAGAAAAACGTCGGCGTCGCCGACCTCATCCAATTCGCTGGTGGTACGCCATCTCCGCATCCACCGCCACACCTCCCTTCCACACATGCTAACCGCCCCAGCCCACGCCATCAAAACATGCCCCGGCGGACCCACAGTCCCCGTCCTCATCGGTCGCCCCGACTCCGCCGTCGCCTCCCCCGCGGGCATCCTCCCCTCGGGCAACGCCGTCGCCTCCGACCTCATCCAGCACTTCGCCGCCCGCGGCTTCTCCGCCGTCGACCTCGCCGCCCTCATCGGCGCACACACCGCAGCCCGCAACCGCATCGCCGTCCCCGCCAAAGCAAACCTTACCCTGGACTCGACCCCGGGCCAGTGGGACAGCAAGTACTACTCCGAGACCATCGCCGGGCGCGCGCCCGTCACGCTGCCGAGCGACAAGAGTCTCGCGGACCATCCCGTCACGGGGGTTGCGATGAGGGGGTTTGCAGTCAGTCAGGGGGCGTGGAGTCTGGCGTTTGTGCCGGCCATGGCGAAGATGAGCATGTTGGGGGTGGAAAAGGGGGGGTTGGTGGATTGTACGTCTGCGTTGCCGGGGGGGAGCAGGAAGAGGGATGTGAGGAGGTCGAGTGTTTTTGAGCGGTTGGGATGGTAGACGAGGGTGGGTTGGACGTGGAGCTTGGGAAGGGGAGAGAGTGTACGATTAAGATTGATTCTGCGGGGCTTGGGGGTGGGACGGCGACTAGGTTTGAGCGTCTTTAATGTTAGTCACGTTACTGTGCAAATCACGAGTTGAACATGTTAATAGTCTTTATTTTGAGTGCATTTTTATTACACATCTCTGTTGCGCTCCCCTTGTTCTTGTCATTGTTGTTGTTTCTCTCGCTCCTGGATTTGGCCTTTCTCATCACCATTCTGTTCCAGCCGACCGTCCGAAAAGTGTAAGAAGTTCTCTGCGAATCTAGCTGACGGTACGGTTCTCCCCACCAAGACCACGGCCAAAAGCACGCTGATTGCCGCGTCGAAAACGGTAACCTGCTCGCAGCTAGGTACGCTTCGAAGGCAGGCGGTGTGTGCGTGGAGAGCAGCACCAACGAGGCATTTTAGAAGTATAAGAGGTAATTTTTCAGCATACATCTAAAGAAAGACTGTGAGGATACGAGGTCCTACTGCTCAAAGAAGTAGTGTAGCGGTAGCTGGCTTCACTTCGCTAGTTGTCTTGCACAATCGGGACATTCCCGAAAGCTTCTCCACAGGCTCCAGTTCTAAGAGCTGCCAAACCGTCATTAGAAAATTAAAGATGTACTGCTTGACCGTCTTGGAGAATCTGGTGGCTTGGTAGTCTGCCTTCAGAAGCAGCCCAGTCTGTCCAGGGTCGGATGAGCGGATGAGAGCGGAACTCGTCTGGAGTAGGAACGTGGCTTCCATCAACGCATGCATCTCAGTTTCCTCAGTATTCTCCGTTATCCAGATGAAGATGCTTTCCACCAATGGCGTTCGCGTCACTCAGTCTGGCAGCAACAAGTCGCCGCTCGTGGTTTGACATGGTGTGCGGGTGTCGAGCAGGGCCCGCAGAAGAATAGCGTCCGGGTTGTACAAGGTAGTTCCAAGTCGCAGAGAGCCCTCCGTTTCTGCTGCTAGGCTTGGTAGAAGCTCTGTGGTGCGTGGGGATGGACTGGACGCGTCGCATACGAGCTTGGAAATACCAGGGTGGATAATACTGATTTTATAGCATGCCTTCTCCGCGTCTGTTGCACGACTGAACATGCAGGTGGTTCGGGAATCGTCAAAGTAGTTTTGTACTTACTAAAAATGATTGACCATGGTTTTTGAAGTCATTAGTGCGTTGGATGTTTACTACAAGTGGATGCTAAGTCCATGACGTAATCGTCCCGCCTTCGCCTCGTTGCAACTTCACAAAGACAGATGGTCGAACTGGTTTCCACAAAAGCATTTTGACTTAGCTAATAGACATTAGTTGGGAGGTAACGAAAGCTCCTGCAAGAGTTCGTCTTATCGAGCTTCAGCCACGCTCAACAACACGCCAAATCCAATCCCATAGCCACGAACGTTGTGTAGCAGCACGTGTAAAACCCAAAGACGAAAAGAAATTCCATAACGCAAGAAGGAACCGCAAAAAAACCACCACCACTCTCCTCACGCCATGGCCGAAACCAATCCCAAACCCACACTCTCCTCCCTCCTCCACACACTCCTCCCAACCGTCGACCTCACAAACCCACCTCCCCACCCTACCCACTCCTCCTTAACCCCAACCATATCCTCCCTACTCCTCCACCCCACGCTAGAAGCCGCCCTCCACCTCCTCAACGCCGACCTCCCCTCAGCCCACTTCCTCGTCCGCCACATGCAAGCCCCGCCCGCCATCGAAGGCATGCTGCTGCACTCCATCCTGCACCGCAGCGAGGGCGACATGTCGAACGCGCGGGCGTGGGCTAGCGACACCGTTGACGCGAGCGACGGGTGAGTTCCGAAACGAAGGGGGCGGCAGCGGCTGGACTTTGGCACGGTGCAGGCGATGAAAGGGAAGGTGGCGGGGGGAGTGCGGTTTGCGGAGTTCGTGCATGGGGGGGATAAGGCTGGGGTGGGGCGGTTGGTTGATGATGTTGAGAGGTGGAGGAAGGACAACGGGGCCGGGGAGGAGGAGGAATTGGCGGGGAGGATACGTGGGGAGTTGGAGAGGGTGGTGGAGTGGTGTAGGGGGAAGTTTGGGGAAGGGGGGTGGACCGATGCGAGTGTGGCGTGGGTGGAACATGGTGAGGAGGTGAGGAAGATGGGGGAAGATATGGTTAGCGGGGAGAAGGGGTTTCGAGATTTCTGAGACAATGCTTTTCGTCGCCTCGCAGCGCTTCCACTAACGTTGGCTTGTGGCAGGATGTACCTACTTCTGAGAGGGGGGTTGAGCTACCATCAAGTCAGGTCACTCCGAAACAATAAAAGCTCGTACATTGTACGCATGACACATCTGCTTGCGGTTCGTTGGTGTCTTACATGTCGAAATGACATCTTCTTATTGATGCAGAGAAGACGACATACTGTAGGAAAAAAAACCCTCACCGAGGAAACAAGTCGACGATGAGTAAGTCTCCTATATTTGACAATTAAGCTAAAGAAAGATCGCGTTGGCAAAAATATCATATAAAAGACAGAATCTAGCCTTCCTCAAAGGGATAATCGAGGAGAGCGAATATTTGACCAGCACTCTGCCTCTGTCCATCACCACATGCGGAGACAACCCGGCTTCGAACCGCATCAGAAACCAATGGCTCCTATTCGCAGCGGTAGTAAGCCGCCACAGTGCACCTTTAAGGCCTGGACATCTCCAAAGAGAGCTACCTACCTGCCATACCTACCATACCTATTTCCTCCCTTCCACCGCATGCCAAGCCCCCTACCTACCTACCCAGGTACCTATCAATCCCTCCATCCACCCATTCCGTAGGTATAACCCCCTCCCACTTCCACAGCGAGCCTCGCACCGCCATCCCCGCAACTGCCAACGACACCAAATCCCCCACCTTCTCCACAACTCCACGCAACGTCCCCATTCGACATCAAGACGCGAGCCATCCACAGCATCATCACTCCGGACGTTAGTACATCCAGAAGTATGCTTGAAGAGTGATGGCATTGACGGGACGCCCATGCAGATCATTTCGGTGTTCATGAGGGATGATCGGGATGTTGTCCGCAAGTAGGTAGGTAGACGAATTGCAAGGGTTAGGGTTAGGGTTTGGGATATCGATATTTGTGTGCATGTGAGTGAGCAGGGTAGATATCTTGGGTTATCTCAGCACCAGTGCAAGTGCCAATCTCACACCTCTACTCACATGCAGCTACCTTCCGCAACAATCCAGAGGGGGGACCTACGCCCACCACCGGCGGCTTCGCCTACACTCCCCACCCACCCAGAGCCAACATACAATCATATTATTACCATTTCCATTTCATTACCCATGAAAACTGTCTATTTCCTACCATCCATCCAACCTCTCTTCAAACCTAACCCAACCTATCCAACCCAGCCCACCGTACCACAGAAACCCCCACCCATCCATCTCTTTTCGACCTAACCCATCCACGCATCTATCAAATATCATCAATATCCACTTCATCCTCCACCCTCCTCTTCCCCTCCCCATCCAACCTCTGCAGCCTCACCCCCTGCTCCCTACTGCCCGTGGCTCCCGTCTGCCGATCCGCCATAGCCATCGCCTGACGCCCCGACTCGCTGCTCTCCAAGAACTCCCTCAGGCGCTCCTTTCCTATGTCCAGTGCTTGGACAGACGCCGCGTTCGCCATGCGCGCCATGGGACCCCACAGGTTGAGCGTGTAGGTCACGTACGCGCCGATGGCGAGCAGGATCAGAAAGAGGAAGTAGATTGGGTTGCGGAGAACTATTTGCACACATTAGCGTTTGCACATGTTGAGGGCATCGATGGCAAGGGACTTACCGGCTACTATCTCGTTCCAACCCAGCGCAAGGAGCAGCCCATAAAAGTACAGCGGGACCTGCGTCATGCCGCCGATCGCGCTCCGCTTAGCCTCGACGTACACGCCGTCAGCCGTCTTCTTGAAGCGCACGAGGAGATCCGCCTGCTTCGCGTCGCTAATGGTGGTCATTTCCTCCTCGAGGCTCTTGCCCTCGTCGTCGTCGACGCCGCCGATAGGCGTGAGATCCTCTTCGTCAGCGGGCGAGACAGAGGCAGGCGCGTCGCCGATCCATGCATCGAGCGGGGGAGGCGCGGATGTTTTTGACAGTCTAAAGCGGGACAGTAGGGGGATGAGAGTGATTGTCGACTCGCGGGCTTTGGTGTAGAGACCCTCGATGTCATCGGTGGGGCGCCATATCCGGGGGACGCCCAGGTCGTCGTAGCGGAATTTGTCTTCGAAGTTCTCCCTAAGCTTCAATAGGATATTGCCTTCCATGACTTCTTCGTCAATCTTTACACGAAGCACACTCCACGACTTGCGACGCAGCCTCCATAGACCGACCTCAACTTCCTCGGGGCTAGCGTCGAAGCTTCGCGCTCGGTCTGTGAATCGCCTTTCGGCATCCTGAACTGTTTCGGTGAAGATGGCCCACAAACGGTCCCACAGGTCTTTCTCGGAAGCAGGACGCTCGCCGTGTTCAGGCGCTCCAGAACCACCTCTGCCGCTGCCGAGCTTATTGAATTCAAGGCCAATGGACTCGTCCAAGCGTGACCGAACCCAGCGCTCGACTCGCGTGGCCAGACGACGCATCTCATCTTTCCGCAAACGACCTGATACAACGTCCAACTCTTTCTTGTACAAGTCCGTCTCTTGCTGGTAAGTGCTCCATGCCGCACCTTCGATCACAACGGCCTGCGCATCGGCTGCGAACTTCTCCAACGCCTTCTTCTTCTCACTCTCCACAATCTGGGCAAAGTCGTAAGATGCACCCTTCTTTTGCCCGCTCTTAACAGCTCCAGCCACAGCATTGCTGAAATTTTCCACACCGGACTTGTGAGCGGCGCTGAGCTGCTTCTGGAAGAGGGCCTTCAGCCGCGAGTCGACCTTGCTGGCAAGTTCTGCGCTCTTGCGTGTGTATACACCCTTGTGATACCGGCTAGCGTTGGTTTCGAAGTCTTTGAGAATTTGGAACCTCGCGGCGTTCATAACAGCTCCAAGATTGGGGATGACCGAGGGCTTTCCTGCGCGCGCATCTTCTGCTTGCTTGTCTTCGAGCGGAGTGATGTTCTCGTCAAACGCGATCAGAACCTCCCTCGAGATCTCGTCGCATCGGAACTGCGCGAGCAACTCTTGCTGCGTTGGTAAGTCCAAGTCCTTGTTGTTCACGATTTGGTCCCAGACACCCTCGGCGTAGACAGAGAAACCGTCGGCGGGAATTCGGCGGTGGTATTGCGGTAGGAATATAGGAAGGGATGATTCGTCGATCAAGCCGCTCTTCCTGGGGTCGCTGTATCCTTCTCGGAAGCGCGTGCCCAGCTTCTCCACCTCCTGCTGGAACTTCTCCGGCTGTAGGATTTTGTGGGGTAATGCGACGAATGCGAAATCGAAATAGTCGTCTATCCGTGACTGCTCGAGGCCCTTCGGTTTCGAAATAGTTGACCAGAGCTTGCTAAGGTCTGCTATTAATGTGTTCTGAAGATTGGCAAGAGGAGTGGTTCCGAGGTGGTCGCGGATTACGAAGAATAGAAGCGATCGAGGGGTGTTTCTAGAGGTGATTAGCACAGGCCATAGCATACACCAAGCATACGCACTTGTTGTCCTTGACGAAAAGTTGCAGGTTGACTTCGAATACAGTCTTGAGCAGGCCCATATTTGCGCCCTGGTACAAGCCGACCTGGTGCTCCCAGATGTTGACAATGAGCACCTCGCTCGTCGCCAACGCGAACAGGGCGCTCTTGCGCTCAAAGTCCTGGTCCTCTCCACGCTCGCGGCCGTCTGTGCCCTCGACATCCATAACCAGGATGTTATCTGCCATGCCCCTGTCGGCGCCCTCGCGCTTGTTCTTGCTCATCCATATTCCCTTTGTCGTCTGGCGGCGCTCCTGCTCGGACATGACACCGAACTGGGTGCCGAAGAGGTAGTTGAGCAGCGTCGACTTGCCCGTGGACTGCGAGCCGAAGACCGATATAAGGTGGTAGTTGAAGCCGGCGGGGGTGATCTTCTCGAGGGACAGATAGGTGGCCAGGTTGGTGCTGCGGCAGGCCGTTAGCATGCGCCGCTGCGGCAGGCAACCCCTAGACACTCACTTGAACAGCTTGTCCTCGTCGATGACCTGGATGCCATGCTCGTACTCCTCGCGCGAGGCGTCCTGGCCGACGCCGGCGAAGTGGGCGTTCATCATCAGGGAGGGCGCGGAGGGGTGCTTGACGTTGCTGGGGCGGCCATTGCCGTTGACCTTCAGAGATTCGGCCATGGTTGCTGAGCCCTGGCGGTCACGGTGCGGGCTAAGGAATAATTGGTGTTAGGGGAAGGGGTGCCGCCTTGATGTCACCTATCCGTGTCCTCCGAGGATGCGGGTGGTTGGCCGCAGTGGCCTGGATTCGCTGGCCACGCTCGCTTAACCCATGCAGGTGGTTGCTGCCGCGCCCATGACGGAAGGCGTGCATCACGCTGGTCATGAAAGCAAGGCCTCAAAAAAGACACATAGCCTGTAGGTAGATAGGTATCTAGTCTATTCGCGCGGAAACGAACCGTCTCGTGCATCATGCATCATCAAGGATAGGATTCCGACAACGTACTGGCTTAATAGTATGCAGCCGGCCAGTGCCTGGTCTTGGCGCCCGTGACGACGCCTGCACTTGGCCCCATGCGTTCTGCGAGACAGCTGGCACTCCACCCAACCTCCACCCACAGCGAGCCGTTCATGACAAGGTGGAGAAATAGTCATCATTATGGCCTAAGCGTCCATGGATACGCGAACCTATCCAGGACAAGATGCCGCTGTCCTCGCTAGAACGCCCGTCCCATGCTTCTACCTAGAGGAGTCTTGATATCTTGCCGTCCCTGTGTGAACACAAGAAGAACTCCAAAACACACCGCCCCTAACAACAACAACAACAACAACAACAACAACAACAACAAGCGAGGTCAAATCTTCAGCTATAGGCAACACCGACGCCGCTAGGCTTTCCATTCATTCCACCAGGTCGCCAGGTATCTTCCTGTCTCGTACCAGGCGGTAACCAGCTTGGCGGGCTATGTGCATGCTGCCTGACCCCACCCATGTCGTCGTCTCTCTTCGCATCGCGGCTTTCCATGGGAGCATTCGATAACGGATAGGCTCCGGTGCCGGCGGACATTGTCGCTGGGCTGGCAGTAAAGTTGCCGTGAGGTAGTTTGTCCGTGGTAAGCGGCAGCAGCGTACCCTGGGCTTTGGACTGGAGCGCTCGAGCCTGCCTGTCCTTTTTTGCAGCATCCGATGTCCTATCATACAGGTACAACCCAAGAAACGTCATGAAGAAGCCGAACGCCTGCATCTTGGTCATGGGCTTCCCGAACCAGATGATGGCGAATACAATGACGAAGACGCGCTTGATGAGACTCGCAACCGAGTAGGTGACGGGCGAAATCATGGAGAGCAGCACGAAGGCAACGATGTTTTGACCAAAATGGAAGGTGCCATTGAAGATGAATTCCAGGAACAAGCGCTCACGGTTTAATGCTTCAGGGTGATCGTTGAGATTGATCGAGGCGCTACTGAGAACGTCGGTTAGTAGTCCGACGCCTTCGGACCATAGCCATAGTGGCAGGGTAAGGAGCAGTGCCATCCCAGACGAGTAGCAAAGCAAGTTTAGCTTGTCTGGCTTCGTGAATCTTGAAGGCGGAAGACCTTCTTTCTCCGCCGCAGCTGCATCGTTGAATAGCTTCTTGGAGATGATGTTCTGAGTAACGAACAAGATGGCACTGGCGAAGGCCATGATAAGTCCCATGAAGTTGGCGTTGAAGTCCGCGGAGCAGGCCATCACCACACCAAGTGTGAGCGGGATCAGAGAGAGGTACGTGGGTACTGAATAGCGAATCCCGAAGAAGATGCGGTACGCACCCACAGTGAGCAGCGGAGACAGCCCCTTGATCGTGTGGACTAGAGACACGGGGATTCTCCTAGTAGCATCCGAGCTCAAAATGTGTCCTCCAATCTGAAATACGGCGAGTGGGAGCGTAGTCATGATAAGATCCTTGGTGGGTGGGCGGATGCCGTATTTGAGGAAGGGCAAGGTCTGCTTCATGCGAGGGTATCTGCGGGCCAGCGCTGCAAGGAACAAGCACCACCCAGAGACGAACGCGAATTGTATGACGGTGAGCGTGACCGGCTTCGGGAGCGCCGTGAGGATCGCTTTCGACGACGTGTTGGAGAAGATGGAAGTCATGTACCAGACGCCGCAGAGTGCCTAGACCGATTAGCAACTCGCCTGGCCGTCTTCTGTTCCCGACTACATACAACAAGCGTGGGCGAAACCGGCGCCTTGAGTGCATCTGCGAGCTCGTGCGCATTCTGGCTGACACTCGCTTTGCGCGTCCGTATCGTCCTGATTGCCTCACTGAGACTCTTCTGCCTCCCATGCCTGGTGGTGGGGCCATGCGCTGCCGAGCTGTGCCCTCTTGCCCGCTGATCTCTCCGCGGCTTCCAGCGATCTGGGGTATGTGTGTTTCCATTGGGCTGGTGGTTGCGATTCGGGCTAGGAGTGCGTGATGTGAGGCCGAACGACTCCTCCTCATGCGTTGGTAGCAGGTCGGGCTGGAAGGCGGGGAACTTGAAAGTCTCCTTGGGATTTGATTCAGGTAGCGCCGCGGTAGCCATCGCGGCTGGAATCGAGCGTTCGTCTTGCGATTTCGCGTTGTTTCGTTAAGCCATGGGAGCTGGGATGACGCGATACGATCCAAGTTGGAAGACTACCTAGGTAGGGGGCCTGAAAGCGGGTCTCTCCCTGCGGGACACAGCGTCGTACACGTGGGCGACCGGGCTTTCGCAGAGGTTTTCGTAGCGTCTGCGAAGGGGAGGTTGGCTGGCGCAACGCCGTTGCGGCTGTTGTTAGTCGTTAGCGACCATTGAACATCCCGCGCCCGAATTGGAGCCATGGTTCCGCGGCAGGGGCTCGCAATTTACGCTTGAGATGCGCCTTGTTCTTGGTCCAATGACGTCCCAGCCCCGCGTACGCCACCATCCTGTTGCACCCCCACACTGCGCGAACGTTGCATAGGACAGACACCATTACTGGCATCGCGACTCTGCAATCCGTGCCTATTCCATCTTCGCGGTGTGGTTGTGCTGGCTTTCCGTGGTGCTTTGCCCTCGCGCCACACCCCAACACACTGTCCCGCCACATGAACGCGTACGGTAATAGTTCCGCTGGACATGCGGGAGGAGCATGCACCATTCTCGGGAGCTGACAGTGCCTGGAAACTCCATTCAGCAGCTTGCCCTGTACACGGACGCCAGTTTCGAGTATGCGGTCGATAGCATTCATTACTTTGGGGGCGATTACCTACTAGACCCTCGACGCACAGCTGCCTCAGTGCTGCAATCAGTAGCTACCGGCATGAGATGCTCATGCCTAATGCTCACGGTATCCCGATCCAATAGCAACATGGTGAGGTGGACGATAACGTTCCCTCTTACAACTCTCGATTTCTGTGCCAGCAACTGTTTCTCTCGGACACGAGCTACAATGAGATTCCAGGGCAAGACCACTGGTGGGATACCTTGATGACCACGCCGGAGCTGGTAGACTTCTACTACTGGCATACCAATGGCGATGGTACGCTTCCTAGGAAGCTTGATGAATTGAGATCGTTGTCGGGGATCCCGGAGATATGGGTACGAAAGGTGGAATCGGTGTGCTTCATCAGCTCGAGTACCTACCCTGGTCAGTACCGCCGTGTAGCTGTCAGAGGACATGAGATCACTGCGTCGAATGTGCTGCGCTTGGAGTTCGACGGCGCGATATGCATGTCGAAACATTGACGACCCCTGACGCTTGAGGTTTTCTTTAAAGAAACCAGCGCAGATGACCTCCCCTTCATGTTACTAAAGTCTGATAGCACCTGGACCATCGATTCAGCTACCATAACCGACAATGCTCGGATTCATCGAGGCGATGACCGCCATACTGCGCACCCACGGTGCATTCATCATCCGCCACTACCTAAGGCACCATCACAACCACGCGCTTCGCTCTGCGGGTATCCCTACGCCTTCATCAATACTTCCAGGCCGCCGCCAACATCGTCTCCTCCACTTCTTGGGACGGCACCACGAACGGCACCGGCAACGTCGTCACCTTAGCCCTTGGCGACACGACTCCCAGCTCCATTCCAAATTTCCCTATCCAGCCTTCAGACTCGCGTATCTCTGTCCGCGACAGCAAAGGTGTGGATAGCTACGGCCGCACTGACGAGTCCGTTTGGTGCCGCATTTCTGAGGCCGTTGCGGGACGAGCGGCTGGAACTTGTGCTCCGGGGAAGTGATGAGGAAGGGCTGGCGCAAGCTGCGAGGTTGGTGCCGATGGTGACTGGGGTCGGTCAGTCAGACTTCGCGGTTCTGGGTGAGAGGGCGAAGTGGAAAGACAAGTATTTACACCTACGTGTCCAGAATTATACTTGAGCTTGAAAAATGAACAAGTTACATTTGTAAGTCGACCTCAAGGTTTACCTTTCAGTCTGGTGACTCGGCCTAAACCTGAACAGCTTCATTGGGACCACCTCGCTCTCTTACCTTCACCACATGCTCTCTCGAGTCCCGCGTCAGTGACGCGTACTGACGCGTCGCCAGATGGAGTGAAGCAGGTTCGTTTGCAGAATTCTACGCGTTTCGGCGCGAACCTATAATTTGTGCCGTGACGCGCCTTCCGTTGTCGCGGCTGCCCTTCTTGAAAGCTCTCCGCACCTTCGTCCCAATTCCCTCTCTCCACCTTCCGCCTCTTCTCAGCACTCAATTTTCTTCCTTCTCTTGCACGCCCGCCGCGGCTTTCGCTCTTTCACAGTTCTTGCTATCGCTGCTGCCCACCAGGGACGTTAGCCGCAGCCGTCTGCAAGTATATACGCACGCTGTATCTGACTTGTTTACTTTCCCCAATCACCGGTTCCTATCTACTCTGGCCATTTACGCCGCCAACCGGGGACTGTTCGCAACTGTGTTTCGCATCTTATTTCGAGCCTGATATCTCGGATCTCTCGGATCGAATCTGCCAATCTACCAATACCCGACAATACCGACAGCAACATGAGCTTCAATCTTACCTCGGACGGCTCTCCCACGCCGCGCAAGGCCGTCTCTCGGTTCCCCGTGCCCAACGATCTCAGGCTTGATACTTCCTCAGAGGTACTTGGCTTTGGGCCGGTAGGCACTCGCACTCGTCAACACCCCTCCCAGTACGCGTGGCCTGGCAGTGCGATGTTGACCTCTAATATGCAGGGTGCGAAGCGTCCGCTGGGCTCATCGACCCTGGGCAATCAAATGATGCCACCGCAACCAAACATCGATGCTTATAAGGTAAGACCACCACTCCCTAATCCCAAGCCGTTGCTAGCTCTCAATGCTCACCATCTCACCAGATCAATATCGAGCAAGGCACTCATGGCGATGGCTTCGTTGTCGACTCTCTTCTCCAACGCCTCAATGAGCAGCGGTCTTCTCCCAACGACCAGTACGGCTCTTCCAACGGTTCTTTCCCGTTGACCCCGGCTACGGATGAATACATCAGCGGTACCCCGAACACCGAGCCTAACTCTGTCCTTGTTGAGTCTGCCGAGCTTCGAAAGATCAAGGCTGAGCTGCAGGAGGCGCGCAGCGAAGTGGCTCGAATGAACCAGGAGCTCCACAGCACCCATGTCGCCAAGTCCACTGTCGAGCATCTTGGACAGTCATCAGAGGCCGACTACGCCTACACTGATGAGGTGACTGAGCAAACTCTCACGCAGCTGCAGAACAAATTCAATGCAGCAAACCGTACCAACTATGCTTGGGGCAACGAGACGCGTCCCTTGTACAACGCCGGTGCTCAGCCTCAGCCTGGCTTTCCCAGCATGCAAGCTCCTTCCCGTCCCCCCATGCCTCAGCAGAACTATCGCGATCGAAACAACTATCTGAATGAGCCTACCCACTTCCCGCTTGACCAAGGCTTCCGTGGTGGCAGCAACCCGCCGACCCGGCCTACGTCCGCTTTCGATCCCCCAATGTACAACCAATACATGGGCCCGCAGATGTACACGCCCTATCAGCCTGCTCCCATTGGTACTGTCGGCCCCGTTGGACCTATGGGCACTAGGCTTTCCCCCGAGGCGTCAGAATTCAGCGTTAGAGACGCCATGGGCCCATCGCCTTGGAACTCCCAGGTATGAGTCAACACGAACCCAATAATGACACTTGTAGCATGTAGCTGATCTATAGCAGCCGCCTTCCGATGCTGGCAATGGCTCTCAATACGTTGCATCCGTTGAGCCGATGAACTATCGCCGCCTGTTGGATCGCAACATGAGCTGCAACTGGAAGTACATTGTCGACAAGATCATCTGCAACAATGACCAGCAGGCCTCCATCTTCTTGCAGCAGAAACTCAAAGTCGGCACTCCTGACCAGAAGTATGAGATTGTGGAGTCCATCATCGCCCAGGCGTATCCACTTATGGTCAATCGCTTCGGCAACTTCCTCGTGCAGCGCTGCTTCGAACATGGAACCCCGGAGCAGGTACGTGACCACCTCGAGACTCTGATGAGCGTAACTAACTTCTCTTCGCAGGTCATCGCTATCGCCGGCGCAATTCGTGGAAACACGCTCACACTGAGCATGGATCCGTTTGGTTGCCACGTCGTGCAGAAGGCTTTCGACTGCGTGCCCGAAGAGTACAAGGCCACCATGGTCCACGAGCTTCTTCGGCGTATCCCTGAGACTGTCATCCACCGATATGCATGCCATGTGTGGCAGAAGCTCTTCGAACTCCGCTGGAGCGACTCTCCTCCTCAGATCATGCGATACGTCAACGAGGCCCTTCGTGGCATGTGGCACGAAGTCGCTCTGGGCGAGACTGGCAGTCTGGTCGTTCAGAACATCTTTGAGAATTGCCTTGAAGAAGACAAGGTAGGACCGCGAAGAGAGGTTCCAGTCCTGAGCTAACGTGTAACAGCGTCCCTGCATCAGCGAGGTGCTGGCCAGCATCGATGTGATCTCCCATGGGCAGTTTGGCAATTGGTGCATCCAGCACATCTGCGAGCATGGAGCTCCCGCCGACCGCAGCCGAGCTATTGACCATATCCTTCGGTTCGCAACAGACTACAGCGTTGACCAGTATGCGTCCAAGGTCATCGAAAAGTGTCTGAAGATTGGTGGCAATGACTTCCTCGACCGGTACCTCGAGAGGGTGTGCGAAGGTCGGCAGGATCGCCCCCGCATGCCGTTGATCGATAGTGAGTAGGCCCTTGCAAGACAACGATTACTGCTGACACAGAACAGTCGCCGGTGATCAGTTCGGCAACTACCTGATCCAGTACATTCTCACCAACAGCGGCTCTCACCATCGTGAGATTGTCGCTTCCCACATCCGCAAGCACATGGTATCCCTCCGCGGTTCGAAGTACGGCTCTCGTGTCGCAATGCTCTGCTGCAACCCAGCTCTTGCGACCCGCCCTGGCCCTCCAGGTGGTCTCATCTCGCGCAACTACTCCGGCGTCAGTCGAAGTGGCGGCAGCAGCGCCTACGGTGGCTTCCGCTGATTGTCATCCAAGCCCTACCAACATGATGATGGCTACAATTATCTCAATACGGCACCTCTTTCCTAGAATCGACCCAGATGTTGCAGCATACTATCCGTTTGGGTATCGCACGTAGCTATGGACGCATTCGCATTCGCTTACGTCCTCGATCTCCAAAAGGTATCATGGATATGCCCAAAATACGCCCATGTCGAAGAGATTGATCAAAGCCCTTGGGATACAAAAACGATGCATTTCCTACCGTCGGTTGGTCTAGCATCGTTTCCTGAAGAGAAAAAAAAGCCAGCTTACTATTTTCTCCTTTGGCTATCACGGCGGATTTCCAGTCGGGCCAGACTTGTTGCAAGTTTCCCGTGGGGAAGGCCGGGCGTATGAGCTGATGGAGCTACTTGACACTTGTTACCTTGTATACGTATCCTTTCATTTGAGCAAGAATAGGGCGAAAATGGCAGCATGATTACAAGTTCGTCTGGGATGTAGGTATTTTTCAAAGTTGATGACATCCTGGCTATATCTCTTGTCTTGTTTTGAACTTTTGTGAAGTCGGTGCACGTGCGATGCATCAAGAATGTCTCGAGTCGCGAAGAATTCCCAGCCCCGAGTTGGCGCGAGTTTCGGGCAGGCTCGGGCGCGCGTCGGATCACATTCGGGGCTTTCCAGCTTCGCACAAAACTCCCCACGAGATGAACACGCAACACCAAAAGTCGGCACCATGGCAGAAAGGTTTCAATGCATTTTTCAGGAAGCGGTCGCTGTTTGTGTTGCGGCCCTGCGGCGTGCCGTGACTGCCGCAATGCCGCTTCGGCATCTTCAAGACTAGGCCGAGGGTTTGCGGATCCCGGGTGCTCGGCGAGAATTATGGATGCTTACTTGAATATTTCCACACGGCAGCGGACGCGTCGTTGTGTTTATGGGTTCGTGTTGTGGGCTGTGGAGGTAAATGTGTCGTCATGAATTGCCATCCGGGGGTTCATCTGAATAGATATGAGATGAGATGCGCAGACAGCTTCACAACGCGGGAGAGAGATAGTTGGAAATTAGGTGCTAGCTAGATACATGCTCGAATTCGGCGATTGGAATGGAAAGAAGCAACTTCGAAGCCGACGCACCCAGGATGTCGCGTGATGAACTGACCGGACTCATTCGAGGTGCGTCGTGTAATAAGCCGGGTGGTGCCGCCGACTCTAGGCTTTAGCTCGGGGCGCTCGGCGACGTCACCATGGAGTATCGTTGCCGTAGCCCTGCCGTCGCTTGCATTATCTTTTATAAGATTGACCTTGTCCCCGCGCCTTACGTCAATTCCTCACCTTGTACACCTTGCATACACACTTCCTATACCAACGAGCCTGCCACGCTATTTGATCCGAGAATTGAACACAGCTGCTATTCGATAAAGCCAACACCATGAAGATTCTTACAAAAGAAGAGGAACAGGCGCATTACAAGTGAGTGCATGAGATGCATGCGTGGACGGGAATGAGACTGATCCTCGGACAGTGCGACTGTGCAGGGCGGAACCATTGGTGGTCTCATCGGCGTGGGGATAGGTACTGCGGCCGTCGTGGGCGCGAGCAGAAGATACCACAGCTTCCGAGCGCTCTCGATACCCTTCCGCGCCTTCCTCGTCACATCCTCCGGCTCGTTTGTCGGTACGTGAAACCCTTTCCCAAGCTCTTGATAGCAAAAGATTGTGCTAACGATGATCCAGCCGTCATCGCCGCCGACCGCGCTTCCAACGCCTTCGACATCTCGCACAACCCCGAAAAGCAGCGCGAAATCGAGCGTGAGCGCCACCGCGAAGAACTCTACAATGCCAACAAATCCGCCATGACGCGCGCAAAGGACTGGGCGTCCGAAAACCGGTACCCGCTGCTCTTCGGCTTCTGGGTCGCCTCCATGGCCGGGTCCTGGATCGCCGTCAACCGCAGCCCCATGTCTGGCGCGCAGAAGCTCGTTCAGGCGCGTATGTACGCGCAGGGCCTGACGCTGGCGGGGCTGCTGGCGAGCTTTGCGTTCGAGGGGAATGACGTCGCGAAAGGAAAGGGTCGGTGGGAGACGATTACCGTGCTGGACCCGAATGATCCCGAGCATAAGCATATGATTGAGAAGAAGATACATCATGAGCGGTATGCGGGCGAGGACCAGTGGAGAGGTACGTGCGATGCATCTGTCCTGCCTCGTCATGCTGCGAGGCACTGCGCGAAGCTTGGCGGAGTTGATTGCTGTGTTGAGATGTTTGACTAACGTGCTGCAGAGATGGTTGAGGCTGAGGAGGCACGCATGAATGAGCGGAAGGAGGCGGAGAGACAGAGGCAGCAGCAGCATCCGTCGGGGTCGAAGTCTGAGTCGAAGAAGCAGAAGACGGACGAGAAGGAGGAGAAGAAGTCGTCGTCGTCGTAGAGGATCCGATCATCTTGTTTCTACTCTTACGGTCGGCATGAAGACGAAGGGTTTCCCCATCATTTGAATGGCGTTGTGGTGGTAGCATTGCCAGTTCCAGGTCAGACGAAATGTGCATTTCTAGCTGATGGTTGCATTGTAGATATTTCTCGGTTGCGGACGCGCATTACACGCGTTTAAATCTCAGCACCTTTCCATACAAATTGGATTTCTCCCTTCATAAGTTTTTCAATTTTTTTTTCTGCACTTGACATGACCTGCGAACAGGCGGTAATACTTTTTCACAATGGTTTATTTGTTACATCGTTGCATCGTTACAGCATCTCACTCACATCGCGCCATAACAGCTCGGACAACTAACATCAGTACCCGCTACTCAGATCCTCTAGTGTTTGCGGATCGCAAAGTCTGAATCCTACCTTTTATAAAGAAGGCCTTTGTCCGGGGAACGGAACAACTCGGGCACGATGGGGAATGCCCATGTTGGGCCACTCGAACGCTACCAGCTTCCACGACTACTCCGTTCAACCGAATATACACTCTCGATCGCCCCACGTTGGAAAGCGTCGGTCGTTGGAAAGCGTCGGTCGTTGGACCGGAGCGATTGAAGATTTTCTCGTTGACGAGGTTTTGGTGACAGATGGGTAAGGCAAAGCATGTGGTTCGTCACGACGCGATGGGCAATCCAGCCTTCGGACGCTTCGCCAAGCTTGACCAGCGTCTGGGGTATCTACGTGATGTAGTGGCGAAGCTCTCCGCGTCTGGGCATATGTGTGTACGAGTATATGTGACGACCGGGGAACGGGCATCGAGGGAACATTTTGAAGAGCGTCCTTGCAGCATGTGAAAAGCAACCCTGTGGCATGTGAGCCTCCATACGATAAGCTTGCAATAGTCTAACTTATAAAATGCGGAGACGCGTAGCTGAAGCCAGCAGAGCCTCATAATGTCCAGGGCGGCAGGGCCGAAACGTATGCTCGGAAACGCCGTAAGCCGCCTACCGTGATTGGCGCACAACTCGGTGCCTCGGCTTGTGGACTAGCTTCTACCGGTAGCTTCTATGCGTCAGTGTGCATTTCAAAAGGTGGAGCGCTCGATGCCGCGGCTCCTTTGTGCTCCAGCTTCTCCAGATCTCCAGATCTCCAGATCCTACCTCCGCCTGCCTTTATTTCCTGATCGTCTCTGTGCTGGAAGCCGGGGAAGCACCAGTGCTGCACAACCATCTGCGAGGGAAGCCAAGAGGCGGCAACAGGTATGTCATCGGACACGCCGAGCACCCACGCTGGCCTCGGGAGGTGCTGGGGTTGCTAACGCCCGGAGCAGGTTTGAAGCTCGAGTCCAGTCTTCACTTCGTCTACCTCGGCCGCTCGCTCGTGCTGTGTTCCATAGCTGAAGTCCGAGAACTTGCGCTACCCACGACATATTTACCCTGAGACCCTAGAGACGAACGTTACCATGTTCGGGACAGGAGATCTCCAGTTGGAGCGCGCGCAGGAATATGCAGTGCCGCCCCCAAAGGGCCAACCCTATGGTGTACCGCTGCCGGGATCACAGACGGTAGGACGCAGCGCTGTGTACCGCCACTGGAGGTTCGCAGATAAGCCGCTGCTGGAGACGCTGGACCCCGCCATCAAGACGGCTCACGATGGCTTCGAGGCGACTGGTACGTGAAACAAACACTACAGATTGCCATGGCTCGCTAACTGAGTGCTGCAGCCGCGAGGCACCCGAAGAACAGGTGTCTGGGCCACCGTCAGTATGACCCCGTCACCAAGACGTTCGGCCAATACGTCTGGCAAGACTACGAGACAATCCAGCGACGGAGAAAGAACTTCGGCGCGGGTCTCGTGCGCCTGCACAAGCAGGCGGGTGTGACTGCACAGAGCTACGGCGTGGGCTTGTGGTGCCAGAACAGACCGGAATGGCAGGTTGTTGGTAAGGAAATTTTCCCTGGGACAAGGCCATCACAAGTCTTGAAAGCTTTTCGCCGAGAGGCAGGCCTTGAGACTTTAGGCGACCAACACTGTTTTGAAGGGGCTAACAAATCTAGATCTGGGATGCATGTCACAGCGACTCTACACTGTATCACTGTACGAGACCCTGGGCCCCGACACGGTTGAATACATCATCAACCACGCAGCGCTGAACTGTGTCGTCACTTCTTTGAACCATGTAGTCACCCTTCTGAAACTGAAGCCGCGACTGCCGACTCTCAAGCTGATCGTTGTCATGGATCCGCTCTCGGCTGGCGAACAAGCTGGTTTCTCAAAAAGTGATATCTTGAACGCCATGGCGACTGACTTGGGTGTATCCATCCAGTATATCGAACATGTAGAAGCTTTGGGCGAAAAGCAGCCTTTGCCCTACAACACTCCAACACCCGATGACATCGTTACCATCAACTACACATCCGGCACCACCGGAGACCCTAAGGGAGTCGTCTTGACCCATCGAGCTGCGCAGGGAGGAATCTCCTCATCGGTGATAATGCTCGGCGCTGCAAGTGACGATGTCTATGCTTCTTTCCTTCCGCTTGCGCACATCTACCAGCGGTTAGGAGAGCATACAGCTTTGAGCACGGGCTCGTGCATTGGCTACTTCCACGGCAACATCGCGGAGCTGGTGGACGATCTCAAGGTTTTGCGACCCACCCTCGTCGCAGGTGTACCGAGACTGTACAACAGGTTCGGAGCTGCCATCAAGGACGCGACCGTCGAGCAGGCCGGCGCCAGAGGTGCACTATCTCGCCATGTTGTCTCCAAGAAGCTCGCCGCCATTCACGACAAACATAACCCTAGCAACACTCACATGCTCTACGACCGCATCTGGTCCAAGAAAGTCGCCGCCGGCCTTGGCCTCGACCGCGTCAGGACCTTGGTCACCGGCTCCGCGCCCATCGACCCTTCCCTCCTCCAATTTCTCCGCATCGTCCTCAGCAACAACTTCCTCCAGGGCTACGGCCTCACCGAAACCTACGCCAGCGGCACCGTCCAAGCCAAGGACGATTTCTCCGCGGGCTCCTGCGGCGGGCCTTCCCCCTGCGCAGAAGTCTGTCTCCTCGACGTTCCCGACATGGAGTATTTTTCCACGGACAAGCCGTACCCGCGCGGCGAGCTGCTCATGCGGTGCACGGCGCAGTTCCGCGAGTACTTCCGCAACCCGGAGGAGACGGCGAAGGCGGTCGACGCCGACGGGTGGTTCCACACGGGCGACATCTGCTCTGTCGACGAGCTCGGCCGCTTCAAGATCATTGACCGCAGGAAGAACGTGCTCAAGCTCGCCCAGGGCGAGTACATTTCCCCCGAGCGGATCGAGAACGTGTATCTCGCCAATTGCGGGTGGATTGCGACCGCGTACGTGCACGGCGACAGCCACCAGGCGTTCCTTGTTGCCATATTCGGCGTTGCGCCGGACATGTTCCCTGCGTTTGCGAGCAAGGTGCTTGGCGAGAAGATTGCGGTTGGCGATGTCGAGGCGCTGAGGGCAGCGCTGAAGAATAAGAAGGTGGAGAAGGCGGTGCTGAACGAGCTTGACCGTGTGGGTAAGCAGAACAAGTTCAACAGCTACGAGAAGGTGAAGGCGGTGAGGCTGTTCTTAGATCCGTTCACGGTGGACAACCAGCTTTTCACGCCGACGTGAGTACCCCCTTTGACATTCTTGTACAGACGGAAGCTAACGCGAAGACAGGCTCAAACTGAAGCGCCCGCAGACGGCGAAGGCGTTCCGAAAGGATCTCGACGACTGCTACGAGGAGGCGCTCGCCGAGGAGGCAGCCGGCAAGGCCAAAGCGAAGCTATAGACCACCACCCATGCATCTTCGGCGTGTACGATTGCTTGTTCTGCATAGAACTAGAGCTAGACTATGTTGTTGCCATGTAGAATTACACCCGTAACAATACAAGCGCAGAGCTTACATGCTATCCACCATCACCACTACCACTACTATCGATTCTGCACCCCTCCATCCCCAATCATCCCACAAACCCTATACTATTCCTGACCTTTTCTTCATCCAATTCCCTCAGCACCTCCCCTTCCCCCCGTCGTCCACACTCAGCCTTAACACCCCCTCCCCCCAAACCAATTAAACACGCCCCAACCGCCCTCCATCGTCCCAGTACACCCCGTCTCGATCGTCACCACCGTCACCACGAGACCCGCCAGCCCGACGGTCCCGCCACTCCGCGCGAGCATCTGCGCCTCGCACTGTCGTGCGTCGTACCTACCCAGTCCGCCAACGTCAAAAGTCGAAACCGAGAGTCCTCTTGCAGGTTCTTCTCGACGACGACGTGTTTGTTAATGGAAGACGGCGCCTTGTTCGCCGAACGGGGAAAAGTGTGCTCGGTGGGATGATGTTAACATCCTGGCTGGGTCGTCTGGTAATGCCGCTCTTGTGTTTGTTCCGGGGCGGGAATTGGGAATGGTATGGGGGATGGTTAGCGAATAGTGATGTCTGTATGGTGATCTTGTTTGGGCTGCTTGGCTTGGAATGGGGAACCGTACGGTATTCCCCGCGCCAGAGTCTTCCCTTTTGTTGGGGGTATGGGCGGTGGAGACATGGTGGGCTCGTCGTTGATTGGGAGGAGGAAACGAGAGGTGGGCGTTGTATTTGTTTTGTTGGGTGATCGTGCTACTGGTATATGTGATGGCTGTGCTGTAGACGAGGGGATGGCTTATGGGTACATGGGGCGCGGTTCTAGGCACGGCAGGCTGGTGCCTAAGATTCAGTCAGTAGAAAGAGGGTATGAGATGGTTCGCGAGATTGTTGTAGAGTATATAGTCTTGGTCTCGATTGACGGTATGTACAGTGTATCTATGGCGAACACTTTGAAAGTAATTGTCCACGGAAGACTCCATCTTCACGCTTGTATCCCAGGGTCTCCCGAGACTACTTGCTCAATTCGACGCACATGAGCTTCTTCCGTGCAACCCCGAATACAAGCCTGGCTGTAACGGTTTGGCTTACCCTCGCACCAATGGATAGGATAAACGCATCATCAATTCTAGGATCTCATAGCGCGATCCACAGCCCCGCGGCATAGAAGCTGAGTCAGGAGAGGATGTCTAAATTGTGTGGTAGACGGTCGGTGGTCTCTCGCCATATCGATCGTGGATTTGGGAGGCGAGAGGCCGGAAGCTGTATTGCTGTCTCCTTAGCACTGGCGAGCTATCATCTACGCCATGTCTTTCCGTCACCTCGGTCCTGACGTGCGCGAGGTTGCCAACGGTGTGGAAGGAAGAGGACCGGGTGCGTTCGCTTGAGCATGGACAATCTGATCGAGGCTATCTTCGCGGTATGTACCTCAATCTATACGGGCTGCGAGCCGAGTCGCTGAGATCTTTAGGCTACTTGTCATCGTTTTCTTTCTCAGGGGGCTCGAAGCGCTGAGGGGTGCGAATCGACATGGATATCCACCTGCTTCGTAATTCCCAGCTCTGGATCAGACGGCCAACCTCCTCCTTTGTCAGTGGCATCAATACTGCTCTGGCTGATGTTCTTTCCGGTATCGCTGTCTGGCAAGATGTGTGTCTCGTCGCTTCTACGCTCCGTCTCCGCATCCCCGCGACATGCAACTGCTGTCATTTTGTACGAAGTGCGCCCCGCCCATACATCTCCCGCACCGGCCTTGCGCCTGCGTTCATCGCTGAAACCGCGCACATCTCCACAATCGTACGTGTCTTCGAGCTTGATGTGCTGGCGGGCCGATGGATTGCGAAGGCCTCGACGCGAGCTGCCAACTGTTTTCAGTGCTGCACCGGCTCCACTGGATCCGTATCGGAAGCCTTGGCTGTCGCCCGTCTTCGTCGTGCCGAACACTTTTGAGAATAGACGTGCTAGTGGTTGCCGCAAGACGATCAAGCATGCGCAGATGATACCGAGATTCGCCTCGATTAATGTCCAGATTCCGCGGCGGATGAACTCCCAGGTTTGGTCTTTCTTGTTGTGGGCGCTGTTTGCGACTGCAGTGACGCGGAGGATGGATGTTACAGTCACACTATCATTATTAACACTCTCCCGAGTCCGAAAAGCGCAAGCATCTCGAATGACTTACAAGGACCCCAGTAGGAACACACTGTGTAGCATGATCTTTTCTCGCAACTTCAGCTGCAGCTTGGCCACCTCGTAAATCGGTAGCGCCAACACAATCACATCCGTGGATATGTTGATCACCGCATTCGCAACCCAGAAAGACGAGCTATCGATGCAATGCCCTTCCACAGCCTTGTCCCACGAGCGCGCGAGCGGAACACACTGGAAGATGGTAGCGAAGACGGTTGCGACACCAGAGCTGATGATGATTGCAAGGGAGCAGAAGCAAAGCTGTTGAAACCGTTGCCCGATGAAGATGCGCATGTACAGCAAAATGACGGATACCTTGTTCAGACACACGACGATTTTATACGGCGTCTGCGCGAGCCAGAAGAACTTGAGACTTGTGCGCAGCGCAGGCTTGCTGAGGTCGCGGACGTGCTTGCCGTAGCCGTGGACGACGGCGAGCTGGATGGCTACGGACAAAAGGATGGAGAAGACCTGTATAATTTGGTCAGCGTCGAAAGGTAGTCCGATTCCAATTTTCTTCCTTGCACTCACCAGAGATGCAATGATCGCATAGTCGTCCGCCTTGAGCTCGAATATGCGCACCCGCGTCAGAACCCTCGCGATAACGAACAGTCCAGAGCACAGTATCATGATCAGAGAGGTCAAGTACAACTTCCATCCTTGACTCTCTTTGCCGTCTGCCGGAAATCCCATGTTGGCCGCCATAGCGAGAAGCAGTGCATTCGAAGCCTAAAGCGCGTATGCCCGTACTCATTACCTATCTCAACCACCCAGCTACCCGAGCTATTAGGTGCGAATGCCCTGACAAGCCCTCCATGCTCCCTGCACTTCTTGGAGCCTGCACCGCCGACGCCCCGTCCCTCGGTTGGGCGAGGGAAGATGCCCAGACGCCTGTGCATCTAGGCCCATGTAGGCATGTTCTCCTGCCTGAACATTCCTTCCATCGCCCTTGTTAATGCGTTAGGTTGGAGGGCTAGGACCACCTACCGGTACCAATCCCAGTAGCACGGCTTTCGGTACACTGTGCCGTCCTGCGGTTGTTGGTAGCAGATAGATACCGCCATGCCAATTGCATGGCGGGAGGCCTGTTGGGGTTATGTCCCCGGACGATACCTATCTAGCGGGTGCGGGTCGGGCGGAGAAATGATAGGCGGACCGACGACTGTTACCGCGCCTGGCGTAGGTAGGTAGGTATTCAGCTCTCTCGACGCAGAACATGATACCTGCAGTGCAGACTTGGTGATCCGCGATGGAGATTTTAGGTTCTGAAAATCTTGCGACTGTGCAGACTGGGCGAGTTGACTGTCGTAACCGGTTGCAGGATTGCTGTAAGTGATCGTAGGATTCTTGTTACCCATGCAAATAGACATCAATTGGTGTTCCGCCTCCGAAATTCGATCCCCACCCTACGCAAATCCATGCCTTTCTTGTACCAACGCAATCTAAAGCCGACGCCACAGTCTTAGAGCGGAAGGTACAACATGCAGATGAAACCCATGCATGTGCCCTTGAAGTGCGCTGTCCTTCCTCCCTCGCTTATCCGTGTTTACTTGCAGCTGCAAGATGCGCGGTTTCGCAGCACTCGCATGGCTCTGTGCCTCCAACCTGGCACATGCAGCCCCGCAAACTTCGTTTGAGACGGTGGAAACAGCGAATGGATACATAACTGGACATCGCTCACCAGAGGCTCCAGGGGTATGGGAGTACCTAGGGATTCCGTATGCGCAGCCACCGCTTGGAGACTTGCGCTTTGCGGCGCCACAGAAGTATCAGGGGAACGGCTCGTATAGAGCGGACAATTTTGTAAGCACTTCATTTCGATGTCTCAGACCGGTTGACTGATGTTAGTTTACAGGGATTGTATGTACAAGTTGTATGAGATATATGGAACTTCATCTGACCAATCACAGCGACTGCCCCCAACAGGCTTCTACCCAGCCTGCGTTCCCGGGCTTCACTTCTCAGGCGCGGAGGATATTGGCGTACTTTACGGGTGCTGCGAATACCACTGTGAGAATGTTCGTTCCATAGCAAGCTTCTACTGACGTCAGGGCAGCGGAGTGAGGATTGCCTGACTTTGAACATCTGGGCCAAACCAACAGCGAAGTCTTCCAAGGCAGACAAGCCAGTATACATCCTGTTCCATGGAGGACGTAAGACCAACCTATCTAGCTTTTTCATACCACGTCTATAGTATCTGACCTTTGTTACCAGGTTTTGCCGGTGGCAATACCAACACGCCCTTCGCCAATGGACGATACCTGGCAGAAGCAGAAGACATCATCGTCGTCTCTACAAACTACCGTCTCAACGTCTTTGGTTTCCCCGGCGCTCCCGGCGCCGACACAAACCTTGGTCTGCGCGACCAGCGCCTCGCCGTAGAATGGATTCACGCAAACATCAAAAGCTTCGGCGGCAACCCTGACAAGATTGTCATCGGTGGCCAGTCTTCCGGCGCCGCCGCGGTAGACTGGTGGTCCTACGCCTACAAAAAAGACCCGCTGGTCCACGGTCTAGTCTCGACGTCCGGCGACGCTTTCAGCTTCCCCATGAACACGCTCGAGGAGCAGACCTCCAACTGGTTCGCGCTCTCCACATCGCTTGGCTGTGGGGACGCCTCCACCCCTGCCTCCGAGACCCTGTCCTGCATGCGGAAACTCCCCTTCGGCACCATCTCCGCCGCAGCCTCCAAGATCGCGCCCAGCCCCGGCGGCAGCCCTGTCCGCTCCACGCCCCCCTTCTATCCCAAGGTCGACAACGAGACCGTCTTCGCGGACTACACTGCTCTCGCCTCGGCGGGCGACTTCGCGCCCCTGCCCTACTTCCACGGCCACAACAACCACGAGCAGGGCTACTATGTGATCCCCGCGTACGCGCAGGGCCACAGCGTCACCGACGCACAGGCAGCGCAGTTCCTGCTCGAGACCTTTGTGTGCCCGACGTCGTACGAGGCCCGGCGCCGTGTGGAGGCCGGCGTGCCGACGTGGGTGTATCGGTACTTTGGCGACTGGGACAACACAAGGTTGTATCCGACGAGCGGGGCGTATCACGGGACGGAGTTGCACATGCTGCTGAATAGCTCCGTGGATGCAAGTGGGCTCCCGCAGACGCAGGCACAAGAGGAGACGGTGAGGCTGTTCCAGCGCGCGTTGGCTGCTTTTGTCGAGGATCCCAAGGAGGGCTTGGAGAAATTCGGGTGGCCGAAGTTTCATCCTGGAAAGAAAAGCTGGGCCGAGGTCGCGGTGGGGAATAAAGCCAAGGTGACGTTTGCGAGGCCGGAAAAGTATGACAGTGGGTGTGGGAATGTTACGCTGGGCGCGCTGTAGACAGGGGCGTGAGGAGGTAGCGTCGATGCGGATACATTAGGGATTAGATGTAATAGCCACGTCATCTGGTAGATCTATAGGTTTACTGGCTGCGCGTAGGTGTTGATCAAAGTTCTCGCGGAGCTGATAATACCAGAAAAACCTGCGAGTCCCAACCAGGCACCTTCACTCTTCCTTGTGATATCACTAATGGATATTTTCGCCTCCAATCAAAGGTACAACGCTATGGGAAGGCGACTCAATATACTGCCTCTCATGAACGACTCGACGCATGTAGCGACCACGCTGGTATTCAACATCACCTTAGGGCAAGCACACAGACCGGGAAGCTAACAAATACTAGTGTAAAGAGATTTTCCGATGCCTACTCCTGTTCCGCATAGATGTCTTTTGGTACACTACCACGGAGCTACGACTGCGATATGACACTCCAACGGCAGCAGCCACTGTAGCCGACGAGCCGGATTCCGATATCAAGCCTTCAAAGGGATGCCACCAGACGCCTAAGGCTCCCATACCCGATGACCTCGAAGCTACAAACGTTACAGGGATGTTTCACCATGCGAGAAGAGATGCACCTGGACCAAGCTGGGGTGCCACTACTCGTCCGGGCCGATGGCTCTGTCTACTGTCGCGACACGACATGGTGCACTAGCATCGTCGACAGTGTCCATCTCCATCTCCTGCTCTTCAGTGCCAGTGTTATTAGAGCCCTGGTGGCGTTTCGCTTGACAAGCCCGATGCGCGATACGGAGCGTTGCTATCGCGACGAAGATGCCCACAATTGTGAGCAATGTGCCAAAAGTACTGAAGATAATGTCGCCCCCAGCCTCTGTATCTGGCACGTAAAGGTTCGGAGCAATCAAAGGTCGATTAATGTTTGAGGGTGCGATGAGCGGGGCCGCCGCAGTAGATCTAAGAACGACGATATAAGGGTCGAGAATGATTAGGGCCATGGTCTTGCAATCGAAAAATTACGAGGGCTGCGCACAAGACTAGGTAGGCTAGGTAGTAGGGTTCCGTCGAGCGCAGGAACACGCTTCCGGGATAGAATAGACTATTGGGTACTTTGTACAGTCGAAACACAGAGTGGACTTTGGGTAATTCATAGCTCGGACTTTACTTCGTCACTGTCGCAATCATTGCTGTAGAGACTACTGCTGCACAATCATTGATGAAGACGTCAAATGGCAAGGATACCTGCATCTCAGGTCAAGATTATACCGCGGTAAACCCCCCCCCCCCTATTGCATATCTTTCTGCTCCCATCTTAACCGTCGAGCAAGCGAACGAGCGTCCAAGAAGGCAAGACGAGATGAACTAGTAGTTGTACATGAATTAGACGGAAATTTGTCAGTAGGTGGCTGCACCGTGCGGTGCGTATTCTTTACCTACGTGTCCACTAGAAAGCCTCTGGTCAATACCTGCGCAGGCGGCACCAATCTGGGTTACTCGCGAAAGCAGGGCTGGTGGAGTTAGAATGCGGTTCCCAACTGAACGAATGGGAACTGAAAAGTGCGCAGGTGGGCAGCCTATGAAAAGGGAGACGCCATGGTCACCCAGGACCTTATGCAACATACCCACGTGGAGGTTATACAACATACGCCACCGTAGCATGATAGTCCATAATAAACGGGACCCGCGCACTTCGTCGTACTTTATCCCTTGAACCTTCGTTTCCAGACCGAAGACCAAGCCGTCCTCCAGAAATTCGTCTAGGACGATTCAAATATTCGTTCCACTGTGGTCGTCTACAAAGAGACCAACCTGAAAATTAGCAATCCCAGCAGCAATCCCAAAAGAGCGTGCGAAGGACAGTTGGGTTCTAGAGCGAGTTACTCGCGACAGTGGGTCACTGAGCATTTTACGTTGTACTTCTTGCCGTGGATCGAACCAACCAGCGCGAGACCAAATGAATGCTCAGCTGACTTCAGTGTTCATCCATCAGCCGCGTATTTGCCGGAAAATGGGATCGATACGAGAAAAGAGGGCTAGCGCGTTCAGAGCCAAAGAGAGCACGAGGGGAAGAGGAGACAATAGGACCGAGTGCCAATCCGAATACTTCATCGAGAATGGTGGAGAAATACCTATCAAGGAAACCTCTGAACGGATACAAGACCTTGGCATTTCACCGTGACTTCCGCGGATGAATAGCGGACACCGATTCTATATCACAAAAAGACTTTTGGAGCATGGAACAACGGATTCGGACCTCAGGGGTTTGGATCTCAAACACCTCACGGATATCATCGCTCGCGATACCAAACTCGTGGACTGCTCTTGGACTTCGCGATACGCGATTAGAAAACTCAGTCGTTGGACGCAACAAACGATAATCACCCCGCCGCTATGACATATGCTAGTTGGAATAGACATCCACAAAACGTTTCGGTGTTAATGGGGATTAGCTCGCACTCAAGTTTGGTGAGACAAGCAACACACTCAAGCTCGTTGTCTAGGACAAACAACATTCAACACCCTCTTGAGCTATTTGTTTAGGCTGAACAGCATTTAAGAGGGTTTTGAAACTCGCGCTCTCCTATAAATCGGCCACCACTCTTTCAAAGAAGCATCGCTCCGATCAGTGATCTAATACATCCGCTCGACGACACCATGTCAATCAGCATTAGTACTCCAACTGCCGCACCGCAGAACACGAGCGGTCGTTTCTCTCACACAAGAATTCCAATCAAATTGAAAGAAGTGTATTGTGCACTTGCTCGACTACTCCGCTTCTCCGCCAACAGCGAGGCCAATCCACCCCAGCATGATCTGTTTAGTACCAACTGGAACCACGGACAGAGTTCGCAGTAAGTTGTTCTCATGGCCACGAACAACCTGAAGTTGTACTGAAGGCAGCAGAATCGGCACTTGCTTTCCAACTATACGCCGTGGCCGAGGAACCTTCAAGTACGAGACCGGTGTTATTAACGGCTTCGACGACCCTGGAAGCAGCATCTTTGATAAACCTGACATCGAAAACCTCCACACCATGGAAGAGCACGGAAACCGGACTTTTAGAAAGGAAGAAAAAGACGGGTCTATCACGCACGTTCGCAATGGTAATGGTTGGTTGGAGTTGGATGAGGAGCGAGCGAAACTGCGCTCTCATGAGATCGTGGGGTAGTCAGGACGGTCGAAGACCTGCTGCTGAAGTGAGTGGATTTTTAACATGTCGCCGCGATACTCATGTGGCTGATAGTTGTGTGGAGATTATCGCTTGTTTCGAAGTGTTTTCAGTCGTGCCAGATGATCCGGTCGCGTTTGGGGTGGGCTGAGATCTGGGTGCAAGACTAAACTTGGGTGTTCTGGATGCGGTCTGCGGATAGGGAGCAGAACCGCGGGACACTTCAAGATATGTTCTGTTTTGGGCCATTCGCAACCTGTTGTTGTTTTCCTGCAAGGCTTCACTGTATCGAAGTAATAACAGCCGGTATTAAGCGTTCCTTCGTCCAATGTAACCGAGCTCGAGACTTCGTAGTCATTCTTTTGTACCTGGCGGTGATCCATGGCTTTGACTTTCGAAGTGGCCCATCCACGGGATCCTCGTCCGAAGTCTCACCACGCGTGGCAAACACTTTCACATTCCAAGCACCCCATCCGTGGTTTCCTTACCCACCATCCTGATCCGAGCGCACAGGTGCAGGTCCACTAATCTCGCCGAGGAACGCGTCGATGCTGGGCTCGCAGGACAGTCAGCGCACCTGCATTCCAATCCAGAAGGATTCTGGTCGTCAAGATGATGATGATGATGATGATGATCTTCACGAACCTTCACAGAGTATTGGACGTGCTTTGTTGTGTCATGTTTAGACGCCTGTCTGCATGTGATTCGAGTCGCGGTTTGGCAGAAAGATGGGCTACGCGCGACCCACGAGCAGGCAGCTAGATGACTCGTTCATTTGTTTCAATGTAGAAGTGTGGTGTTCGCTAGTTGCGTACCGGACTGCAAGATCTCTGCAGGAGAGACTGGTCAGTGTTCACCTTCACGCTCACTGTCGTTCCACGTGACGTAGGCAGTCTTGGCAGAATGCTGGAGAAACAACGGATCGGCCCCGCCACACCGGGCTGAAACCCCCGCCAACACTCTGTTAAGCTGCTTCCCCGCCTGGTTCTCCTCCACAACAGCTTTCCGCCTGCAAAGCTTCAAATGCTCGATTCGCCCACGCAAGCAGTCACCTATTCTTTCGACAGATACAAGCAATCCCGCGGTGCAGCACTGCAACCGCAGCGTGACTGTTGTTGCAGTGAGCTGGCCTGGCGTTAGCGCGTTGTGGTCGCCCCGCCCCACCGTGTACGTCAACGTGATACGCTGCCCACCCCTCGCTTAGCTCACCGCATTCAGGCCGCCTATAAATCCCCCGCCATGTCGGGCTCCCGCTCTTCTCCCCACCACCACCACCACCTCCTCCTGTCGAAGCACGAGTCCCGCCCTCCCGCCGCCCCGATCCCCCCCCCGATGTCATTCCTCCTGTTATGTTAGGGAAGGCCGTCTGATGATGAGGGTTGGCCTCCGCCGCCGGGTCCGCGCTGTACACTGAGCCTCAGCGCGTCGTCATGTCTGCCCGGCTTGCCGGCCCTGTGGAATCATTGTGGAGCCGACCCCGCGGAAGATGCCACAGATATGCGGCTGCTGTTGCCACAGCGGCCGTGACAGGCCGAAAGGTCCTGGCATACATCCTTCAGACGCACCCTTCATCCCTATCATCCGCCGTTGATGCGCCTTGCAAAGACGCTGCGACTGTGATCAGTCTACGCGTGGCAGGAGCGCCCGTGGCCACCACGTTGACGATCATTTTGATCGCCCACACGGTGGCTGCATGGGGGCTGCGGAAGACCATGTTTTGGTCTTCCAAGGCATTGACCCCAGGGTCATTGTGACCTAGGGTACAGTTCTGTGGTACTTGGTACACGTTACTGTCTCCACTAATCGCTTTTATCGCGCGTTTGCGTTAACTGCAATTAGGAAACTCGGCCTTGCTTCTTGGCCCAAGATCACCGAGAACTGCCAGAGCGCGTCAAGTGTGATGTGGCAAGTACAAGTGCCGTACAAGAGAACCCTCCAGAGAAACCCTCCAGAGAACCTCGAGAGAACTGCTTTTCAAGCTGAACTTTTCTAGTTGGTGTATCGGAGCGCGTACAGCCATGGTGCTGATGGCGCTGGCCTACCCAACTTGTGTCACCGGCGTGTTACGCTATGTGCACAGATTTTGTCAATATTCTCTTGAAGAGAATTGTCGAGACCTGTCAAAATTCTTCTGAACAGAACAATGACAACTTTTTGGTTTGGACATTTCCGGCGCGATGTCTCTAACGATGCGCTCTTGTTGACCTCGCACCGGAGATGTCCGCTCTCTGCGAGCGCGCTCGAGCAGGGGCATCCCCCCTCCGCCGGGAGTCGACGACGCTTGTTCCATCCAGACTCAGCTCCCAGCGGAAGATGCCAACAGATATGGGGTTGCACCCCGACAGGCCGCAAGGTCCCTGGCACTCGGCTCCCGCGCACCCTCGCATCTGCAGCCCGTCTCCGGATGGCAGTGCAGACTGGCCTCATGTTTGCATACGTTGGCCACGCGCGGCGGTACTGCACCGCCGGGGAGACGTTTACGTCCGCGCACCCACGCTCGATCGCTCGCTCGCCCCCCACAACGACCGGCCGATCCCGCGTGCTCCCCACGCCTTTTGGGTTACCGCAGCTCTGCGCCCCGCGTTTAGTGGGCGCACCTGCAGCTTTTTGAATGAATAATCAATGGATTGATTTGCGATCATCCTTTGGGGAGATTGTTGTGTTGCTTTACCGAGTTTACATTGGGCAAAAGAGAAACGGGTGGCAGTTTGGTTTTCATCCATGGGGGAAAGGGACGGCGGGTTTGACTTGGTGGTCCGGATTCGACAATTTGTGCTTCGGGCGAAGAATGCGTCGTGGCCTGCGGGCTGGCGGCGGCAAGAGGAGGACGGGAGACAGAAGTCGGATTCTTGCGCCTCCTCGCGGTGTCTCCTGGATAGTCTCTCGGCAGAGGGATGAACCAAATGCAAGAAACGCGTGGGCTTGGTGTGCGGGTAGAACCGTACAACAGTCCGTTTCCAGGGTAGAAACTTGGACAAGAGAGAATTTCAAAATTCATAACCCTCGTCACGAGTGTCTCTGCCTCCGGGCGATGGCCCATGGCTTTACTTGAGATGATCGACTCGATTTCTTTTCATCACACTGCGATGCTGAGAGATGCGCGTTAGATGTAGGGTTCATACCTGGGCGAATGGGTGTGCGTTTATCTATACCTGGGTGACTAGGTGTGCGTTAGATTTAGATGGTGTGGTGATCAGATACGTGTTTAATCAATACCTACATAATCTGCTATCCCCGCAGACCAGGGTTTTACAATTTGTTAATATGTGTTATGTAGAGGGTTTATGCCTAGGTGGGTGACTGGGTGTGCGTTGGGTTTACATGGCGTGGTGATGAAGACCCATGTCCAATCTGTAGGTACACCAGTGTGCCACGCCGTTGAGCCTCGCCTTCTGGTCTGGCATAGGCGAGACCGTGATGATGCGGACCGTGTGCTGATGTCAAGACTGGTGTCGCAAAGAGGACGTGTTGAATGCGTCATGATATCATTGCTGCCAGATGGGGTATGAAGAGCACGAAGAGCATCACGTGCAGATATGAAAGCATCACGTGCAGATATGAAAGCATCACGTGCAGGTATAAAAGCATCACCGTGCAGATATAAAGTACATGACGTGCAGACAGTACATCCCTGGACAAAGCCGACGACGACGTGACAATCCGGGATGCTACTACTGGGGGCACGCAGGCGGGGTCGCAAGAGGCAATGGCTCAACGGTTGCGACGACGATCAACACGGCAGTGGCACCGCCAAAGGAAGATGTTGGGCGTGGCTCGAGCAGCGTTGTGTTTGTTGTTGGGCGAGGTTGTTCTTGCCTGTTGTCTTTGTTGGGCGAGGCTGATCTTGCCTGTTGTCTTTGTTGGGCGAGGCTGATCTTGCCTGTTGTCTTTGTTGGGCGAGGTTGTTCTTGCCTGTTGTCTTGATTGTTGGGCGAGGTTCTTACGCGATGTTCTTGTTCGTGCGCAATGTTCCTACTTGTTGTTCTTGTTCGTGCGCAATGTCCCTACTTGTCGTTCTTGTTCGTGCGCAATGTTCCTACTTGTTGTTCCTGTTCGTTGGGCCATGTTCCTTTTGGTTGCGCCATGTTGTTACCTATTATTCTTGTTCGTTGAGGAAGCGTGAGATGGCGGCAGAGGGAGGGCGGGGTGGGCAAACCAGTGGTGGGGCGGGCAAATCAGTGGGCGGTCGAGGGAAACTAAGTGGGCGGTCGAGGGAAACTAAGTGGGCGGTCGAGGGAAACTAAGTGGGCGGTCGAGGGAAACTAAGTGGGCGGTCGAGGGAAACTAAGTGGGCGGTCGAGGGAAACTAAGTGGGCGGTCGAGGCGGGAGAGCAGCCGTGGAACAGGCGTCGCTAGCGGACCAGAGGCAAGCACAGGGACAAAGACAAGGACAAGGAAGGACAGGGACAGGGACAGGGACAAGGACAGGGAAGAAGCGCCGTCCGGGAGGGCGTCCCAGCAGCGAGGCAGCCAGAACAAAAAAAAAAAAAAAGAGGCGACCCAGATGCGCGAAAAATGGGCTGATTTCTGGACAGTGTGTGGTTGGTGGCTGGTGTCTGGTGTCGGGGTGTGTGTGTGTGTGTGTGTGTGTGTGTGTGTGTTTCCCGGCGGGCCCAGCAGGAAGGCGAAGGCGGGAATGCCATGTCCGCGACTCCGCTGCGCTTTTGGGTTGCTCGACGACGTTGCACTGGGTGGAGCGTTGGAGGGCATGGGGCAGTTACCAGCCCGCCCGCCCGCCCGCCCGCCTGACCCTGACCCTGACCTCTTGGGTTCGTCGCGAGTCCACTCTGTCCCAGCGGGAAGTGCATGTTTTGGGGCAATGGACTCTATACTTGCCGGTGACTGCAGACTTGCCGATGACTCTATAGTATATACTTGCCGGTGACTGCAGACTTGCCGACGACTCCGTACTTGCCAGTGACTCCATGCTTGCCAGTGGCTCCAGACTTGCCGCTAACTCTCCAGGCGGATGCAAGTTGCCAGTGACTCTCCAGACTTGCCAGTGACTCTCCAGACTTGCCAGTGTCTCCAGACTTGCCAGTGACTCTCCAGACTTGCCAGTGACTCTCCAGACTTGCCAGTGACTCTCTAGACTTGCCAGTGACTCTCTAGACTTGCCAGTGTCTCCACACTTTGCCGGTGACTCTCGACTTGCCCCATACTTGCCGATGGCTCCACGCTTGCCGGTGACTACCACTGTAAGGGATGCAAGCAGGCGCGGCGCGGCAGGGATGCTTGGTGGTGGCTCCGTGGGTGCACGTCTATTGGCACCTGGTACCCAAGGTGCTGGGGCAGACAAAGAACACATTCACCCGGCGCTACTAGCATCCTGGCATCCTGGCGTCCTGGCTGCACCCTCCGAGTCCCAAGGCGCTCAGCAACCACAGGTTCAGCACCTCCCAGGCTCAGCAGCTATCCATCCATCTACCGTAGTCTGGTGTCGCCCGCCAGCAGCTATCTAACGAGTGGTCTAGTGCAGCTGGTGTGCCCTCCCTCTCCCAGGCTTAGCACCTACCGTAGTCTAGCTTGTGTGTGTGTGTGTGTGTGTGTGTGTGTGTGCCCGCCCGCCCTCTCCCACGCCCAGCTGCTGGTGTGCCCTCCCTCTCCCAGGCTTAGCACCTACCGTAGTCTAGCTTGTGTGTGTGTGTGTGTGTGTGTGTGTGCCCGCCCGCCCTCTCCCACGCCCAGCTGCTGGTGTGCCTGCCTTCTCCCACGCCTAGCCGGTGTGCCTGCCCGCCTGCCCTGCCCTCGCCCCGTTTTCTCTCCCACTACCGACTCATACCTCACCTCTCAAACCCCAGACCCAGATACACCATCCACACCCAACGCGACCCGTCGCGTGCACAGCGGCGACGACGCCGCGTGAGACCGACTCTCCCTCCTCCTCCTCCTCCTCCTCCTCTTCCACCTCCTCGCCGGCGCCGCCCTATCAGCCCGCTCAAGCCAGCCTGTCCGTAGCTCGTCGAGTGTGGACGAGCAGACGAGCAGACGCGCCCGCCTGTTGTGGCCCCCATCTATCGCTACCCCAAAGTGAGTACTTTTGTCGTTTTCGTCTGGCCCGCCGCCTGTCGAGAGCCTGTCCAGGAGCGTGTCCAAAGCCTGCCCAGGAGCGTGGCCTTGGGAGAGATGCCGATGCCACGGGCGCTGTCCCGCCGCGCAGGCGTCGGAGAGGCACGCTGACGGTTTGTCCCAAAGCCAAAGCTCAAACCACCTTCAACCCACCTTGACTCGCCGCCGCCCGCCGCCGCCGTTTGCCCTCACCTCTGCTCCGACGTTGCGGTCGACGACGTAAGTTGCACATGCCGTGCCTTCTTCGCCGTCGCCGCCGCCGCCGCCGCGACCCTGCCAGGACAAAGCCCGTACCGAACATGGCTGACCGCGACCAGCAACCACGCAGCCTACCACCACCATGGCCTCCACCATCGCTGTCCCCAACGAGACCTGCAGCTCGTCCGTCCGCACCACAAAGGACGGCCGCACCATCCGCTACTCGCTGCAGGTCATCCAGCAACCCGAGCGCGCCCGCGCCTGCGGCAGCGGCGCCAAGTCGAGTGCCGACCGTCGCCCCGTCGACCCGCCGCCCATTGTCGAGCTCAAGGTGTTCGAGGGTGAGCACGACATCACCTTTGGCTACAATGCCAACTTTTTTTTGTTCGCGACGCTCGAGAATGCCCGCACCATTGCCCCCGGACGCGCTCCCGCCGCCTCGACGGGCTTCCCCGTCCTCACCGGCACCCCCGTCGCCGGCATGGCCTACCTGGACCGCCCCAGCCCCGCCGGCTACTTCATCTTTCCCGACCTGTCCGTCCGCCACGAGGGAAAGTACCGCCTGAGCTTCGCCCTGTACGAGGAGTTGAAGGACCAAAAGGACATGGACCCCGAGGACCGCTCTGTCAACGCCCACACCCAGGCCGGGCTCGATGCCCATGTCTCCCACCGCCTCGAGGTCAAGTCGGCTCCCTTTGTCGTCTTCTCAGCCAAAAAGTTCCCTGGACTGTCCGAGAGCACTGCGCTGAGCCGCATGGTGGCCGAGCAGGGATGCCGCGTCCGCATTCGACGCGACGTCAGGATGAGGCGTCGTGAGAACAAGTCCAACAAGGACTGGGATGACTACGAGGAAGACGGTACCTACGACGGACCCAGGCGCACCTCGGCCACCCCGGACAACTATGCCCAGCAGCAGGCCCTGCCGACGCCCAACCCCGCCCTCGACGAGAGCAACCGCCCACGCTCCGTCTCCAACGCAAGCACCAATTCCTTCGCGCCACCTCGCCGCCAGAGCGTCGAGGACATGCAGCCCGCCTACCCGTCCAACGGCAGCTACCAGCAGATGCCTCCGCCCCAGAGCGCGTCGTACTCCCAGCTCCCTCAATACAGCACGCCCCAGTCCGCCTACCAGAACCACTATGCACCTCCTCAGCCGCCGGCTCCTCTGATGCAGCCGCCGCAGACGCCTTACTCGCAGCAATCTCACCAGCCCGCACACAGCTACCAGAGTCCGTCCAACATGCACATGGGTCAATCGTACGCCTACATGAACAACCAAGCCTACCAGCAACCGTCCCATTACGAGCAGCCAGCGCCTGTGCGCCAGGAGCCCGCCGTAGACTACAGCCAGCCTGCTGCCGATTACCGCCGTTCTTCCATCGCACAGTCCCCCCAGCAGTACCCTGGCCCCAGCCAACTCATGCCCTCGTACGGTTCCGCTTCTGGCTCCATGGATTATGGACGGCCCCAGCCAATGGTTCAGCCACTGCACAGTCCAAACCACATTGCGCCCGTCTCCACGCCCTCTTCGTCCCACATGTCCAACGGCCACGCTCTTGCGCCCTTGAGAACCGTCTTGGCAGATGTCAATGCCCAGAACAAGCTGGATCCTGTCTCGCCTTCGTACCAATCGCCGCCCAACAACATGTCTGCACCCATGTCCGCCACGTCCGAGATTGCTCCGCACCACGCCTACCTGGATTCTCACGCCAAGTACAATGCACAGCCCCACGTCCAATCTCAAGCCAGCATCGGACAGAAGCGATCCTACTCGAGCACCTTCGACACCCGCCACCTCAACGACCGCCTGCAGCAGGGAGCCCGTCCTAACCCGACCGCCCCGCCGTACCGCTACGACGGCGTCATGGAGAACGGCTCGCCAGACATGGAGGAGCCCATGGACCGCGCCAGCATGAGCTACCGCCGCGCCGACGGCAGCCACCGCTTGCGCCGCGTGCCCGAGCTCGGAGTTTAGACGCTTCTGGGCATGACACCTCGCAGCGCGATTGCTTTGTCCCGGCGTTCAGTCACGATGTTCCGATGCCCGCGATACCATTCCACGAACACGCGGCGCTGCCATTGACTTGGCTTTTTCCTATCTGTTTATCTGTTTGACACCGTCGCGCCGCTCGTCAGCGGCTTTCTCATACCCCTTGACCCTGACATTGTTTTCTCCCTACCGACGACCGAAAAAGCACACAAGCCTCGACAGGCCTCTTATCTCACCCAAGCGCCTTCATTTCTTTACTCTTGCTGTATTTTTTCCATTGCTGGGCGTGCTCTGCGCATGCTGTATCTTGTACACTGCTGATGGATGGGACGTGGAAATGGGTACGAGGCGCCAAATGGCACACGCTCCTACCGCCATTGCCTTTTGTTGGCGACCAAACATCCGTTTGCTTCCTTTGTTGTTGTGCTGTGCCCGTTTCATCGCTAGGAGATTGTGTGTGGGGTGTGGTGCGGTGGAGTTGGGTACACGGACGCATACACAGGGCCTGGGCGGGTGTATATTCACAGGGGGGTTTGTTGTTATTAGTTGATTGGGACGAGGGGGGAGGAGGGAGGAGGGAGAGCGTGATGAATATCTGAACGTAACTTGGCTCCATCAACGGGAAACTCTACACTGCTTGTTCCCTTTTCTTAGTTGTGCTGCGGTGTTGCGATGTGATGTGATGTGATGTGATGTGATGTGATGTGATGTGATGTGATGTGATGTGATGTGATGTGATGTGCAGCTCTACGCTGCGCACAGACGGACGGACGGACGGTGCTTACGAGTAGTTCTGCAATGAAAAAGAACACGGCACGTGCACTGCTCCCTTGGATTGACCGACTCTCCCATTCCCGTCCTAACTACGTGGTATCTCATCTAGAATCGCATCTTCAGCCTTCGCCCGGCCGCGCACCTCCCCAAAGGCATCTGCATACGCGTGTCCTGCCTTCCTCCGTCTACGTCGACCCCGCCAGCGAGCCCTGCGTCTCCGTGTTCCCCGTGTTCCCCGCGTTGGTCGTGTCGTCCTTAGCCGCCGGGTTCGTCGCGCTCGCGGCAAAGCTCTGCTCGAAATCGGCGACGATGTCGTCGATGTGCTCGGTGCCGACGGAGATGCGGATGAGATCCTGTTGGACGCGCACATGCGCTGATTAGCCTCCTCTCCTCTCCTCTCCTCGTTACGTGCTCACAGTCTGCCCGGCAGCAAGAGCGAAACTCACCTCGGTGACCCCGGAACTCTCCTTCTCCTCGTCGCTGAGCTGCTCGTGCGTCGTCGTCCACGGGTGGATCGCCAGCGTCTTGCTGTCCCCGACGTTGGCGAGGTTGCTGATGAGCCTGAAGCGATCCACGACCTGGCTGCCCGCCGCGCCGCCGCCCTTGACGCCAAACGACAGCACCCCGCCGAACCCGCGCTTGAGGTACTTCTTCGCCGTCGCGTGCGAGGGGTGCGATTCCAGCCCCGGATACGACACCCACGCGACGTTGGGGTTGCGCGCGAGCCACCGCGCCAGCTTGAGCGCGTTGTGCGCGTGCCGCTCCGCGCGCAGCGACAGCGTCTCCAGGCCCAGGATCAGCTGCTGCGCGGCGAACGGGTTGAGCGCGGCGCCGTAGTCGCGCAGGATCTCGACGCGCGCCCGCGTGATGAAGGTCGCGGCGCCGAACGTGTCCCAGAAGCGGAGGCCGTGGTAGCCCTCGGCGGGGTCGTTGAACTGCGGGAACCGCGCCGCGTGCTTGCCCCAGTCGAAGCGGCCTGCGTCGACGATGACGCCGCCGATGGTGGTGCCGTGGCCGCCGATCCACTTGGTCGCCGAGTGCACGACGATGTCGGCGCCGTGGTCGATGGGCCGCACGAAGTAGCCGCCGGCGCCGAAGGTGTTGTCGACGACGACGGGGACGCCCGCCTCGTGCGCGATGGCCGCGATCTTTTCAAAGTCCGGGATGTTGTACTTGGGGTTGCCGATGGACTCGAGGTAGACGGCTTTTGTGTTTTGGTCGATGGCGGCCTGGAAGTCTTCGGGCCTGTCACCGTTGACGAATTTGGTCGTGATGCCCAGGCGGGGGAGGGCCACTTTGAGCTGGTTGTATGTGCCGCCGTACCTGGCGTCGTCAGGACATGCATGCCTGTCGGTGGGGGGGTTCCGCGACTCACAGATTCGAAGTCGAGATGATGTTGTCTCCAGCGTGAGCCAGCGTAAGGATGGCCATGAACTGAGCGGCCTGTCCCGAAGCTGCAGCCAGCGCTGCTACACCGCCCTCGAGCGCAGCCATTCTCTTCTCGAACACATCGACAGTAGGCTAGGGGGTGTCAGTGTGGAATTCGGCTGAATCGACTCCCCGGATCCCAAGCAACTTCCGTCTGAACCGGAGACTCACGTTCCCAATGCGGCTGTAAATATTGCCCGACTCCTTCAGGCCGAAGAGCCTCGCGCCGTGCGCCGAGTTATCGAAAGTATACGACTTTGTCTCAGTCAGCCCAATACCCTTCCCAAACCCGTGCGACATGACATCGATCCCAACGTACGGTGGTGGCATAAATCGGCACAGCGCGCGACTTGGTGGTCGGATCCGGCGTCTGCCCTACACACAACCATCAGCTCTCACACACACTCGCAACACCGAGATCGTACCAGCATGCAATTGCAGCGTCTCAAAGTTCTTGGAGAGTGGCTCGGCCATTGTGACGGGCGTGGTAGTTATGACGGGGCGTGGTAGTTATGACGGGGCGTGGTAGTTATGACGGGGCGTGGTAGTTATGACGGGGCGTGGTAGTTATGACGGGGCGTGGTAGTTATGACGGGGCGTGGTAGTTATGACGGGGCGTGGTAGTTATGACGGGGCGTGGTAGTTATGACGGGGCGTGGTAGTTATGACGGGGCGTGGTAGTTATGACGGGGCGTGGTAGTCTACAGAGAAGGTATGTTATGTAGGACGAGGAGAAACAAAAAAAAAGACCCAGGTAAACAACCACCGGCAGATGGATAGTTACAGAAAACGTAAATACCCACCGAGGTAGGTATCTATGGTGAAGGGGAAAGAAAAGACCAACAAGACACACCGCCCCCCAGTAAACTAATTAAGTAGTCCAAGTAGATACGTAGACCCTGAGACCCCCGCGCAGTTGGACCACTGTTAGGATCTGAAATCCACATGATGGCGGGAAGCCGGTTTTGTACCTAGCGGGCGCGTAGCAAGGATCGAGCGGGGACTCGATGCCGACTACGCCTCGAACGAAGGAGTCACGTGACTACTCTCTACAGAGCGCTTAATTGCTCTGCGCTAGAGCATAATATACGTAACCGCTCTCTATAGAGCGCTCTTTATAGAGCGCTCCCTATAGAGCAGACTTTGCTTAGTATATAGGAACGTAAGGATAGACTCTCTATACTTGTGTTTAATCTATTTATTAATCTATTATTTAGATTCTAGCAGACTAAATTATTAACTTATTACACTTTATAAAATACTATTATATTAATAAAACCTTCTACCTTCTATAAGTACTCCTGCCTAAGAACTAACCTTAACTCTTTAGGGCTAGCTACCCTCTTAGATTTAATATCTTAAACACCCTTAATATAAGTACTTTATAAACTCCTACTTCTTCTATGGCTTTAGGTGCTGCTAAGATTACTCTTATAAAGAATAGCAGTAAGGTGCATAAACCTAATCTCTACTTTAGCAAACAATCTTAAACTAATGTCTAGATTCTCTAGTTAGACTTCTACTTCTTTAACTTAGACAAACCTTTTAAAGACAAAAAGAAGGTTATTTTCGCAGTAATATATATATAAAGAGATATAGGATTATAGATTTATCCCTACCTTAAAAAGTACCTAGGAATAGACTATAATAATAATAACAATAACTACGTAAACAACTATACTAATGCAGTTAATATTATTAAGAATTATAATAACTTTAAGAAATGCCTTAAATAACTCTTTAGGATTACTAATAAGGACTCTATTATAAAAGTAAAGATTTAGACTATAACTTAGAAATAATTAGTAGCTAAGTATATAACTAAGTTTCGTAGATACGCTGTGTAACTTAACTAGGATAATAAATCTCTTTAGGATATATATAAATAAGGACTTAAATAGAAACTACGTAAGGAACTCTTACGTAGTAGTGCACAAATTGCTAACCTTAAAGAACTATATAAAGAAACTATTAGGATTAACAAAGAGTGGTTTTTATTATAATAGGAACTCTACTAAAACCCTAGGGTGATAAGCTTTAGACAACTAGCAAAAGTGGTTTATAAGAACTCTATTAGAATCGTCTAAAAGCAATAGCTAAGGAACTACTAGAGATATAAACTAATAGAAGATGTCTAGTTTAACTACTTAGGCAAAGGAAAAGGAGGAAGGATAGGCCCTAAGTAGCCTAATAAACGCGTCTCTAATAGAAGTTAATAACTAATAACTAAGACCTGTAAATGCTTTATATGTAGTAAACTAGGCTATATAGCTAGGAATTATAAATTAAAGAATAAAGTCTATTAAACTAAGTTAAATATACTAACTATTAAGGACTAAGAACCTAATAAGGAATAGGAAGTTATTATAACGCTATTTAGTTACTAACGCGTTACACTAGAATAAAGTAAGCGATTAGATTTACCTAACTTACAACTATATAAAGATTTAGAAGATAACTCTAACGTATACTATAACGTAGAAAACGTAGAAGAGATACTAAGATCTCCTACTCCTTACCTATAAAGTAGGCAGGAAGAAGATAACACTATGTCACCTAAATACAAACTAAATATTTAGGACTACATAGAACCCTACTAGGCACCAAAAGGAATGCAACTCTATAAAAATAAGAAGTTAGACTACGTACTAAAGTACTACCTAGACCACTAAAATCCTACACACTAATTCTATATATAGACGCATTGCGAAGAACCAACATATATATAACATAAGGCGGAAAAAGAGGAGAACAAGAAATAACCTAAAAGAAAACTGCGCTGTAGATAGATATAAATAGACTGCCCTATCGCAGCTTGTGATAAACACCTCTAGGATAAATAATAAGTAAAATACTTTCCTTACCTTACACTAAAGGGTAACGAATGCTGTAACATACTTGTTAACAAAGACTATATATAATTGTACTAGTACATATGTCTAAACTAAGACTATAAATACTACTATATAGCCAAACATTTAGACAGCTTTGTAAACTGCCCTATATAAGAAGTAATAATAGAGCTACTAATTTAACTAGTATATAGGAATAGTAAAGACTGTAGGAGGAAAAACAGAAGAACATCCTTATAGGAAGAAGAAGAAGAAGATAATCTATATAAGCTACGTACTTAAGAATAATAATAGAAGCGGATACTTAGAAACGTATACTAGGCACTAGAACTTAACTATAACCTATATAAACAGATATCTTTTTTAGGCCTAAACTTAGACGAGAAAACGCCTTTATTAAATTAAATGCTATAGTAAGTATAGTATTAGTTAAGCTACTAGTATAGCTTAAAGGAATATAGGCTTAAGCTCTTATAGACTTAGGAGTAGGAAGAAACTTTATATCTTATTAAATAGTAAGACGAGCAGGACTTATAATATTAGAGAAAGAAGTACCCTATATTATCTATGTCGTGAATAGATCCCTAATGCCTAAGACACCTCAAATATACTAGGAGGTCACCACTACAATAATAGTCCAAGGACATAGAGAGGAACTTACCTTAGATATCTTACTAGGATCTAAGTATAAGTTAGTTTTAGAATTACCTTAGTTAATAATACACAACTTACAGATTAACTAGGGTATAAAGAAAATATCGTTTAAACGCTGTAATTATATATTATAAGCAAAGCCTACGCATTAACTAAAAATAATAGTAGATAAGGGAGTTATTAATAATATAATACTATAATAGACAGTTAAAAAACAGAAGCACACCTTAGTAGACGCTAGTAGGAACTACTAGATTAAGAAGTGTAAGAAGGAGGACAACAGCACACCCCTTACCTTACTAAGAGAGTATAGGAAATAGACGTATATATTTACAGAAAAGGAAGGAAAAGTAAACCTACCTAAATATTAACCCTAGGATCTTACGATAGACCTAGAAGAAGGGAAGATGCTACCCTTTAGACTATTATATAGTAAGACAGAAGAAGAACTCCTTAAAGAACGTGATTTTATTAAGACAAACCTTAAAAAAGGATATATATAACTATTAAAGTCACTAGCAGCAAGCCCTTTTATATTTGTTAAGAAAAAGGATAGATTAGACAAACTATACGTTAACTACTAATAACTCAATAATATAATAATAAAGAACTAATATCTACTACTAAACATTACAGAGCTACGAGATTAACTATCTTAAGCTAAGATATTTATAATAATAGATCTAAGAGACAGTTACTACCTTATATAAATTAAGAAAGGTAAAGAATAGAAAATAGTGTTTTAATTACGCTACAGACTATTTAAATACAAGGTTATGCTATTTAGACTTATAAACGCACTAGCAGCTTTTATAGCACTTATTAACAACATACTCTGCGAACATCTAGACATATTTATTATTACGTATATAGACAATATCCTTGTCTTTTCTAAAAACGAATTAGACCACACTAAGCATGTATAAATAGTACTAAAAGCACTAGATAAAGCATGCCTTTGTATTAAACTTAAGAAATATAAGTTTAACGTTAAATAACTTAAATTCCTAGGACACATTATTACTATAGAAGGAATTAAGATAGCACTAAGTAAAGTTAAATACATTAAGAACTAGCTAATACTAAAGATAGCCAAGAATATCTAAGAATTCTTAGAATTCTATAGATTTAACTAACAATTTATCTAAAATTACGCAAAGGTCACAATACCCTTAATAAATTTTATAAAAAAGGACGTACCCTTTAAATAGACAGATAAGTGTGGAATGTTATTCTAACTCCTTAAAATAGCATGTATTATAGAACCTATTCTTATTTATTTTAGAAGCAATAAACTACTGCGCTTTAAAATAGACGCTAGCGATCTTGCGCTAAGCACCTACACTAAATAAGAATGTAATAGCAAATAGCACCTAATTGCCTATTACTTATACAAATTTAATAATGCCAAAACACGATACAACGTACATAATAAAGAACTTTACGCTATTATTAAAGCCTTAAAGCACTAGAGGATTTACGCGCTTAGTTACTTAACGCTAGAAATCTATATAAATTATAAAAACCTTCTAAGGTTCACAACAACAAAAGAACTTACGCTATAATAATAAAGATAGTTGCAAACTACTAGGCAGTATAAGTTTAAAATTATCTATGTAGCTAGAAAAAAAAATGGCAGAGCAGACGCTCTTAGCTAACAAAGTAATCTAGTAGAAGAAAAGGTAAAAACCTTCTCTGCAATCCTTTACAAAGCTAAAAATAGATCTCTAGAGCTAACAGCGGAACTAAATTAACTTTTAGTAATTAACTAAGAAGTTCTAGAACATCTATAGACTAAGATTATCTAACAATACCACAATAACCCTATGTACGGACACCTGGGCATTACAAAAACAATAGAACTTATCTAAAGGAATTACACCTTTAAAGGAATTAAAGAAGCTATAATAACTTACATCTATAAATGTGTAGAATACTAGAGAAATAAACACAGCACATATTTTAAATATAGAGAGATATAAGTAATTAGAATACTAACAGCACTATAGAAAGATATTGCTATAGATTTTATTATAGGAATTCTAAACTCTAAGGATCTAACAACAGGAATTAAATACAATAGTATACTAGTAGTAGTCTGCCAACTAACTAAGTATATTAAGCTCATTTTATGTCTTAAAAGAATAACAGTAAAGGAACTCGCTTTTCTTATTCTAGACTAACTAGTTAGACACTACAGAATCCTAAAAATAATTATTAGTAACAGAGACAAGCTCTTCACGTTAAATTATTAGACAACACTTATAGCACTACTTAAAACAAAATAAAAGCTATTAATAGCTTACCATCTATAAATAGACAGACAGATAGAACGTACGAACTAAACTATAGAAATGTACCTACGTATCTACTGTAACAGTTAGAAAAATAACTAGGTTTTATTACTACCTATAGCACAGTTAGCCTATAATAACAAAGTATTAGTAGTATTAGGACATACACTATTCTATGTAAACTATAGAAGACACCTACATCTCTTTAACTAACGATTTCCTACGACAATCAAAGCAAAAGAAGCTATAGATATAGTAGAAAATATAAAGAAAATACACTAACAACTCTAAGAGAATTTTAAGAAAGCTTAGTAGTAATTAATTTTATACTAAAATTAAAAACAAAAAATAGCACCTTAGCTAAAGAAGGGGGATAAAGCATATCTACTTATAAAGAACCTTTAAACTTAGAAAAAGAAACACAAGAAACTAAATTATATTAAGGTTAGACTATTTTACATTTCTAAGTAAATATTACTAGTAAACTATAAGTTAAAACTACCGCCAGATGCAAAGATACACCTAGTATTCCACGTATTACTACTAGAACTAGCAGACCCTAATACACTAGTTAAAACTACCTTCTACCACTAAACTAAGGAAGAAAACGAATTTGAAGTTAAAAGAATTCTAGAATACAATTAGAATAATAACACGTATCTTATTAAATAGAAAGGTTACCTATATAGCGAAAACACCTAGGAACTAAAAAACAATCTAGGAAACTGTTAGTAAAAGATTAAGGAATTCTACTAGAAACACGAATATACCTAGGAGGATTATAGTACTAACGCTATAGTATCTACTATATTAAGCGTTAACTACATTACTGTAGAATAACTAATAGTTGCTGTAGCAGTAGGATAATTAATAGTATCTGTATTTATGTTCTTACTATCTGTAGTTATTTCCGCAGCTAGATATAACGTCTTTTTATAAACACGCTCTTTAGCCTAAGCCAGTATCTTTTTATTTTGTAACAACTACACTATTAGGAGAGATAACGCCTTCTTATCCTTCTTAACCTTTTTCTTATACTCCTTATAAGTCTTATCTAGCAATAACTAGCTTATGTTCACGCATAGACAACCTAGGTAAACATATTTAGAACACTTTAAACCTAAACCTAGTATAACGTAGCAAATAGAACCTTTAAAACTGCAGTTAATGTAAGGGTTCTTTGTAATAATGTTAGCTTCTTAGATCTCGCAATATAATTAATGTTTTTAAATAGTAGAGTTACTAGGCATAATACTAACAGATATACTTATAGTAAGCAGGGTTAGCAGAACAGCTTACGTAATAATAGCTAAGATCTAAATATGTGATTTAGGACAAATCTGTAAAAGAGAGGGGATAATATTAGGATCTAAAATCCACATAATAGCAGGAAGCTAGTTTTGTACCTAGTAGGCGCGTAGTAAAGATTAAGCGGGGACTTAATACTAACTACGCCTTAAATAAAGGAGTTACGTAACTACTCTCTATAGAGCGCTTAATTACTTTACGCTAGAGTATAATATATATAACTGCTCTCTACAGAGCGCTCTCTATAGAGCGCTCCCTATAGAGCGGACTTTGCTTAGTATATAGGAACGCGAGGATAGACTCTCTATACTTATATTTAATCTGTTTATTAATTTATTATTTAGATTCTAGTAGACTAAATTATTAACTTATTACACTTTGTAAGATACTATCGTATTAACAAGACTTTCCACCTTCCGTAAGTACTCCTGCCTGAGAACTAACCTTAACCCTTTAGGACTAGCTACCCTCTTGGATTTAACAACCACCTACCACACCCAAATTGCACAAAAAGCCTCTCCGATCACGTCATCTACCGATCCGCGCGCTGGCTTTTGCCTTTTGCCGACCTAGGTGGGTGGTTTAGGTCCACAGTGGTGTGAAGCGGTTTCGCATGCGAGGACGAGGAGGGGGAGACGCCTCTTCATGTGTATATGGTTAACCTACCGTACCTACCTACGCAGCACCCACACCCACACCCACACCCACGGCTCCCGCAGCCCTCTGAAGTTACCGAACCTCGCGACAACGTAGCCGACGCTGGCTCCTCTCCTCTCCTCTTCTCTTCTCTTCTCTTCTCCATCTATCTGGACGCCGTCTCTGTCCCCGCGGAGCTGTAGTGTGCCTGTCCGATTTCGCTCCCAGCGCGTGGGTAGGTGCGTCGAGCACGCCATACCTACCTAGCTTCCCTAGCTACGGTAGCTACCCCGCTCCGTCGGGGGGGACGCCCGGTGCCAGTTCTATCTCAGGATGCCAATGACAGGATATCCACCCACCTACGGTACCTACGCTGTCTACCTAGGCTGCCTTCCTAGGTCAGTTCCCGAGACGACATACCCAGGTAGGTACGGTAGGTAGGTAGGTAACATGCACCGAGGACATGGGGGCACCGTAGGTATAGGTACGTTACCTACGTTCTACCTACATGCAAAGTAGCGCCCTCGCCTCGTACACGCCTACCTACGCAAACGCAACCGCAACCGCACGTGCGGGGATTTGTGGGCAAGACCCACGCTCCACACGAACGGCACTTGAGTACAATCCAGCAGACTCAGAATCGCCTAGATAGGTGCCGAACTGCCCTTGGACGTCACCCCCGGCGCATACGAAAGCGGGTGAATGGGTTCAGCGCATTGTGCAGCGAGTCGATGCCCAGCCAAAAGCAGCTGCTCGCGACATTGCATGTGTTTACATCTGGGTACGGATCCATTATACGTACGGTACCTGGTGGAGAGTCAATCTCTACGAGTAGATACCCATGCCACCGGCCAAAACCAACGTGTCTATAATACACCGACTGTAAAATGAAACGCTGGGCAACTCCCCCCCCCAGAACCAGGCGCGTCGTATAGAAAGGGTAAGCCTCCGTAGTATGCAGATACGCCAAACACCAAAGCATGCGTGCGCCACAGGGGATATCCAAGCATGCCACAAACCCCGCTCCATTTCTACAGCATGCCCTGCAGTCCGTTCGACGCGTACGCCATGGGCTTGACGTTCGGATGCGGGACGGCGTCGAACTGTGTGAAGCGGAGCTTGTACTCGGGCCCCATCTTGATGAAGGCTCCCTTGTTGCCCGTGCTGTCGCAGTAGTGCGGTGCGGAGAAGACGGTGATGCACCTTCCGTCGTGCTCGACCTCGTAGCCTTCCATGCGGACCTCGTGGGAGCGGATGATGGCTTCGAGCCCGTTGTTCTCGCAGAACCGCTTGGTGACATCGGGCCCGAATTGCATACCAACACCACGTTTCGAGGGGCCACGGCCCGGCATGGTCTGCGGATCTGTCCAGAGCATCTCCATCATCAGTCCTGACTGCCCGGGCTGGCGCTGCTTGAAACGGTCCAGTTTTCTCACGTCGTCGAGCGTGACCTTGTCGTCCGAGAACAGACCGCCGTGGAGCACGAAGTACTTTTTGCCAATGAGCGTTGCGAGGGGAAGAGCGGAGAAGGACTCGGAGAAGAGCTTGAAGACGCGGTCCTTGGTGTATTTCGCACGGCATTCGCCTTCGAAGCCGTACATGCGATTCATGTCGTCCGTCTCGTGGTTTCCGCGGTTCAGAAAGAACTTGCTGGGGTACAGCCATTTGTAGGCATAGAGCAGGAGGCAAATTTCGGTAGACCAGGAACCTCGGTCGACAAAGTCTCCATTGAAGAGGAACATGTTCTTTTCCGAAGGCTTGCCGGCGAGCTTGAAGATGTTCAAGAGATCAAAGTATTGTCCTGCGAGAGTCAGCGCTGAATCCCTGTCGCAAAGACACAGCTGGACCTACCGTGAGTGTCACCGCAAACGGTGATCTCCTGGCCGTCGTCAACATCAACCTCCACCATGGTCGGCTCATTCCGGACAATCTCCATGACAGCTACTATGATCTGGTAGACGTATTTCAGAGCCAGCTTCTTGCCGTTCTTGAAGCGCTCGATCATGTCCTCCACGAACTCGAGCGTGATCTTGTCGCCCAGTTTTGCGCCGTCGTATGAGGAGTCGACGGCCATGTGTTCAAGATCCAGACCCTCGGCTGCCGACGGCGCGTCTTCGATCTCAATGGCCTTGAGGAAGGCATCGCGCTTCACAATCCTCTCGCAGTCGGCCAACCGGACCTTTGCCGTAGCATCGTTGGGGGCCTTCTTGACTACCAGCTTCCAGTCGCGCAGAGCCTCGCGGTGGTGCAGAATCGCAGTGTTGGCGGACGCGCGCCGGTAGAAGGCCTGGGTCTCGTAAGCCTGGGGCACATGCAACAGGCAGCTCCGTAGATGGACAGCGCTGGGTTTGGGTACTAGGAACGCACCTTGACGTTGTTCGGGTCGAGGTCAATTGCCTTGTCGGCATCGTGTACTGCCAGACCGTACGACTCTAGCTTGATATTTGCCTGTGCGCATGTCAGGGAGGTGGTCGCGTGAGGGGCACTCTGGACGGACCTGTGCACGATTTGTGTAGAACGAGGGCTCCTCATCGTACGCCTCGATGGCCTTGGTGTACCACTCCACGGCAGCGGGCCAGTCCTGCTTCTTGAAGGCTTCATTGCCCTTGTTTTTCAACTCGGTGGCCTCGGCGAGCGAGCTTCCCATGGCGGCGGCGTATAATGGCGGGGTGAATTCGACCTGTCGGCGCGCCTGGGGCAGAACGGGAAGGCGCAGAGGGCGACGCACAGGGAAAGAGCGGTCGGAGCGCTGCGAGTAAACAGTAAACACGGAAGGCGCTCGGGGAGGCTGTTGGCAGGTACACGACAACACGCGCAGCTCATAAAAACTCTCGACACCGGTCCCCACGTTCCATCACAACGCCTCGCCTCGCCTCGCCTCGCCTCATCCCGCCACCTGCAGCCTCAGGCCAACCAGCCAGTCAGCGATCTCCACCGTCCCGAACAGGCAAAGCTTACCGCGACCGCCATGGTGAACCGGGGCCGCGCCGTCGTCAAGAAGGCCTTGGGCAAGTACAAGGACATCTGGGAGAACGACCATGGAGAGGAGGTGTCTCCGCCCAGCTCTCCCGAGCGGGGAAAGGCGAAGAGGAAGAGTAGGCCGTCTTGTCTCCAGCGATACAGGACGAAATGCTCATCGTAACAAGGTCGCCAGCCCGTGCTGTCGCGAAAGCTGTCTAGCGAGGCGCCGTCCGAGACCCGCCAAGACTCGCAGAGCCCTGAACAAAGCGCTGCCCGCGGCGAAGCTCTTGCGCATCTGTTTGACGACGACAATACAATCGCCGAGGACCAAGATCAGCCCGTACCTGTCGTCGAGCCCGCCACTGCGCTTTCTCTAGCCCGCTTTCTCAATAGCGCGCCGCGAGAACACCAGCAAGCTCCCATCCGCGAGAGCCAGCCCACCGCCCCATCAGAAGAGCTCCCAGTCTCACCAAAGCCGGTCCCTAGCAAGAAAGCGCGCGCCCGAAACCCTGCCTCAGCGTCCAAAGCGCCCGCCGTACAGTCGATCGAGCAGCAGGAGGGCATTGAGAACACCGACAACATGGCCAACGCAAATAACTTCGTCCCCACGAACCAGCTCCGCCACCTGCGCGCCTGCATGGTGTGCTCCATCGTCAAGACCGAGTCCCAGTTCAAAACCCAGGGCTGCCCCAACTGCGAGTCTTTCCTCCAGCTCCGCGGCGAGCACGAGCAAGTGCAAGCCTGCACGAGCCAGGTCTTCGAAGGCCTCATCACCGTCAGCAACACTACCAAAAGCTGGGTCGCCCGCTGGCAGCGGCTCGAGGGCTACGTTCCGGGCGTCTATGCCGTGCAGGTCGAGGGCCTGCTGCCGGAGGATGTGATATCGGCCGCCGAAGATGCTGGTGTTCACTATATTCCGAGAGATGGATCGGTGAACGAGGCGCTCCCCACCGATGCTTGATTGAGACACTCATAGGAGACTTGAAGGTGGGAATGGGAAAGAAAATGGAGTTTGGGAACGGATACAATGGCGGGTGGCAGGCTCGCTGGACGCTTTGGCATCATCAGAGTGCGCGGTCCGGCTCATTTGCTTATACACTCGCGCAGCACAATGGGATGTGGGATCATACAGCATTTTCAGCAACGGAGTCTCGGCGATAGCACACCATGGTGCTGATTTCATGGAGGTTTGTTTGAATTTGCAAGGCAGTTGGCTGGGAAGTCTGAAGTACCTTCACACGGATCAGGTCGTCAACTGTCAGTAGTCGAAGCTATTGCCATGCTAGTAATTGTCCAAGAGAATCGTAACCTGTCAGTAAGCTCTTGGTGAACGTGATGGCGTGACTGCACATGACGATCCGACTCCACGCAAGGGAGAGTCGCAGGTTGAACGCTGTTAAGATGCGCGGCCGGCGGCACGTACGCCAAACGCTGATTCGGGTATATACATAGCTGGTGCTGTCTATCGACGGACAGAATTAACGACGGCGGTCTCGAATGTGCAAAGCGCAAAAAGTCAAAACGCCTGAAAAATGCCCATGCCAGGTGCAGTGGAGGCGCATGCAGCCTCAAATAGCAATCCGCCCCGCTCCCCTCCAGACGTCCGTCCGTCTTTCTTCGCCCTCTTTTCATTCACACTCCTCGCGCCGGCTACCACGCCCCCTACAGCAACCCCCACGCCGCCGCCGCAGCAGCAGCCCAAAGCACCGTCCGCACCCGGGCCGGCAGGGCCCCAGCGGCGCTCCGGCCCACGGTCAGATCCACCACCGCGCCGGGATAGTTGCACGTCAACTCCCGACCGCTCGTGTCGCGGCGGCCGTAGCTCAGGGCGCGCATGGGCGGATTCGGGCACGCGAAGCCCAGCTGGGCGGGGCAGCTTCTCACGATGTCGAAGCACAGGTTCTCGCAGGGGAGCAGTTCCTTGTAGGGGCCGGGGGCGAGGGTGGCGTCGATGGCGGGGACGCGGGACTGGTTGTACGCCACGCGGGTGCGCAGGGAGGCATCGTAGCCCGTGGTCGCGTTCTCCGCGGGGGTGGAGTCGCTGTCAGGGCCGTCGAAGCTGGCCGAGGGGAAGAAGGGCAGGCCGTCGACCGAGGGCAGCGTGCCGTTGGGGAACGGCGTGTTGATGTTGCGCGGGTGGAGGTAGGTGGCGTTGGCGGTCCAGTCCTCGCAGCGCGGGATCAGCACGCTGCAGAGCCAGGATTTGTAGTCGACCTCGCAGTCGCTGCAGTTGCGCGCGAGGCTGTACTGCGCGGTGCCGACGGTATCGCAGGCGACCTGCGCGAGGGAAGTGCGGAAGGCGGACATGTACTGCGTGGCGAGGCCGTCGTAGAAGGCAATGAGGCCCGTGTCGTTATTTTTCCAGGCCGAAGAGGAGGGCACAGCGTAGGCGACTGTGTTGCATTCTTCCAGACCGAAGATGACTTGGCACGTGTCGTCTGCGTGAGGTCAGATTGGCGGGGAGGGGAAGAAGGGGAGTGGAGTGGAGGGGGGCTTACCGGCTTTTGTCTGCCACTGGAAGGACTGGAAGACGCGGCCGCCGTCGTTGGTGGTGGTGTTGTCGATGGTCATGTTGGAGGTGCCGTTGAGGACGAGGAAGCCCGTGTACTTCATCGAGGTCTTGAGGCCTTGCACGTTGAACATGCCCTTGGGTAAACCCTGGCCGAACTGCGTGGTGATGGACGTCGTCACCGACAGGTCGTTGGACGACTCGAACTGTGTTTTCAACCCGCAGTACGAGCGCTCCAGTCCCATCATGGGGCTCCATGCGTCGTCTGGGAAGGCGTAGATGTCGAAGGGCATGTTGTCGTCCTTGTGCTCGTCGATCCACTTGTCCACCTTTGCCGTATCGTTGAAGTCGGTCATGTTATGCGTGATGAAGAGCGTGGAGTCGCTGTCCGTGTCGACCATGTAGATGAAGTTGGTGCTGTTGTCGTATATGTGGTAATAGCCCTGGTCCGTAGACGCTGCAATCTCGAAGCTCCAGCTTCCAGCCCATCCTTGGGTGAGTGCCGGAGCCGTGACCGCAATGTACACATTTTCGTTGGTGGCAAGCGTGTAATTAGCATATCCGCCGTTGAAGGTGGAGTTCCCCACTGGCCTGCTGCTGGAGCTGGGCACTGCTGGGGCACTGCTCGTCGACGTCCAGACCCAAAGTGTAAGCTGCGGCACGGGGTCTGTGACGAGTTTGACGGTCGGAGTGGGCTGGCGACAGGTGTTTGCGGATATCCAGAGCCGGCTCTGAGCTTGCCTCTTCACTATTTCGCCCTCCTCGTGACCGTCCGTATCTGACTTCCCATTCAGAGTCTCTTCTGGCGCCCGCGCATTCAAAACCTCCTCCAGCACCGATCTCTGGCCCAGCTGGCTTTTCTTGAATGTGAAAGTCCTCGTGTTGTTTGGGGCGATCTCCATCGACTTCATCTGGTTGTTGTTCAGCTCTGACGGCTTTGGATCATCTTCCTGCCGCCCCACCAAGCTCCTGTCAAAGTACGCAAAGAGCGGCGCATAGAGCGAATCGCCATTTCCCTCCTCTCCTAGTGCGTCTCTTGTCTCTATGGGGGGCTCGTCTGGCGGGGCGGGCGGTATCGGCGCTTCGAACTCGCTGTGCTGGACGACTTCAGCAGGGACGGGTATCTCGGCAGCGTATGCAAAGTAGTTTGGCTGGAAGGATATCCAGACCACCACAACAAGGCATGTTGCAATGACAAAGGCTAGCAGCCTCGACGGCAGGGACGCGAGCTTCGGCAGCTGCATGTGTGCGTCGGTGACGGTGCGGGACGGTGGTGGGTGCGACGGCGGGAAGCGTTCGCGCCGCTGCGCTGGGGTGACGATGGTATCAACGGGAAGGTGTGTAGCATGAACCGTCCAGACAGTTCCGAGAAGCCCGCAATCTCACACGGGCCGGGCAACCAGGCGTTATGAAGTGGCTTCTGGCATCGCGGCGGTGCTCATGCACCGTTGGAGGTGCGCATGCATCGCCAAGACTCGGGGATCTGATGTTCCTGTAAGACATGCATGTTTCCGCTCGGGGCGCGTCTGGGAGCATCTCGATCCTCGAACAGGGAAGCAGCTTCAGAATTGTGACGGGAGGGCAGAAGGTCTTGGCAGCCACCGGTTTTGCAGGTTTCCAACTCGCAGTCTGGAGTGGCCGCCTGACACGCCTGACGGTTCGCCACTTGGCCGGAGTCAAGTCCCTTGTGTACGCCGTACGGCCATGCCCACCGCAGCCACATCTGCAGACCACCAACAACGACAACACAAGATGAGGGACAGCGAGCATGCTCCACGCAAATCAATCTCCCAGGCATACCACGTCCCAAGGAATCACAGCAGACCACGTCCCACAGGCATCACGGCGGCAAACGGACATTCACCAGCCGCGGCGGGGCAACCGTGCGCCGCGACTGCCAACAAACACGCCTGGCCGCTTCGGGCAGAATGTCAACAAGGGTGTGAAGGCTGATTTCCATTTCCATCCCATGTCCCATCGCTAATCAGCCTGCCACGGTGCCACCCCACCACACCAGCCGTCTCTCGCGGCCTCCCACCAAGCCAGCTGTCTCACGCGGATCCAGGCATGCTCCCCGCTTGATAACCGCCTCAGCCATGTGAGGTAGTCTGCGCACCAAGCCATGTCGCCCTACCAGCATCTGTTTTCCACAAACGCCGTCCTCAACGTCTGGCGCAACCTGCGCACCCGCGACCAGAACGATCTGCTTCTCTCGTTCCACCTCCAGCCCGACCATGTGCGCACTGCGCGGGACCCGCGCCATGGGAAAGAGGGGGTCGTGGAGACGGCGAGCGATGAGTCGGGGAGGAAGACGGCCGTCGTCGACGGCCGAGGCGCCATAGACGGGCGGAGCATTGGCTTTGTGGTACCATGGCGGAGCATGCAGGCCCAGAAGAAGGAGTTGCGGGAGAAGGAGAAGGAGCTGGCCGATGCCTTGGTTGTGCTGGCCGGGGAGGTCTCCTTTGCCGGTACGCATACAGGCTACTGAAGCCTGCCTAGGTGCACTCAGTCCATGTTGCGATGCAGCATGCGCCGACTGCTCCCAGCCTTTCGTGGATCCAAGTGAAGGACGCCCGCTGACTTGACCAGACCTCCCACCCGCCCTCCAGTCCTCCCTCACCCAGAACCCCCTCATTCAAGTCCGCCACCTCGCCGCCGGCCTCTCCCGCCAAATGTCGCGCGTCGAAATCCAAATGGCCGACAACGAGCCCTTTGCAACCGGCAAGAACCTCTACAGCGGCGGCGAGCTGATCCGCAAATACCTGCCCGACATCGACACGCTGTTCCAGCAGCGCCCCATCCCGCAGCGCATGATCTTCGAGCTGCTCCTCGAGCTCAAGGACCTTGTCTACGCCGGCATGCAAGCCTGCGAGCGCGAAGTTATCGAGTGGGACCTCACCAACTTCAGCTCCTTCGAGGACTTCGACGAGGCTCTCATCCGCGCCATCACGCCGCTCCCCTCGGACGAGGTGCCGGGACCGGGCTCCTCCACCGGCACGCGCAAGCTGCTCCGCCGCAAGGCTTCGAGCATTAGTGTCATATCGCGCCCCTGGCTCCACGACGAAGCCGAGATCCTGTTTCATCTCGAGTCCCTCGACACCACTGCCGCGGCCATGTCGCACCTCCCCGTCCCCATCACCGACTTCGCCGCCAAAGCCGCCATCACGCTACGCCGCACGCTGCCGCGCCAGGTCCTGAATGACCACAGCCTTGCCAAGCGGAAGCGGACGGGGCGCTGCGCCGAGTATGCCCGCTGCATGAAATGGGCGGGCACCAGCTGGCGGCAGGGCGGCGGGTGTCGCCGGGGGTGCAAGAACGAAGATGAGGATCCCGAGGGCCTGCCGAGCTGGCATAGTAGTAGTCGGTGGTTCGATGAGCGGGGGACGTATATGGTTGGTGGGGGGAGGGGCAGTGTCGAGGGGAACACGGCGGTGCCCATGGTGAGGCAGATGTGATATTCGGCTTGGGCTTGGCATAGACCTAGGTACTGGATTGGTGCAGGATCGACTGGACTTGGAGTTTTGGCGTTGCGGCGAGATGATACCCTCAATTATGACTACCAGGCCAAGTAATCTATCTCTTTTGCACCCGAACGGGCGGGCTTCACTGGACTGGCAATGTGCGCCTTTGCGGTTGTGCTTACGACTGGGGAGTGCGCAGCTTGACTTGCCTCGTGGTATAAAGCGTGAGTCAGTTCATCTACTATTGTATGCTCTCGACAAAAATTGCAGGATACTCTGGTAAAGAGCGAGGCACAGAGCTCACCTGATCCTGGAGTAACTCACGGTATGATACGGCTATAAAAGTATAACCTAATACTCTACCTCGGACGTTCATGATCAACCAAGTCCAATGCTAAGTAGATGCCAGTTATTTTGCATGGCGGTGCCAGACACATCTTAGCTGCTTGAACCTTATCGATCACAGCATCGTTCGTTTAGCAGGATGTTAATTGCACACATTATAGGTCTACGTCTGTATGCGCCACCGAGGTCGAATCTACCACCCCACACCAACCCTTCCTTTTCCACCTCGTTAGAAAAACCCAAACGACCCATCCTCCTTGATATCCCACTCCCCCTCGAACCTCGGCCGCGCCAACGAACTCGCCTCCCGCTTCACAAACCGCCCATACCCCTTCTCCCCCACCAGCCCGGCCCCCTCCCGATCCCACACCACGCGTCCCCGCAACACCGTGTACCGCGGCCACTGCTTCAGCGTCCGTCCCTCGAACGCGGTGTAGTCCACGTCGTGGTGCAGCATCTCGTTCCTCAGTTCGATCTCGGGCATCTTGCCAGGCGGATACCAGATGTTGACATCGGCATCGGACAGCCCGGGGACGAGTCCACCTTTGCACGGGTACAGCCCGTACAGCTTCGCCGGATTCGAGGACGTCAGCTCCACAAACTTGGTCAGACGGAGGCGCTCCTCGCCCAGGACGAGCGCGAGCCGCGTCTCCACCCCCGCGATGCCGTTGGGTATGTCCTTGAAGCGGCCGTCGGGAAACTCGTCCGTGATGCAGGTCTTCTTGCCCGTCGCGGCGTCGTCGTAGCGGAAGGGGCAGTGGTCGCTCGACAGGATGGTGAAGGTGCCGTCCCCGAGCCCCGTCCAGATGGCGTCGCAGTCGGCCTCGCTCGCGCGGGGCGGCGGCGCGCACACGCACTTTGCGCCTTCGAAGCCGGGCTTGGCTAGGTCCTGCGCCGTCAGGAAGAGGTACTGCGGGCAGGTTTCGGCGTAGATGGGGAGTCCGCGGTCCTGTGCGGCTTTGATCGAGGCCGTGGCTTGCGGCGTCGATACGTGCACGATGAGGATGGGCGTGTCGAGGAACTCGGAGAGGCGGATGGCGCGGTGCGTGGCTTCGATTTCGGCCATGGGGGGGTGTGACGGGCCGTGGAATTTTGGGGCGAACATGTGGCGCTTCTCGAGCTGCGCCGTCATCCAGTCGATGAGGTCGCCGTTTTCGGCGTGGATCAGCGTCGTGATCTGGTTCTTGCGGGCTTCGAGGAGGACGTCGAGGATCTGGCCGTCGTTGAGCTTGAGGGCTTCGTACGTCATGTAGATTTTGAGGCTGGTGATGCCTTCTTCGCGGAGGGTTTTGAATTCCGAGAGCGCGCGCGGAGAGGGATTGCCCACGAGGAGGTGGAAGGAGTAGTCGATGTAGCAGTTGTCCTTGGCTTTTGCGTGAGTCAAGGCGAGCGTGTCCAGAAGGGTGTCTTCGGTTTTCTTCTGGGGCGCAAAGGGGACCATGGTGGTTGTGCCGCCGCACGCAGCTGACCTGCTGCCTAGAAGTTTTGGCTCAGACGATGCTCGCAGAATGCATCTGGAAGTTCATACCAGTTTCAAAATTGTCCGCGGATGACCCCTTGCCGAATAACGGCGGTTCTTCCAGGTGGACGTGGCCATCTACACCTCCGGGCTATAGGTACAACTTCAGTGGTTGATCGTATAACGTGATGATACCAACTCACCATCACATATCCCCCCTCCGCATCAATCGTCCTCGTCGCCTTCACACCCCTTAACTCCCCTCTCTTCACCACCTTCGCAATCTTCTCATCCTTCACCGCAATGTCGTACTCACCAACTTCCGTATCCGTCACCACCACGCCGTTCACAATAATCAGATCAAACTCAGCAGACATGTTCGACGCTGCCTCTGTCCACTCTTCGAGATACAGACGAGGTATACATAATAGCGCTCGTCGCCGACGGCGCGCCTCTCGCGGCGCAGACAACCAATGATTGTAGTGGCAAGCGCGCTAGCCTGAAGCGCCATCTCTATCGCAGCCCCTCATCTGCGCCCCTCGCGCCGAATACTCGTCTTCCTCCGTCGGCATCGTCGGGCTTATCGCCCGCTTGCACGCAGACCTGCCGCGAACTTGGATATAACGCGTAGCATGTAGTCGACTCTGCCTCACTGGCTGAAAAGTTGCCCGACGGAGAAGGTCTGCGGTAGGGGTTCGCTAGGTAGATAGCATGTAGGTAGGTAGGTAACCTAGGCAAGTAGAATGCCATTGCGACCTCTCCATCCACGACGGGCACATCAACATGGCCTTGGCAGCACCACACAGGTGCGAGTAGTCTGTCTCGACGACGGTAATATGAACATGCCGACCGCACATGGACCGAGGATCGATGCCCAGAGGCTGAATGACATGCTGCAGAGTACGTGTTCGTCGTGGGGCGCGCTGGCTGCGCCGTCGACGGGCATGTGTCGCTTGACGCTCAGCCAAGAGGACAAGGAAGTGCGGGACTGGCTGGTTGCGGAATGCAAAAGCTTGGGGTGCGACGTCAAGGTCGATCAGATTGGGAATATCTTTGCGGTGAGGAAGGGGGAGGTCGAGGGCGCGAAGCCGATCGCGATGGGGAGCCATATGGACACGCAGCCAGCAGGTACAGAGGAAAGCGATTCGGGCATCTTGACAGCGTGCTGATAGCCATCGTAGGGGGCAGATATGATGGTATTCTAGGCGTCCAGTCGGCGCTCGAGGTCCTGCGCACCCTCCATGAAAATAACATCACAACACATCTGCCTGTCGCGCTGATAAACTGGACGAACGAAGAAGGCGCGCGCTTCCCGGGCGCTATGATGGCGTCTGGCGTGTGGTCGACGCACTCCTCAACACCCCTCGAAACCTGCTGGGACCTGCAAGACAAAGACGGCATACGCATGAAACACGCCCTCGAAAACATCGGCTACCTTGGCTCCACGCCAGCCGACTATCGCGAGAACGGGCTTGAGTGCCACTTCGAGCTGCACATTGAGCAAGGCCCGCTGCTAGAAAGCAAAGGAAAGACCGTGGGCATAGTGACCAGCGTGCAAGGCATGAAGTGGTTCGCCATCAGGGTCGAGGGCGTCGAAGGGCACGCCGGTGCGACTCCGATGCCTGGCCGCGCAGACGCCCTCGTCACTGCGTCGAGACTGATCACCGCGGTTCGGGATGCAGCTTTGACCACGGGACTCGGTGTCGCGACGGTAGGCGTCATCAACAGCGATACCTCCAGCCAGGCGACGATACCCGCGGGCGTGCACTTCATCATCGACGTGCGATGTACCACCGACGACATGGTCGACCAGCTCGCCTCTTACCATCTTCAAATCCTTCGATGCAATCATCGCTGAGGAGAACAACGGCACATCATACGCCCTCACCCGGTCGTGGGGCATGCCACAGTCCGTCTTCCACCCGCGGTGCATCGAGGCGTGCAGGAGTGCGGCGCTGAATGTCGTGGGCGAGGAGCAGGTCATGGACATGAAGAGTAGAGCTGGCCACGACACTGCGTGGACGTCTCGCGTGTGTCCGTCGAGCATGATCTTTGTGCCCAGTAAAGACGGACTGAGCCACAATCCGAATGAGTACACGAGTCCGGAGCATTGTGCGGTTGGGGCGCAGGTGTTGCTGGAGGCGGTGTTGGCGTATGATGGGAAGGCGAGAGCGGGGGGCGCATGAGAGCAGCTGATAGAGACATGAAAAGGGACTGACTGGAGTCTGGTATGACTTGAGACATTGATGTGTTTTTGGTTTTTTGAAGGTGGTTGTACATCATAGCATATTTTGGCCTACATCTCCAGTTGAAAATATAGCCATGTTGTGGAGTTGGCTGGGATGACTTCAGTTGTCATACTGTTCTCGAGGTAGGTAGCCTGAAAGATTGTGGGCCTCGTTGTACATAAGAGTTAAGGACTTCTGTAGACTCGTCTCTACGCCCTACTGCGCACAGTCTCTTTTGTTATTCTATTATGTTCTAGCGAGTGCAAAGATAATCCTCTGGGCTGCATGTGCGGGGCGCAGTATTTGCGAGGTGTGATTGTTCCTTACCTAGGCGCTTTGAATGCAGGACCAAACTAGCTTACCTACCTATCTAGACAGCCTGGGATTAGTGCTAGGAGTGTTCTCATGTTTGCATACGATCAGCTGCAAGCCAGTGGCCTTGACCAACATATCGGGAGGTGGGTTCTGCCTTCCACGCCGTGTTAAACAACGCAGTGGCTTGCAGGTGGAGGGGACGAGAGGGCATGGCATTACCTATGGCGGAAGTGCGACAAGTACGGTCACCGTAGGTACGTACAGTAGGTAGGTACCTAACAAACTGTTGCTCCAAACATGATTAGATGGGAGCATTTTAACAAACCTTTGATTGGACACTAACCCCCACTATCTATAAAATGCGACGACGAGCAGCTGCAGACCCGACCGGGTCTGAACAGTAAGGGCCACCTCCTAAATACCTAATATGGCTGAACCTTCCATCGAATACGCCGACGTACTAGTAGTGGGCGGCGGACCGGTTGGTATGCATCTCGCTGCGGGTACCGTATCTAATCACGACTGCGCTGACACGAACGACAGGTCTTATTACGGCGCTGCAGCTTGCGCGCAACCTTCCTAATGCGTTGTTTACTGTTAGGATTATAGAAAAGTATCTAAAGTCTAGACAGGACTAGTATGGCCGTGCCATTACGCTGTTTTCGCGCTCGTCGGAGATGTTGGATCAGCTGGGGCTTGCTGAGGCGCTGGCGCAGCAGTGCTTTGCGTGTCGGGAGACGGTTAATTATGATGGACACGGTAAGGAGTTGCCTGCGCGGGGATGGAGCTTTCTGGAGGATATAAAGGATACGACGTGGGACTTTGCACTTGTGCTGAGGTAGAAGTATTAGGAGGAGATTTTTTGGCAGGCGCTGAGAAGGGAAGGCGTAGAGCTGGAGGCGCTGTGGGAGTTGAAGAGTGTGGAATTGCTGGAGGGCGTGAGTAAGAACGGTAATGGGGTGCTTGCGGGTATCGTGCATCCTTAGATGGGCATGAGAAGGATGGTGAAGTGCAGGTATCTTATTGGGGCCGACAGCGGACGGTCTTCTGTTAGGAGAACGATGGATATTCCCTTCGATGGGTCCTCGAGTGAGGATCAGTGGGTGCGGGTGGACGGCGTGATTGAGACGGATCTCCTAAAACCACGCACGTACTGCGCTATCGAATCGCCTACTCACGGCAACGTGCTGTGGGCTGCGCTGGACTATGGTGCTACTCGGATTGGATACGCATTCACGCCAGAAAGAAGGAAGGCTTACGAAGTCTTCGACGAGGAGGCAGCTGTCAAGGAGGCAATTGCATCTGTCAAGCCTTTCTCATTCAACTTCAAGCAGGTGGACTGGTGGACTGTGTACGTTGTCGGTCAGCGTATAGCACGCAACTTCTTCGCCAGTGAGTGCGTCTTCCTCGCCGGTGACGCATGTCATACTCATTCCTCCGGCGCCGCTCAAGGGATGAACACGGGCATACATGAGGCATTGCCGTCAACCTAGGGTAGAAGCTCTCACTCGTTCTTCGGGGGTGGCGAACCCTGACCTCCTGCACACGTACGAGGCAGAACGACTGCCAAATGTCCAGCGCCTCATCAACTACGACAAAGATATCTCACGGCTGATGACCATGCAGCTGCCCGAGCACTGGAAGGGCGATCCAAACGCCGACACCAACGAAGTATTGGGCCAAGTCATGGCCGAAGCCGCAACGTTCAGTAGCGGATTGGGCATCTACTACGAGCCGGACACGTACCTAAACCTCGCACAATCCTCGGGTCGCTCGTCAGTCCAGCCGGGGCAGCGCGCGCCGGACGTGACGCTTCAGAAGCCGGCGACGTTCGAAGCTACGCGCTTGCAGACGGTGACGCCCAACGTTGCGCGGTTCTACCTTGTCCTGTTCGCTGGCGATGTTGCGCTTACGAAAGAGCGTCTCTCCGCATTCACGAGCTCTATCCCACAATCCCACTGGCTTTTCAATTCGAAGAATCCTGTATCGTGGATTTCGATATTTGATGGGCCCGGCGGACCCTCGGCGTACGAGACTTTGGGAGGCATGCCGCTTGGTCGGGTATTTTACGACGGTGATCACAGCGCACGGGCGATATGGAGTCCGCGCCGACATGGGCGCCATATTGGTGTTGAGACCGGACGGTTGGGTGGGTACCGTCACTGAACTTGGCTCAGGTAGGAAGGCAGCGTTGGAAAAGTACTTTCAGAGGATCTTTGTGAGTTTCGCTGGAAGTCTAGAAGGTACATCGGATGCATGCTGACTGAGTAATTGTTACAGGTCTTGGACGCAGGGCCAAAGCTGTGAGCCATGCCTACATGGACTTGGTGGAGCTTGCGGAGTCTGAAGAGCATGCATTTGGTGGGGCTTGCAACGGCCAGTTAGTCAAAGTTTGGCTCACCGTCGTGGGCTGTCGCCCCGTCTACTCAACGAACTCTCGCGATACACGCTACAGTCCGCTTCAATGCACTCACCGCTACTAACCTACTAAATAGCCACACCTTCGATATCAATAAACCTCAGCCAGACATGTCAAAATTCACTCCCCCATGCCATCTCCCCCATCTCTCGTTCTCGCCCTCTCGCTGTCTGCCATTGACACTGACACTGGCCATTCCCATCCTCTCTTGTCCCCTCAGTAGCAATGGCTTCAAAGATTCAGTATCTCGCTTTCTTCCTTACGACCGCATCCACAGCGTCTCTCCAGTTCCCTCGCCGCGCCGTCAGCCATGCGACTAACCTACCCAACGGCTGGACCTACTCTGGCTGCTATGTCGACAGTGTTGCCGACCGCGAGCTCAAGCGAGCGTTCCAGTGGGCGAATAATCAGAGCGCAGCACAGTGTATCAGTTACTGTTCTAATTTGGGGTATGACATCGCTGGCACAGGTACGTATCACTCACATATGGGGGACGTTCAAGTGTGAAAGTAGAATATGGAGGCTAATGAAAGACAGAATGGGGCCGCGAGTGATTTTGCGACTGGGAGATCAACGCTGTCAAGACGGCGAACGATAGCGAATGTGGGATGTCGTGCACTGGCAACAAGGGCGAGGCGTGTGGTGGACCGGTTCGGATTAACGTCTATCAGTAAGTGTCCCTTTCCCATCCATTCGCTCCATTTGCTTTGTAGTACTACTATCATACTTCTACACAGGGGCCCAACCGATCTCCCGGTAAAACACTCGGGCGACGGGAAAACTTTCGAATACGTTGGCTGCTGCCCTGATGTGCAGAACCGCCTCCTTCCCGCTCAGCCGCTGGCGGGCCCAACAGTGACAGTCGGCATGTGTGTTGATGCGTGCAGAAAGGCTGACTTCTCATCGAATGCGACGTCTACTGCGTATTCGGGCGTGGAGTATAGCCGTGGTGAGTTGCTACTTTCCTTTTGACCTCCTTACATCATGTCGCTCTCCGTGTTGGGAGCCTCTTTCCTTTTTCCTCTCACCGGCCCTCATTACTTCTAATTTTGTGACGAATGCGCTCTGCTATCTTTCTTCCAGCACTTTTCATGGGCCATGTCTGAATCGACCTTCCTGCATCCAGCTCACATGACCAAAAAATGCACATAGCTAATAACACTGGCAGAATGCTTCTGTGGCCGCGATACAGTATTGCCCGCTTCCGCCACCCGGAACGGGACGCATCTCACCGGGTGTGACATGGCGTGCAAGGGTAAAAGTACGGAGCTCTGTGGTGGGCCCTACCGATTGAATGTGTACATTGTTGATCCGCAGGCGTCGAGTACGAAGTCTGTGAGCTTGACGGCGACGACAGCCACGGTTAATGCGACTGCATCTTCACCTAGTAGCGTAACGCCAACGATAACTTCAACTACCAATCCAGCGGTTTCTACGACATCTTCATCTAAAAGCGTGGCTTCTACGTCTTCGTCTAGTAGCGCGGCCCCTACAAGAACTTCGACAACCAGGACGGTGGCTCCTACGACATCTGCTTTGTCCAGCAGCATTTCATCTACAACGTCATACTCTTCTAGCGCTGTGCCCACTAAATCGTCCACTACGCCGGGGACTTCTAGGAAGAGGGAGTCTTCTACCAGCAGCTCCGAGTCGATATCTTTCTCTTCGACGACATCCTCCTCTACTTCTGCTAACCCGACCACGGTAACAGTAATCGTGACGATAACTGCTTCGTCTTCCTCTAGCAGTACTGTTTCGTCATCAACATCTTCGGCAATAGTCTCGTCTAGCTCTTCCTTTGCCAGAGTATCAACAAGCACCAACACCAGCACAAGTTTGACTTCCACTACGATCATGAGCACGATGGCTTCTGTTAAGCCGACAACGACTTCTGACTCAAACACGTCTTTCGCACCGTCATCCACTGGCAGCACTGATTCCTCAAGTGGCACGACTTTGTTGAATGGGAGCATCTCAGTCACGTCTTCTTCGTCTACTGCCAGCACGTCGAGCGCGTCGTCCACATGTATAAGCACGGCTGCTCCATTCACTGCGTCGCCCACTTCTGCAACCGCGAAGGCGACTACATTGGTGTCCAGCAGATTTGTCTTCCACGGCTGGGGCTTCGACAAGTACTATTTCTTCATCGAGGACTAGGCCTGTCACGCCGTCAACCACGTCAATCTCGTCCAACCTACCTACCGCAGTCACTGTACTTGATACGGACCGGTCGATCGGACGCGCTGCTGCTGCTTGAGGATCGCAGAACGAACGGGATTTCAATAGTTAGCAGCGCGTCCGATCGACCGGTCCGTATCAAGTACAGTGACTGCGGTAGGTAGGGATTGTTCGCGGCAATTTTCGGCCGTCCGTACCTATCTGCAAGGATAACGACCACCTGAAGAAAAACATGACAGAAGTATGATGTTATTCTCACTTCAAGCTCCCAGTATTACGGGGATGACAATATATCATACTTGCATACACCAGTGTAAGAACCCATTATCATACAAAGCTACCTACAACGGAGGCAGTCCAGAACCTAGGCATCCTAGTAGATGTACGGTACCTAATACCCATGCCAATCCCAGAGTCCACGACAACAGACAGACCACTGGACGCAGCGTCAAGCAGTCGACGGAGTTTCCTCTGGCAGCACGTACTTGTGCCGCTCAGCCATCCACGGCGCAATGTCAATCTCCTTCACAGCGCTCTTCTGGATCTCGCCGACACCTTCAACGTTTGAGTTGAGGAAGAGGAGGGGGCATGAGAACTTGGTCGGCGAGCCTTGGCCTTCCTTCGAGTGGTAGTATTCGATGACTGAGTTCCATATTTTCTTGACTGGGTTTTGTTAGTTAGGTACCTACCTAGTAGCCATGGTACCCAGGTAACCGCCGCATGCTCATTCGGGCGAGCAGACCGACCCGGAAGTGGGAGGAGTAACGTACATGCCAAATCGACGAGCAACCGGCTATCCCAATCTTCCGCATCACACCCCCAATCCCCCTTCCAAGCGATATCCACGCCGCCACCATCCTGCCGCACACGCGCCTCGTACATGCGTCTGCTAACGGGATTGATCTCAACAGCACCCAGCTCCACCATCAGACATAGAAGTATATACAGCTTGTACTGATTGTCGCGCGCAGGCTTGAGCCTCGAGTTGCGCAGTTCAACCCCGTACACGTACCCACGCCCACTCACACCCGCTTCGGGAACGAAGCTCGGATCCACACGCACGAACCACATCAGAGCGCGCGAGTTGGGCATGTCCGGGCCTCCGATCCACGTGTGCGCTGCGAAGAACATTTGGGCTACGTGCTTGAGGTGGGTGTCGGCGGGGTCTTCTTCGGCGCCTGGGCCGACGAGGGCTTGTGCCAGAGCGTCGCCGGATAGGGTGGTTGCGTCGACGGCATCGTGGTCGGGGGCGGGTTCGTCGGCGGGTATGGTCCCGACCCACCTGTTTTTGCCGTCTTGTTCGGTGGAATTCGGGTATAGGGAGTGTTTGTATACTGGGATGGGAAAGCGGAAGAAGTCGCCACCGGGCCGCGAAGAGAACTTATCGTCGACGACTTCGTTGGCAGAATATTTAACCCGGCGTTCCATGATTGTGGGAAGATGAAGTCGCAGTTTTTCTAGGTTGCGGAATGATTAATCGACCTTGAAGTCTATGTATGGGGAACTCGGTGTGTGTGGAGGAGGGTTAGAGGGCATCTTGGTGAGCCCTTATGCACCTTGAATATGACTCCCTCGCGGTATGACTCGGACTCGTACTCTTTGTGTCTTTCACACTGTTGTACGTGTCAGTGCCTCAAACATTATGTTGTGAGTCGACGCGAGTGTAGCAATCTCTCTGTACCTCCTCTTTGGCAACTCAAGGTGGCGAGTCACGACCTTTCGGTAGTCATAGCGATGACTCCGAAACACAGATCTAAAGTATACTACCTGTGACTCGGCGTGATACTCAAAGCATCATTACCGTGTATGAGACACCTCTTCTAGCGCTGCGGGTTCTGACTGGCCGTGTGTCGCCCTCTTGGTCCCTACTCTTTGTGCCCGCTGAGTTCAAGTGAGTCAGCATAGCGATGGCTATCACTTCCACTCCAGTGAAAGCTTCGACAACCTTTATGTGTAGACTTCTCATAGACTGCTCCTTCGCAGCGAATCATGAATCGTGATGAACTGCCTCGCAAAAGTCCCAGCGCCCGAGGAGTCCAACCTCCACGTTGTCAACCCAAACCTTTTCAAACGAAAGCCAAGAAAGAAGTAAGGAAAAAAAAAAGCTGAGAATCCATCTGCACTCGACAATCGCCCCAAGAAATCCTAGCCGCTGCCGCTTACTCCACCTCCTCCTCTCCCCCCTCGTCGTCTTCATCCCCATCAGCATACCCATCCAGCCCGTTATCCTCTAGAAACCCATCCAGCAAATCCGCAACATCCTCGTTGTGCAGATCCGCAAACGGGATATGCGTCGCCCCCCTCACGCCCACCTCCCCCAGCTTCACCACCCGTGCATTCCCCCCAAGCCGGTTAATCAACCCCGCCACCCTCCTCGACTCAGCAACGAAGCTGTAGTTCTCAGCCCTGTGATCCCCCCACACAAACTGGATCCCCGGCACCCTGGCCAACCTCTCAAAAGCCTCCACCGGCACCACATACGGCCCAAACCCGCCCTTCCCGGCAGTGACGTTGATGTTGTCGGGGTAGACGTACCCGATCGACTCGTAGGCGACGATGCCCTTGATGTTGGTGCTGCTGGCCAGCGCGGCGGCGAGTTGCGCGCGCAGCCCGCCCGCCGAGTTGGTGAGGTACACAATGTGCCGGCCTGCGCGGCCGGAATCCGCCGCCGTCGCTGCAGCCCGCGCGTGCAGCTCAACGTTGGCGCGTGTGTCGTACTCGACGTACCTCGCGGACGTTGCCTGTGCCCACGCTGCGTCGTCGTCGGTCGGGAAGCGGACGTCGTCCCACCACTGCTTGTACCGCGGTCCGAAGTTCCAGGCGACGAAGTTGGACGTGTCCGTGTACGCTGGTGTGTAGGCGGTGGGTTCGCACGCCCAGTTTGCGCGGCCCACGCGCGGCCCGTCCCACAGGTACACGGGGTAGTCGCGGCGGAGGAAGAGGTCTTTGAAGCCGGGCCCACCGGACCAGGTGTTTTGCCAGACTTGGGTGGACGATGAGTGCCACATTACGAGGGAGGTTTTGCGCGGGTGGGCGGGCAGGAAGTATTCCATGTAGCCGTGGTCGCAGGAGAGGGTGAGGTTGGGGTTGAAGGGAGCGGAGATGGTGCGGCCGCCGGTTTGGAAGCCGCCTGTGCTGGAGAGGGTGATTGGTTTGTGAGGGGTTGCTGTAGCGGAGTGCCCGGTCAGGGCGAGGGCGAGGAGCGGGCGGAGCATGGTTGCGTCTAGGGGAGGGAGAGGCCGGACCTAGGAGAGAGGAGACAGGCGGCAGGATCTGAAAGGTAATATCAACGTGCCCTGAGGGTATGCAATGCTTGGGTAAGTCTTATATATTGTTTGCGGTGCATGCTGCAAGCTGTCCCCGAGATGCGGAGAGAGCAATTGCCGAGACGATGCGTTGCCGAGTTTGATGAACCATGGTTCAGCCCTATGGGTGCCGAGTACTCTCACAGTGTGAATAACGCAGAAAGTACTCGACTGAAGGCGCTCCAGGAATTAGGCTGGCGTAGGAGGATGAGCTGGTAGCTGTTCGTGCGGCAAGTCGTCTTCTTGCTCTCCGAATTCTTTCCCAATTGGGATACTACTGAACACGAATCTCGCAATGCTCGCCATGAGCGAGGTCCTCAGAAAGTGTGGTCGGTCGGGCGTAAGCGATTCTCTTTTCCCATATTACCAAAGCTAGCACTCCCAGACAATCAGCCGCCGGATCGGATGTAACAGTGGCTGAGCATCTCGAGCGCAGCTCGAACGAACATGTTCAAGTACTTGTGATCGAAGTAGAGAGAAGGTGCCGGACAATGTGAAAAAAACATGGGTATTGTATAATCGCACCGAGGCGTGAGATGGTGTCGATATGCTGGTCCAAACTCCAAACTAGAACGCTCACTATTTCGTTTCCGTCGTATGGATAACATCATCGACACGATTGTTGTACATGGCGCGATAAAAATACAGGAATCTCTATGCATGCAGAACCAGAGACAAGAAACGACAATACACAAGTGTCAACGCCGCATACTCTTTTCGATGTGCAAAAGATTAGCAAGCCTGGTGCCAACACTCACCTTTTTAGGTCTTGAAGTTTTTTTCGCTTCCGGAGGAGGGGCTCTCATGCTGGTATGCGCGGGTTTGAACGCAGCCTTATGTGTAGCCTTGTGGCTTGCTCTAGGCCCTACGTTGCAGTACGACACTTTTTCTCTGGGACGCGAAACGATCGGCTGAGGTTTCTGCGGTTTCTGCGGTTCCGCCGATAGGCTTGAGGAGGCGTTCGACAGTGCGGGTGTCTTCACGTGGGCGCTCTGGAAAGCCTTGGAGGCCCGCAAAGCCACGACCAGAGCTGGCACCTCGCGTTGTGGTAGTTCAGCCGTGGCGGGAGGACCGGAGCTTTCCATATCGCTCACGCGTCTCGTCTCGGCTGTCCTCGACACGTGGGCCTTGAGAGGGTTGCTGGCAGTACTTGTGCTGTTTGGGATCGTTTGGTTGCCTCCAAGTCGTGCTTCGAACGTTGTCTCCACGCTTTCGACGCGGCTTTCTTGTTCTCTTCGTGCGTCCGCGCTGTGCAGTGAAAGGCGGCGAGGGCTCTTGTCCGTGATGCCGTGCCGCACCTGGCCCTTGCCATGGCTGGATTGATGAGCGAAACGCTTATTTGTCATCCTTATGTAGCGGACCACATCCTCATTGTGGGCTCTGCTGTAACACCCGCGACGCATGTGCACGTAGAAGTCACGAGCCAAACGTATCTCATCCTTGCCAATAGACTCAGGAAATCTCTCGATGCGGTAGTTGCGGATCCATTGCAGCTCCCGCACGAGAGTGAACAAGTCCTGGCCGTGAAAGCCGTCCTCTCCATACGGATTCGGAAGGTGGAATTCTTGTTTGTCCAATTTCTGTCTGAAAGAGTCATGTGCACGCCTTCGCATACGCATTTGGTTGGGTGTAGTCTCGTCCGAATTGGAAAACTTTATTAGGGGGTATAGCAAGCGGCGGAGTGATGACCATCTGTGTTGCATGATGCATTCAAACCACGTGTTGAAACTTGTGGCTATCCATCTGGCTGGAACACGGTCGAGGGTGAGTGTTCGCTGGACATCTGCGTGAACCTCCAAGGCAAGGAGGTCTTCTTGGTCACCGCGCACACTTGCTTGAGTGTGTTGATAGAATTCGTCGTTCTCGTCTTGCGTGGCGGCGCTATAGTCGCCAGGAGGCCGTGTTTGTTTCCAAATGCGCCGTATCGACTTTTTCGTGGTATACATCTTGTGGTGTTCTTTTCGAATGGGAATCTCCAGTTCATGCATGACCGCCACGTGTCGTACTGTGTTTGCCCCTAAATGTTGATTCAGTCGGACTCTCAGCAAACTGCTCAAAGCGTCCACTTCGTGTTTCAGGTTCATCAAGTCGGAAACAATCCGGCCGTGAAGCTCTCTCAGAGGACCGAAAATGTCTGCACGGTATCTCATCAGCAACGTCCACGCAAGTGTCGCCGGGGTAACATACGAGGTGGAGTAGACGAAAACCATTGCGCAATGGAATCAACATCTGCAATCAGAAGGCGAGCAAATAGAAGGCCCTTCTCTACGAGATACTCGCCTCTGTGCAGGGAGGCGAGCGTCTCATTCAACGAAAGTTCATGTGGTTGGCTGCCGCGTAGTCGCTGAAGAGCAAGACTATAGTCTGCTTCGCGGATCGCCACCGATCGCAAATCATTTCTGGCGCGGGCGTCCATGAGAGCAACATCCTCAACGGTCGCACGGTCCATGCCACGAGCTATCCAGCGATTTCTGCCCCGAAAGGTTGGTACGATGTGCAGCCATTCTTCCCTATATAGAGGAGGGGGTAAAGCGCCCTGCACTTCTTCGCAAGGTACTTTTGTGAAGCAAGGTTTCAGCTGCAGATGGCGTGCTGCGCGGGAAAGCTGATTGACCTGCACACAGGTGCGTTGCGCCATAGCTTGACCGATTTATCGCAATCCAACTCGAACACCAACCTGTATTCAACCAGCCCATGGCCAGGCAAGAGAATATGCAGTGTTGCTGCGAAGTCCAAGTGAGGGATAGCAGAGATGGTGATTGAGTGGCGCGAGCAATATGGCGGGCCTCGTATACAGTAGAGATACACCGGCGTCCTATCTAGGCGACGGTGAATGTAAATGAGCTGTGAAAGACAATCCGCATCAGTAAAAGAGGTCAAAGGCGCGCGTTCCTGAACCTTGCCTGGTCATTGAAGTGAACTCAGGGACGTCGACGCGTCGAAGAATCGATGGGCTAGTCTCAAGAGGGCTTGGTATGTCACGTGCGCAGAGCTCGGATTGGGAAGAAGGGCATCTGTGCCGACGGGCGCCCAGAATCACAGTAGAGGGTCCAACACGACATGCTGGCATCGTGTATTCTTTCAGATGCATCCTGTCCGTGTCGCAGAGGGCAGGCAGACAACAGTCGGTGAGGAAACTATCGAACATGCGAAAGGCGAGAAGCCAGCGCTAGGATACAGCGGCATGCTGCTGGGTGGTCTTCGCGGTAGACTTGAATATATGCAGGCCGATGCATCTAGAGAAAATCGCGCAACCCACTCTACGGTCATCTCCAGCGGATCCGAAGAATGGCCCTGCTTATGCCGCGCGCGTATCTGTAGGTAGCGTAACGTGGAGTAACTTGGAGAAGAATGTGGTACCCAGACGTTTTGCGGTTCGTTGCTCGGCGCGTCACTCATTGGCCGCACCGTCCGGACTTTGGTTTGAGGCTGCAAGAAAAAAAAAAACTTCGGCACATGGAGTAGGATGCGGATGCGGCGATGCGCAGCGGTGAAAGAAGCTGGGGCACTCGGCGCGGCGGATAGGCTACTCGGTTTGGGCGAGCGGTGCTTCGTACGAGGCAGGTCAATCCCACGCGGATGCTAGTGGCGGCCTGATGTCGCGAGCATCGAAGGGTAGGGTACGGCAAAAGTTCCTAGACCACCATGTCATGCGGTATGCTGTCTTCGGAAGATGACATCGAGACGGACAATCAGACAGCACGAAGACGGTCCACCGGCTGCACCAAGAGGGGCATGAGATGGCACCAAGACGGGCATGAGATGGCACCAAGACGGCCAGATAGGCCCCAAGACGGCCAGATAGGCCCCAAGGCAGTCACATAGTCTTCAGATAGGCCCCAAGGCAGTTACATTGTCTTCAGATAGTACCAAGACGGGGGTCCGAATACACACGGTACCAACGAGTCTATGCTGATGAATGCATGGAAGAATACACACGGTACCAAGAGCGTCTATACCGATTAATGCATGAAAGAAAACACACGGTACCGACGAGTTTATGCTGATGAATGCATGGAAGAATACACACGGTACCAAGAGCGTCTATACCGATCAATGCATGGAGGAATGCACACGGTACCAAGGCAGTCTATACTGATCGACGCGTGGAGGCAGGTAGGTAGAGTGCATGCCGGAAGATGGACAGCAAAGGGATTGCGCAATGGGATCAAAGTCGGGCCAATTCACGAGACGAGCAAAGTGAAGCGAGACAAGGGAGTTGGAAAGGCCGGGATGTGATGCGAGTGGGCTGCATCGGGTATGTTCTGATCGCGGGATGGGCGCTGGGAGGGAGGTAAAAAGGCATCTGCAACGCCCGCGTGGTGTTGGGAACGGGCCGGCCGGGTGGCTGGCTGGGAACTGGCTGGCGAGATGGTGAATCGCGACGAACAAACGGCGGTGGTTTGACGAGGCAGAATTTGTACTGTGTGATGATCTCGGCCGTCAGCTACGTTGGCTCACACGGCGACACTTGCGGGCCAAAGTCGGCGCGTCGCCGCGAGACGCGTTCCGACATGGTGAGAAAATGCCGCAGAAGCCACAGGGCCGGCGAGGTGTGGAGACGTGGCAGCGCAGAGGCTCGAGCAGCCGCGAGGCTAGAGGCCTGGGAGCCGCGATGAGGCTCAGTGGCAGGGGCGTTATGCATGGCGCGCGAATGGCGACAACAACAACAACAGCAGCAGCAGCAGCAGCAGCAGCAGCAGCAGCAGCAGCAGCAACAACAACAAGGGTGGTTATTTCCGTGAACGGAGGCTGCTGTGGGGGTATATGGTTCGGTTCGGGCAGGCATCGGCGGCAGGCTTCGGGGAGCAAGGTTTTATCGTGTTAGCACTGGTGGTGAAAGGGAAGTGGGACGGGTCACGTGGGCTTCATCTCGGTTGAACCCTATGCGGTGATGGTTGACTCGGACAGTAACGCGCGAGTCAGGCGACGGGATGCAAGGAGGAGCGGTGGCTGGCGGCGCCATCAGGATTTGGGGGATGTGCAGGTGTTTGAGATGGTGCGAAGGTTTGGAATGGTGATGGACGAAACGGACGGCTGCACTGTTAATCGTCGCGCTGCGTGCAAGGCTGGGTGCAGAGCGTGGAAGCGTGGGCTGGAGTGGAGGCCGGCCTCAGCGTGCAGGAGGCGGCGTGCTGGGCGGAGGCGGGCGAATGAGGATGGCCCGCTGGGGCAGAGGCAGGCAAGTCAGGGCGCAGCTAGGCCGCCTTGGGCAAGCTAGCGCCGGCGCCGGACACGACTTTCGACAGGAACAGGGCAGTCGGCCGCTGCGCGTGTCTGGGGAGCAGCCAGCAGCGAGCAGTCAGTCGGAGCAAGGCCAGCAGCGAGCAGTCGGAGCAAGGCCAGCAGCAGCGCCGACCATTGTGCCGGTTGTTTTTGCGACTCGCTGGAATTTGGGGCTGCTGGTGGGCTCAACAGCAAATCTCAGCGTCGGATGCAGGGCGAGCGAGGCCGCGTCTTGACAGCGGCGGCGGTGGGTGAGCGACGAGGGCGGACTTTTGGTAGAGCGGGTCCTAGAGATTGACAATTTGCGGCCCAGCTAGTGGACAGGGCAGGCGCCGAGACGATCAACGAACGGTTTCGCAGCGGCGCACCTATCACAGCTTACGGGCATTGGAAACCGCCCTCAAACAGCGAGAACAGCCCGGGGGGGACGCCAAGCTGGGCTGGGCCGAAGCTTGAATCGAGGCGCACGGTGAATCGAGGCGCGCCGGAGATGCAAGAGCAGAGGGAGGGCAAGGCAAGCTTGCAGAGTCAACTGCCAGCGAGGCAAGCTTGCAGAGTCAACTGTCAGCGAGGCAAGCTTGCAGAGTCAACTGTCAGCGAGGCAAGCTTGCAGAGTCAACTGTCAGCGAGGCTGAAGACGAGCGTGATGGGACGAGCGACGAACGTGATGGGCGAAGAAAGGCAGAAAGGCGTGTCGGTGGTGACACACGGTTTGCACAAATGTCGAATGGGGTGTAGATCCGGCCGAAGTGCATCGACGTCATTGTCCCGTCGGTGCTGATCACTGCCGCGCTTACCTCAGAAACGGGCGACGAGGGATTGGCCAATGACCGGCATGGGCCAGGGCGCGGCGAGAGATTGGCCAATGGCTGGGCTGGGCGACGGCGACGAGGGATTGGTCAATGGCAATGGCAATGGCAACGGCAGTAGCAATGGCAATGGGCACCGGCAACGGCAACGAGCAGAGGGCAACGGGCCACGGGCAAAAAACAGTAGGCCATGGCAAGGCCTGGTCCCCGGCGACGGCCAACAGCCACCGCCGTGCTGGTCAATGGCAATGGCAATGGCAGTGGCAATGGCAATGGCCATCCCAATCCCAATCCCAGTCCCAAGCGCAATCGCAATCCTACCTCCTGCTCGTCAACGGCGTCCGAGGTTTCGCTGCGTGACGCACGCTGCTGGGCCAACCGACGCATGAACCCACGACGGCCTCAGCCAAGCCTCCTGGGCGTGGGTTTCGATCGGCTGGGGTAGCTCACTGCTGCACCCTGTCGCAGGCGCAAGCTACCGTCCAACTTGGCTGCTTCGGGCCCTATCTTGGTGCGCGGTTTTATTATTCACTCACACCGAAAGCAAGCCCTCTCACCACCCAGGCCAGTGCTTTTCATACGAGCCCCGGATAGGTCGGAACGAGCCTTGGACGCTTTCGCATCGCCGCGGCCTGCAGCCAGCTCAAGAATTTTGCTCCTGGCCCGTGCCCCCTTGCCGGGTTAGGCTTGTCGACGTCAACGCCCTCTGATAAAGGGCTGCTTCCCCTCGCCTCCGTCTCGGGTCCTTCTCTCTCTTGTGCCGCTTCCTTTGTCCGCCCAAGCAGTCCAGTGCAGCAGCAGCAGCAATAGCGAGTGCCTCGTCGACCACCCCCCCACGCCCCGACCTCTCGCTACCTGCCCACCACACCAATTGAATGAGATAGCCTTCCCTTGTCGCATTCTTTCACCATGGCTCGCGGTCAGAGCGAAGAGATCGAGCGCAATGCCTCGGTCGCCACTCGCTCAAAGTCCATCGTGTCGCTGACTGCTTTCGAGGGCATGGACGAGTATGCCGCCCTGCAAAAGTACATCCAGTTCTACCGCGACCCGCGCTCTGCCCAGCTCGAGCAGAAGCCCGTCGAGGAGAAGACGCCCTGGTGGAAGTTCTGGGCCTCGAGCAACAAGGCCGCCGCCGCTCCCGATGGCTCCATCGTCCCCGATGATGTGCGTCTCTCTGCTTTTTTTTCTTCTCCTTGTTCTTCTTCTTGTCCTTGCTCTCCTCTCCTGCCTCTCTTTCGCATCCTCCTCACCTCGCCATGCCACCCGCTGACTCCACTCGCAGATGCTCAACAGCGATATCCGCCAGGGTATCACCACCGCCGAGGTCGAGAACCGCCGCAAGCGCTTCGGTTACAACGAGCTTGCAACGGAGAAGACTAACCTTCTCAAACAATTCCTCAGCTACTTCCAGGGTCCCATTCTCTACATCATGGAAATCGCCGCCCTGCTCGCTGCCGGTCTCGGTGATTGGATCGATTTCGGTGTCATCTGCGGTATCCTTCTTCTCAACGCTTTCGTCGGTTGGTACCAGGAAAAGCAGGCTGCCGACGTCGTCGCCTCTCTCCGTGGTGACATTGCCATGAAGGCCGTCGTCATCCGTGACGGCGGCGAGCAGACCATCCTTGCCCGCGAAATCGTCCCTGGTGATATCATCATCATCGAGGAAGGCCAGACCGTCCCCGCTGATGTCCGCCTCATCTGCAACTACGACTCTCCCGAGGACTTCGAGCGCTACCTCCAGATGAAGGAGGAGGACCTCTTCGACGACTCTTCTGACCCCGAGGACGAAAAGGATGACGAGAACATCGACGAGGAGCGACCCATTTCGCAGGGACACTCTCTCGTTGCCACGGACCAGTCTGCCATCACTGGAGAGTCTCTCGCCGTCGACAAGTACATGGGTGAGGTTGCCTACTACACCACCGGCTGCAAGCGCGGCAAGGCCTACGGTATCGCCCTCACCACCGCCCGTCACTCGTTCGTCGGTCGCACTGCCAGTCTCGTCCAGGGAGCAAAGGACCAGGGTAAGTCATGTTGCACTCGTTTTCCTCCAAACCCCCAGCTAATGCGTCGCAGGTCATTTCAAGGCTATCATGAACTCTATCGGTACCGCTCTTCTCGTCCTCGTCATGTTCTTCATCCTCGCTGCGTGGATCGGTGGCTTCTTCCATCACCTGGGCATCGCTACGCACCGTGGTGGATCCGAGAGCTCCGTCACCCTTCTCCACTACGCTTTGATCCTCCTCATCGTCGGTGTCCCCGTCGGTCTTCCCGTCGTCACGACCACCACGCTCGCTGTCGGTGCCGCATACCTCGCCAAGGAGCGTGCCATTGTCCAGAAGCTCACTGCCATCGAGTCTCTCGCCGGTGTTGACGTTCTCTGCTCTGACAAGACCGGTACGCTCACCGCCAACCAGCTCTCCATCCGCGAGCCCTACGTCGCCGAGGGACAGGACGTCAACTGGATGATGGCCGTTGCTGCTCTCGCTTCTTCCCACAACCTCAAGTCGCTCGACCCCATTGACAAGGTTACCCTCCTCACCATCCGCCGCTACCCCAAGGCCCGCGAGATCCTCAACCAGGGCTGGAAGACTGAGAAGTTCACTCCCTTCGATCCCGTTTCCAAGCGCATCACCACCGTCTGCCACATGGGTGGTGACAAGTACGTCTGTGCCAAGGGAGCCCCCAAGGCTATTCTCAACCTTTCCAACTGCGACGAGGAGACCGCCAGGCTCTTCCGTGACAAGGCTGCCGATTTCGCTAGGCGTGGATTCCGTTCCCTCGGTGTCGCTTACCAGAAGAACGGCGGTGACTGGATCCTCCTCGGTCTCCTCTCCATGTTCGACCCTCCCCGTGAGGATACCGCTCAGACCATCGTCGAGGCTCAGCAGCTCGGTGTCCCCGTCAAGATGTTGACTGGTGACGCCATCGCCATCGCCAAGGAAACCTGCAAGATGCTGGCTCTCGGTACCAAGGTCTACAACTCTACCAAGCTCATCCACGGCGGTCTCTCCGGTACCACCCAGCACGACCTCGTCGAGCGCGCCGACGGTTTCGCCGAAGTTTTCCCCGAGCACAAGTACCAGGTCGTCGAGATGCTCCAGCAGCGTGGTCACTTGACCGCCATGACGGGTGACGGTGTCAACGACGCTCCCTCGCTCAAGAAGGCTGACTGTGGTATCGCTGTCGAAGGTTCCACCGAAGCTGCCCAGGCTGCCGCTGATATCGTTTTCCTCGCCCCCGGTCTGTCCACCATCGTCTTGGCCATCAAGATTGCCCGTCAAATTTTCCAACGTATGAAGGCGTACATTCAGTACCGCATTGCTCTCTGTCTCCATCTCGAGCTTTACCTCGTCACCTCCATGATCATCATCAACGAGACCATTCGTGCCGACCTCGTCGTTTTCATCGCCCTCTTCGCCGATCTGGCCACCGTCGCCGTTGCCTACGACGTAAGTGTTGGGAAACCCCCTCGTCTGAATCCGTTACTGACTTGTACTAGAACGCTTACTCCGAGGCCCGCCCTGTCGAGTGGCAATTGCCCAAGATCTGGTTCATCTCCGTCATCCTCGGCATATTGCTCGCTCTCGGTACCTGGGTCATTCGTGGCACTCTTTTCCTCCCCAACGGCGGTATCATCCAGAACTTCGGCTCGATCCAGGAGATCCTCTTCCTCGAGGTCGCCCTCACTGAGAACTGGCTCATCTTCGTTACCCGTGGTGGCAAGACGTGGCCCTCGTTCCAGCTCGTCGTTGCCATCTTTGGTGTCGATGTCATGGCTACCCTCTTCTGCATCTTCGGATGGCTTTCGGGCGGTCTCTACCAGACCGACCCTCCCTCCACCTACAACTTCCGCGCCGACGGCTGGGTTGACGTTGTCACCGTCGTCGTTGTCTGGGCCTACTCGATCGGTGTCACCATTGTCATCGCCATGGTGTACTACCTCCTTAACCAGATCAGCTGGCTCAACGACCTCGGCCGCAAGGACCGCACCCGCAAGAACCCCGCCATCGAGAACATGCTCGCTGCCCTCAGCAAGCTGTCGCTCGAGCACGGCAAGGACAAGCACGGTGTCGACCGGTACGTGCTTGCGACGCGTGCGGCGGAGGAGGAGGATGACGAGTAGATTTGAGATACCAGTGTACATGCGAGCTTCCTTTTTTGTATATTGTGTCGGGGGATGTATGGATGCATGTTGAATAACCACAAGGAAAGGATGAGGATGATATGGGAAAGGCGCGACAGTTAAGACAAGTCTGCCTAGGGGACGAGTTGAAAGCGCCTAATTTCTAATTTACTGTCTGAACATTCATGCATTGTCCATGTGCGTGAACGTTGTCATGTCTGCTGTCTGCTATTACGCGCACTGCATTGCGGTTATTCCACCGAGATGGCACATTCACAGCTGCATGTTCAACCTTGGGCTGACCTTCCTTGCCTGGTGAGAGATGATGGCGGAAAGAGAAAAGAGAAAAGAGAGAAAAAAAAAATCTGCGGGTTTCACGCTAGGGCTAGGGCTAGGTGGTAGGTGGTAGGTGGTAGGTGGTGGGTGGTAGGCTAGGTGCTAAGGGTAGCGTCAAGGCCGTGGACCGTGGTGGACTTATCTCGTGGTGTACTAACTAGGTAGGTAGTCGACGGTTTCGGGTCTTGGTCCATCCACAGCGCGAGTGCGGCGTGGGGGGGTGCTTCAGCGACACCGTTTGTGAGGCTGACGGGGCGCGGCGTGGCTCCAATCGCGCAAGGGCTGGGTCTTGCTGACCTGCGAGTAGGTAGGTAGGTGTGGGCTGGCGGCTGCGATTGCACGTCCCCGACATCGCCCGGGGCCCCCGTTGAGCGTGTGGTGGAGGCGAGGACGAGGACGAGGCGTGGTGGTGCTCTTGGTGTATACGAGAGTGGAGTGTGGTGGTGTGGTGTTGAGAGCGAGAGGTTGTCACGATGGGTTGATGGCAGAGCGTGCGTGGGGGAGGGGGACACAAGGCGAGGGGGGTGATTGGTTAATTTGAGAGGTGCGACTAATCCTATGTATTAGACTTTGCTACACACCGCATCCAACGCATCTATTAGGACGATACCCTGCTTCCGGTTTTCTGGGATCGACGCCGGACAAGCCCATTATCCGAGTCCATGGAGAAAATCCACGGCTTGCAGCTTTGTGGTACATTGGCAACAGAGCGATTTTCACCACGAGCGTGCATGCTGGGAGCTTTTGACACAATCGTGGTCAGCCAACAACGTTGTCGATGGCTCTTTTCGAATTTGACTTTTGGATGGTTCTTGTCAATGCCTTTGAAGAGATACGTTGGTTGAAATCACCCCAAGGATACTGCAGCTTTGGTCCTCGTGGATTGACAGATTCACTTTTTGATTCTGGAGATGACTTAGTGGTATTTCATAGATCATTTAATACTAATTCAGACCTGAATGAGGCTATGACCGCTAGATACGCCAGTCAAACCCATTCTAGATACAGGACGCAGCACTTCGCGCGCGCCTTCAAGGATGTCTTCCAGAACCACGCTCCGGTCTTCACGCATGCGGATTCACAGCGGAAGAACGTCATGTTCCGGAAAGCCGCCGGTAGTAACAGATAATGACCTAGTCCAGTGGGCTTCGACAGACCTAGAGCTCGTTGTCATCGACTGGGAGTCTGCTGGATGACATCCAAGCTACTGAGAGTACTCAAGAGCGCTTTTCGGGTGCGGTGAATGGAAAGATGACTGGAGTGACTGAATCGAGGACATTTTGGAGCCATATCGGAACGAATATGTTTGGGTACTACTTTTTCTTACAGAACTGTTTTCACGATATTACGTTCAATTTTGACATCTTGCACGTATATACGTTCTGGTATCCTCATGTATAAGCCGATGTAGTGAGCATTATATTGAGCTGGGGATCGACATCTCGATATGTTCAAGAAGAGCTTCAGGGCCGTCAGTTGGTGTTCATGCATCTGGCCCACAGACTGGTCTCATCAAGCTTGAGACTATCTATATGCGGCAGTGATTTAGGCATACATGGCACGATGAATGACATGGAATGTAACCGATAAGTCGCGTGACTGTTGTTTAGACAGCGCTACCCTGAGGCGCACCTCGCCCATGGCCAGCCACCTTGTACTATTAGCCATCAAAAGTTAACCAGTGCCAGGGCGCTTCCAGCCATGCGAGAGATATTGAGCACTGAGCATTTTTATAACTATTTTGGGTTATGTACCTACGGAGATCGGAAATCTGTGACCCGATCGTCGGTAAACAGATATGATATAGCGGTCTAGGTGGTGAGCAATTCATGAAGAACTAGGCTATCCGTCCGCTCAGCCATATATAAGGTGTGTACCGGCGAATTAGTAATATCGTGGGTGAGCAGATGTGAATCCTCGCAATGTACGTTTTTAGAAATATCTATCGTGGGAGTACCTAGGGGCCATCGGATCACTGCAGCGGAGCCAATCTCGCATCTGTGCAGCTCTAGCTCATTTTTCCCTAGTTGAAGTCACTAAACCTACCAAAGCTAGCTCATGCAGGTCAAGTAGTTTTGTTTTTCATCTATCTGCGACGGAAGTGTCACCTGGAGAGATACACATGCACTGCAGGAGACAGTTCGCTAGCAACAAAGAAGATGCACCCTAGCAGTTCATGCTGAACTATGAAACATCGCAAATTTGTGCCAAATACCACTGGGTTTAGTATCTGACGTGCTCGCTGCAGAAGAGTAGACTACCTAGGGGTAACAGCAACAACCAACATGGTGGACGCGTCTTGCACCAGGTAGACAGGTACCTACCTATTGGCCAAGAGTCCAGACATCAACACCACGGCTTAGGTACCATGAGCGATCTCTCGATCCAGCGCGAATCGCCAAGATATCTCATTCCAGAATATTCCAGCCCATGATCTCACACCAAGTCCAGGCGCCCTCGATTACCGACCGCATACGCGCAGCCTACCCATCACCCACCCTCTATATACGAGGGCAGCACTGCATCAGCCCCCCGCCCTCGTGACACCTCCTCGCTCTCCCCATTTCACCCGACCGGAAACCTGGGGTGCGTTTCCTTAGCCCTCGCGGCATATACCCTGGGGTGCGTCGCTTCCTTCTGGGCGGCTGATTCGGCACATGAGCAGGCGCCGAGCCGCAATTGACTGCTGTGTAAATTGAAGTGTCGCCTCATCGCCAACCACCGTCTAAATCGCACACTTGGCGGAGTGCACCCGGTTTGGATAGATGAAGACGTGTGGGGTGGGCGCGTTATATCGCGGGCCTAATCTGGGTGATGCTGTATGACGATCGTGGGAAGCCGGGCCGGGTGGAGGAGGGCTTGTAGGACTGCGACTGCAATCTATCACAGAGGTCTTGGGGGTATAAATTGAGTGTAAAGGTATGGAGGTCGAGGTCGTTGTGGCACTCGTGTTCAGCTCTTCAGACGGTCGACATTCCTTCGCTTTTACTCTTGGTTGTACGATTCGAAACTATTTCAAGATGAAGACTGCCATCGTGCTCCTCGCTGCGGCGACTGCCGTCTCTGCCCACTCGACATGGCAGGACTTGTGGGTGGGCTCTGCGGACAAGGCGACCAGCTGCACGCGTATTGTCAAGGACAACAACCCGATCGACTCCCTCTCATCCAAAGACATGTTCTGCGGCCGCGGACCTGCCACACAGTCTGGAGTCTGCGAGGTTGCTGGTACGTTCCTCAACTCTAACTGCAAGTCCAAGTGATAAACCTAACGAACTGCAACACAGCCGGCACCGCCCTCACCGTCGAGATGCACGCCCAACCCGGCGACCGCAGCTGCGCCAACCCCGCCATCGGCGGGAACCACTACGGTCCGGTCTACATTTACATGGCCAAGGTCTCCGACGCGAAGTCCGCTTCATCCGCGTCGTTCTTCAAGGTCGCCGAGGACGGCTACACCGGCACCACCGCGTCCTGGGGCACCGAGATCCTCAACGCGAATTGCGGGAAGCGGGCCTTCACCGTGCCCAAGAGCCTCGCTGCTGGCGACTACCTCGTCCGTGCTGAGGCGATTGCGTTACACGCTGGAGCGCAGAGCCCGCAGCCGTACGTGTCGTGCTTCCAGGTTAAGGTCACTGGTGGCGGGAGCGCGAACCCGTCTGGTGTCAGCTTCCCTGGTGCTTACAAGTTGAGGTGAGTTCCTATCATATCATGATGTCCGGAAAATGGCCCTTTGCTAATGCCGAGTAGCGATGCTTTGTTCTCCAAGGCCATCTACGACTCGTCCTTCAAGTACGCCAGCGTTGGCCCGGCTGTGTGGACCGGTTAGAGTTGTGCGAGTTTGTTACGAGCAGATGGTAGACCGCCTCGTCGTTTTGCACTGTTGTATTCATTAGCATTGTCGAATCGCTCATTGCATTACCGGGGAAGAGATCTTTCAAGCAATACATTGCATTTGCACAGTAATCCAGCGCCTATAATCGTAACGCGCGCTCGTAAAGATGTACCCAATACATGGTATGGAGATTCCAGAACGCCGGACCAATGCACCCATCCCGATTTTGAACGGCCAAGCAGAGCAAATCTACTGCTCGCTCACTGCACCCCTCAGATACCAAAACATACCCAACCGATAGAGCGCCTCCCTCGCTTCCCCCATCTCCGCCTGCTCCTTTTGCACAATCGCAAGCGCCTGCTCCAGTGCCCCCTGATACGCCTTTTGGGTCTCCTTATCGCTCAGTCTCGCAGTGAAGTCTCCGTAAGGTAGCCAGACCTTGCCTTCCCCGTTGCGGTCACCGAACATCTGCCCGTAGATGGTCTCATAGCAGACCTGATAGAAGAGCTCTGTTTCGGGGGCGGTAGGCTTGGTGACGCGGCCTGAAAGTTCCATCAAGTCGAATTGAAATGTTTTTCTTTGCTTGCTGTTGTCGAGGATGTGGTGGATGGTTGTGTCTTGGAGAAATTGAGTTTTCGGCTTGCCGAGGGTCTCGGAGTAATCGTACGCGGATTGGATCATGTTTGCGGTTGTTGAAGTGTAGAAGTGCTAGTGGTCTCGAATCTCGTCCCGGGGAATCGGAGGTCGTGAAAGTCGTAGGTTTCGTAGATCTTAAGAGCTAAAGTTTTTGATGGGATCGTAATTTCCTGAATGATTGGACTGACTCAGAAGAAAGGTTGCTGAGAATGGCCATTCGATAGGTCCACATGGTCGCATTTATATTTAACAGTGTTGTTGGCTCTGAAACCGTCGTGTCATAGTCATGCCGTCACGCGAGATTCTCCGACGTCGCCACGCGAGTCCACCCGACCATCAGACCAGGAATTTCCTGTAACCCCAACGAAAACCAAGGAAAACGCATCACTACGCCACACTGCCAACATCAAGTTAAACCCACTCTTTACTATGCCGCTTTGACGAAGTAGTTCTGCAATGTGTTTTTCTGCGCTCGTTTCCTCTTTTCTGGTGTCTTGGCTTCCGCTTTCTTCCGCGTGTTCTCACCGACGCCCATCAGCTTCTTGAATTCTTCCCATTCCTGGACGTTGATGATACCACCTGAAGCCTCTTTGTGGCCCCTGGCGAAGCTTTCACCAAGACGCGATCGAAGATCCGGATCGTCTGCTACAATGCTCTCTAGTGTTTGGATGATGTTGACTTTGTCTTTACCTTCCCGGGCTCGTGCGTGCTTCGCGACCCTGCAAGAGAAGTTGACCTTGTCCGGGAGATAGCCTTCGTTTGCACACATGACGATCTCCATCTTATCCGACTTCAAGAAGCCCGCCCAGCGCGTGGCGACGACAGGATGTACTTGGGCAGCGGATTTGATGGTGAGTACAGCGATGGTCGCGTCGCGAGAGAACTTGGGCGGCACATGCGACCACCGCTCTGTTTCCTGCTTGACCTCAAATTGTGCCTCGCGGAGTGTGTCGTTACTCAATAGCGGTTGTGGGCCGTCCGCCGAGATGACAGCTTCCCATGCCGCCTCGACATTATATGCAGCTGATCGTCGTGGTGCGTTGACGAGGCTGACTGCGTCGTTGATCGACTTCTTCGGATTCTTTTTGAATGTTGCGGTCATATCTGGAAAAGGTGGTTGCCACTTCAGCGTATTGCCAAGGTCGCCGTGTGTTCCAAGAGCCGCTAGCCATGAGACTTTATCCTCCAAGCCTGGATGCAATGGTAGACATATGATGTAGGTGAGAAGGGCACTCGTTGCTACAGGCGGACAATCGTGCGCTGTCACAAACTCTGCACCCTGAGGGTAGCCACCCTCTTCGGCGAAGTGATGATCAATGACGAGGCATGTGTGTAGTTTATCGTAAAGAGGACCAGTCCTCCGACTTCCCTGGTCTAGAACAAAGATGTAGGTTGGTGATATTTCAGTGACAGTACTGCGGGTGCTTTCGTCATGAACATCGCTTCCCTTTGGTGGGAAGTATACTGATATCAAATCAGATGGCAGACCAACAGATGTGAGCGTGTGGTACAGAATTGCTCCGGAGGAAAGGCCATCTGCATCTTTATCTGGAAGAATTAGAGTAGGTTTCTGGGCGCTCGCACACTCTTTGATGATCTCTCTGGCACGCTCTATTTGCGTCTTCGGTGCTGGCCAAACAATTTCCCCATCTTCATCTCGTCTCGACGGGGTGAGATGATACTCCGGGATCTGAACTTTCGATTTCTTTGCTTTCGCTGGAGAGGCTTGATTTTCTGCCTTACGCTTCGCAGGGCTGGCCATTATGCATGCGATGTGAAAGGTGCGTGTTGAGGACATCAACAAAAGTGGAGTAATCGAAGGAAGGACGTCGCGCTTCAGGCCACCTGGAATTCTTGGAAGCCCCCGGGAAACGAGGAACATGCTCTCGTACAGTATAGAGACATGGTGTAAGAAAGGGTAGGGGGCATATGGACATTGAACCAATAAATCGATGACGTCTTGCTATAGGTGAATCCCGCTAGGTCGTCCGTTCGGTAGGTAGGTACAATGTCTGGGTTCCAGCGACGAACGTGCTCAAGCTCAAATAGGTGGTACGCGAGCGAAGGCAACTTTAGGGATTCTTGCTATATCCAGATGCTACTTAAGATGCTTTGCTGCTGCAGAGGTGTTCGATAATTGCTGAGCGTAGAGGTGCACGAAGCTAAATGACGTCATCACATCCTAGGTAGGTATCTACCTAGGTACTGAGGCTCACCTCGGCTCAATCGCTCATGAGCCCCACATACATAACACGACCTACGGACACAACAGCCTCTAGGGAGTATATTCTCAATATAGAGCACAACGAATTTTCCGGAGCGCTTGGGGTTTTTGTAGGTATACGTTCGTCGAGTCAGTATCTCGCAGTCATGCAAACGGCAAACAGCTGCCCCACTCAAGCCGTCTTCGCCCCAGATATCCAAATGGTAACCTCAAAGCGGGGGCAGCCGTGATGTCTTGCCAGGCTGCGGGGTAGCCGAGCACTTCGCACAAAGTGACGGTTTCCCTGTCATCGCTACCAACTGGACAGGTAGTCCTTTCAATCGTCAATCCTCTTCTAAACCCAGCGTGAGCCTCAACGAAGCACGAACTGCCAGAGAAGAGGAGGCATAATGTCGGAGCAAAAATATACAGCAGGCCAGCGCCTTACACAGATCAAGGACTTTCTCACTATGAATAAGACTGCGACGACGATCCCTTGGGATCCGAACAGCACAAAGTTCCCCACGAGGAAGGAGTTGCCAAAGATAGCGGGTGCACCAGATGACGCTGCATGGGTGTGGGGTAACGATGACAACGTCAGCAATGATTTCGCTGCAATATGCAGTATTGCGTTGCTAAGGATGGTAGATCGGACGTTTGAACCTGCTTACGCCCTCGCGCGTGGCTGCTGCTGCGAAAGAGATTCGGACCGGCGAGATTGTTCCTGTGAAGTATGATCGTGTCGTGAAGCCGCACCCGTACCTGAACGCGTACTTACTAGAGCAGTCTACCACTCAATGTGCCAAACCAACCGGCTTTTGGCCGGGAAACATTCAAGCACGAGATCAAAGTCCTCTCCGAGAACCTCGCCTACGACGACATCTACCACCTGAACACGCAAAGCGTATGACTCGCAATTCATCTGCATATCCTACCACTGACCATCTTTAGGGCACGCAATGGGACGGATTCCGCCATGTACGTCCCCTCTCACTTTCTCCCACCGCACCCCATTCCAATTAATCCCCCCAGTTCGCCCACATGGCCACCGGCAACTTCTACAACGGCACCAAAGGCTCCGATATCCTCGGCCCCTCAGCCAACGAAAACTGCTCCATCCACCACTGGGCCGACCACGGCATCGCAGGCCGTGCCGTCCTCCTCGACTACCGCGCCTACGCCCGCGCCAAAGGCATTACCTACGAGCCCTTCGACCACCACGCCATCACCTACGCCCAGCTCGCCGCCTGCGGCAAGGAGCAAGGGCTGGACATCCGCCCTGCCACGCAAGGCGGCGATATCCAAATTGGAGATATCCTGCTCATCCGCAGCGGCTGGAAAGAAGCGTATGACAGCAAGACGCCCGAGGAGCGCAGCAAGGCGGCCCTGCGCACGCACGAGCTTGGGAACGATGGACAGCGGTGGACGGGAGTCGCGCAGGAGGAGGAGATTCTCGACTGGCTGCACGACAGCTACTTCGCGGCGGTGGGGGGCGATGCGCCGGCGTTCGAGGCGTGGCCCACGGAGAAGCCGTGGCATGTGCATGAGTATGTTCTTGCGCTGTGGGGGATGCCGCTTGGGGAGATGCTGGATTTGGAGAGGCTGGCGGAGAAGTGTAGGGAGAGGGGGAGGTGGACGTTTTTCTTTACAAGTGCGCCGGCAAATGTGCCTGGTAAGTCAAGTGGTTTCCATGGGTCGGTGCGCAAAGCTGTGAGAATGGGCGCTAATGAGTGTGTTACAGGTGGGGTGAGTTCGCATGTCAACGGCACTGCGATATTCTGATTTGATGGTTTAACGTTTATGGTATTGGAGGCGCAGCTGCAGTCAGGTGCCGAGGACGCCGAGGAAATAAGAACCAAATAACATGCTGCTCTCGTCGCTCAGTGTGTTCCATCTCGTAACGTCGTGTTCGTCTCGTTTCATTCAGTAGCCGCCGTCCAGCCATGGGAACTCGGTGCAAGCAGTGAATCTGCCGCTTCCCAAGCAGCACCTTTGGTAGAGGTCGAATTCTCTTTTTGTGGTGACATCGCAGTTTCCGTTGCCGATGTAAGGCGCGCCGGACTCGGAGCAGCATTCCACCTCGAAGTTGGGACAGTTGCAGTATGCGTTTGCCAGCCCAGCGCTGGCCGCGAGGGTTGCGATGAAGGCGAAGAAGCGCATGGTCTCGAGAGGTTGATGGAGCGGTGACTGATTCGCTGATAGAAGGAAAATCAGTGGTGGCGAAGAGGGATGGGTTTGACTTGGTCGCTTGCTCGCCTGACGGGTTGACGATGTGTTTGCTATCCTTTATACTCGTGAGAATCTCCACCGACGATTCAGGCGTACCCATCTCTGCCGCATTTCGACCAAAGAGGTTGGTGACAAGGTTGGTGACAAGGCATACGAGAAAAACATAGTGGATTTGCGACTCCTCGCCAAATGCATATAGTCCGACGTGGTGACCGATGTCAGGTGGGAAGCCTGACATGAGGCTGCCCGACGCCCAAGGGAACATCTTCCTTTTCTCATGCGGGCGAGTAGCGCAGTTATCTCGCAGACAACTACCCACGGTTGCCCAAGACGGAGCACTTTCCTGGTTAGTATGTTGCTATTATAGGACCCGAGTTAAGGTCATTGGAAAATAGCCCTTCCTTCGGCTTCTCCGGTGTATCGCACGAGTGAAATCCCTTCGGTCAAGCGATTGCCACGAGGTAAGCGATACGAGACAGAAGCCAGGTGATTGCGGCTGGTCGGTCAAAAGGTTTTGATCCAACGTGAGGTCGAACGCCTTGGTGAGAAATTTCGCATTGCAGTTTTTGACCACCAAACTAGCTTGTGCCCAGCACCATGCCAAACTATTGATATCGTCTCGTCTTCTTCTTTTCGGCGAGAAAGGCACACCTACAGATCGTCTTGAACGGGTTCTGGTCGCCAGCAAGAGTTCTAATCTGATTATGCTGCGTATCGTAACCCGGGCCCTTTTACGTCTAGAGGATTGTCGCACGAAAGTGTATGACCAACTTCCTATTAGAGTGCATACGCACTCCATCAGAGACCATGGGCCTCTTTTTCTAAAAGTCTTTGGCCAAAACAGCGACCGCATCGCCCAAGGTCCATATCGACAAGCTGGGTCTAGCTGCTTCAAAAGCGAAGTCGTGCCGAAGTTCGAAGTTGCCTGTTCATAGAGTACCATAACTCATGATCTTCAAGCACAGTGTGAGGCAGCTGCAGTTCCCCTACCCGCAAGAACGTTCTGCTGTGCTGGGGCGGGCATTTCGGCCTTGGTAGCGGAGATTATGAGCTTCCGAAGTACGCGATCGTTTGGAGTCGTCGGACCTTCTGCAAGCTAGACTTCATGTTCGTGATGAGCTGCAGTGCCCATGGGGTATAGGTACGGGAGCCGTTACTGTCAGTTATTGACATATTGGTCTTGTTGCTTTTAGTTCGACGTGCTGAAGTCGATCGGGAGCCGGCGATCTCTGTACGTGCTTTGGGCACACTCTGTTAGACTTCCCCTTCAATTTGCTTCGGTACTGATCCTCTCCTAGTATCACATCTGGGGATACACAAGGCATCGTTGGTCAGCGCTCGCATTCGAGGTTCATTCGGTCGCTCGCAGGCATGGTGACGAAGACCTGCACCGCAATCTCGGGGACCCCACATGTCTGTTGTATATTAAGTGTTGGATAGGCCGAGCAATTGAGAAAGATGGTCGCAAGCCTACTAGGTATCTAGGAGACAATGCGAAGGGTTGATTAGGTGCGCGTGAAGAGTTTTGCTTGGCATGGCCAATCACAACTCGCAGGGGGCCCGCTGCACGTGCACTCCCATTCGTCACTCTCCCCGCTCCATTTCTCCAGCCACCAGCAAAACACCCAGTCCGCTCTACTGCACAGAATTCTTGCGCATGTCAACGTGAGGCAAACAGAGGGTATCGGAGCTAGTCATGGCTCGCCTCTCGAATCCGTTCGCTTTCACGCCGCTACCCGTCATCCTCGTGGTGACGGGCACGTACATTGCATTATTCGCTGCCTTGCTCACGGTCCACCTCACCTTGCCGGCTGTTCCTCACACTACTCCGGCCGGCACAAACCTGACGCAGGCCTGGATCGACTTGGAGCACATCACACGGAGACACCATCCGTACAACAGCCATGCCAACGATGGCGTACGAAAGTACCTCTTGTCACGCGTCGAGGACATCGTGACATCCCGGAACCTGGACAACGACCGCGTCGAAATCATTGACGACAATGTATCGAATGCAACTTTCTCAGCTGGCAACACTACGGTCTATTTCGAAGGAACAAATATCATCGTCGCCATCCGAGGATCGAATGACGAAGAAGCTTTTTACGAGCCTAAAGGGAGCCCGTTGTCAAGTACGCGTGCATCGACAAATGGTGGTGTGCTTGTCAACGCCCACTACGACTCTGTCAGCACCGGTTACGGGGCCACTGATGATGGAGTGGGTGTCGTGACTGTATTGCAGTTGCTTTCCTACTTTACCGAGCCCGAGAACTGGCCGCGCCGTACGGTTGTTCTACTGCTGAACAACGGCGAGGAAGACTTCTTGAACGGAGCCAAGGCCTTCATGCGCCACCCCATATCGCAGCTTCCGCATACCTTCCTCAATCTTGAAGGCGCAGGAGCTGGTGGTCGGGCAACGCTGTTCCGGAGCACAGACACAGAGGCCACGAGCTTCTACAAGGCTGCCAAACATCCTTTCGGCACCGTCGTCAGCGGCGATGGCTTCAAGCAGGGCTTCATCCGAAGCCAGACCGATTATGTTGTTTTCAATGGTGAGCTTGGGCTCCGCGGGCTGGATGTGGCCTTTATGGAACCACGCGCGCGATACCACACAATCGAAGATTCGACACGAGAGACCTCGTTGAACTCTCTCTGGCATATGCTGTCTGCATCTGTTGCTACAGCGTCAGGACTGGCTTCGGACACCAGCGACCAATTTAGCGGCTCAGATGAGGAACGACAAAAGGGCAAGGTCAATGCCGGGACCGGCACTGATGCCGTCTGGTTCGACCTCTTCGGGAAAGCTTTTGTGCTATTACAACTGCACACCTTGTTTGCCCTTTGCGTTACGTTGCTCGTAGTTGCTCCTATCACTTTGATCGGACTGACCGTGGCACTTTCCAGGTCCGACAAGAACTACCTGCTTGCACGCAAGGAATACGTGCATTCATCTGACGACGATGAGCCGGTGCGTCTGTACGGTTGGCGTGGCTTCTTCCGTTTTCCCGTGAGCTTTGTTGTGGCTACGTCGATTGTCATTGGGCTGGCCTATCTTCTCCGACGGGTCAACCCCTATATCGTCTACAGCAGTCCGTACGCAGTTTGGAGGTAAGTTTGTCCATCACCCCACAGTCAGGTGTTGTTCTGACACTTGAGTTCTAGCATGATGTTCTCTGCATGGTTTTTCTTTGCCTGGTTCGTTCTTCGTGGGGCGAGTGCAATGCGTCCATCAGCACTGCAGCGCCACTATACACTGCTATGGCAGTTCATTGGGACTTTCATTGTTCTTGTGTTGGTCACCATTCTTGCGCAAAACTTTCACCTCGCAGGTGGCTACTATGTGATGTTCGCCTTCGCCGGGACATTCTTCGCGCTGCTCATCTCCTACATCGAGTTGTTCTTCCTCCCGAAGAAGTCTGCCTACGCAGCTCAATTTGACCAGACCGTGGACACATCTCACGATCGGGAACCAAGCAGTCGGCCACTAACTGGCACCAACGGTACCCGATCAGAAGAACGACCTACAGAGGGCGACGATGCCACAGAGACAACGTCGCTTTTGCGCAACGATCGAACAAGCTTCAGAAGAAATTATGGCAGCCGCCAACAATCTATCAGCGATGGCACAGAGATTGATGAACATCATGCGTCGGCAGATCTCAGTAGCCCATACGAAGGGGAGCAGGAGTGGAGTGGCAATCTTCCGAGCTGGCTATGGTTCTTGCAATTCCTATTAACAGTGCCTCTGACTCTGATTCTAGTTGGCCAGATCGCACTCATACTAACCTCAGCCACGTACCAGACTCCAGCCGATGGCAACTCGACGCTGTTGATCTACATCCTGTTCGCGGTTCTGACAGCTATCCTTGCTGTTCCCGCGGGCCCTTTCCTTCATCGCTTCACGTACCATGTCCCGACTTTCCTATTCCTCATTTGCATAGGCACGGTCATCTACAACCTTGTCGCATTTCCATTTTCTCGCGAACACAAGCTGAAGGTTTATTTCCAGCAGCAGATCGATCTCGACACTGGAGCGAACACGGTGTCGCTCACTGGTGTCGATGGTTACGTGCAGGACATCATCAGGGAGATACCCAGCGCGCAGGGCAAGGATGTTGAATGCACGACTCCTGACGTTGCAACTCGAAGGGAGCTGACCAAATGCTCATGGGCTGGGTTGCCGGCCAATGTTGTGCCCACCTTGTCGCCATACGGCAACACCACCAAACCCAAGTCCTGGCTGGACTACGAGGTGCAGAAAAGCAACAACTCCAATGAGGCGACGATTCGTGTCGTGGGGCAAAACTCGCGGGCCTGCAAGCTGGTTTTCGATACGCCGGTCGTTGATTTGGCGATCGCTGGCGTTGGCGCTGTTTCGGATCCCCGCTTCAATGTGACCGGCCAACATGGGACCCGCGAGCTCCGCCTGTGGCATCGTGAATGGTCACAGCCCTGGAATGTTAGCGTGTCTTGGAGTGACGACGCGAACGTGACGTTCTCTGGAAGGGTCGTGTGTCTGTGGTCCGACGCGAATTCAGGCGACATTCCGGCGTTCGATGAGGTGCAGTACTATCTGCCTGTATGGGCCATCGCGACGAAGATTGCCGATGGGCTGGTCGAAGGATCCAAACGTTTCAAGCTGTGAAAGGTCATCCTGCTCGCCCAAGACCTTTGTGGTCAATGCTGAATGCATCTCCTTTTACCTTTGCTGCGATATCCTTTCCGGCTGCATATGAGCAGGGCGTCTGGTAATGCGTACTCGACACGTTTCCCTCAAGGGCACCGTCATGTCATCTCATTCCTGTTTTTCCATTCCTTGATTACTTTTTTCTTCTTGCGCATGTTAGTATCTGTTGCGGTTCTTCATAGCATATTGTTGCGCCTATAGGCCTCCAATGACAACGTATTCCACCATCAATTTCGCATCACGACGCACACGCGACTCTCACTGGACGACTGCTATTGATCGCTTCCAGTTTCGGGACATTGCATTGCATGCATCCACGTTCCGTTTACGCCGCTTCTGTAGCCGACTGAACAAGACCATCGCTGGCGAACGAATGAGAAAGAAAAGTGTACTACGACCTTACTTCAACGACATCATGAGTGCGATGGTAGAAAATATCCGCGATTATGCGCAGAGCAACCCACTTCAAGTTGCCGCAGGGCTCATTATTGCGTTGCCGGGAACCTATCTCTACATTTCTGGAAAGTTTCTCTGCGCTACTCGACTTTGCACCAATGCGACCATGTCAACTCAATCCCTCTTGGAAAGTATCACCAGCAGCTTATCGGCCTACGAGACGTCTTCCCAGAAGAAGAACCTCCTTCTGCCAATATCCAAATGGGGCGACAAGCTTGCGACAAAATTTGTGGTCCAGGTCTTTCGCGGCGCCCGCAATAACGCGATCGTAGTGTTAACTACCACAGGAGAAGGACTGGGCCTCGACGTCCAAAAAATATTGCGCACTGTTGAGGAACGCTGGGTACCTTGTTTTCCACTTTCGCGCGTGGTGTCAGTCGGGACTACCACCGCTTTGCCAGGAGTATTTCTCACCTTCATACGGAAATACCCCAATTCACGGGCCGCACGCCATCAGACGAGGATTGCAAGCGCATTGCACGTTTGCGCTCTTATGACAGTCGCAAATCAGCAACTCTCCATCCAAGACTTGCTTGTCGTAGCCTTGGTCGTCGTCTCGTTTGAGGCGTTGCAACAAGTGACACACGAGTCAGAAAGGCGGCCCGCCGTTGAAACCCGCTTGCAAGCTCACATTGTCGACCACTCGACTTTTTCTGGATCATCCCGGCCTGTCAATTTCACGCGCAAATACTCGTCGTTGAATCCGGAGGCGCTTTCGCTGTCTAGTGCGAGCAAGGAGGCAGAAATTGGCAGAATGAACGAGCCGTTGGCAGAGGTCAGAAAGAGCGAGAAGGCGAGTGACATGGATCTGAAGCACACCAAAGCTGAGCTGAACAACGTACGTGCAACGCTGAATGAGACGTTCGCTGAGTATGCCTTGATGCGCGATGAGCTCAAAACAATGAAGCAGGCGCTAGGCCGGGGCCATCAGGCCGAGGTCTATCGGAAGGATATCGAACTCTTCGCCCTGCGCAAGGCAAACGAACAGAAAGAGAACTACATCAAAGATCGGGATGGTAGACTGGACGACAGTCACCGACAACACAAGGCCGCGTTGGAGCTCAAAGATGCTGAGCTACGAAATCTCAAAGACCGTATTTTGTTTCTGGAGAGGCAAAACAGTCCACGATTTGATGACGACAATATCGACAGCGCGCCCAAAAGCGACTCGCAGGCTGCGCTGCAGGTCAAGTTTCTTCGTATCAAGGGCAGAAACTCTGCTGAGATCGACGAACGGACACCCGATGAAAAAGACGATGAGATTGCCAAATTGAAGGCCGACCTTACAGACGCTGTTGCTGCCAGCAAGACGCTGGACAACACACAGATCGAGCTGCGAAGAGCATGGGACGCGACATCCGAGGTACAGCAATCCCTCAACAATGAGCGGAAACAGCATGCCCACACGCAGGAGATGCTTCGTGAAGCCGCTTTGAAAATTGAAGAAGAGCTCAGTAAACAGGCGCAGCGACCCTTGCTCAACCACAGACTGTCCACCATCGAAGAGCAGAATGCGCAAGAGCTTGAAGCCATGTTCAACGCCGCGCAGCAAGACAATTTTCGCCTCTACGGCGAAGTCGAGGCATTGGAAAAGCGTGTCCGCGAAGCCAATGCTCGCGTTTTCATGGCAGAGCAAGGCGCCGAAGCACTGCGCGAGCAGCTCCGACTTGAAAAGGCTATCAACGACGATATGGAGACTGCGCGTCCGAGTCTGGTACACCGTGTGCACTTCCAGCGCATGGAGGGCCAACTGAAGGAGAGTCGCGAGCAGCTCGAGGACAAAGACAAGGAGATCACGAAGCTGCACAGGCTTGTTTTAGAGCAAGATGCCAAATTCACCGAGCTCACCAAAGCCAACGAGGCATCTTCCTCCGTGCGAACCGCACTACAAGGAGAAAATGAACGCCTTAAGCAGTCCACCAAGGAGCTCGAGTCCACCAAACAACAACTCATGCTCGACCACGAGCGCCTCACCCGCCACCGCGCCCGCAACCGCGTAACGTCCACCGAAAACACTTCAGCCCGTTCAAGCGGCGCAACCCTCATCACCGAGCCCCTCGCTGTCCCCCCGATCCCGCCCATCCCCACCGACGACGAAGACCTGCTGCTCCCCGCCCGTCCCGTCTCCATCGCCCGCTCCAGCAGCATCCAGGGCACGCCCGAGCGCCTCCTCCGCCGCGAACCCACGCCCAATCGCCTCAGCATGATTTCGGCCGACGTCCCGCCCGATGAGCTGCGCCACTCGCACCGCAAACCGCTCACGCTGAAGGGTTTTCTGCGCAAGATTGCGCGGAAGGATGATGATGAGGCGAAGACTTCCGACGTCCCCAGCCCTGCGGTCACGAGCCCGCGCCCGAAGACAGCGCTCTTGCCAAAAGATAGAAGTGCGATGGTGCGGCCGAAGACCGCGGCGCCGGAGACTGAAGGGGATAGAAAGGGAATGGATGTGGAGAAGGAGAAGGATAGGGAGGGAGGGCGACCGAACACTGCAGCCCCGAGCAAGGAACGGATCGGGGATCGCAGGTTTCTGTCCGGGGGGCGGCCGAAGACGGCGGTTACGGGAATTAGAAAGGGGGAGGGGAGGGCGGAGGAGCACGCTGGGGAGAGGCCTAAGAGTCGGGGGTGGGGTGCTTCGTAAGTTTGGACATGGATTTGAGAGAGTGCGGGTTGCTAACTTTGTGCAGGAGGAAGCTTGTGAGGAGGTCGATCGCGCCATGATAACGACGATGAGTTTACTACGGGGTGATGATCTGAATGTTCTGGGCCTTTTCTGTGGCTGCGTTGTGGGTTCGGCGCGCTTGGGGTTCAGTATGAAATCATAGGTTGGGTTGGGAAGGCGTTGATGCGGCGCATGATTTTAGTCGCACGTATGCGTATTGCTAGACGTGGGCTTTAGATTAATAGATATAGGTATTTTAATCATCCTCCTGACGCTTTACAGCTCGGATGGTACGGTGAGCACTGCAGCTCCCGCAGTGCCCAAAGATCTGCCCCCGGTCCACCCTCTATCTCTTTTCTCGGCAACCTGCACCAGATCCCGGCGGCGAAGGCATGGCACCAGCTCAGGGCGTGGGCTGATGAGTATGGGCACATGTACTCGCTGATGCTTGGCCCTAGTACTGTGATGCTCGTGCTATCGTCGTCGGAGGTGGCGAAAGAGATGCTGAACCGGAGCAGCAGGAATTATAGTAGCAGGCCATCGCTGTACATTGAACAGATGATCATTGGGCGGATGAGGATGTTGTTGATGGGTAAGCCAGAGCCTATTCTACTTGTCTCATTCCCTCAGTCTCCAGTATCTACGTATCAAACGGAAAGCTGGCAACTTGCAAGAGCTGATAGGAGTACGGCAAGACCTGGCGGTATATGCGCAGTCTGCTGCACTACCAGCTCGACATCAAAGCAAACATTAGCTACGTGCCCTACTAGAGTCTCGAAAACCGCCAGATGCTGCTGGGATTCTTGGAAACTCCTGCCCGCTGGGTCGATCATATACGACGGTGTACGAACGCGTTAATGACCAAGATGGTATTTGGGGTTCGAACTGTCAGCACCGATGATGAGAATATGCATACGTTGTCTGAAATACGAACTCTTATGCTTAACTTTCGAGATCGCAGCTACAACGAATTGGAGGACATTTGCTGACGCGGCGACAGTGCGTGGAGGACTGGACGACGATGTTCGGCACCGTGCAGGCGCAGCTGCTGGATATCTTCCCCGTGAGCAGCGCCTATCCGACTTTCTCGTGCTGGCGAAGAGGAATGCAAAGGTTCTGTATGCGAAATAACACAGGCTGTACCCCGTCCACTGGAACAAGCTCCGGCGCGACAAGGAAGAGGGGCCCGCAAATGTAAGCGTTCTCTCAAACTCACTTCGCACGATCTCCCGCCCATGCTATGGAGAACCACTAACCCACCCAGCCCTAATTCAGCCGCTGATGTTGCCTTCTCCCGAGCCAAAGCCCACTGAAAACAAACCTAACCCTCAACAACGCGGTAAGGCGGAGGTGGGCGAGAGTGGAGGGCAAGTTGGATGAGGAGGGGCAGTCGAGGAGTGTATCGCAAGGCCTATTTAGCAAGGATTATGTGCCGCTGACGAGTAGGTGAGCGGTGGTGTGTGTGTAGCGATGTTGCTGCATGTGCTGCATGTAGGTTGATTTGCGTTACGTGTGAGCGCGGACTTGACATCAATCTTATGTCTCTGCTCCGGCACAAAACCATATCACCTAGGCCGTCCCCGGCCGCGCCCCCCAGTCCATTGCCCCCTTTTCCCTATTCCTGCCTTCTCTCTCATTACCCCTCTGCAACCCCGCCCTACCCAGGCTTGGTCTACTGTTAATACTGACAACCCTCACCAACCTCTCCCCATCCTGCAAACCCCTCAAGAACCTTAATCCACGTTCCGGCACTGGCTTTCTACTAATGATGCCTCTCGTAGGCCTATCAATACCACTTACCCTGTGAGGTGGAAGAGAGTAGGCGAGGTAGTGCGACGACGGGCGGATACTCGCAACGCTCCAGGAGCGTGTGGCGCGCCGACGCGGCGTCGGTGTGCGGGTTAGACTGAAAGATTGGAGGATTTGCTTCGTTGTTGGGGAGATAGGGTGGGTGCTTTGCGGCCACGCGGGCTGGATCTTTCGACGAGGAGAGAACGTAGAAGTGTTGCGTTCCGGAGGGATACATTGCAAAGTGGGGGTAGCTGGAAGATCAGCCCAGAAGTCGGGGCCTGGAATGTCTGAAGGTGAAGGATCGGCCCAAAAATCCAGGAGGGCAAGGGGGGCGTCTGGCATTGTCGCAGTGTTCTGTGCTGAAGAAGTTTTGCGTGCGCCGCTTCTCATCTCGCGACGCTCCTCCTGTAGCGTATGTGGAAAGTTTTGAGATAGTGCTGGTGCTGGGGTGGAAAGCATCGCCCTGCGGATAGATGGGTGCACAGGAGGTAGATACGGACTCGAGGTGCGCTGTCTCCCCATCTCCGCGTGAATATTAGTGTTAGCGGTGCTTGTGAGTGCTTTTGGATGTATTCTCAGAGCTTGAGGCAAATTCCCCACTTGTGCCTGCGGCGTACTTGCCCGCTGCGTCGGTTTGCGTTTCGGGACTGCGAGAGTTTTGCTCTTTGGTGAATATATGGTTTTCTCACTTTGCGGCCTGCAATGCTCCTTGGCTGTCGCTGGGCTTTCACTTTCGTAGTTCTGCTGCGTATCTCCACCGAAAGTCGGTACCTCAACCTTGTCCTTCCTGTACAACTCTGGCGGCGTCCTCTCTCGCGAGATTGCTTGTAGGGGGACAACTTCTTCCACGGTCGGGCAATCTCCCCTCTTCGCCGTAGAGACTACCCTCCTCACTTCTTTAACTTTCTCCGGATTCGATTTTGGCCCCTTGGAAGTCTTTCGTTTGCTCATTTCCGAATGACTTCTTCCAGATTCTCTAATCCCCTCGATATATTCCATCATCCGTCTTCCCTCAATGAAACCCTTCATCCAGCTCACCAACATATCCGCCTTCTCCATCCTTATCTGAAACATTCGCGCCATGATAAAGCATAGTAGCTCGTCCCCGATATCTTTAGCTTTCTCCCAGAAGTAATCCAACAACTCCGGGTCCGGGTTTTGCTCGGGGTCCAGCCAAGCTTCCAGCTGACCTAGTATATATCGCTGGAAGCCCCCATCTCCGAATTTCGAACCGAGGAGGTGCGCTTGGATCAAATCAAAGCATTCGCGCCAGATAAGTGTGTGGCGCGGCCGCGCAACAGGACCGTTCTCATTGTGCAAGTGGAGAGGTGCGTCCTCGTACTGCAGCCATAACACGTAAAGTCTAAGTGCTGCAGGCTCGACATCCGGTAGATCGATGGTGATATCGTTACCATGAACAGCAAGTGGCTGCATACACGCACCTAGGTACGCAGATTTTTCGGCTGTTGCAACGGGCAGTCGCACGGAATTGCGTGAGATAGTGGCCGACGAGGATACCTGCCCAGCCACGAGAAGGACTGTAGGAGATGGCAGCTCGAGCAACTGATTTTGAGAGTCTTGATTGGACATGGCAGCGAAGTACAAGTTCGCGGTTGTTTGAGGCCTCTGTAGGGTGTGGTGTTTGCTTAACTGCTTTTGACTCGACATGCGGCATCGTGATTCACCAATTTTGGGGAACCTGACTACGAGTCAATGCTCGTAAGATAATAAATGATGCGCTGTGAAGTGTTAACAACCTTGAGGTCATTTCCATCTCCGTTGTGCTTTTTACCAACACATCGTGGTACTCGTTGGTCTCTCCCGCTGCCACATTCCATCCTGCTGCTCGCGATGTCCTTTCGTTGGGTAAACAGACTTCGACGACGTATAAGAAGGTGCAGATCTGGTACAAAGCTTTGGATGTTTCCACGTCCGTCACCACATCAGGAGTCGAGCAGTTCCCAGGAATTTAGTTCTCTAATACGACGATTCAGTAGACAGTACAGAGACCATTCACAGCGTTGTCCAAGAACGTGTCTTGCCCCGGCCTCTTTATCGGCATCTCCGAGTACTTCTACATCATCATCCACCACGGCTCGGAAATTGGTAAAAGCTATGCGGGCTGCGAAGAAGCGGCCAAAGTACGATAGTGTACCTCTAGTCATCGGAAGCCCTCAAGACTTCAAAAAGGGAACCGAGGCGGCGGATTTAATGCTTCAACAGGGAATACCGACATTGAGAGGGGGCGTCAATAGAGGAAGCGGGACAGTTTCGAGGTCGGAGTCTCCAGACGACGACACAGCGAGCGTGCTATCGTTGATGGTCTTTGCGAAGGAGTATAGGCTACCACCGCGAACAATCTCAATGGCGGCGCCTCCACTGGTGCATCGGCACACAGCACCGCCAATGTCGCTACCAAACCCACTCGGATCGAATCCACCTGAGCCAGTGCGACCACCACCACCACCACCACCACCACCGCCACCTGCAGTTGAGCTTGAGGGAAGTAGCCTACCATTATCCACCAATAGGGTCCGCACTAGCGGGAGCAACAACAGTGAAGCATTAAAGGCAGATCGCCACAGCGTGATTTACGGCGGCTTCGAATCAAGATCACCGTTCTTCCCGATCGTCGAAGAGGTAGAATACCTGCCGTTACCAGATACAGTATCCTCGGATTCCTCTGGCCAAGTCACGCCCATTGCTGGACGCAGGCACCAAATCACGGCGAAAGCGGACAATAAAGCGCACAGTTCTCGACTCCCAGCTATCGGACCGCTTCCGCTCGAAATGAGGGAGCCGCTGAAAATCTGGCAGAAGTACACGAGAACTGGATTCATTGACGTTGATATTTGCCCCGAAGCACTTGACCGTGAAGGACGTTACACGTGGATGCACTGTTGGGGTCTATTCAACCTTTACACGTTCGGCGCGTCGTTCATGAATGATACCGAGTTCGCGGACCGCGTGATGGACATGCTATGCAAGAATCTGAAGCCAGGAAAGGCCGCCGATGTCGATACGATCTGCTTGCTCTTTACCGGAGATAGCATCTCGTCCAGGCTCAAGCAACTTGTTGTTGATCGTTGCATCGATGGCGAGCTAAAGAGTTTCAACCGCTGCGTCACCAAGTATCTGCCCCATGAGTTTGCCGCGGTTGCGCTCGAGGTGGCGATGGAGCGACTGGCTGATTCGGAGTGGCGCCAACGAATCGAGTCGCCTTGCCGTTACCATCGACACAAGAGAGCCGAGGACTGCTACTTGCGTAAGTTTGCCAAAGAGCGCGATATACGCATCATAGAGAATAGGAAAATGCGGAAAAGTCGGGCGGCTACGGAAGTCCACTTCGAACTTGACATAAGAGAACCTGTAAAGCACGCTGCCGAGGGTACGAACGATGAGGAACTTCGCGTACGAGATGAAGTAATCCCGGCGCCCAGCAACGATCCGAAAATTGTCAACGACAAGAAAGATGAAGGCGAACAAAGCTCGACACCTACTAGCGAGTCCGTCAGTATCGACAGTGTTCAAGAGGCAGACCTAGATACGGATGAGTCATCCGTGATTGCAACACTGGGTCTGGAGAACTCAGACGTGTCGACGGCGAAGTCTTGTGAGATCCTCAAGCCGGCAGGAACGGTGTCCGTGGTTAATGTTTCAAGCACCCTTCGTCCGGATCTGGAGAGCTCTCCCCAATGCTCGAAACATTCACAAGAAAGCAGGGACGAACCAAGGTTGCTCAATAAATGGCCGAGTTTGAGCCAATCCATGTCTCTAGACTCCAATGGACTTCTGATGCCGGGGGCATATCCCGAAGCCTTGTGTCCTGTTGGGCGCGTTTGAATGCTCGTAGGTGGTCGATGACGTACTGCATGATCCTGGCATTGCTGGCAACCGTGTTGCACGTGCTTTCCCAAGTTTAGATTTGAGATTGAGACGTGTTGTTTCTTTAGTACTATCTGTGAGTCGCAATAGTAAGAAGTAATTAATTTATTTCAAGTTTCGCACACATGGCGCCTTACTGCTAAGAAGCACCATATACTGTCTCGCAACAGCAAGCGAAGATCGGCTCGCGTTGGTGTTGTGAATTGTATGGGTAAACGTGCGTCGTGCAGGACGTGAATTGGAGGAAGAAAGGTCGTAGGTAGGGCCTAACGCCCAGCCCTACCTACCTAATGCCGGGGGGCAGTCACGAGCGTCCTGACCACCCCAGTGCCTCTCACTAGTCACCACCACATAAACCCCTTCACAGTCAGCGCACCGCCTACAATGTGACTTGAACACCCCCCCAACCCTGCTAGCGAAAGCACGTGGGAACTTCAACATCAAGAGAACTTATTGCCGGGCTAACAATGTATCTCATCTGCCTTCTCTAATACTGCCTCGGCCGCCTCCTCTACCGCCGCCGCGCCTACGATGCAGAAGTCTTCTTCAATACCGCACACTTCAAAACCTGAAGCCCTCGGCCGCACTCGAGTCGCCCTAATGCGGTCCTGCAGGCGCGCGCCTGAGCGACGATTACTCCACCTTCGGCGCGAGCCGCATCCCGCGCTTCACATGGCCCGTCGCGCCCTCAAGCGTGAAGGTATTCCTCTTCCTGACAGAAGACCCAGATGCGCCGCTCGGTTATGCGAATGCGCATGGGATATTCCTCGGCACTCCGCCTACAACCACCGCATTATGACCAGAGGACTTGGAAGTCTTGCAGGAAGAGAACGGTGTGAAGGTGCTCAAGAGCGGGTGGTTCATGGAGAAAATGATGTAGGGCGGGCTGTATATACCTGCACGTCCGCCGCGGGGGCATGGGCCGCATAGGTATTTCTTTGTTCTTGTGGGGAGAGAAGTTGGATTTGGCGAAGATGGGGAAGGTACAGAGGAAGACGGAGGTGGGAATATTGTGGAGTGGGGGGTTTGGGAGGGGTGGTATGAGAGCAAATTCTGAAGAATCATATTCCGGTGGCAGGGTAAGATTGATGCGACTTGTTATTCATACAGTCTGTGTCGTGGGTTTGTGAGGTTGCACATAGGTTGCGGTAGACACTTGATGCTTCGGCGTTAGGTTATGTCTGGCCTTTACAGCCTTGCAATCGATATAAGAGAAGACCACATCCGTGCACTAGTATCTACTCTGCCGTCGTATTCATCAAACTTCGGTACAGCCAAACCCCAGCCCCAGACGCGCCTCCCCTTCAATAACCCTCCATGCATTAGCACACACCCTAGCGCTTCTAAACCACCAAAAAGATAACCAGAGAGCGCCCTTCCTACATCGCAGCGCCCAAAGAATGACCGTATCCCTCTGGCGCGCGAGGAAAAGCTAAAAAGCTAAGAAGATGCCCACACCCCGAATCGAACGAGGGATCTTGTCATAACGCATATAATACGAGTGACACGCTGTACCACTAAGCCATGCGGGCTGTCATGAAATCCAATACTGTGAATCCATTATATGTTCATCTTTCTAAAGATGTAGTTAATATAGGAAATACCCAGTCTTGAGGTGGTGGGGTAATTTAAGATCTGCGTGGGTTCTGTAGAGGCTAAGTAACGACTCGGCTCGGCTGTGCGGGGCGAGGAGATCCGGCGGGGGCATGCTTGGGTGGGATGAGCCGGGATGGAAACAGCCGCCGACGCAGCTTTGTGGCTCTTTCGAGCGATAATGAAAGAATGCATATGATCTGAAGGTACTCTTTTCCAAATGATGCAACCAAAATGCAATGCACTTGGCACGGCATCAATTGTTTTGGGGGTGGGTAGGAAGGTACGATAGCTGATCATCCCAACGCCGGGTTCGTCTGGCTGCCTCAGACCCTCCTGCGCAACACACGCACAGTACAGCAATAGAGCTGCCTGCGTAGCACTTTTCTGGGTTTGAAAACGACTGCGAGTGGAGCAAGACAGGCACGATGGTGCTGAAGCGCTGCCGGACACGTAAAGTCCGGGTTATGCCGGACGCGACGCGCTCGTTAGATTTCCTCAACGCACTTCTCTTCTCCTCTCATGTCATAACCCCTGCGCTCGTGGCCCGTAGAGGATATTCCAGACTTGTATCATGTCTCTCAAGTCTCCTTTCCCATAGGTCTTCTTCGCGCGCCTTTGAGCTATCGATTGCACGCCGCGAACCTTGTAGGTAGACCCTACATCGATAGGTAATGGCGGCGCCCGACGACTTCGACCCCGAATACGATCCCGAGCCGCCTCAAGTTATCCTTCCGTCGCTCTTGGACGCCCCGACCGTTCACCCTGCTTGCTGTCTCGCCCTCAGCAACCCGCTCCTCGCTCACCTCGCGTCCCTCCTCCCGCCGGCACCACGCCTCACCCTCTCCATAGGCTCAGGCTATGGGCTCCTCGAGGCGCTCTTCCTCGCCCCACCCTACAGCCTGAACATAATCGGTGTGGAAGTACAACCTAGCTCAAATACACACCTACCGCACGCTCAACACCGTGAGGTGGCTGGCAGCCGCTTTCTCGAGCCGCTCGCGGCTGAGGCGGAGGCTTGGATGTTTGTGTACCCCAGGCGGGTGGGCCTTGTAGAGGAGTACATTAGGGAGTTCGGGACAGGCAATGCGAGGGCCGTTGTGTGGGTTGGACCCACGGCGGATTGGGAGGATTACAAGGGCGTGTTTTGGGGGTGGGACGTTGAAGTGAGGGGAGCGGACGAGGTGGGTGGAAGAGCGTGGGAGGTTATCGCTGTTGCGATGAAGAAGCCAGTCGGAAACAGCACTTGATGACCGACTGGTCAGGATGCAACGGCGTATCAAACAGAGCAAAGTGTCGCGAGCTTCGACGTGTGATGAGTTTCGGCTGGATGTGCGTCCTCACGATCAAAAAGGCACATTGCGCAAGGGCACAACGGAGATGAAGTGGCCAAGGCGCAATGGGAGAGGCTTTGCGCGATGCGCCTTGCATGCTCGTCGCTATTGTGCATGACCTGGACGAAGATGCGACCGTCAGGAAGGTTGCTTCATTAGTCGAACCTCATCTTCGCCAGTACCTCTAGAATCAGACCTCGACCGATGGTTCGGTTTCCGGTTGGCGCCGCGACCTGGAGGATACGGACAATGCTCGAGAAGAAGAACTTGGATCCTTGCGCAAGAGATATGGATAAGAAGAGATCTTTGTCACGGAAGGAGACGTATTGGGAAGTCGCAGAATGACGCCTGCCTTCCCTCATGCAGCTGCCGGTGTTGATTGGGGAAGCAAACACTAGTTGACCTTGCTCGCCATCGCGCACTCTCAACTATGGGCCCGACGACACCATTGACGAGTACACAGCCTGCGAATCGCGTGGCTATTCTCAGATAACTCATGGGGACAAATTCGTATGGTAGTGCCTGTCGTATTGGAATATGCACAAATTGATGAGCTAGAAATAGGATCGTCCCTTTGTTCACAGTCGAATGCTATGAACACCAAGAGTATGCGACGAAAGGCCAGATTGAGCTTGGGAAGCGCTCAAAATGTTGTTCAGCGTCAATGACACCCATTTAACGGCAGTTGAATGCTCTCTTACGAGACTTTCGTGGACTGAATCACAAGCGACCAACACCTTCGGTCGCAAATCTAATACTAGAGAGGCTCATGGCGAGTTTCAATGCCTGAAAATGATTCCAGACCGGAAGAAGCCAACAAAATAACTCTCATGGCACTAGATTGTGCGTGACGCGCGTCTCAGGGAGGTTGGCCTTCCGTCCACAGTCCCAGGCGTAATTTGACACGCGCGCTCATATTCAGCCCCATCGTTCTCTGTTTTGCTTACCTTTCCCAGTTCACATGGCCTCTTTCTTTGCGCATCCCTTTCTTTGTCACATTCTTTCATCTAGCATACAACACCAACAATTGGTCCGTCAAATTCGATGGCTTGCTACTTCCGTCGCCGTCTTATTGTGCGTAATCTTTGTTCTCTGCCACGAACGGACGCCACCTTGTGTACAAGCAAACGTGGGGATTAAAGTTTGCCGTCCAGTATGCCCGCCATCCGCATTTTCCAAGTTCCGTTGTTCGCAATCTTTAGAATCCAACATCCACTTGATACACTACACCACATTGCACGCGACATAATTTTATTCTTTCCTGCCTGATACCAACACCACATTTTCCTGCTAGTATGGCAGAACAACTATGGCGCGGCGCGCTGGCTATTGGGCAGTTCGTGTACGACTACCCCATGCCGGCTGCCTACGCCTACGCTGCCGTCGTGGGCTCGCTGGCTGTACCACACTACTTTCCAAACATCACCGATATCCGGACACACGTTGATCACAACAACATCAATTGGACCGATTTCAGAAATAATTTTCTCCACCCTCAACCCAGAGACATGGACCCCGACAACAAATTCCTCGAGAACATCTGGAGTAGAGTAGAAACCTCGACCAACAAGAAGATGCCCAGCAACGTGCAGGAATGTGAAGATCTCAACCAAGACATCCACAGTTATCTTCAGATGGAACGAGGATTCAATCCTTTGCACATCAACCACGTTAATTGCACCAATCGATACGGAAGTTATGCCCCATGGCTATGGACGGCACCTGAGGTTACTCTCTTGCCATCTTGGCTCCATGATTGGCTCCAGGGACCCATTGCTCCAGAACCAAAGCCAAAACAACCAGGAAAGCCAAAACAACCAAGAAAGCCAAAACTACCAGGGAAGCCAAAACAACCAGGGAAGCCAAAACAACCAGGGAAGCCAAAGCAGCAAGGAAAGCCGGAACAGCCAAGAAGACCGGAAGGATCAGAAGAAACGAAAAAAACTGAACAGCCTTCCATCGTTCCAACACGCATCCGGCCTTCCGTCACGGTTAACACAATCGCCACTATCACTCAAGTTGACTATTTCTCGGGCGATACCAACGAATTCCTCTCAATCGTGGTATTTCCTCCGCAGACTACCGATCAAGCTCCGTGTTATCAGCCGGAGTGTCAGACTTGGACGAAGACCGACTGGCATTATACGACCATAACAAGTGTTCACCCTTTCACTAGCAGTGATCCTCGCGACAGTTCGTCTGGCCGGTCAATAGATAAGTCGAACCCAGAAGCTGAAATCGAAGTCGGCACAGGAGATGACTCGACTGGAGAACATAATGAGACGAGAGAGGTTGCTCCTGGGAATGGTTCTCGGGATGAAAGAACTTATAGGGCTTCTCGATGGTGGGATGCTATCTTCGGGGGCGGGTCTACGACCGGCCCGCCTACGTCTGATCCGCCTACTTCGTCCGACTCACCTAATTCTAACCACACCACGGATGCCCATAAGCACAACTCTGTGGTCACGTTTAGATCCCCATTTCCGACTCTCTCCTGGGCCACGTTCTCAAGAGCCTTGCAACTTCTCCAGGACGATCCTTGGGGATTTATCAAAGATGACATTTCCAGTGTGGCATCCAAGGTCTTCAATGCTGGACAAGCTTTCTGGTACAGTCCCTGGAAATTCATGAGAGATGGCTTCGCGAATGTTGTCGTTGGGTTCATTCACGTGATACCTGAGGTCCCCGGCTTGTCGTTCAGAGATAAAGTGGGGATTTGCCGCGCAGTAATGGCTTGGGTCTTCGCACCTGAGTTGTTCGTGGAAGCCTGCACTCATGCTCACGGAGAACATAGAGCATCGGCAATGAAGCGCGCGTTGCTACGATATCCTTCCCCACCGCTGCTAGCTTGGATACCATCTCCAGTGGTCGCGCTTTTGAAGTGCATCAGCCAAGTGATGGCCACTATCAGTAGGCTTGTGCGTCACTCTTTCGACAAAGTCTTGCCGACGTGGTTGCGTAATTTCAATCCGCACTGGTGGCTATTTACAACATGGATACCATGGCGGCTCGCGGAGGTCCGCTGGCTTCCTCGGTCACTCAGAGACGTAACCCGCTGTGTTTCCATCATAGCAGTTACCATATTCGTCCATAAGGTTCCTGTCGTCTACAACAAATTTCACGGATTCAAAGACCTTGCCCGGTTCCCCTTGCTTGTATTCACTGCCTGGGCCGGAAGAGTGTTGTATGCGAACCTGGGTGGCTTCTACTTCTTCGATATTGAGGCTTTCTTCATTGGCTTCCTAATTTCGCGGTATTTCTATCTGTCTGCGGCATATTCGCTTAAAACATTCCTCGAACGCGAGCTTGAGGCCTACGTTCGGAAGAGCGGTCGCTTGGTATACAGCGATGCTTTCTCGCTCTGTGTGGCGTGGTATTTCCACACATCGGCGGAATACTGCCCGCGTCCTGGGTTCTGGATCACTCTGATCTCCGTTCTTAGTTGGAGTTCAGCATACTACCTCGCCCGGTTTACATTTTGGAATTACAAAACACTCGATCAGGGACAACTCATACGCTCTCTCCCTCCCGGTACGTTAGGTAGAAAATTGTCTTGGAGAGCGTCGCCGTTGACCATCGCGCCACTGGTGACCGCGCTCTATATATGGCGCTATGGACACACATGTGTCGGATGGAACATTCTGATTGCTGCCGCGTATTTTGGTATCCGCATTGCCTACCTCCGCCCAGCTCCTCCCATTAACGATGTTTCAACAGTCGAGCAGATTTGGATCGGACGACGAGAATTGGCTCAGAATCTGTACGAGATTCAGAACGTCAGTGTGGGGCGTCGATCCCTAAACCTGTCGTGGAATTTATGGCTTTCTAGCTTCTTGATCGCTTTGATCTCCATGTTCATTCCCTGGAATTTTCTCTTCAATATCCGCACCGTAAACACACAGCAGTGTCCCAAATTTTACATTGATCGCGGGCCTGGGATTGTCATTCTGACATCTGCTCCAATAGCGTTGAGGATTCTCGAACTGTACTGTCGCGACCACCCAGAAGGGCACTACTACCGGAAGCTGATAAGCCCTCTTAAGTTCTACCGGCGGTGCGTCTCGCTCGCAACAATAACCATGGGCGTGATCTGGGCAGCTGTATGGGGGTATTGTTACAACGACATACCGCTGGTGGTCCTCACGGCACTGTTCTGGTCGCTCGTGGGCTGGAGGTTTTCTGGTCTGGCTGCTACGTCCCACGGATTAATTTCTATACCCGGTCACCGAACATACCACCTTTACTCTTTTCCTGTGCTCACAGACGGATCAGATATCGATATTGATGTCAACCACCTACCCGACATCCAGCATGCTCCAATCCCGGAAGGTTTCGACCCAGCGACTGCGGCGATTATCGATCCTGCGTCTGATTGGCATGTGACTGTGAGTGCCCCCGGACAACGCGACGTTATTATCAAACTTGAGCCCGCGTCTGGTGCTGGTGCTGCAGGTGGTGAAGGCGGAGGACCAAGTGACGGCCGAAGGCCCGGTGATTACGTGTCGAACACTGGAGGGCTAACTCTTTCAAGACCAACTCCTCCGCCAGGGCCAACTCGAGAGCTCACTCAAGGGCCGACTCAAGCACCTCCTCCGCCAACTGCTCTACCTCCAGGGCCAACTGATCAGTCTCCTCCGGGCCCAATTCTCCCGCAGCATCCAAGTGGTGGTACAGGCTCAGCCACCGGTGGAACAAGTAATGTTGGGTCAAGGAATGGCATGAAAGATGCTAGAGGATCAGTCGATGGCCCACCTGCATCATTTCCTTCGCGTTCTCCGAATTCATGTGGGCGACCACTAAGATCAATGACACCAAAACCAGAGCTCCCAGAGAATCAACCAACACGAAAGGCAGAGTCTTCAAAAGAACCTGAACATGGCCAGGAAGAATTAAGGCCCAGATCGTCCGGTTCTTCGAGATCACAGGGTTTGTCCAGACCACCCAATACCCCTCTTCTGCCTCCTCGGCCAGCTTTGCCCAGCATATCATCAATTGAAACTCATTCGCCTGATTCATCGGGATCAGACAGTTCATCGCAAGGTATGCTGGGGTTCACTGTTGAAGGTTGGCGCCCACCAGGATGGGTGCGTCGTAAACCGACGCCCACCCCCTCTCCCACTCTCAAAGATCCCGACCGCTGGGCCTACTGCAAGATTTGCGATCGTATCTGTCCAAAAATCCCCCATGGCGCTCGTCATCGTGACAACGAACTTGAACGAGCGCAAGTACTACCAATCGAATATGATCGCGAAGCGCGCCAGCTATATGGGATAGTGAAGGACCGCGTCCCAAACTCGGTATATTCAGGATTTTCCGGTTGGCGGACCAAGCGAAGCGAAGACAAGTCACCCCATTGCAATATTTGCGGTCTGCACTTTCGCGAGAGCAGCACCGCACCGCAGGGCTCCCAAGCCTCACCAGACTGGGAAACGCATCGAAAGCTCACAATCCATCTCCAGCAGATAATCGGCAGGGATGAAACGAAGGGGCAAGGCTACTGCTGCGTTTGTGAGGAAAGATTCTCTCTCGCATCCTTGGATTCCATTGAAGAACTCGATGGGCACTTGGATTCGAAAAACCATCGTCGAATGGAAGAGTATATGCGCAGAGGGAATATATCGCAAGAGAAGGTGTTCTGTGAGTGGTGCAACCGAACGGTTGTCATCGATCGGTTTGCAGAGCATGAAGGTTCTGAAGAGCATCCTCGTAAAAAGAAGAGAACCAAAAGAGTTGGAGATGGCGGTGATGACGGAGGTGGTGAAGGTGGCAGAGATGCCGGCGACGGAATTGGCGGCAGCCGAGCTGCACAGGTGAATGAAAAAGAAGTACTGTGATGAGAATAAAGCTGACGACTACAGGAAGCCCGATGATTTAGGCCCCAAAAGCAGAGAGTTTGGAAAAAGGAAGAGCGGGAGTGAGAAACCCAGAGATGAAGGGGATGAAGCCCAGGAGATTCTCGAAGAGACACCCACTGATCACGCTTCCACCGTAGATAATTCTCCCTACTTACCCGAAAGTGGGCAAATAGAAAAAGGAGGGAAGGATACAGGCACAGCTGACAAGCCAAACCTTGAGAAGTCCACGCCGCAACAGCCAAATGTACCGGACACACCAGTAGAGAAATCAGGCAGCTCTACTCCGGGGGGCGATGAAGCTGAGCCACACACATTCACTGATGAAGCTGTCCAGTTATCACTAGACCTAAGGAACTTTCTCCGTGTAACGGGGGAAGAAGATCTCAACAGGGCAGAAGGGTACCTAAACTTAGCCCAGCATGACCTATATCGTGCCCTTGATTTGTACCACAAGGATCCAAATCTCGATATGCCGAATTCTGAAGAGACGCGTACAGTACAACAGCAGGAAATAAGCAGAGCAGAAGAGCAAGAAAATTGGTACTGCCCTCCTTGTCGAGAAGTACTCGCAAGCAAGTATCCGAAGCATGAGGGCTCAGAAGAACATCGCAAGAACTGTAGACGTGGAGAGAATGATGGAGGAGGCGGGAATGGAGGCGGAAATGGGGGTTTAGGCCCAGGGGGAGGCGGAGGCGGAGGCGACGATGGAAATCATGGTGGAAGTGGAGGAGGGGGGACTGGATCCGATGGCGACACGGATGAATACGACTCCGATCCAGATGATTTATATTGTGGCCCTAACGAGCCCATGGAAAGCAAAGTGGAGCAGGATGGGGACCACAGACCAGTCGTCCTGGACGAGCATATGGCTGACGAGAACACGGGTGCAGCGCCAGTCCCCGCTCTTTTCGAGTATGCGCTCGGCAACCAAGGTGGAAGTCATGATCCCAACTATCGTGGAGACGAGCAGCAAAGCACGCAAGCTCCACGCTCTCTCGTCGAAGATGACGAGGCAGGCTCTCAGCGCCAAATTCCATCAAACCAGGGCGAAGAAGACACTGTAGATCACGGCATCACTGGGGAAGATTTCCCACGAGACCCGGCTCCTGTTAGCGGACCTGCACAAGTTACTTCAAGCAATGTTCCTGATTTTAATACTGTTAGCACGAATGCGCCGAAAGGCAAGATTCCGACTATCGAAAAGGTACCGATCGAACCGAGAACCAACAGAGAAGAGGGTACCTCCGAGGAAGCACCACCAAAAGCTAAAGACAACATTTCAGGTACACAAGAGAAGAATACAGACACCGATCAATCGAGCAAACCTGTAGGTGCAGGAGAGCAGCTTGCGAACTCGGAAAGTCAACAAGAAGTGGTTAATCTCGAAGATAATCCTCCAGAAACAGCTCTAGAGGAACACAATGGTGGCCAAAGTGCTGCCGATAGCGGATCAACAGCATCTGCACATGGTAAACCAGAGAAAGAAAGCCAATGGCTGACCAGAGAGCAAAGGAATAATCAAAGGGTAAGGAAGCGAAATAAGCATAGAAAGGCGGAGGCCAAGAAGGATGAACAGGATCAGGACCAGCAAGACGCGATCGAAAAATATACAGGAGGGTCCGAAGAAAAAAAGAGACGGGCGACCAGGCAACCGAGTTCACCACTCAAGTAACAATGTCTTCCAAAGATCCCGCACCTCCGCAAAACCCTACGCCTACGCAGAATAGGGAGGATGAAGACTGTGAAGACAAAGTTCCCGAAAGCGAACCTAAGTCAACAGTCGACGCCACAAATACCGGAAAGCCTATGGCAAATGTAAGTGAGAAGCTCCCGAAAAAGAGATACGGGGGAGAGACCCAGAAGGAGCGTATAGAAGTTGAAACTAATAAAAAACAGGAACAGGAAGGATCCAGTCAAAGAACTCATGTTGCCGCGCTCGCGGTTCCGAATGCTGATATAACAGAAGAGGATGCGGAAAGCCGCAGGCAATCATCGCTACACCTCCTTGGAGATCTGCAGAGGGAACAAAGTAAAAATCTCTATCGTGAAGATCACGATCTGACGCGTGCCAAGCAAAACCAGCCCGATGATGAACCTGGAGGTAAGGCGGATGATACACCAGAAGACACACTAGCTGTTAAGCCTGAAGAAAAGCCTGAGTATGAGTCTCAAAAAGGGGCCCAGGGTACTCCCCGTAAATCGACTGAAGGCCTTCCCGGTCTCGTACCTGGCAACTCTCGAAACACTCCGGAAGATCAAATTGCTAGTGCACTCACTGAAAGCATAGGTGAAGATACTGATGACGGGGAACGCTACGTCGGCGATTTGCATGAACACCAAGCTGACAAGACACTCGATGGAAAAATCCTCAAATTCAGAGGTCAAAATCCTAATAGAAGTGATTTCGCAAAGGATGAGGAGTGGGAAGAAGCGACGCTCGCGAGAAAGGTGGCGCAAAAGCTTCGAAAACAAGCTACGGTGGCTCAAATGTCAGAAGAGGATCAAATGCGGCACAAGCAAGAAAAAACTGTGAGAAATCAACGAAGAAAGGAAAGCAGGAAGAGAGACAAAGAAACGAATGAACGCATGGGAAAGCAGGAAAGTTTTTATCAGGAAAGCTCCGGTGCCATGCCGGGGGAGCCAAATAAGTCTGTGGCAGAGGAGGGTGTGGGAATTGGGATAGAGTTAACGATAACCCAACCCGAAGAGCTGTTAAAGAAAAATAATGAAGACCAGTCCAATGATCGGCCCCACGCCGAGCATGAAGACACGCCTGAAGATCAACTCAAGGAGATGCCTGGGAAAAAGCCCGAAGATCATCCCGTTCCCCCTTCTGAAAAGTTTTATGCTACAGAGACTCATAGTACCTTTAATGGAGGTACTACTGATGATGTTGACGGCGACAGACGTCATGGGGAAGGCACTGAGGACCTAGAAAAGAGAAAGGTTAGGCCAGCGCGTCTTAGGAAAAGAGATTTCGAAAAGGATGCAGAGTGGCAATATCACAAACTTGCGCAAGTTCTTCAGAAAGAATACAAGAAGTCACAAATGTCAGAAGAAGAGCGAATAAGGTCTGCACAGAAAGAGGCCGATCAGAAAAGGAAAAAGAAGGAACGTCAACTAGCAAAAAAAGTGCAGAAACGCATAGAAGCGGCTGGTCTGAGTGCAGAAATTCCGTCTGAACAACTAGGAGATGCAAAGGCTGCCGAAGGTGATGATGACGAGGAACCAGACCTTATCGAGCAGACGGTTCCCATCGAGAAGACGAGGCTTGATGATGGAACGAAGCCCGGCGATCAGACGAAGTTTATTGAAAAAAAAAAAAAAAAAAACTGACCAAGATGAGCCTAAGAAACGGAGGCGCAAGCGAGGGGGGGTTAGTGAGACAAATAGGAGAGGTGGGACGTCCAGACAAGACCCTATAGGCAGCGAAGCGCATTCGCTGGTGAATCAACCCGATCGTTCTCACCTATCACAAGAAGCTCAGAGCCCCGCATTCTTTCAGAGTCTGTTGAAACAATCAGCCAGCGATCAAAGTTGGCAATCGGAGCGAGGAGTTAATGACGCGACACAGAGACTACGTCGCGACCTGGAACAAAGAAGACCAAACATCGAGGCTGAGTTCCAATTAGCAAAGGCAGTGGCTACACGCAATTCAGCTGAAGCCCTCAGAAGGCAAGGCATCTCTGACAAAGCACAAGACTATCTCAAATCACCGGGTCATTTCAATCCATATACGCTCTCGATTGAGGAAGCAAGACAGATTTGGGCTGATCTGCCAACCCCAGTCCTTTCTCCCACAAACTTTCATCGGGAGAATATATTTGACCCTGCCGTACGAAATAAGATCATTGAATACGAAGAAGGGATGAAGAACAAGGCGGCGATGGGAGAGCTCGAGCCGCCACAGGAAGGCATGCTGCTACGGCGGCACTCTGTGGCTTTGCACCGAAATGTCGTCACAGATATATGGCCTATCCAAACATTTGCTATGGATGGCGAGACTTACGTTCGACCTGCCGATCCAGAAGCGGATGGCGATGATGATCTTGCGGTGAAAAACATCGAAGGACGCCCACGAAGCAAGAGTGGAGCATAGCGGCAGACGTGGTTCATGGTTATGATGACATCTTGTATTGGAACACTCCACTTTGTCTAGGAGGATTTTTAGATTTTACGTAGTATCGCCTTGACTGACATTCTGTTTATGTGTTCCTGTAGAACTTAGTATGTTGTACTCGCGTTGACCGCAATCAATAAGCCCAGGCAAATTTCGATCTGTTGAGCATAGTATAGTGAAATTATGTCGCTCATATTTTGACTGTATTGATTGGCTTCCAGTACCAGTCTTCTAAGTTCACAATGTGCTAAGCTGAAGGGCTCCTGCTTTCTACGCTCGCTGCATCTTAATCTAATCAAGCTTCCTTACCCCAACCTTTGCAGCGAAACACTCCAAACTCAACTGCGTAGTCCACATAAAAACCTCAAGTAGTCTAAACAGGGCAGCTGCACAAAAAGGTGTGTCACAGAGAGAGGCCAACTCATTATAGTACCGTCCTGCGAGCCTGCTAGACGTCGCATTCAATTCCACGAGGACTACAGTAAGGTCGATAAAATGACTCAACCGAATGTGAACCCGGCTTCCCAATGTAGGGAAATGGACGCGATTGAAACCCATCTTTCGCAAGTTACAATGAATGCGCAAAATCACAGGATTGAAAACCAGCCTTCGCAACTGGCTATGAATACGCAAGATCTAGTAGAGTATATGTCCACCCAAATCATATCCGAGGCCGCTTTAGCCGAGAACTGGATTCACATCTTCGAGTACTATCACCCCACTCAGATGCATGTATTGACGCCTGACCTTGAGTCCGACCAACGCATCATAATCTTCATCTGCGGATGGTTCGCCTTCGCAAAAATCGATGACTTCATACGTCTCGATGCCATTGCTAGTGACCCGCACATGGTTGAGTTCCATAAATATCTGCTTAAGCATGGTTCTTCTGCAGCTGAGCCAAGAATCAAGATTGAGTACCCCGACAAGACCTATACATCATTCGACGATTGGTATTCTGAATCAGGGAAGCCCAAGGGCTGGGTCTTCGATGAGGAGACGCATCGGTTGGTCGCTTATACGTACTGGCTTTCAACCCACAATGCTAGCATGCAGGCTGTTGAACAAGAGATATACATGGCGGACGCCCAATTTGAAGAACATAATGCGGAGGCTACGCAACATGAGACGGACCTCTCATCTCGACTTGAACACATGCAGATCGACGAGATGATGTCGGAGCGTGTACTTTAAAAAATACGTTGCAGCAAAAATTAGACGCTGAAAATCCACCAGAGAACCAGGTGCATCTGTAGGCTATGATGAATACAGCCAGTATCAAACGGGATGGCATTGAAAATTTGACCTGATACCATGGGCAAAGGGACATCAGTCTACGGGAGTCCTCTTAATATGGCTCGTCTTTGATTTTGAACCTTCACAGCAGGGACAATGCGCTTGCGATACATCATAGCTTGCTTCATGATAAATTGAACAACAGATAATTAACACGGCCTCTTACGCCTGAAGTGCCTGCGCAAGACGTCATGTAATGTTTCGAGTATGATCACAACCTCATCTTCCGGTGAATGTTGCAATTTGCTACAAAGCAATTAAACGCACAAAAGCTCGTGAGACTATGTTTGAAGTAAGATAGTGGTCTCTCCCACCTTCACCGCTGCTTGTGACTCAACGCGGCACAGATCACGTGCTCGCTTAGCGTTAGGCCCACATTGTGTACATATTGCACTCCGTCACTTTGGACTATCACTTCTACAATCCACTGTCATTCGTAATTTGCAGCTCGTCTTTCGTAAAACTCCAGTTCGCCATACAGATGTTGCACGTCTTGCTCATAGCTACACGTACACGGGTAAGCACTCGCCTACCAAATTGCGCAATGACTCCACTGACTCGCGGTAGGTGATGGGCGACTGAGCGCAAGCTTGACCCACCATGAGTGGATTCGCACATACAGTACACAGTAGTGTGAACCAACCATTCGTATCACTGAGTTTCCTGACGTAGCGAATGCTGCATTCGCTCAATGGACGAGCGATAGCTCGACTGCCTTGCAAGTGAACTCATGCACACACCCAGCGATCCACTCTTCCTTACTTCTCTTATCCCTACTGCCTGGACAATCGACAATCAACAATCCGTCAGAGCGCTCCGCCGCTAGCCTCACCAAACACTACGCACCAGTTCATGTGGCGGCTTCGGCTCAGGTCAATCATGACTGGCTGCGTGGTGGGCTCAGGTGATTATTCAGACCAAGGGCATTCTCGGCTCATGTTGCAGGTCGTGTGGAATCTGAGGGCCTTGTGCCTGGCCTGCCTGCAACCTCTCACCTGAGACCCCTAGCGGTTCGCTGCCATCTGACGCCTGGTGCTAGTACGCTCTTGTTGCTTACCTTGCAGCCTTGAAACGTGAATGGGGAAGTGGTCGTGATCATCGGTACTGGAGACGTCGGTTCTGGAAATCAAATACACGGTGGCTGATCTGCGACTTGTGGTACATTCAGCTAAAGCTCTGCCGGCAACAGCGAGCAGCAGTGCGTTCGCTGTTTGGTCCACCTCGCTCTTCAGCAGTTCTTTCATTTCAATCTCTTCGTGACTGGCCCCATTCATCTGCCCATGGCAACTTTCGCAGTCGGAGGCCATACCCACTACAGCCATGACCAGCTGTCACCATGGCCAACGAGACTGCCACCAAGCCTGCCGCCGCCACTGCTGCCCGGCCATATCATCTTCTCAGGCTGCGCATCAGTGCTCTCATCAATCAACCACCCCGCTGTACCTTCAAACCTCTTCACAAAGTCGATGTCTATCTTTTGTGGTTGCTATCGACGTAAACTCTAGTCAGCCAGCCATCATGGGGTCAAAGGTACTCATACATCGCAAACCAAGTCTCATCATTTAACCAACCCACTACACCGTCTCTCATCTAACAACACTCGGGAGCCACGGCAGTAGTGTTACCAAAAAGACCCTAAAACTACAGATGCACTACCTACGCTTGCACAAAGAAGGACTTAGAGAGTATTGCTCAGCCTACCGACAGGACGGACGTAAGCGAAAATTTGGGAAACACGGCATCGGACAGAGGACGAACTGGGCAACCTTGAGTAATGGGATATAATATGGGAAGTTTAAGACTTGTTCGGGGCGGTGGGACCGACGAAGTGAAGGGGGTAGGAACGCATGAAAAGAGTGGGAACTGGGGCGAGAAACACGAGCCATGACGGCATGTACACAACGAGAATTGGCGGTGTTGGATACACGGGTAGATTTCGGCCCTCAGCGCTTACAGTCGATGGAAGGAAGACTGGCTGACAGGAAGAGGGCAGTATGGCTGTCGGGAATTACCTACACTACGACTTGAAGATGAGAGCGATACATCCTGGCCACTTGGTCATGTCGTATACCTCCGTCACCGCAAGTGTGGAGAAGTTGAAGAGGAGGGGTTTGTTCGCAGGTGTCGAGTTCATGGACGTACTCGATGCAATATCAGCAACATCACGGGTCTAGGTACGCAGAAATGTTTTTGGGACAAGCGGTGTTCGACATGGAGATGATCACAATGAAGACGACGTTGCCATCACTCTTTGAACAGATACGACCTATTGTCCTTCCTGAAGCTATTCGTACCTTCGTACCTGCACTCATCTTACAGTGAACGTCCCATTCAACCTCAAATCCCGACTACTACTCCCCACCCAAACCCCATATTCTCCCCTCTATAACCTCCACTGCCGACTCACCACATCCCACACACTCAAATCCCTCCTTGCCAGCGTAAAACTCACTGTAGCGCTCTTCCCCGGGTCGATGTACACCTTCTCGAACCCCAGCAGCTGTCGCACCGGCGCATCCAGAACCCCGGCATACAACTGCGCGACCTCTGCCGCTGTTACGTTTCCCGTATTTGTGATGTTCGCGGTGACAGTAAGAAGTTCCTCCCAGCTGCAGATTCCCGCTTTGCGCGATGGCGACGTCGGGGTTGGGGTATTCGGCTGTGCCGTTGATGATTTGGCTGACGGACAGATCGGCGTAGTCGAATGTAGTATACGTCAAACCGTAACCAAATTCGAACTGCGGCTCAATCCCGTTCTTATCGAAGGCGCGGTAGTCGAGGTCTAGGCCTTCTTGGAAGTCATCTTGCGGGAAGTAGTCGAAGAAGACGGACGAGTTAAGGAGGGCGCCCTAGTCTTCTTCTTGCTTGGCGATGCTGTAGGGCAGTTTAACACTGGGCGCGACGTCGCCGTAAAGAATGTCGACGAGCGAGTTGCTACTTTCTTGGCCCGGCAAACCGGCAAAGAAGACGGCGGTGATGTTGTCGTGCGAGATCCAGGTATCAACGGTGCCGATGCCTGCGGGGTGTATGATAACAATCGTGTTTGTGCAGTTCGCAGCCACGTTCTTGATGAGGTTGTCGCTAAACTCGTCAGTCAGAGTGGTGCGGTCGAAGCTCTCGGACGCGTAGGGCGTTGACAACGACGAGGCAGGTCTCAGAGTTGACGTAGGGTGGGTATGAGGTTTCCGACTCGAAGTCCCAGCGGAGGTTTCCACGATTCTTCGCGATGCGGTCGGAGAGAGCGTGGAAGGGGCTGATGACGTAAGAAGGCGTGCTGCTTCCCGAACCGCCGCCAGTGATCATCGTGCCGTTGAGCGTGTTCCAGCCATAGTTGACTTCAAAGCCACCGCAGAAGCGGGAAGAATTTTGCCACGGAGTAGACTTCACAGTTGCGCCGTAACCGTAGATGCTCAGGAACCTGGGGTTGTTTAAGGGCAGTGTGTTGTCGACATTTTTGATAAGAACGATACCTACTAGCTGGGCCGATGTCGGGAATCAATTCTGGATGGTCGTCTTGCACCTCAATGGGTTGATGCTTCACAGTGTTCGAGTAGATACCGATAGCAGGGAACTTCGCGTCTTGTTTGAGCTTCTACTAACTGGCCAGGATGCGGGTGGCCATGCCGTCGACGCGTTCGGTGCTTACACTGCCGTTGTTGACAGCTTCAGTGAGGTTCTTACCCCAGTATCCGCCGTTTGGCATGATTATGTCCAGCCCAGCACTGGCGGACGCAACTCCAGAGTGGTTCGCACCCCAGTCGCTTACGACGAAACCTTCAAACCCAAATTCGGTCTTCAAAGGACCATTGAGAAGCTTCGATTTCTGGCAGCGGTACGAGTGGTTGGTTTTCTGATAAGAACACATGGCGCAGGCTGCACCCTCGCGGAAAGCGTTTGCAAAAGGAAACGCGTACGGCTCGTGGATGGTACGATCGTCCACATTGCTCAATACAGCATCGCCCAGGTCGCTCTCTCTCCTGCGAAACTCTTTGTTGAAGCCTCATGGCTCCCTTTCAAATTCCGACATCAACCCGGTACCTACCTGATAATTCACCCGCCGCGTGCGAGCAGCCGAGAAGCGCAGTGCCGCCATTGCTCGCTATGAGCACCGTTTGCGGAGAAACATGTGGACTCTGTACAAGAAGTGGGCCGTTTTACAAAGCAGTGAAACCTGTGCTGGGGCCCGGAATTGTGATGAAAGTTAATATTTCACTTCTCTACCATGGACTCTCGAATCCGTGGTACCTGTGGCGCACGCCAACCCCCCCCCCTCCCCGCGGCACTGCCCATAAGAGATGCAGGACTCCACTCACCAGACCCATCACCCACTTCACATCGGACAGCCCTCCTCAACCAGAGAGCTAAGCGACCAAACCTTCCAGAGTAATACCCCGCGCCTTTGAGGACACCCTGATCGACGGAAGCACGCATCCAATACAACACACTCACCTACACGTGGATGATTTTGAGCCCAATTAAGGAAGAACTGGGTAAGGTATCTCTCCAGCAGCTCTTCTCCGTCCAATGTCTCTGTCTACCAGCTCTGCCATGCAGAACAATGGGACTAACCGGGAAGACGCTACCCTTGCACTCTCCGCCACAAATCCCACCTGGAAGATGTCCTCCCGCCTCGAGGGACTCAACGGCGTCCTCCGCGTCGACTCTGACGGCCAAATCATCAGCGAGGAGACCGGCGACCTCGTCCACCTTGATATCCCTGACGATGAAGCACAACAGTACTACTCAGAGGTCGACCCGCACGCCCTATCCCGCCGCTTCGCCATCCCAGAAATGAAGAACGGAGCAACTGCCCTCGACGACCCGCGCGCCCGCAAGCCCATTCTGCGCGTGGTCAAGAACTGGCTTACTGGATCGTCGAAGCCGCCGGTGCAGGAGCCACAGTGGGCGTTCGCGACGGCGCTTCGGGGTTGGTCACCCATGAATCCGGGTCGCAAGCCAGGCAAGATCATGTTTGGGAACATGGTTGACACTCGTCGCCATGAGGGCGGTGCCAAAGTGCGCGGTCTGATGGTGCAGGCGCTGAAGGCCTGGTTCGACGAGGAGCTGAAGAAGGCGTCTGGTAGGGATTGGGCGAAGAAGGCCGAGGAGCATGACAAGTTCTTGGTGAAGGTGGAAGACTTTGTCACTAAGCTTTTGGACGACACGCCGAAGATCAACGAAGATGACGAGGATTACGACGCTGCTTTCCCTGTGTATTCCTCCGCTGTGGAGTCCATCTCTGAGGCCCCCAAGAAGCGCGGTTGGCCGTGGTAGAGCCTAGTTGGCGACGGTTGAACAACGATAGGCGGTGGTCGATGGACGCTGATGGATGGTCGAACGAGGGATGTGTTCACGGAAACCGGTTTCTCTTTTCTCGTCTTCACGGTGGATGTTTGCATCCTCACAGCTTTTCTCGCATCCGGATCGCAATGACATGATGCAGCGATATGATGGATTTTGGTTTCACGTCACAAGCATGTCCATGACCGGGGCACATTGAGTTTTCCTATACATCGGTACCCTGCTCAAGCTTTCCCAGTCTCTCCATTGATTGGTCAGGGTTGTTTCCAATGTATAACTGACCTTACAATTCTCCACTCTGTGTAATCGTGATAGCAGTTGTGTACATGGTATGCCCGATATGAGCCACCTCCACACGTGAGAGTAGGTCGTGCCTTTCATGCCAACATCCGCACACGCGCTAGGTACCTCATGGAACGACATTGCACTTAATCTTGACTTCGGTGTCTTCCCGTTCTTTTCTTCAGAACGACACGATTCGCAACACCGTTTGCGCAGGACGCGACGCTATCCGTGCTCCACTCATCTATATCTTGACTCTACCGAGACATATGCTCAGTTCCTTCTCTCACAGAAGACTCTGCATCACCGGGCACATCGCCGCGGCCCACGAAATCTTGTCAGCGCCTTTAGTCAGGGGGAAAGTTCCATCAGCGTCATGCAGGAAAGTCTACCTTCCAGCCCGACATCTGGCGGTTTTTTTCAAGTCCTATTTCCCCAAAGGATAGAAACCGACGCGGAGTACGACCGCATGTGCACCCACTCAACACATCTCACCCGAGGCGTCGTGATCTAATGTTTAGTATCTTTGTTCCGTAAGTGCGTTAGGCTTCTAGAAAACTTCGGTGCATTAGTAGCCGTCATACGTGAATCGGCGCAGATTGGTGGCTGGGAGGCGGCGGCTCTGGCCCTCGATACGATGAGGCGGGAGGCTGCGATGGTGTTAGCGCCATCAATGCACGACGCTAGTGTCGGCGCGAGTCAGGTAGCGCGTGAACAGCTGCATTTCTAGCGTCCGCACAAGTGCCGTCTTCCTACGTGCCGTCTTCCTACATGTACCTTTGTACATCCTTTGCGCATCTATCGGCCTTCTCCGATACCTGGTCTTTGATCGACGTTCTTGCATTTCAACCTGAGATTATTTTCCCTGCGTCCATCAGCCATGAGCAACAAAACTCGTGTCTTTGTCGCCGTGTACACTCGTCCCACTGTGTCAGATTCTTCCACAATTTCGGCCTCTAAACCTCGCCCAACTGCCCAGAAGTACCATTGGGGACTATGGCTAGAGCCCAAAGGCAGTAATGGAAACGGCACTTCCTTTGATTTGGAGGATGCGGTCGCCTACTCCAGCATTTCCAGCCCCTTTGGCTGGCGTCTGCATATTGACGAGCATAAGTCTCTGCCGTCACATATGCTCGGTCGCATCATGATTGGGAAGATGGTGGAGGGCAGCACGGAAGCCGATGTGGCAAAAATCCTCACGCAGGTTCAGATGCCATGCGAAGCCGGGAGTCCGGTGGGAGACGCCGTAGAATGGATCAAAAGAGTTATCTATGAACTACAGGAGGTGGGATGTGCGGAGACGTTCAGCATCGAAGCCTTCATGGACGAGGCACTGTCTCACGCCGTCACATGGCATAGTAAGAAAGGACGCAAAGAGCCGGAGAAGGTCAACTTCACATGGAGTCGGACCTTCCCTTGAATAGATGCCCTGCGTCTGGTTTCAGTTGTGCCGCTGGAGTTGAGCTGGTTTTCGACTGCGTGAAGCGCCTGAGTGTCGGCCCTATACACCTGGCCACCGCACCGGCCGATCGTTGACTGCAGCAGCAGCGCGCGCCTTCCTGTCACCGTTCATCGTCACTCCGGCAACTCGCCTCGAAGTTGCGCAATTGCCCAGAGCAAACGCCAAGACTTGCGTTTGCTGCCTCGACAATATAAACGCGCCGCCGACGTTCTCGAGTCTTTCAACCAACACACTCTTGCAACCGCAATTCTTCTCTGCAACCGCAACAGCTTTCCGTCTACGGAGTCTCCTCTCTGCTAACAGCCTCCTTTGTCTGACGACATCTTCTGCTTAACCGCACCTCTTCCAGCTTAACCGCACCAACTTCCATCTCACAACGCTCAGGTTTGTCTCGCGACAGCAATTTGTCTCACGGAACACTTCTCACACATTCCACATATCGCTTACCACAATGTCTACCATGACCGACGTCGTGTCTTTCAAGGCCCACACCTACGTCGTTACCTTGATCTCCGGCAAGTCCGATGTAGTTGACCGCATCGAGGCCAATCTTCTTCGCGAGGGCGGCAGCCTATCCTACTGCGACACCGCTCTGATGTACATCGAGCCCGTCTTGGAGACGCCGCACTGCTGCAAGAAGATAGGAGCGAAGGCCGCTGGTCTCCGCGAGCAGGTCGACATCGAGAAGCACAGCAGGATGAAAGCCGAGGCTCTCGCCGAGTGCAACGAGAGGGTCGTACGTTGCTCCTCACCCGCTTCTGTTAACATAGGATGTGCTATACATCCTACTGACTGTTGTCCATGTGCTGACATGTTTCAGTACAACCGCATCCTGCATCAGGAGCGCGCTGCCGCTGGGCAAAATGTCGACAGCCGCGACGAGAAGATCAAGCAGCTCGAAGCTGATGTGAGTACTGCCCCACTTTCATTTGTTGTTGCATGCATTAACAATGCCCAGCTTGCTGCCGCCTTCAAGACTGCATCCATTGAGCGCGTCATCAGCGCCCCCGCTCCCGTGCTCGCTTTTCTCAAGCGCAAAGTCTCCGCGGCTCAGGATGGTCTCGCTGCCACCCAGAGCGAGCTCACTGTGGCCCAGGAAGACCTCACTGCCACCAAGCTTGAGCTCGAGCTTAGCAGCAAGGAAGTTGAGGCTCACAAGTCATTCCTCGCTCATGTCACCGCCTCTGCATCCACTGCTGCGTCCGCCGCTGCCACCGAGCTTGCTGTCGTCAAAGGACAGCTCGCTGTCACCCAGAACGAGCTCGATGCCCTCAAGAAGACCAAGAAGGATATGGCCATCAAGCACTTCGGCACCGTATCCAAGAAGATTGGCGAGGTCGCTACCCTCAAGAAAGACATTCAGGTTCTGCAGAAGGAAGCAAGGGCGCACCAGAACACCGCCGACAAGCTTATTGCTGAGCACGCCAACCTCGATGCTAGCAAAAAAGAAGCCCATGAACTCAATCACACCATCACCCAGCTCACTGCCGATAAGAAGGATATCGCGGAGAAGCTCAACGTCACCAGCACTCGTCTCGAGGCCTGCATGAAAGGAGCCCAGGACACCGCATCGGAACTCGTCGCCGTCAAGGCTGAGCTCGACGAGCGCAAGAAGATGACTCGCCCACAGAAGCACCTTTCCAACCAGATCACCGCCGCGAAGAAGGAGCTCGAAGCCGTCAAGCAAGAGTCGCAGATGCACCAGGCGGACGCCCTCGCGAAACACATGGACGCCGTCGCCGCCAAGCACAAGCTCGCCCAGTACCAGTCGGCCTACGATGTATCGCAGCACAACATCGCCAAACTCGAGGCCAACATCAACTCTCTCAACAGCACGGTCACTCGTACCACCGAGGCCCTCTGCAAGACCCAGCATGAGCTCGCCTCCGCCAAAAGCGAAGCCACCGTCGCAGCCCAGAACCTCGCGATGGAGAAGCAGTCCAGGACTTCTCTCACTGCCGAGTCCACCCGGGCTCAGGCCACCATCACCGACCTCCGCTCCAGCCTGGAGATCGTGAAGCTCGAGCTTGCGGCCTTCAAGGCACCCGAGCCTGCCGCCCCCGCCGCTGCCCCCGCTCCGCCCTCGCCCAAGACTGCCGCCGAGAAGATGGCGGCCTGGAGCAACGCCCACGCCGTCGTGCGTGCCGGCGACGAGGAGACGCGTCGGGCCAACGAGGCCAAGGCTGAGGCCAACAAGGACAAGCCGGCCGGTATCTGGAAGACGGCCTTCCGGCCGATGGGGTCTGCCCTGGCCAAGCAGACCAAGGTCGACGCTGTGCGCGCCGTCCTGGACGGCATTGAGAAGGACCTGGCCGCCAAGGACTCCGCGGTCGCGGCGCTCAAAGGGGCCCTGCAGGAGGAGAAGGCAGCCGGCGCTGAGCGCAAGCGCGAGCTTGCTGCCGTCCGGCTGGCCCTCGAGTCCACGCAGGGTGCTCTGCGAGATGCGCGCGCCGCCCTCGCCCTTGCCCTCGCCGCCGCCGAAGAGAAGAAGACCGCTGGGTGCGGCAACTGTGCGGAGGCAGAGCGCTCCGCCCGCCTCGCGCGCGCGGGCGCCGACGCCGCCCTTATGGAGCTCGACGCCGCGCTCCACGAGCGCGTGAGCAGCTGGTCGCTGCTGCACGACATCACGTGGGACGTCGAGGCCAAGCTCTCGGTGCGCTTGGGGACGCCCGGCGCATCAGGCTCGACGTCTGGTGAGAGCGACGGCTCTGCGACAGAGGTGGAAGACGGGGGAGATGAGGAAGAGGAGGTGGAGGTGCAGATTGTGGGCGGGGATGGAGAGGTGGCGGGTGCTGGGTGGGATAGGTACACCCCTCCTCACTTGCGCCGGGGTGGCTTTGCTGGGCGTTCGCTCGCTCGGCATATGCCTAACCTTGTGTGCAAGTGAGGTTGGGGTGTGTCCTGGGGTTGGATGAGGGGCCAGGGGGTGTTTGAGGGTGAGGCCTTCGGCCACTTTTGTCTTGTCTTGTTTTTTGTTCTTGTGATATTCAAAAGTGTTTCTTTAAGGATGCTTTGGTGGTTGAAGTGACGCGCTTTTCAATATTATCACGAGAGATCCTCAATTCCTTGATAGTACATACACGACCAAAGGAAACATCAAACCTTACTGATAACGGGACAGCCAGTGAGGGAATCTACGAATCTCCCTTCAGCCTCCACCAAACACTCAGTAAAAGCTTGCCTTTGGTTAACTTGTCCTACCGTGGACAGCACGTCAAATAGTTCCCTTATCCTCAACACCATATCTTCTACCGAGATTATCTACGTTCTTGTTCTTTAACTTATCAATTGCTGTTCTTCGCCCACGCAGCTTACGCCTAGCGGCTATACGTCCTCACATGCTGTACCACCACATCTTCATCCTTACCATCCACCGTCTCATAGTTCATGTTTAAGCAGAGGAAGCTCAGCAGTAATAACTCATGCTCCTTATCTATCATACACTAATCCAACCTCACAACTTTACCCCTTCTGAGCAACTCTCTAATCCCAGCCTGTTCCATTTTCTCTCAAGAATTCTGCATCACATGAGCATTTGGTATGTACCTCTATATAACACCACCTAAGTCTAACCTAGATGGCTACAGCATATGTGTGGCGTGCAGGCGCAGGTGCAAAAGAGAACTCTATCACACGTACGCGATAGATAATCTATATACCATGGACCCTTGTTCCCACAATATGTAAGTGGGCCGTATCATTTTGGGAAATCAGTTTGGAAAACCGATTCGGAAAAGAGTCAAGTTGACAAGCGCGACGTCAAGTTTTCTACACTGCAGGACTGCGTGAATTCTACGTTAACCCTAACATCGACGACGAAGTAATTCACCAGTGAGAAAACGTTCCAGCGACCGAGTGCAATAATATCGATGTATAGCCTAATAAGGCCACGTATATCTCTAGGATATGTGGAGCCCACGTCATGTTAGCCTGCATAATGCGGAAAGTATGCACTGAGTGCTGATGGGTAAGAAAACCCCATGATCATACATACGCGGGCTCTGCACGGTGGCGGTGAATTGTTAGTTGAGCGCCGCATGTGCTCGACGGGAGATTGCACGACACCAGCTCTGTGCCAGAGGTTTCATAATCCCAGCATATATCTCCCGAGACATTAGCCACCGTATCACTCCTGGACGATTGCCGTAGAAATACGTTACCGCGGTGGCTTAGCATCAGACCTGGACCGCCTCATGGCCATCTCTGAGGCCAGTGCAGCATTTGAGAAATTTGAAACATTTTCGGGGACAATTTGGAAACAGCGAGGAGGTAAAGATCGGTGATATCACCCCATGTCCCGGGGAATCTGAGCCGATGTGGTCACATCTGCTGCCCCACATTTGAAACATCCCTGTAAGGCTACCTAGAGAAGATCCTCGCCTAGAACTAACTTAAGTCTGTAAGCACAAACGACGGGCGGCTATGTTTCGGAGAGGCGGAACAAATTGTTGGTCTCGTGATGAGGAAGAACAGTGGAAAAATCTTCACTGCGTCAACGCTTGCCTGAGAGATCAGGTACTGAAATGTGAGGATCAGCAGAAAAACGCTCGGATTTGCGAAACTGAAAGGTCCACGGCGGGGTTGTCGTAGCGCACAGAGGTAGTGGCTGTGATGATCGTGATAAATTTTCGCACGTACTGCATCAGTATAGTGAAGAGTTTGAGAAGCTATATGCTTTGTCAAGTCAAACCATTCAGATGAAAAAAATGGAAATGTGGATCGTGAAAGAAGCGTAGGCCATTCTGATGCAGATCGACATTGGAAACGAGACGGCACCGTAGTGAAAGAGCGATGTCTGCATCCGGTTTAGCGTCACGCAGATCAAAGCAAAGAACGATGCCATTGTCACATCGCTCGCGCGCTTCGTTCCTCTGCTCTTCACACCCACCACATAGATACCTTCTCATCAAGCCCTCCCAAACAAACGGGCTGTGGTCAAGCGCCATATTTCAGCGAAGCGCCGCGCTGTAGTTCACGGCTTCGGTGGAACAGCGGCTGCAGAGGTAGGTAGCGCACACCAATATCGACCGACGGTTTCAACCGCTGCACACGTGTCCACAACACCAGCGACGCCCGGTGGAGCCATGACCGCTCCTGCTAGGCTACTACGGTCGAATAGTTCGAGACTCTTCTCCAGATTTGCAGACCCGCAGCGTTGCTGTCGGTAGTCTACAGTATCCCGGCGCTATGAACAGTACGGTACCTAGCGAAGCCTGCGGGACGTGCACCCGCGCAAAGCAGTTTTGCTGCCAGCGTTTTACCGTCCACCTACGGTCTACCTATCCTCGGAGGCGGGTCGGTGAAACATATCGTGGAAGGAGCTTGATCGACCGCAGAACCCACCTGTTGGTTACGAGCTAAGAGGGGCTGCCGAATGAGGGGAATAGAAACTTTCGAAGGACAGCACGACGATCAACTTGTGCAGATGTCGAGAATTCGACAGATGCGACAACTTAACAGCCCCTCGAAAATTGGCATTGGCACTATGCCTTATAAGCGGCCAATACTGTCGACGGAAAAGATGCCTGGTGCCTCGCGCAAACTACACTGCATGTGTGATAGTAAACGAGGTCTCACAGCGAAGCCACCAAAAAACACTGCCTTTCCAGAGGTGTGCCATGTCCGCATTCAAGAATGCAAGCTGTGCGGTGGACGGACACCCTGGCAGCGGGTCTGCAAGCGAGTGCGCTTTCAGCTCCGCAGCGAGCCTCTAGGTACAGTATTCATCAACACTGCCTCAACCTCACAGGGTGCTGTAAGACTCATTACCGGAAGGTCTGCACATGATTGAAACGATTCCGCTGCTATCCTGTCGATATTCCCGACATCTCGCACGGAAGCCGGAAGGCGTACGCCCGTCAGGGTCAATGTACACTGTGCTTACCATGACAAACATGAAGTCCGCGCCGCTGATGGTTTGTTTCTCCACAGCAACGGAGGGCAGCGGAAAGCGTTGCAGCTTTCGCTGAACCTTGTTGTGGAGTGATTAGGCGTGGTGAAGATCATGGCAACCGGCGGCGGTTCCCTGTCGCAATTAATTGCACCCTTCACAATACTCGCCTAGATGGTGTGAGAGTGTGTGTGTGTGTGTGTGTGTGTGTGTGTGTGTGTGTGTGTGTGTGTGTGAATATGTTCCGAGTGACAGCACGAAGGTGATCGACATTGACTGGACGACAACGAAGACAAATACGCCGCATACGTGGCGTTCAGTCTGGCAGACTAGGACACATCATTCAGTGTTGCATAACTGCAGTGCACGTTGCGAGCGTTGAAGGAGCTTCGCCCAGTCAACTTGGGCGGTCTTGTTTCCTTGGCAGCATTCGGCTACCTTCACATTATTTTGCCGTCCTCTCCACCGATATGCTTTCAGCTCATCTTCTGGCCTGTCTCTGTGAGGCAAGAAGATGGAGATGAGCACGACCCATGCGAAGGTCTGGAACACCATCATGCAGTGGAGCCGCGCAATGTCACAAAGCAGTCGTTCTCTGCCCAGAAATGATTTCACCTCAGTTCATGCTCTTACGCCGATCCAGCATGGACTTCGCCCGCGGGTTTTGCGATGTGCAAGAGACGCTGAGTAGGTAGGACCTGACTCTATTTAATCGCCCCTCTCGCTAGCGTAGGTACGCCACAGCGCACATCTGAAACGTGGTGCCCGAACGCCCAGGCCGACGGTTCATCGACGAATACTGAACTATTTCTAAGAAAATCAGGCGCTAGTCCGACGATCTACAAACACCATGTTTGGCGGATCTAACCAGGTGTGTGCTTACTCAGGTCAAGATACAACAGCATGCCCCTGACGGCGCCTCAGACTCAATTTAGCGACCCCTGCCGCATGTTAACGTCTAAGTGTGCGGAGAAACAACCAGTGTAGGCGTTTGATACAGGCCAGCTAAGGCCTGCTCCGTCTGCTTACCGCCGTATGACGCTGAGCATTGGCAAGCCCCTGAGCATGCTTGTCCAATCGCTAGGATGCGGGAGCTGCAGGCACCTAGCGGACAGCCGAGAGGACGCTGATTGCACCATGGCGCCCAGAAACTGCACATGTGGACTGCGACCTGAAGTGGAGGAGTGGAGTGCGGCAGTCCGGCTACCCAAGCAGCGGATTCGCTGCGATATGGAGCCTTCAGGGGGCACACGGAACTTTGGTGGGATCGTGCATACGCTGTGCCCAGAAGGCACAGAATTGAGGGAGATACGATGGCGTCGGCCACGCAGGCGTATATAACCAGCAGTCGCGCGCTCCTCTTCTACCACAGACAAGTCTGAGACTTCAACGAGACCAGTCACTCTTTGTTCTATTCACGCTCTTTACCACGTTCCTTTGAGGACACCACCTTCGTTACCAACACAACAAAGCAATCCAAATCACCAAATTTAGCCACTCACTTCAAAAACACTCGTCGAGTCCACTCAACTTGTCACCCAAGAACCAAATTGAAAATGCACGCCTACGCTACCCTCGGTATGCTTGCCCTTGCGGGCTCTGCCATGGCTGCCCCCAAGCCTCGCTACGGTGGCTACGGTGGCCACGGAGGCAACCCACACGTCGTCTGGGAGACGGCTGTCGTCACCGTCATCGTTGGCCCTGACGGCCAGCCCATCGATGCAGCTGCCCCTACGCCTGCCCCAGAGCCCCTGCAGGGATACGTTCCCGCTCCCGCTGAGCCCTCCTCCGCCGTGGTGAAGCCTCCTCCGCCCCAGTCCTACCAGGTTCCCGAGCAACCATCCCCTACCCCGTCTCCCGAGCCCAGCAATCCTCCGTCTTCCGGCGGTGGCTACATCGACATCGCCAACCAGTGGCGCGCCAAGTTGGGTCTCCCCGCCTACGAACAGGACGATACTCTCCAGAACAACGCCTTGAAGACCTGCGACGATGGTAATGGTGAGATGGTCCACGAGCTCAACCCCGGAACCTTCGGCCAGACCCTCGCCCCTGGACAACCCGACGAGTTCGAGCGCGTCTTCGTTGGCGGCTGGCTCTGCGAGAGGCCCGACCTCCCCGGCCTCGACGGCATCTGCAACACCATGTCGCAGGGCTGGGCCTACAACGGCCAGACCGGTCACGCCGACATCATCACCGGCGACTACAAGAAGATCGGATGCGCCAATGCCAAGGGCATCTGGGGCTGCGACTACGCCTAAGCGCGTCGTCTCCTCTAGGTACAGCAGATAGATCGGTCGGGTTACCGCTGGAGTTCAAAAGCTGGGTGTGGGAGGACGTGGATGCGCCAGAATTCTGTTCTTGTCAGTACGTTGATTGTACGATTCTTGATTTTAGACGGCTAGTCGCTGCAATTGATGCGTTTATCTCATGGCTGAAACACGCGTGCTTTTCATAATTACCTGACCATGCTTTCAGTCCTTGGTTCTGTTTCCAGGCTCACGTAGCGATCGACTCGGCGATTAAGCACCCAAGCACAGCAAGCAAGCAAGCGCCATACCGTCGCTAATTTCACAGCCTCAGCTAATCAGAGCGCTGGGCGTGAAGTCCTCGCCGACGTGCTGCCGCACCGCTGGAGCCTGGAAACAGCAGCGATGCACGAAGAGTTCGTCGGCGCGTTGTTCTAGACGCATGAGATGACCTGCGTCACGTTGCCGGAGGTGAGGTCGACGCCGGGGAAGGAAGACCGTGCCAAGCGAGACACTCCGCAGATGTCAGCGACCAGACCGAGGCGATCCACGAGGAGCATATACTGCTGGCGTCGCTGTCACTGCTGCGCTCGCGCGATGATGTTGAAGGAGAGCTTGCGGGATGGCAGGGACTGGTGTTGGGTGACGGCTGCACGATCAACATACCTACAGTTTTGTGTCATCCCGATCAATTAGGTACGAACTATCCCTCGACTCATTGACCTTAGAGTCAGGATACTTCGTTCGTCGTCGACTGTCAGAATCACATCTATCAGTCAGAATGAACGCCGGTGCTGACACCCACGCGCGGGCTCCGTAAGACACAACCAACACCGCGCACCAGCTCTTTCAGGTCTGCCTCATTAGCATGAGGAGGTTCGTCATTGGGTCTGCCGACAGTGTACTGGAAGCCAGGCATGCCGACACCCTCAAAGGAGCTGTACATCTTCCAGCGCAGGCCCTCGTCCATCGATGTGCGCAACAACCAGGACACCGACGCGGTGTGGTTCCAAGGCCTGCAATCCGTCTGGTAGAAAGCCCGTATACATAACTTCAACCGCCTGATCAACGGCACGGAGCGATTTCGACCTCGTGAACGACAACTGGACGTCCGTCGGGTGCCTGCCCATGAAGGACCCGTCTGACCCCGTGGCTGAGAGCACGCGGATTGACTTCGCGAAGATGGAGGAGGTGATGCAGCGGGTGAGCGCTGTTGTGAAGGACGATGAGACGGCGGAGAGTCTGAAGGCGTACTACGTACAATTGCCCCTGCAAGCGGCCCTGGTTCCACGATGAGTACCTCCAAACCTTCAATCGCCCCTCAGTCCACCTCATCGACACGCCTGGCGCGGACGTCGACGCACTCATCCCCCACCGCCATCGTTGCGCGCGGGAATTTAGGTATACGACGTCGACGCAATCATCTTCAGCATGGGATTCGAGGCGAGCAACGACTGGAGCCACAGGACGGGGCATCGCCGTGAAGTGAAAAGCTGGTCTTTCGACGCTACACGGCTACGCAACCCGCGGCTTCCCCAACGCCTTCTTCGTGCAGTACTATCAAGCTGCGCTGACATTCAACCTCATGCACGTCACAGGCGAGCAAGCCAGCCACCTCGTGCACATCATATCCACCACCAAGGCCCGAGGTAAACGTACCCTGGAACTTACGCAGGAGGCGGAGGATGCCTGGGTTAAAACGGTTGTAGGCGGTCCGGCAGGCATGGCGGGCTTTTGATGTGGGATGGCGCGCCGTAGATAAGTTGACAATTAAAAACTGATATACAGTAGGTATGATTTTGAGTCGAGCGGTCTCCTATTTGTCTCCAGCGTGTGCATTCCGGAGTCACTCGCACGCTTCGCCCGCCCGTCAAAGCGCACCCATAGCTTTTTTTTTCAAATACATCGGTGTTCAATCATACCCAATCATCGTGATAATGCCATCTCCATTAGAACCTTATGCCCACCCATCAGACTATCCATACAATATCGTACAAAGTCCCCACGCCTCCGCAGCCTAAGCCCAAGCTCATTCCCTTCCCCCGTAGAAATACCGCGGATGCACCGGCGTCTTCACGAGGCAGTTTATCACGCGCTCGCCAAACGCAATCACGATGAAAAGGTAGAACACCTCGAGCATGTCTATCGCCCGGTCGGAGGTGTTAGGCGTAGGGTTTTGGCCGGGAACTTAAACTAGAGGATTTTGAAAATAGAGGGAGTCGTGCGTTGAGACGCTGACGAAGATTGTCAAGGTTGGGATTCGAAGACGATGAGTTGTATCTCAGGTGTTGGAGATGTTCTTGTCGAGATGGGTACCCGAGGCGGAATGCGGGTTGGTGCTCAAACTTTCGGCCAAGAAGTCGGGATGTAATCCGTCGGCAGGTTGCCTTTAACGTACAGGTATTCCCACAGTCTGACGATTCGATTATACTAGCTTCCGATTTTGCTGGACGGGGTGCTGGGTGATGCGAACGGGAGATAGTAATGATGCGACGACAGTATTGTCGAGTGGGCAAGTCGTGCTGTAGGTAGGTATACAGTTCATGAGTCCCAGTAACAAGCGCGAATCGGAGTATCCTACGTAGATCCACATGTGCCGTCCGATATTCGCAGCGGCACGTTCGCCAACGGCCAGACTCGGGACACGGGAAGCCACCCGATTTCCAAATCGCAAAAACGGATAAGGAATCCCGGGAATGTGTCAGATGAGTTGAACCATGGCTGTGGCTACCGAGCTTGAGCTGTATTTGTAGAACGTGGGATGCGCCAATTGTGCATGGAGGATCCGCGTGGGCTGTGAAAGCGGGGTGGGCCAATCGCGTGGACGCATTGTGGGTCTAGTGGCCGAATGAGGAAATGAAGTGCGGTTTCTGGTTTTGGGAGAGTAAGAACACGCTCCCCTTGGAGGTCAAGCAATACTATGGTTGAGTTCTCTTCTATATCATGTCATGTGTGCACCTTGATTTCGAAGTGTCGATGTATTGTTGTACATCCTGAACATCGATATTTACGTCACTGTCACTTGAAGAGGCACATTTTGACATTTTCATAGCATGAGGTATTACCGTACCCCTTACATATTGTTGGTCTTGGAGGATTCTGCGCTCTATTTATGACGTCTTCTAAGGTATCTCCCCTTCTACTAAGAGGATAAAGCATAAATCGCGCTCGTGTCGGAAACTGTTGAAGGTCGCGATAGGAGGACAATGTCACCAAACCGACTGCAGCAAGCTGGACGCGAAATATGGGATGTTGCGATGCGCGATTAAAGGTTGATCGACGATTAATAACAACGTATATAACATGCAAGCCTCTTCTCACTCAAACCCTTCGTTCTGCGGCAGAGGTACGCTTGAGATGATTCATGGCATACCCCTCGCCTCTAAACGTCCTGCAATAATGCGCTTGATCGGCGGCATGCAGTTGCACACTTGAAGTAGAGCTCTACTCTAGTACTAGCAGCGCCGCATCTAAACATCGGCTCGGGTATACCGAGCTTATTTAGAGGTTGATTAGGAGGGCACTACAAGTCCTTGTTGCAAGTAACGGTTCCTCAAGACATCTGTAGAAACGTCAGCTCGGTTAACTTCCGCGAATTCGACAACTAGTCATTTACATCCGGGGAATCAATCCCAAAGCTATTATGGTGGCCAGGGCAGTCATCGACACCCTCGCCCTGCCCACACTCCAGCCTGAGCAAATACTGCACCTTTCGAATGCATGGTTGTGAGGTCAAAATAACCTAACGACGATAGATCGAGAGTATGCTGCCCCTTTTCGTAGGCTTTGATGAGCATCTACCTGGGTGTCATTTCACCCGTAGAAGCGTTCTCTCGCGGAGAATTTCCAGTTTTCCCAAGCAACGAATGGCGGGATGGTGCGAAAGGCGCCCAGACGTAAGACCAGGGCAGCAGAGCAATCAACCGAGACATCGAAAGAACAAACATACAACGATAAGTACGCGGGTATATAGCATCGAATGTCGTGTGTTCGGATACTGCCATAGCTGTGCACTCCCTAGCGCACCCCTTCCAACTACATACCATAGGCTGGCCTTGACAAGGCAAAGCCGCTCGTAAGATCTGCGTAGGTACTTCGATGTCTTCCATGACCTATGGATATAAGCCTGGGTGGTATATAGGGCTGATAGGAAAAAAGTAACGGACATTCTCAACTTATTGAAAACATCCACTGAATTGAACTGTCCGCCCAGAAGTTGATGATGTGAAGTAATGCGCTCGTTCGAATAACCGGCGTGAGGGCCCAAGGAGAGGTTATTCCTTATCTTAGCAGTCTCAGACAGGAGAAAGATAATCAACTGTAGTTGTGAATGTTAGAATTAATACACTTTTAGACTTTATCTCTTTAGTAGTACTACTGGTGAACTGTTTCTTAAACTTAAAATTATTTAAAAACTATGTTACTACTATGTGAATTTATCCACGACTTCTAAGATGTTCTTCCCAAAGATGTTGCTGTCGCCCTCTTTGTCAAGTTCTTCCTCGCCCACACTCATCAATAATTCGTGCAGGTGCGCATTGCGATGGCACTTGAAAGCTCATCTTCTTCTCTGCTCCATATCGCACAAACCAGCTGGGTAGTTACGCTCCTGCTTACGTACGTATTTATCACCGAATCATCACTTAGGCCCAACATGCGAAAGGTCTATTGATGCGACGTGCGCTCATGAGCAAATGGTGAAATACTTATTAAAGCGACATGTACTATGAAACATTGGCACCTATTGATGCGCTCCGCACGGTCCAAATTGCAATAGAACAAGACAGCCGCCCTAGTCATTCCCTCATGGCTGTAAGACGTCACCGCTCCAGGATTTAGGTTGGCTGCTTGCTTGTAGCTGCCTTCTTCAGATGCACATCTGCGATGAGCATTCCAACGAAAATAAAAAGTAATTTTTGGGTAAGCACCCGGCCCCACCACATATCCCGAGACATAGGAACCCCAGGACTGAAGCCCTAGAGACTCCCATTATCTCCCAATTCCTCCACTGCCGCGGCTCGACTACCGGTCGATCGGATAGTTCCATAACCAAAGTATGGGGATCTGAGCTTACGGGGCGTGCCTGATGGAGCAGACCATTCCCCTCGCTGCCACGGGCTTTTCAGCCTGTTCTGACCTGCAAAGGCAAGCCGTATCTGTTGGCAATTGTAAACTCGCGACCCTGCGGTATCCCGCCAAGGACCTTTCACGTTCAAGATTCCAAGGCCTTGAGGATCCAGGTCAACAGAGAGCACTGCGAACAGTACCTCCGCTGCATATGATATCGCAAATGCATGAGACATGCACGAAGCTCGGGACTTCGGTCTTCACCTGCTGCTAGGCCAACTTGCCCTTGTTTCCACGTCGGTGAAGCAACCCCGGAAAGAGCCTCCCACTGACCTACTGAGGATGCAAAGACAACTGTGATTGACCTTGAGGCGAGTCCGCGCGCAGAGGCGGGACAGACGCCCAACACCAAGCAGAGCTTGATAGATGTGTGGTCCACAGGTCCCCGACAAGGATACTTAGACAGCCTCGAGGCAACCGATGCCCCCGTTGGGCGTGGCTCGATCGACGGTAGAGGCTTTCGCTGCCGCAAAGAGGGAGGCGCCGTCTTGTTGCGGGGAGATGCAAGAATGGCAGTTACAAGAGCGGTTCACGCAGAACCAAGGAAAGGAAGCGGTGCGGTGCAACCCGACAAGAGAGGGGAGGGGAGATTAATTAGGTAAAATGGCTGCCCAGATAGAAGCTGGTCAGGAGAAAGAGGTTTGTTGCTTGTGTTAAGGTCGAGAGTTGAAATCGCGACAACGAAAACTTTATGACAACAAAGCGCACGAGCCAACTGGGTTCGCCGTCAAACAAACGGAATTTCTACGCGCTTCCACAGCGTGACCCGGTAAAATTTCGGTGAACGTCAACGTGAGACGTTTTCAAGGCACTGTAAGACGTTACTTGCCACTTGGAAGACTAGGTTGTGCTAGAAAAAGGTGTTTCGCTGCCATTGGCCTTATCCTGCACCTACATCGAGTGCCTTTGCGGCATGGCAGATTGTTCCTTTGTTCAGGATGTAGTCCTTCTCTAATTTGCTATTTGTCCTTGTATGAGAGCAAATGAACTTCGCAGCTAATACCTTAGCCATAAGCTAAACGCGTTCGGGAGAGATAAGAAGACAACGTAAAGATTCCATTCCTGCTTTGACTCTTACTGGCACGCAATTGTATCGACCTCGATACAGATGTTAATATAGACATACAATTCCGTCAAACGTCCCATGTTCAGCCACCAACAGATGAACGACAAATCAACATCCATACTGTCCAACCTGGCAGTCCTCAGCTCGACGTTCTAATAAAACTAATACTGTATTTGGTCACACCTTTGCACGCTGTGGAGCATAAAGATCGATTCACTCGAATTATTCAAACTAGTTGGACTTGATGAACTGTTTGATGGCGTAAGAATGTAATCATGTCTGAGGATAACGAAACTGAGGGACTGCGAGCAGAGGACGGCGGCGAAGGCGAAGGCGAGCAAATTGATCATTGAGCTCAGGGCGAGAATCGATGGCGACGGTGAGGAACCACCTGAAGCTGTCAAATGTGTCGCTATCCCTGGCACAGATAATGCGTTTGAAGTGAGGAGGATCGAATGTGACGGGGACCGCGGCTCCTCTGTAACACATCTCCCGGGAATTCTTCCTCGCTGTCCCACAAAAGTGCGGTGCTCTTCCAGCCGTTGAACTCTAGCTCCAGACAAACCGATTTCAGGGTGATAGATCGTTAAGAAGAGGCTGAACATGAAGAAGCGGCTGCGGATGGTAGGTGAGAACTACTATCTAAGGATGAGTCTGACGAGGAGACTGCAACAAAGCATTGGCTTGAGCGCTGGGTGCTAGGGTATTACAAAAACCACGTAGCCAACCGTAGCGCCCGAGGGGCCTCGAGCATCGAGAGGAGCCGTTGCGAAAGACGGAGCTAGACCTGTAGCAAAGACGCAGTGTGTATATGAGAATTGTATAGGCCTGTCTTTCATTATCGTATGGCACGTCACAGCCGCATCCAAACTATATACACACTGTGTCGGTCCAACTCTTCAACCACTCCCACCTTTCTTCGCCACCAGAGCGGGCAGCTTGACTTTTCCCAGCTGCGCCCCGCCAACCTTCTGGACCTGCGCCGCGGCGTCACCCAGCAACACGCGTATCGCGCCCTCCAACCTGCGATCTTGTTTTCGCCGCATCCAAAGCAGCACGATGCCCAGTATGAAAATGTTGATGGCAATGTGTTTTACACTGGCCAACACAATCCGCCAGATGAATCTTAAGAAGAGGAATTTGCGTGAGTGACTAAAGAGATTTCTTGATTCAAGCTGCTCTCGCAGTGCCGCGACCTCTGCCGTCATCTTGACGAGGGTCTGCTCGACGCGGGCGCGCCACTTCTTGTCGGCGGCGGACTCGTGCGGCGACTGGGCCGCAGGCGCAGGGTTGATGGCCGGTGCAAGGCGGGATATAAAGCTGCGCTGTTGCGGAGGCTTCGAGGGTGTGTATGGTATAGGTTCTTGAGGCCTAAGATTGGCCTGCACGGCGGCGTCTTCCGGGTGGGGGTTGTACTGCGAGTCCGGGGCATCCACGAACTCTTCGTCGCGCTCGGCCTCAGCTTCCTCCTGCTCAAGGTCTTCCTCACTTTGGCTCATAGGGCTCTTGATCTGCAGCGGGCCTTGGTCGTCCTCATCCTGTTCGTTACCAAGGCCCACGACTCCCACAGCTCGTACCTTCTCTCGGTCGCTTCTTCTGCTTGCGTAGCCCTGGTAGTCGGGCGGAATGTGCAGGCCCGTGGAGCCGAGTGTTTGGCTCTGCAGGGGTGATGAAGACGACGATGAAGGCACGTTGGACTTGACTTGGTCCCACACAAATTCCAGCTCTGCTACGAGCTCCCGTGAGTCGGGCGAAGACGAGGCGTACATGTGCATCGTGTCGATGAGGGTGCTGATGTATCTCCTCTTCGCCTCGGTCCTAGACAGGCCCTTTTGCTGCTTCCACGCCTCCCTGTATCTTCACATCAGCATCTGTAAACGGATGCGGTCTCGCGTGCCATACCATTTCTCGCGCGCCCGCTTCACCTCCTCGGTCTGGCCTTCGGGCCTCTCCATGATGCCGTCTACATCACCCTCTGGTGCGTGTTAGGCGCGGACGGGTGCGCGCAGGGGGTAGCATACCCATGGCCTGTTTGTACAGCCCGTACAGCTGCAATCGCGTTGCCGACGGCGGCTTCTGTGACCCGGTGCGGATCTTGTTGACCGTGTTGAGCGCATGGCTGAACACGCGGTCTGCATACCACCAAGAAGTATCAGTATAATATGCACACAGCCGAAAGCCACTCCAGCAAGACGTACCCACGGAATCCGACATGGCGATGGCAAGGCAATGGCAATGGGAATGGCGAGGTTCGATTGCCGCGACCGCCCCGCGACTTGTCGCTTTATCGGGCCCGCTTCATCCAAAGCCGTGGGAACAGCGAGACGTAAAGAAGATTTGAATGCAATGCGCGGAATGCCAAGACTGCGAATCGCGAATGTCGACGTCTTGCATGGCGCTGACATTGGCTGCGGCGCCGTTATGTCGTTGTCTTTGGCGCAGCTTGCGCGGGTACGGAGGGCCGAGGCTCGGAGCAGACGCCGACACGTGCCGGGGGTGGGGGATCATCTATCCTCACTCGTACTTTTACCTGTCATTGCATTGGATAGACTATCTATCCTGTTACCAATCTGGCCTTCAACAAATTGTTCATACAGCGACAAGTCACCTACATATCGCGCATATTTTGGGATGACCTCGATTAGTGTGAGTTGTTCGTGGTTTAGATGCGCTGGCAGCGTGCTTCACGATTGGGACAACCGACTTGCAAACATGTGATTCGTTAATGCTACCTAGGTATATTAGCATCATACCAGGCCTATCCTCACCAAGCACATCTCTCGCACGCCGTACGAACTAATCCATGAAGGACTGGAGCGAGGACTATCGCGACTACACCGAAGGAGAATGTTACGACGACCCAAGTCCTTTCAACATCTCAACTAAGCTCATCGAAGGTTGCTCCGTGTGCGGTAAGGGCGGCGTGCTTCGATGCCATTCATGTAAAGTGGTACATTACTGTCGTCTTATACATCAGTATGCACACCGTAAGCAGCACAAGTCAGTGTGCAACAAGATCAAAAAGGCGCAGGAGGTGAGGCAGGTCACGTGCGGAGTCTTGATGTAAATGCTAATCGCAGGTATTTTCCAGGTATGCGACGAAGAGGAGGTAAAGCTTCGTGCAGGCCTAAATGGTACGCCGGACTGGAACTATCCTCTTGAGGAACGGTGGCCACGGATTTTGGCTCTGATCTATTATCCCATGCGCGAGTACATGAATGCTCGTTGCGCCGTGTAAGGTATCCTTAAATATGCTGAACACCTAGGCATTATGCTTACGATGCTTGTATAGCTAGCGTTAAACTCTAAATGAAACTAAATACGCAGACGGCAGTGCAGAATGCCTTAGAAAACATTACAGATATGTTACGCGTATGCCGCAACGATGACTTGTGGCTATGGGACCTTGCACCCGGCCTTTTTCTTCGCCTGGGCCGCGACTAGGCGTGCTACGACTTTGTTAAGTGGTAGACGTGCCGCTTTATTCTGGGCGTGACCGGCATGGACGCGCACTATACGGATGCTAAAGACGAAGACATGTTCGAAGCCGCTGATATCTTTATGGAAGATAAGTGGCCGCACCTTGTACTGCTCCTTGCTGTTATGTTACTCAAGATCCGCCTGTTGATTAACCTGAACGAAGTGCAGCGCGTAAAGCGGGAGGCAGGGCCATACGTCCTATAGGAAATCCAGCATTTGATAACAGCTCATGTTGTAAGCCCCGTGCTCGCTGTGAAGGGTGATAGCTTTTAATGGAAGAACTTTTTTTTAAAATGCAGGAGCTAAAAAGTCAAATTAAAAGACTGTATGATGCAGTACACAAGGCGAACAAGTACATGTGGCTAGCTATGGTGAGGCCCGGTAAACATCTCACGGCCACGCCTTGGTACTCAGGCACGGGCACTATCCAGGAAATGCAAACCAAGTGTACTATACATTTACAATGCATGGTCCGAAACTCCTGGTGCGATTGGGGTGATTGAGAAGTTGCAGAGAAGTTGAAGTCCTGAGTGCGACCGAGACAAGGCCAAAAGCCATCGTGTGCTTCACTGTGGCTCTCGTACAGTTGGCTATGACGTGTCAGCCGGTAGATATGGACGAAGCTATAATAAACCCTGCTCAAATGCATGCTACGTCGTGCATCGAGTGTTTCGATGATCCTTAAGAAAGCCTGACCTCGCCGAGGAACAACGGCGAGAAACAGTCTCAAAGGCCACGAACGAGGCTAACTATTGCGTCCACGAATATAATGCTCAAGGTATGCTACATCCAAATCTACGCAAATTCTGACTATGCTGATTAAAGGGTATAATTACACATGCACGCCGATCCCAACACCCTTCGACACTATCCTGGACCACAACCGACCCACCCTGCACACCCTGGATGACCCTTATATCAAGACTCAGCGTCATGGCATGGAATTCATCGTTGAAGTGTTCCCCGTCCTCCGTCCCCCGTCATGATCCTTCCAGCCTCCTCGCCAGTCGCGAAGCTCACGGTCTCCACGTACCGCATATACTGGCCCTGTTTTCGCCGACTCCTCGTCCTGCGCATACGCATACACCATGCCGACCTTAGTCGGATTCACTAAAACGCACTTCACACGTAGCGGCAACTCCCACCGCGTGCTGCACGCTGAGGTCCCATCAGACTGGGGTCCGATTGGCACCTGCTTGCTCATGTCGTTCCACGCGCCGTCGATGTCGCTGTCTACATCCACGGCGTCGAACGCCGTGACATTGTAGTCGCTGAGCACAACCGGGCCGTACGCCTTCCCACCACACGCGTTGAGGAGGGCATTGTCTGTCGCCCTCCCGCTGGCATTGGGGTTGAAAACTGGAGCTGGAGATACAGTGGGGCCGGAAGTCTGGTTGTACACCTTAATGTAGGTCTGGACGTCGACGTAGTCGGTACCGGAGCCCGCGTCGTAGGTGGCGTTCCAGAGCGTGGAGACGCTATCCCGTCCGGTTTGGAAGGCGTAGACGTTTCCCGTGGCGTGGGTCTATTCGTTTGCGCTGGCGGGCCCGGTCTGGATGAACAATAGGGTGTCGGAGACGGCGATGTTGTGGTTGATGGTGAGCGGCGTCGCGGGGGCGGAGGGTGTGGAGTGTGCTGTTAGGCGTGTAAAGGGTAATTTTCTCCAAAGCAATGGCGGTCCAGTGTTGGGGTTGTAGTATTGTTCCAGTTGCGTTGTACCCGCCGTGGGACAAGGATAGTTCTACCTATTCCATCTTTTGAATCCCGGGATTGAGTATCATCGGTAAGCGGTCCTAACATTCTGCTCAATCCTCTGTCTTGTCGTCTTATCCAGGTTGTTCGTCCAATAACACAATTCTAACAGAGTAAGCTCGAAGCCTGGCGTCACTGTCTCGCGACACTAAGAGAAAACATGTCACGGGCCACAGGGAAATTTATCTCAGTTCGCCAGGATAGTTCACGTAAGGGAAGGAATTCAGCCTGGAGCTAGACGGAGTCAGCAAGTCATTTGCAAATAATTGGGGCTTGGCTGTGTTACAAAGCATTCCTCGTCCACTTTGAGACTATCTGGGTGGTCACGGCCCGTGAAAGGATAGTGCACACAGAGAACATATATAGGACCAGTAACCCGAAGACAATCTCAAGACATCGAGTCACTATACCAGCTCTTCATAATTTCGATATGCTGGTTTTAATTTCGTTCGCCACCGTTTTGGCTCCAATCGCAGCAGCCGCCGGGCCCACTAATACTGTCGCGCCGATTCTTGCCATAACCCCACTACCTCCAAAGCCTACCTGCACGCAGTCGATTTGCGCAGACTACATCAATTCGTGTGGCCGTTGGTATGGGGGCTGCTATGCGGCGTGTCCGGGTTACACGGCGCCGACATTCACAGACCCTGGATGTCCCACGACCTCGCGAGCAGTGAGCGTGAGGACTTCAACGTCCTGTGCCATAACGATCTGCGCCGACTATATTAATAGTTGCGGTATGTGCAATGGGTGGTTCTTGGTATGAGATTGTTCGGTCCGTGTGCTGACACCGAGACAGGCTTGATGTACGGCGGCTGCTTCCCCGCCTGCCCTGGTTACACCACACCATCTTTTTCTGATCCCGGCTGTCCATACACTACGCCTTATCAGCTTAGTACTCACCTGAGGTCGGGATGAGACAAGTATCTGCGATCGCGCTTTCTGCTCTGGGTTATTGGTCACACAAGTGTTTCGGACTAATCTACTGAGAATGAATGCCTGATGGAATTATCTATTCTAAACTTCTTTACCTAATATAGTTTGTATCTAGCACGAGCATGTATGCCATCGATTGCAAATCTCTTGTCAATCATTATCACGAATAAGCTTGTCGGGTATTTACGAGCAGCCTTTGGTTTCGTCCAAAGGGTCTGGTGTTTTTTCCCTCAAGCTACTTTTGTGACAGCCAGTGCTCAACAGAATGTACGGGAAGACGAAACGACGGCTGAACAAACTTGTTACTGCATGTACATGAGATTATCGCGTTATTTGGCGTTCCAGTTATTCAAACTCCTACCACCCGCCCAGACCACCGCGTCCACTTCCACCATGGTGCCCGTGGCTTCCGAATCCGCCAGATCCACCTCCACCATGGTGCTCTTGGCCACCGAAGCCGCCAGGTCCACCTCCGCCATGGTGACCACCAGGTCCCCCCATGCCTCCGCCGTGGTGGCCCACATGTCCTCCCATACCCCCACCCATTCCCCCACCCATGCCTCCACCAAATCCACCAGGCGCCCCATGGTGTCGTCCTCCCATGTCACCAAGTCCGCCGCCAATGCCTGCCTGATGTCCTCCCATTATGCCACCACCGCCATGATGTCCTCCGCTATAATGTCCTCCGCTGTGATGTCCCCCGCTTTGAATGCCTCCTTGGGGTTGTCCTCCGAAGACGCTCTGAAGTCCGCTCTGAAGTCCGCTCTGCTGTTGGCTTTGTTGTTGCATGGGTAGGGAATGTCCATGAGATTGGTTGTGCTTCGGGTCGTTGTGTAGAATCTTGTCTTCGACTTTGTGTAGGAGGCCCATTGTGTACGAGGTTTACTGATCACAATCTAGTACAAGTAGATAGAAAGTGTTTACTCTGTTGTGCGGCTGAATGCGAGGGTTTGCCTGGTATCGGATGTGGTGACGGTCCGCTAAGTTATGATCAAACAATTGTGTTTAAGTTTGGTAACTGCGGTAATCGACAGGATGTGAGAGGTTGGAGTGCAATGTGAACTTTAGTTTGATGAGTCGCATGTCTCCTTATGTATGGAGCTCGACTCTACACCGATACGCTAGGTATCCGCTGCGTCATCTTCCCAGAGGATACTGTTCCTTGGAGAAAGCGTTTGGCTGCCAGGGCATGACGAGGTGTTTCGACGCCAAGCATCGTCATGCGCCACAGCATTGCGACAGGGCCCACTTGGTTCGGATCGAACGGATTAAGCCGCATGGGTATGCACGTGTGGCGCCCCTACACCTTGTCTGTCCTTGGGCATCTATTGGTACATAGCGTTCGACCGGTTTCGTCGGAACCTTTGTGCCGCTATGACTGAGTACACACCACGGGCACTTTGCATATTGTACGTCACTTGGGAGTGTACTGTCATCAGGCAGAGTCGTAATTGAGATCCATTGGATCAGGTGGAGTGCGATTTGAACTGGAACACTCAATACCTGCTAGATCATCGACAGAATATTCGCGTCAAGTTCTTAACGACACTCTTGGCAGACGTCCGACTACTCCAGTGAACGGCCTATGTTCTGTGTAGAGATGCGATCTTAGCCCCGCGCCGGCCGCATCGACGTCCTCGTCAACAACGCCGGTTGCATCCAGAATGGCACTTTCAAGGGGTTAGGATACGACCACTAGGTAGCGCAGCTGGAAACCAACGTCTTTGGCGCTGTGGCGATAACAAGTGCGGTGCTGAACTCGGCTGCAAGTGAGTCGCAGCTGATGTGACGAGGAGCTGAGCATTGACAATTTCCTCCATCCGATCTCCACGCAGGCGCTAGTTAGATGAGGCGGGGCGGAGCTGACTGACAATGATCCTGCTGTTTGCCAAGTCCGCTTGCCCGGAGATACCGTATCTTGGCAGTCTGTGCACGCCCGCACTTAATGGACGCCCCGCCCATGCAATACTATAACTCTGCAACGCCGCAGCTCCACTAATATAGATCTAATTAAGGCTGTAATTACAGTAATTAAATTGCGAGAACTAGATAAATAACTAATATACTAGAGATATACTAATCTATCTAGTATTAATTAATTTTGTCTATACAGTTTATTGTATAAACAGCACTGAGTGAAATAGGGGCCTGCCTACCTGTGGGGACCGCACAAGGACCCACTACTTAGGTTAGCGCTAAGAGGCAGAGACTTTATAAGGTCCTTAGTGCCCCTTTGTACAATAGACAAGACGTAATTAATTAAACCTACTTTTTACCCTTTGCACAATAGTATACTATTAACCCTTAAATGCTTAATTGCAGATTAAGCCAAACCTACAAATTTCCATTATTTTAAAGACACTAAGGCGTTATAGGCCCACGTAAAGATACTAATAAATAATAACGTAACTTTACCTATTATAGTGTAAAGGTTGGCCTACGATAGAAAATTAGAGAAATATAGGGCTAATTAGCTGTCGTTTAAGATAGCTAATTAGGGAACTACTAACTCGAAAAAGAATAACTAATTAGACAAGACATAAAGGGACCTAATAGATAATTAGAGTAGTTGAATTTATATAATAGATTTTAAATACAATAACTTAACTTATTCTTTTATATTTCTTACTTAAAGTACACTATAACACAATAAAATTAGTAAGGGACATAGGACCGCTTTTAAAAGAATATAGAGAAGTATAGTAAATAGTATTTAGAGAACTAATAGAACCTATTTAGTAACTAGCTACTAGATAGCTAGAAATAAAGTAATAAGACTAATAGACTTTTAAATAGCTATTAGATACATAGATAAATAGACTATATAGACTTTTAAATAGTTAGTAATTACGTAAATAAATAGATTAATAGACTTTTAAGTACTTATTAATTACCTAGAAATAAAATAATATACTAATAGTGTCCGTACAGTTTATCGTATAAGTAGCACTAGGTGAAGTGGGGGCCTGCCTACCTGTAGGGACCCGCATAAGGACCCACTACTTAGGTCAGCGCTAAGAGGCAGAGACTTTATAAAGCCCTTAGTGCCCCTTTGTACGATAGACTAGACGTAATTAATTGAATCTACTTCTTACCCTTTACACGATAGTATACTATTAACCCTTAAATGCTTAATTGCAGATTGAGCCAAACCTATAAATAGACTTTTAAGTAGCTATCTAGTACTAGTATAGACTATATAAACTTTTAAGTAGTTATTAGTTACCTAAGAATAAAACAATAATAGACTAATAGACTTTTAAGTAACTATTAGGTTAAAAGAGTAATATACTAAAGGACTTTTAAGTAGCTACTAGATGTTAAATCTAAGAGGGTAGCTAGTCCTAAAGGGTTAAGGTTAGTTCTTAGGCAGGAGTACTTATAGAAGGTGGAAGGTCTTATTAATATAATAGTATCTTATAAAGTGTAACAAGTTAACAATTTAGTCTGCTAGAATCTAAACAATAGATTAATAAACAGATTAAACACAAGTATAGAGAGTCTATCCTTACGTTCCTATATACTAAGCAAAGTCCGCTCTGTAGGGAGCGCTCTGTAGAGAGCGCTCTATAGAGAGCGGTTATATACGTTATACTCTAGTACAAAGCAATTAAGCGCTCTATAAAGAGTAGTTATATAACTTCTTTATTTAAGGCGTAGCTAGTATTAAATGCCCGCTTAATCCTTGCTACGCGCCCACTAAGTACAAAACCGGCTTCCCGCCATTATGTGGATTTTAGATCCTAACACTAGACTCCTAAAAAGAGCGAACATAATAAACCCTAAATAATTCTAGTCTAAGTAAGAATTAAGTTAGGGATAAAAAAAGAAGTAAGGTATTAGTAGTAGGATTCTATTAAGCGAGATTATTATCTATATACCTAAAACTAAATTACTAACAGAAAACTAGTAAAATAATAAGTAGACAATAGAAAAAAAAAATAGATAAACTGTTGGTTTGGCTTAATCTACAATTAAGTATTTAAAAGTTAATAGTATACTATTGTGTAAAGGGTAAGAAGTAGGTTTAATTAATTACGTCTGGTCTATTATACAAAGGGGCACTAAGGACCTTATAAACTCTCTACCTCTTAGCGCTACCCTAAGCAGTGGGCCATTGCGCGGGCCGCTATAGGTTGGCAGGGCCCCACTTTACTTAGTGGTACTTGTACGATCCACTGTACAGACAAAGTTAAAAGAATTCTAGACTATAATTAGTAAAATAAAACATACCTTATTAAATGGAAGGATTACCTACACAGCGAAAACACTTAAAAACTAGTGGCCTACCTAGGAAACTATTAACATAAAATTAAGGAATTTTATAGACGCCTAACATAATGTTATCTTTACTTAGGAAGGTAGAGTTATAGAGTTATCCTAGAACTCTAGAGGAAAATTATTTATTACTAACTAAATAAACATGCTAAGCTCTACGGGACCTATAAACTAAGTAGGCTAAGCTAGATCCTTCTCTAACTCTATTAGCGTAGTACTTTCTATAACAATTACCTTTCTAGTACGCTTTTTATTCTATACTAACTATTTTAATAACCACTCTTCTTTCGTGCGCGCTATACGCAGCACTTTAAATATAATATTCTATTCTTTATACACCTCTAATATTTGCGCCTTTAATTTCTTCTTTTTAGACACTAACTGTAAGAACCTATTTTAAGTAATACCTATATTACACTTTAATCTTTATTTCTAATACTTACTACATTTCCCTAAGCTAATATAGACCTTACACACACAAGAATGCGCCTTATAGAAAGAATACTTAGATAATATAATAGTACTGTAATTTTAAATAGTAAAAATAAAGTTATAACAACGCTTTATACTATTGCGATTAGTAGGCATAATTCCTTAGGACAAAGAATAGGAAGGGAGGGGATATATAGGAGTTAGGCGCTTATAAAGGTATAATAAAGCAATAATAGGGTTATAAATGTAATAAAGCAATACTAAGAGGCTTAAATTAGATTATATAATATACTTAGCTGCTTAGGAGCCCTAAGTAGCTAAGTAGGTTACGTAATACGCTTAGTTACTTAGGAGCACTAAGTAGTAGAGCAGTTTTAGTATATAGAAACGCAAGGATGGACCTCTATACTGTTAAATCCAAGAGGGTAGCTAGTCCTAAAGGGTTAAGGTTGGTTCTTAGGCAGGAGTACTTACAAAAGGTGGAAGGTCTTATTAATATAATAGTATCTTACAAAGTATAATAAGTTAACAATTTGGTCTGCTAGAATCTAAACAATAGATTAATAAACAGATTAAATACAAGTATAGAGAGTCTATCCTCGCGTTCCTATATACTAAGCAAAGTCCACTCTATAGGGAGCGCTCTATAGAGAGCGCTTTGTGTAGAGCGGTTATGTATATTATGCTCTGCACAGAGTAATTAAGCGCTCTATAAAGAGTAGTTACGTAACTCCTTTATTTAAGGCGTAGCTAGCATTAAATCCCTACTTAATCCTTGCTACGCGCCTACTAGATACAAAACTAGCTTCCTGCTATTATATAGATTTTAGATCCTAATATTATCCCCTCTCTTTTACAGATTTGTTCTAAATTACATATCTAGACCTTAGCTATTATTACATAAGCCGTTCTGCTAACCCTACTTACTATAAGTACGTCTGTTAGCATTATATCTAGCGACTCTACTGTTTAAAAACATTAATTATATCGCGAGATCTAAGAAGCTAACATTATTACAAAGAGCCTTTATATTAATTATAGTTTTAAAGGTTCTGTTTACTACGTTATACTAGGTTTAGGTTTAAAGTGTTCTAAATGTGTTCGCTTAGGTTGTCTGTATGTGAATATAAGCTAGTTGTCGCTAAATAAGACTTATAAGGAGTACAAGAAGAAAGTTAAGGAGGATAAGAAGGCATTGTCTCTCCTAATAGTGCGGTTGTTATAAAATAAGAAAATACTAGCTTAGGCTAAAGAGCGTGCTTATAAGAAGATGTTATGTCTAGCTGCGGAAATAACTGCAGATAGTAAGGACGTAAATACAGATACTATTAATTATCCTACTGCTACAGCAACCGTTAGTTACTCTACAGTAATATAGTTAACACTTAATATAGTGGACACTATAGCGTTAGTACTGCAATCCTCCTAAGTATATTTGTGTTTCTAGTAGAATTCTTTAATCTTTTACTAACAGTTTCCTAGATTGTTTTTTGGTTCCTAGGTGTTTTCGCTATGTGGGTAACCTTTCTATTTAACAAAATACGTGTTATTATGCTAATTATATTCTAGAATTCTTTTAACCTTAAATTTATTTTCTTCCTTAGTCTAGTGGTAGAAGGTGGTTTTAGCTAGTGTATTAGGGTCTGCTAGTTCTAGTAGTAATACGTGGAATACTAGGTGTATCTTTACATCTGGCGGTAGTTCTAACTTATAGTTTACTAGTGATATTTGCTTAGAAATGTAAAATAGTCTAACCTTAATATAATCTAGTTTCTTGTGTTTTTTCTTTTGAATTTAAAGGTTCTTTGTAAGTAGATATACTTTATCCCCTTTCTTTAGGTAAGGTGCTATTTTTCGTTTTTAATTTTAGTATAAAATTAATTACTACTAAGCTTTTTTGAGATTCTCTTAAAGTTATTAGTATATTTTCTTTATATTTTCTGCTATATCTATAGCTTCTTTTGCTTTAATTGTCGTAGGAAATTATTAGTTAAAGAGATATAGGTGTCTTCTGTAGTTTACATAGAATAGTGTATGTCCTAATACTGCTAATACTTTGTTATTATAGGCTAACTGTGCTATAGGTAGTAATAAAATCTAGTTATTCTTCTAACTGTTGCAGTAGATGCGTAGGTACGTTTCTATAGTTTGGTTCGTACGTTCTGTCTGTCTATCTGTTTGTGGATAGTAAGTTGTTAATAGCTTTCGTTTTGTTCTAAGCAGTGCTATAAGCGTTATCTAATAATTTAACGTAAAGAGCTTGTCTCTGTCGCTAATAATTATTTTTAGGATTCTGTAGTGTCTAATTAGTTAGTCTAGGATAAGAAAAGTGAGTTCCTTTGCCGTTATTCTTTTAAGACATAGAATAAGCTTAATATACTTAGTTAGTTGGCAGACTATTACTAGTATACTATTGTATTTAATTCCTATTATTAGATCCTTAGAGTTTAGAATTCCTATAATAAAATCTATAGCGATGTCTTTCTATAGTGCTGTTAGTATCCTAATTGCTTACATCTCTCTATACTTAAGATATATGCTGTATTTATTTCTCTAGCATTCTGCACATTTATAGATATAAGTTGTTACAGCTTTCTTAATTCCTTTAAAGGTGTAATTTCTTTAGATAAGTTCTATTATCTTTGTAATGCCTAGGTGTCCGTACATAGGGTCATTATAGTATTGTTAGATAATCTCAGTCTGTAGATATTCTAGAACTTCTTAGTTAATTACTAAAAGTTAATTTAGTTCTGCTATTAGTTCTAGAGATCTATCTTTGGCTTTGTGAAGGATTGCAGAGAAGGTTTTTACTTTTTCTCCTACTAGATTACTTTGTTAGCTAAGAGCGTCTGCTCTGCCATTTTCTTTTCTAGCTATATAGATAATTTTAAACTTATACTACCTAGTAGTCTATAACTATCTTTATTATCGTGGCGTAAGTTCTTTCGTCGTCGTAAACCTTAGAAGGTTCTTATAATCTATGTAGATTTCTAGCGTTAAGTAACTAAGCATATAAATCCTCTAGTGCTTTAAGGCTTTAACAATAGCGTAGAGTTCCTTATTATGTATATTGTATTGTGTTTTAGCGTTATTAAATTTGTATAAGTAATAGGTAATTAGGTGCTATTTGCTATTACGTTCTTATTTAGCGTAGGCGCCTAGCGTAAGATCGCTAGCGTCTATTTTAAAGCGCAGTAGTTCATCGCTTCTAAAATAAATAAGGACAGGTTCTATAGTATATGCTATCTTAAGGAGTTAGAATAACATTCCACACTTATCTATCTATTTAAAGGGTGCGTTCTTCTTTATAAAATTTATTAAAGGTATTATAACCTTTGCGTAATCTTAGATAAATTATTAGTTAAATCTATAGAATTCTAAGAATTCTTAGATATTCTTAGCTGTCTTTAGTATTAGCTAGTTCTTAATGTATTTAACTTTACTTAGTGCCATCTTAATTCTTTCTATAGTAATAATATATCCTAGGAATTTAAGTTATTTAACATTAAACTTACATTTCTTAAGTTTAATATAAAGGCATACTTTATCTAGTGCTTCTAGTACTGTCTATACATACTTAGTGTAGTCTAATTTGTTTTCAGAAAAGACAAGGATATTATCCATATACGCGATAATAAATATATTTAGATATTTACAAAGTACGTTATTAATAAGTGCTATAAAAGCTGCTAGTGCGTTTGTAAGTCCAAAAGGTATAACCTTATATTTAAATAGTCCATAGTGTGATTAAAACGCTGTTTTCTATTCTTTACCTTTCTTAATTTATATAAGGTAGTAACTGTCTCTTAGATCTATTATTATAAATATCTTAGCTTAAGATAGTTAATCTTGTAACTCTGTAATGTTTAGTAGTAGATATTAGTTCTTTATTATTATGTTATTAAGTTGTTAGTAGTTAATACATAGTCTATCTAATCTATCCTTTTTCTTAACAAACATAAAAGGGCTTACTACTAGTAACTTTAATAGTTATATATATTCTTTCTTAAGGTTTGTCTTAATAAAATCACGTTCCTTAAGGAGTTCTTCTCCTATCTTACTATATAGTAGTCTAAAGGGTAGCGTCTTCTCTTCTTCCAGGTCTATTGTAAGATCCTAGGGTTAATATTCTAGTAGGTTTACTTTTCCTTCCTTTTCTGTAAATATGTATGTCTATTTCCTGTACTCTCTTAGTAAGGTAAAAGGTGTACTATTGTCCTCCTTCTTACGCTTCTTAATCTAGTAGTTCCTACCAGCGTCTACTAAAGTATACTTCTATTTTTTAACTATCTGTCGCAGTATTATGTTATTAATAACTCCCTTATCTACTATTATTTTTAGTTAATGCGTAGGCTTTGCTTATAATACATAATTATAGCGTTTAAATAATATTTTCTTTGTACCCTAGTTAATCTATAGGTTGTGTATTGTTAACTAAAGTAATCCTAAGACTAACTTATACTTAAATCCTAGTAAGACATCTAAGGTAAGTTCCTCTCTATGTCTTTAGACTGTTATTATGGTAGTGACCTCCTAGTATATTTAAGGTGTCTTAGGCATTAGGGATCTATTTGCAACATAGATAATATAGGGTACTTCTTTCTCTAACATTATAAGTCCTACTTGTCTTACTATCTAATAAGATATAAAATTCTTTCCTACTCTTAAGTCTATAAGAGCTTAAGCCTATATTCCTTTAAGCTATACTAGTAGCTTAACTAATACTGTGCTTACTATAGTATTTAATTTAATAAAGGCGTTTTCTTATCTAAGTTTAGGCCTAAAAAAGACATCTGTTTGTGTAGGTTGTAGTTAAGTTCTAGTGCCTAGTATACGTTTCTAAGCATCCGCTTCTATTATTATTCTTAAGTATATAGCTTATATAGATTGTCTTCTTCTTCTTCCTGTAAGGATATTCTTCTGTTTTTCCTCCTGTAGTCTTTACTATTCCTATGTACTAGTTAAATTAGTAGCTCTATTATTACTTCTTACGTAGGGCAGTTTACAAAGCTATCCAAATACTTAGCTATATAGTAGTATTTATAGTCTTAGTTTAGACACGTATACTAGTACAGTTGTATATAGTCTCTATTAATAAGTATATTGCAGCATTTGTTACCCTTTAGCGTAAAGTAAAGAAAGTATTTTACTTATTATTTATTTTAGAGGTGTTTATCGTAAGCTATAATAAGGTAGTCTGTCTACATCTATCTATAGCGCAGTTTCCTTCTAGGTTATTTCTTATTCTCCTCTTTCTCTGCCTTATATTATACGCATGTTAGTTCTTCGCAATACATCTATATATAGAATTAGTGTGTAGGATTTTAATAGTCTAGGTAGTACTTTAGTATATAGTCTAACTTCTTATTTTTATAGAGTTGCATTCCTTTTAGTGCCTAGTAGGGTTCTATGTAGTCCTAAACATTTAGTTTATACTTAGGTGACATAGGGTTGTCTTCTTCCTGCCTACTTTATAGGTAAGGAGTAGGAGATTTTAGTATCTCTTCTACGTTTTCTGTGTTATAGTATACGTTAGAGTTATCTTCTAAATCTTTGTATAGTTATAAGTTAGGTAAATCTAATTACTTACTTTACTCTAGTGTAACGCGTTAGTAACTAAATAGTGTTATAATAACTTCCTATTCCTTATTAGGTTCTTAGTCCTTAATAGTTAGTACATTTAACTTAGTTTAATAGACTTTGTTCTTTAATCTATAGTTCCTGGCTATGTGGCCTAGTTTACCACATATAAAGCATTTACGGGTCTTAGTTATTAGTTATTAACTTCTATTAGAGACGCGTTTATTAGGCTACTTAGGGCCTATTCTTCCTCTTTTTCCTTTGCCTAAGTAGTTAAACTAGACATCTTCCATTAGTTTATATCTCTAGTAGTTCCTTAGCTATTACTTTTAGACAATTCTAACAGGGTTCTTATAAACTATTTTTACTAGTTGTCCAAAGCTTATTGCCCTAGGGTTTTAGTAGAGCTCCTATTACAGTAAAAACTATTCTCTGTTAATCCTAATAGTTTCCTTATATAGTTCTTTAAGATTAGCAATTTATACACTACTACGTAAGAGTTCCTTACGTAGTTTCTATTTAAGTCCTTATTTATACATATTCTAGAGAGATTTGTTGTTCTAGTTAAGTTACACAGCATACCTACAAAACTTAGCTATATACTTAGCTACTAATTATTTCTAAGTTATAGTCTAAATCTTTGCTTTCGCAATAGAGTTCTTATTAGTAATCCTAAAGAGTTGTTTAAGGCATTTCTTAAAGTTATTATAATCCTTAATAATATTAACTGCATTAGCGTGCTTGTTTACGTAATTATTGTTATTATTATTGTAGTCTATTCCTAGGTATTTTTTAAGGTAGGGATAGATCTATAATCCTATATCTCCTCGCATATATATCGCTGTAAAAATAACCTTCTTTTTGTCTTTAAGGGGTTTGTCTAAGTTAAAGAAGTAAAGGTCTAACTAGAAAATCTAGACGTTAGTTTAAGATTGTTCGCTAAAGTAAAGATTAGGTTTATGCGCCTTACTATTATCCTTTATAAGAGTAATCTTAGTAGTACCTAAAGCCGTAGAAGAGGTAGGAGTTTGTAAAGTACTTATATTAAGGGTGTTTAAGATATTAAATCTAAGAGGGTAGCTAGTCCTAAAGGGTTAAAGTTAGTTCTTAGGCAGGAGTACTTACAGAAGGTAGAAGGTCTTATTAATATAATAGTATCTTGCAAAGTGTAACAAGTTAATAATTTAGTCTACTAGAATCTAAATAATAGATTAATAAACAGATTAAATATAAGTATAGAGAGTCTATCCTTGCGTTCCTATATACTAAGCAAAGTCCGCTCTATAGGGAGCGCTCTATAGAGAGCGCTCTATGTAGAGCGGTTACGTGTGTTATACTCTACACAAAGCAATTAAGCGCTCTGTAGAGAGTAGTTACGTAACTCCTTTGTTTAAGGCGTAGCCGGCATTGAATCCCCGCTTAATCCTTACTACGCGCCCACTAGGTACAAAACTAGCTTCCCGCCATTATGTGGATTTCAGATCCTAATATATACTTGTGTTTAATCTATTTATTAATCTATTGTTTAGATTCTAGTAGACTAAATTATTGACTTATTACACTTTGTAAGATACTATTGTATTAATAAGACCTTCTACCTTCTATAAGTACTCCGGCCTAAGAACTAACCTTAACCCTTTAGGACTAGCTACCCTCTTGGATTTAACACTAAGTCTAGGGTAGTAGTAGATATCTATAGTAGCGAAATTACAATTAAGGTGGCTAGGGGTCTTATTACCCTTAATACCTAGGCAGTAAAGAGGTAGGACCTCTTTACTACCCTTATAGATAAGGAGAATAACGTAACGCCCTTTAATACTCTAAATAAAGACTAGAATAAGGTATTCTTAACGTTGCTCTAGGATATTACTTAGATACTTATAATAACGCTTCCTTATAAGGCGGGATTCCTACCCCCCTATAATATAGTAGGGCTAGGTCTTACTAAAGATAGTAGGACTTTTTTCCTAGAACTAGTAGAGTACGCTGCTATCTTTAATAAAACTAAGGCGTCTAGCCTCCTACTACACTAGGGTATATTAGACTACTATATCTATTTAAAGTAGACCCTAAGCGGCTCCCCTCTAAGACTACCCTAGGGCCCGCTATATAGTATATCTAGAGATTAGCTAGCAGAACTCTAGCGCCAACTTATAGAACTTATAGATAAGGGCTAGATATAAGCTAGCTCCTTTTTAGTAGGTACTCTAGTCCTTCTAGCCCTAAAGCCTAGGGGGAAATAGCGCCTTTATATTAACTATTAGGAGATTAACGTAATCTCTAAGCTAGATTAGTACCTCTTTCTACTTATTAAAGAGATACTGCGTACCCTCTCTTAGGCTACTTAGTTTATAAAGATAGATATCTACACTACCTTTTATAAGCTATAAGTTATAGAAGGGGAAGAATACTACACTATATTCTATACCTAGTTTAGCCTCTTTAAGTAGTTAGTAGTTGTAGGTTTGGCTTAATCTATAATTAAGCATTTAAGGGTTAATAGTATACTATTTTGTAAAAGGTAAGAAGTAGGTTTAATTAATTACGTCTAGTCTATCGTATAAAGGGGCACTAAGGGCTTTATAAAGTCTCTGCCTCTTAGCGCTAACCTAAGCAGTGGGTCCTTATGTAGGTCCTTATAGGTAGGTAGGGCCTTATAAAGTCTCTACCTCTTAGCGTTAACCTAAGTAGTGGGTCCTTATGCGGGTCCCTATAGGTAGGCAGGCCCCTATTTTACTTAGTGCTATTTATACAATAAACTATATAGACACTAGTAACTTTTCTTTTGTGTAATAGCTTATGTCTAGTATACACCTCCTTTTCTTATCCTTTTCTATTTATATAGTTAGCCTTTCCCTATTAGAATAGGTTGTAAGGTAGGTGTAGTGTTACTATGCAATAAAAGTCCTATTTATATCTACTCTTATATAAATAGGTGGTAATAGCTAACCTACTTAGTTTTTACCCTACCTCTTTATATAGTAGCAGAGTTGTATTACGTAATAAGGCTCTTTCTAGGCATATGTCCTATGCGTAAATAGAAGGTAGAGTGTTAAGTAATATAATACTTAGCGCTAGGTCTTAGTAAGTAGGTATAGAAGGATGTCTCCTAGTTATATAATAAAGGTATATAGTAGAAGTAAAGTATAAGGTAGCCTTTTATACTTCTTCTTTATTACTTTATTAGTTTTATTTATCTTCCTCCTCTTTTATATAATAGTCTTTATCCTCTAGCTCTCCTTTAAACTTAAGGATGTACACTTATATATCTATAGCAGAGGGTTTATATTAATAGAAGTTAGCGTATAATAACATATATTACCTTCTAGCTTACTGGGTATCCTTTAGTAGATAGTTAGTAGACTAGTATCCTTCTTTATAGTATATAAAGCATTTCTACTTTATATAAGAGCTTAAACTTCTAAAGTTACCCTTTCTTTTTAGTCTAAAGGTTAATCTGCCTTTAGAGGGGCTAGATCCTCTTATGTAATTAGAATTATTATATTATTAATTAGTGTAGTACACCTCTTTACTATTTAAGAAGAACTATAACTTCTTCTTATCTTTAGTAACTTAGAGTAACGTATTAAGGTTACTAAGTAAGCCTTCTACTATATTTTTAGGGTTAAACATAGCTTATTTAAGGTTAGAATAGCTATAGTATACTTATATAATAGTAGTATATAGTTATAGTTTACTACTAAAGCCTTGTCTAAGAGCCCTTTAGGCTAAAGTAAGCTTATTAATTATTACTTCTAAGGCCTTGTGTAATATAGCAGCTAGATTATCTCTTTTATAGCGTTTAAAAGTAAGAGTGGTCTAGTCTATCTAGTACTAATTATAATTAACACTAGTGTTAAAGTGCCTATTTAGTCTATTATACAATTTCTCCTATAGAAGTCCTAGTCTAATATTATATAGGTAGTAGGTGCTCGCAAAATTAGAAAGGATTTCTAAAAAGATGTTTATATACTAGTTCTATAGTATACCTACCCTATAGTATAGTGTTACGAACCAGATAGTAATGTGGGAGTTAGGCGCTTATGAAGGTATAATAAAGCGACGACAGGGTTACAGACGTAATAAAGAGATACTAAGAGGCTTAGATTAGATTACGTAATACGCTTAGCCGCTTAGGAGCCCTAAGTAGCTAAGTAGGTTACGTAATACGCTTAGTTACTTAGGAGCACTAAGTAGCAGAGCAGCCTTAGTATATAGAAACGCGAGAATAAGCTCTCTATACTTGTGTTTAATCTATTTATTAATCTATTGTTTAGATTCTAGCAGACTAAATTGTTAACTTATTACACTTTGTAAGATACTATTATATTAATAAGACCTTCTACTTTCTATAAGTACTCCTGCCTAAGAACTAACCTTAACCCTTTAGGACTAGCTACCCTGTTAGATTTAATATCTTAAACACTCTTAATATAAGTACTTCACAAACTCCTACCTCTTCTATAGCTTTAGGTGCCGCTAAGATTACTCCTATAAAGGATAGCAGTAAGGCGCATAAACCTAATCTCTATTTTAGTAAACAATCTTAAACTAACGTCTAGATTCTCTAGTTAGACCTCTACTTCTTTAACTTAGACAAACCCCTTAAAGATAAAAAAAAGGTTATTTTCACAGCAATATATATGTAAGGAGATATAGGATTATAGATTTATCTCTACCTTAAAAAGTACCTAGGAATAGACTATAATAACGATAACAGCGATTACGCAGATAAACACGCTAATATAGTTAATATTATTAAGAATTATAATAACTTTAAGAAATACCTTAAATAACTCTTTAGAATTACTAATAAGAACTCTATTACAAAAGTAAAGATTTAGACTATAACTTAGAAATAATTAGTAGCTAAGTATATAGCTAAGTTTTGTAGATACGCTATGTAGCTTAACTAGAACAATAAATCCCTTTAGGATATATATAAATAAGGACTTAAATAGAAACTATATAAGGAACTCTTACGTAGTAGTGCGCGAATTACTAATCTTAAAGAACTATATAAAGAAACTATTAGAATTAACAAAAAATAGTTCTTACTGTAATAGGAGCTTTACTAAAACCCTAGGGTAATAAGCTTTAGACAACTAGCAAAAGTAGTTTATAAAAACCCTATTAGAATGGTCTAAAAGCAACAGCTAAGGAACTACTAGAGATATAAACTAATGAAAGATGTCTAGTTTAACTACATAAGTAAAGGAAAAGGAGGAAGGATAGGCCCTAAGTAGTCTAAAAAACACGTCTCTAATAGAAGTTAATAACTAATAACTAAGACCTATAAATACTTTATATATAGCAAACTAGGCCACATAGCTAGGAACTACAGATTAAAGAACAAAGTCTATTAAACTAAGTTAAATATACTAACTATTAAGGACTAAGAACCTAATAAGGAATAAGAAGTTATTATAACGCTATTTAGTTACTAACACGTTACACTAGAGTAAAGTAAGCGATTAGATTTACCTAACTTATAACTATATAAAGATCTAGAAGACGACTCTAACGTATACTATAATATAGAGGACGTAGAAGAGATACTAAGATCTCCTACTTTTTACCTATAAATTAGGCGGGAAGAAGACAACCCTATGTTACCTAAGTATAAACTAAATGTTTAGGACTATATAGAACCCTACTAGGCACTAAAAGGAATGCAACTCTATAAAAATAAGAAGTTAGACTATATACTAAAGTACTACCTAGACTACTAAAATCCTATATACTAATTCTATATGTAGACGTATTGCAAAGAACTAATATACGCATAACATAAGGTAGAGAAAAAGGAGAATAAGAAATAACCTAGAAGGAAACTACGCTGTAGATAGATATAGATAAACTGCCTTATTATAGCTTATAATAAACACCGCTAGGATAAATAATAAGTAAAATACTTTCTTTACTTTACGCTAAAGGGTAATAAATGCTATAATATACTTATTAATAGAGAATGTATATAACTATACTAGTACACGTGTTTAAACTAAGACTGTAAATACCACTATATAGCTAAATAGTTAGATAGCTTTACAAACTGCCCTACGTAAGAAGTAATAATAGAACTACTAATTTAACTAGTACATAGGAATAGTAAAGACTGTAGGAGGAAAAATAGTAGAACATCTTTATAGAAAGAAGAAAATAATCTATATAAACTATATATTTAAGAATAATAATAGAAGTAAATGCTTAGAAACGCATACTAGGCACTAGAACTTAACTACAACCTATATAAATAGATGTCTTTTTTAGGCCTAAACTTAAATAAGAAAACGCCTTTATTAAATTAAATACTATAGTAAGCATAGTATTAGTTAAGCTACTAGTATAGCTTAAAGGAATATAGGCTTAAGCTCTTATAGACTTAAGAGTAGGAAAGAACTTTATATCTTATTAGATAGTAAGATAAGTAGAACTTGTAATATTAGAGAACAAAGTACCCTATATTATCTATGTCGCAAATAGATCCCTAATGCCTAAAACATCTTAGATATACTAGGAGGTTACTACTATAATAATAGTCTAAGAATATAGAGAAGAACTTACCTTAGATATTTTACTAGAATCTAAGTATAAGTTAGTCTTAGAATTACTTTAGTTAATAATACACAACCTGCAGATTAACTAGGGTACAAAGAAAATATTATTTAAACGCTATAATTATGTATTATAAGTAAAGCCTATGTATTAACTAAAGATAATAGTAGATAAGGGAGTTATTAATAACATAATACTGCAATAGATAGTTAAAAAATAAAAGTACACCTTAGTAGATGCTAGTAGGAACTACTAGGTTAAGAAGCGTAAGAAAGAGGATAATAGCACACCTTTTACCTTACTAAGAGAGTATAGGAAATAGATATATATATTTATAGAAAAGGAAGGAAAAGCAAACCTACTAGAACATTAACCCTAGGATCTTACAATAGACCTAGAAGAAGGGAATACGCTACCCTTTAGACTACTATATAGTAAGATAGGAGAAGAACTCCTTAAAGAACGTGATTTTATTAAGATAAACCTTAAGAAAGAATATATATAACTATTAAAGTTACTAGTAGTAAGCCCTTTTATGTTTATTAAGAAAAAGGATAGATTAGATAGACTATACGTTAACTACTAATAACTTAATAATATAATAATAAAGAACTAATATCTACTACTAAACATTATAGAGTTACAAGATTAACTATCTTAAGCTAAGATATTCATAATAATAGATTAAAGAGACAGTTACCACCTTATATAAATTAAGAAAGGTGAAGAATAGAAAACAGCGTTTTAATTACGCTACAGACTATTTAAATATAAGGTTATACCTTTTAGACTTATAAACGCACCAGCAGCTTTTATAGCACTTATTAATAACGTACTCTGTGAATATCTGGATATATTTATTATCGCGTATATAGATAATATCCTTGTCTTTTCTAAAAATAAATTAGACCACACTAAGCATGTATAAATAGTATTAGAAGCACTAGACAAAGTATGCCTTCGCATTAAACTTAAGAAATATAAGTTTAATATTAAATAACTTAAATTCCTAGGACACATTATTACTATAGAAGGAATTAAGATAGCACTAAGTAAAGTTAAATATATTAAGAACTAGCCAATACTAAAGACAGCTAAGAATATTTAAGAATATTTAAGATTTTATAGATTTAACTAACAATTCATCTAAAATTACAGAAAGGTTACAATACCTCTAATAAATCTTATAAAAAAGGACATACCCTTTAAATAGATAAACAAGTGTAGAATGTTATTCTAACTCCTTAAGATAGTATATATTATAGAACCTATCCTTATTTATTTTAGAAGCAATAAACTACTATACTTTAAAATAGACGCTAGCGATCTTACGCTAGGCGCCTACGCTAAATAAGAATATAATAGTAAATAGCACCTAATTACCTACTACTTATGCAAATTTAATAACGCTAAAACATAATATAACGTATATAATAAAGAACTCTACGCTATTATTAAAGCCTTAAAGCACTAGAGGATTTATACACTTAGTTACTTAATGCTAGAAATCTACACAAATTATAAGAACCTTCTAAGGTTTACAACAACAAAAGAACTTACGCTATAATAATAAAAATAGTTATAGACTACTAGGTAGTATAAGTTTAAAATTATCTATATAGCTAGAAAAGAAAATAGTAGAGTAGACGCTCTTAGCTAACAAAGTAATCTAGTAGGAGAAAAGGCAAAAACCTTCTCTACAATCCTTTGTAAAGCCAAGAATAGATCTCTAGAACTAACAGTAGAACTAAATTAACTTTTAGTAATTAACTAAGAAGTTCTAGAACATCTATAGACTAAGATTATCTAACAATACTATAATAACCCTATGTACGGACACCTAGGTATCACAAAAATAATAGAACTTATCTAAAGAAATTACACCTTTAAAGGAATTAAGGAAGCTATAATAACTTATATCCACAAATGTGTAGAATGCTAGAGAAACAAATATAGCACACACCTTAAATATAGAGAGATATAAGTACATAGAATACTAACAGCACTATAGGAAGATATTACTATAGATTTTATTATAGGAATTCTAAACTCTAAGAATCTAATAACAGGAATCAAATATAATAGTATACTAATAATAGTCTATTAACTAACTAAGTATATTAAGCTTATTCTATGTCTTAAAAGAATAACAGTAAAGGAACTCGCTTTTCTTATCCTAGACTAACTAATTAGACAATACAGAATCCTAAAAATAATTATTAGCAATAGAGACAAGCTCTTTATATTAAATTATTAGATAACGCTTATAGCCCTACTTAAAATAAAACAAAAGCTATTAATAGCTTACTATTTATAAATAGACAGACAGACAGAACGTATAAACTAAACTATAGAAACGTACCTACGCATCTACTATAATAGTTAGAAGAATAACTAGGTTTTCTTACTACCTATAGTATAGTTGGCCTATAATAACAAAGTATTAGCAGTATTAGGACATACACTGTTTTATATAAACTATAGAAGACACCTATATCTCTTTAATTAATAATTTCCTACGACAATTAAAGCAAAAGAAGCCATAGATATAGTAGAACATATAAAGAAAATACACTAATAACCCTAAAAGAATTTTAAGAAAGCTTAGTAGCAATTAATTTTATACTAAAACTAAAAATAAAAAATAGCACCTTAGCTAAAGAAGGGGGATAAAGTATATCTACTTACGAAGAACGTTTAAACTTAGAAGAAGAAACACAAAAAACTAAATTATATTAAGGTTAGACTATTCTACATTTCTAAGTAAATATTACTAGTGAATTATAAGTTAGAACTACTACTAGATGCAAAGATACACCTAGTATTCTACGTATTACTACTAGAACTAGCAGACCCTAATACACTAGTTAGAATCGCCTTCTACCTATTAAATCCAAGAGGGTAGCTAGTCCTAAAGGGTTAAGGTTGGTTCTTAGGCAGGAGTACTTACAGAAGGTAGAAGGTCTTGTTAATATAATAGTATCTTGCGAAGTGTAACGAGTTAACAATTTAGTCTGCTAGAATCTAAATAATAGATTAATAAACAGATTAAACATAAGTATAGAGAGCCTATCCTCGCGTTCTTATATACTTTAAGCGATTAGTGGACTAATCGCTCTAATTAAACTAATTAAGCACTAATTAGTTACTTAGTATATTAAGTGCTTAGTCTAATTAGTTATCTTAGCGCTCTAATCACACTAATTAGGTTATATAACCTTTTGTGCTGTGCCACTTAAATAATAAATGTAGATACATATAAAGATCCTAAGAGGCCTAGCCTTTAGATCTTAATATTATCTCCCTCTTTACTAGGATTTGTCCCTAAATTATATAACTATGTCTTGTGCCTAGTTATAACTAGAGCTCGCTCTATGTTATAAGTAGCGTTAGCTTACTTATATTATGCCCTAATAACCTTCCTAGTCTAGCACTACTTATTACTATTACCTAACTAATTTTATTAACTCCTTCGGCGAAGTTATAGTTAAGAAATGCTTAATATGTATAAAATATAACTATATTTGTAAGGTTCACGTTTAGTCTAGAAGATATAGAGAATGTGTTTATTAAGGTTAACGTTATAATATACGCGTTTTAGAGTCTAAGTTTAAGTGTTTATTAGCGGAGAAAGAGAAATTGCGTGTATAGATAAAAAAGTTAAGAGAAACGTAGGAGGCTGCGTTTAAGGCCTATAAGGAGGCGTTAAAGAAATTATAAGTTGTATATGTGCACGAAGATTAGTTACGTTAGTAAATAGACTTACTAAATAAGTGTACTAAGGATGTAATAGCGGTTAAAGAGAAGAATATTAAGAAGGCTAAATTTTATAAGGCTATTAATCTAGTGGTTAATAAGACTTCTTTAGGTCCCTTCTTGTCCCCTACAACATAGAGCGCTTTTAAGGATTTCCTGTTAGAATTCTAGGATAATCTAGTGCCTTTACCGTCTTAGGTATAAATATTACTATGCTGTGTAGGTTATTAGTGGAATTCTTTAATTTTTTGTTAATAGTTTCCTAGGTAGTTCTCTAGTTCCTAAGTGTTTTCGCTGTGTGGGTAACCTTTCCACTTAACAAGGTACGTATTATTATACTAATTATATTCTAGAATTCTTTTAACCTTAAATTTATTTTCTTCCTTAGTCTAGTAGTAGAAGGTAGTTCTAACTAGTGTATTAGGGTCTACTAGTTCCAGTAGTAATATATAGAATACTAGGTGTATCTTTACATCTGGCGGTAGTTCCAACTTATAGTTCACTAGTGATATTTGCTTAGAAATGTAAAATGGTTTAACCTTAATATAATCTAGTTTCTTGTGTTTTTTTTTCTAAGTTTAAAGGTTCTTCGTAAGTAGATATGCTTTATCCCCCTTCTTTAGCTAAGGTGCCATTTTTTATTTTTAGTTTTAGTATAAAATTAATTGCTGCTAAGCTTTCTTAAGATTCTCTTAGAGTTATTAGTATATTTTCTTTATATTTTCTGCTATATCTATAGCTTCTTTTGCTTTAATTATCGTAGGAAATTGTTAGTTAAAGAGATATAGGTGTCTTCTGTAGTTTATATAGAATAGTGTATATCCTAATACTACTAATACTTTGTTATTATAGGCCAACTGTGCCATAGGTAGTAATAAAACCTAGTTATTCTTCTAACTATTATAGTAGATGCGTAGGTACGTTTCCATAGTTTAGTTTGTACGTTCTGTCTATCTGTCTATTTATAGATAGTAAGCCATTAATAGCTTTCGTTTCGTTCTAAGCAGTGCTATAAGTGTTGTTTAATAATTTAATATAAAGAGCTTATCTCTATTGCTAATAATTATTTTTAGGATTCTATAGTGTCTAACTAGTTAGTCTAGGATAAGAAAAGCGAGTTTCTTTACTATTATTCTTTTAAGGCATAGAATGAGCTTAACATACTTAATTAGTTAGTAAACTATTACTAGTATACTGTTGTATTTAATTCTTGTTGTTAGATCCTTAGAGTTTAGAATTTCTGTAATAAAATCCATAGTAATGTCTTCCTATAGTGCTGTTAGTATTCTAATTGCTTATATTTCTCTATATTTAAGATATGTGCTGTGTTTGTTTCTCTAGCATTCTATATATTTATAGATATAAGTTATTATAGCTTCCTTAATTCTTTTAAAAGTGTAATTCCTTTAGATAAGTTCTATTGTCTTTGTGATGCCTAAGTGTCTATACATAGGGTTATTATAGTATTGTTAGATAATCTTAGTCTATAGATGTTCTAGAACTTCTTAGTTAACTACTAAAAGTTAATTTAGTTCCGCTATTAGCTCTAGAGATCCATCTTTGGCTTTGCAAAGGATTATAGAGAAGGTTTTTACCTTTTCTCCTACTAGATTACTTTGTTAGCTAAGAGCGTCTGCTCTGCCATTTTCTTTTCCAGCTATATAGATAATTTTAAACTTATACTACCTTATAGTTTATAACCATCTTTATTATCGTAGCGTAAGTTCTTTTATTATTATGAACCTTAGAAGGTTCTTATAATCTATATAGATTTCTAACGTTAAGTAACTAAGCGTATAAATCCTCTAGTGCTTTAAGGCTTTAATAATAGCGTAGAGTTCTTTATTGTGTACGTTATATTGTGTTTTAGCGTTATTAAATTTGCATAAGTAGTAGGTAATTAGGTGCCATTTACTATTATGTTCTTATTTAGCGTAGGCGCCTAGCGTAAGATCGCTAGCGTCTGTTTTAAAGCGCAGTAGTTTATTACTTCTAAAATAAATAAAGATAGGTTCTATAATACATGCTGTTTTAAGGAGTTAGAATAATATTCTACACTTATTTATTTATTTAAAGGGTACGTCCTTCTTTATAAAATTTATTAAAGGTATTGTGACCTTTGCGTAATCTTAGATGAATTATTAGTTAAATCCACAGAATTCTAAGAATTCTTAGATATTCTTAGCTGTCTTTAGTATTAGCCAGTTCTTAATGTATTTAACTTTACTTAGTGCCATCTTAATTCCTTCTATAGTAATTATATGTCCTAGGAATTTAAGTTATTTAACGTTAAACTTATATTTCTTAAGTTTAATATAAAGGTATACTTTATCTAGTGCTTCTAGTACTATTTGTATATACTTAGTGTGGTCCAATTTGCTTTTAGAAAAGACAAGGATATTATCTATATACGCAATAACAAATATGTCTAGATGTTTATAGAGTACGTTGTTAATAAGTGCTATAAAAGCTACTAGTGTATTTATAAGTCTAAATAGTATAATCTTATACTTAAATAGTCTGTAGTGTAATTAAAACGCTGTTTTCTATTCTTTACCTTTCTTAATTTATATAAGGTGGTAACCGTCTCTTAGATTTATTATTATGAATATCTTGGCTTAAGATAGTTAATCTTATAACTCTATAATGTTTAGTAGTAGATATTAGTTCTTTATTATTATGTTATTAAGTTGTTAGTAGTTAATGTATAGTTTGTCTAATCTATCCTTTTTCTTAACAAATATAAAAGGGCTTACTACTAGTGACTTTAATAGTTGTATATATCCTTTCTTAAGGTTTATCTTAATAAAATTATATTCTTTAAGGAGTTCTTCTCCTATCTTACTGTATAGTAGTCTAAAGGGTGGCGTCTTCCCTTCTTCTAGGTCTATTATAAGATCCTAGGGTTAATGTTTAGGTAGGTTTGCTTTTTCTTCCTTTTCTGTAAATATGTGTGTCTATTTCCTATACTTTCTTAGTAAGGTGAGGGGTGTACTATTATCCTCCTTCTCGCGCTTCTTAATCTAGTGGTTCCTGCTAGCGTCTATTAAGGTGTTTTCCTATTTTTTAACTATTTGTTGCGGTATTATATTGTTAATAACTCCTTTATCTACTATTCTTTTTGGTTAATGCGTAGGCTTTACTTATAATATATAATTACAGCGTTTAAATAATATTTTCTTTATACCCTAGTTAATCTGCAGGTTATGTATCGTTAACTAAGGTAATTCTAAGACTAACTCATGCTTAGATCCTAGTAAGATATCTAAGGTAAGTTCCTCTCTATGTCCTTAGACTGTTATTGTGGTAGTGACCTCCTAGTATATTTGAGGTGTTTTAGGCATTAGGGATCTATTCGCGACATAGACAATATAGGGTACTTCTTTCTCTAATATTATAAGTCCTACTTATCTTGCTGTCTAATAAGATATAAAGTTCCCTTCTACTTCTAAGTCTACAAGAGCTTAAGCCTATATTCCTTTAAGCTGTACTAGTAGCTTAACTAATACTATACTTACTATAGCATTTAATTTAATAAAGGCGTTTTCTTGTTTAAGTTTAGGCCTAAAAAAGACATCTATTCGTGTAGGTTGTAGTTAAGTTCTAGTGCCTAGTATACGTTTCTAAGTATCTGCTTCTATTGTTGTTTTTAAGTATATAGCTTATGTAGATTATCTTCTTCTTCTTCTTCCTATAAGGATGTTTTTCTGTTTTTTCTCCTGCAGTCTTTACTGTTTCTATATACTAGTTAAATTAGTAGTTCTATTATTACTTCTTACGTAGGGCAGTTTGCAAAGCTGTCTAAATGTTTAGCTATATAGTAGTATTTACAGTCTTAGTTTAGACACGTATACTAGTATAGTTACATGTAGTCTCTATTAATAAGTATATTATAGTATTTGTTACCCTTTAGCGTGAGGTAAGGAAAGTATTTTACTTATTATTTATTCTAGAGGTGTTTATTGTAAGCTGCGATAGGGCAGTTTATCTATATCTATCTATAGCGCAGTTTCCTTCTAGGTTATTTCTTATTCTTCTCTTTCTCTGCCTTATGTTATGCGTATATTAGTTCTTCGTAATGTGTCCATATACAGAATTAGTGTGTAGGATTTTAGTAGTCTAGGTAGTACTTTAGTACGTAGTCTAACTTCTTATTTTTATAGAGTTGCATTCCTTTTAGTGCCTAGTAGGGTTCTATGTAGTCCTAAATATTTAGTTTATACTTAGGTGACATAGGGTTATTTTCTTCCCGCCTACTTTATAGGTAAGGAGTAGGAGATTTTAGTATCTCTTCTACGTTTTCTGTGTTATAGTATACGTTAGAGTTATCTTCTAAATCTTTGTATAGTTGTAAGTTAGGTAAATCTAATTACTTACTTTACTCTAGTGTAACGCGTTAGTAACTAAATAGTGTTATAATAACTTCCTATTCCTTATTAGGTTCTTAGTCCTTAATAGTCAGTACATTTAACTTAGTTTAATAGACTTTGTTCTTTAATCTATAGTTCCTGGCTATGTGGCCTAGTTTACCACATATAAAGCATTTACGGGTCTTAGTTATTAGTTATTAACTTCTATTAGAGACGCGTTTATTAGGCTACTTAGGGCCTATTCTTCCTCCTTTTCCTTTACCTAAGTAGTTAAACTAGACATCTTTTATTAGTTTGTATCTCTAGTAGTTCCTTAGCTGTTGCTTTTAGACAATTCTAACAGGGTTCTTATAAACTATTTTTGCTAGTTATCTAAAGCTTATCACCCTAGGGTTTTAGTAAAGCTCTTGTTGCAGTAAAAACTATTCTCTATTAATTCTAATAGTTTCTTTGTATAGTTCCTTAAGGTTAGCGATTTATGCACTACTACGTAAGAGTTTTTTACATAGTTTCTATTTAAGTCTTTATTTATACATGTCCTAAAAAGATTTATTATTCTAGTTAAGTTGCACAGCGTATCTGCAGAACTTAGCTATATACTTAGCTGCTAATTGTTTCTAAGTTATAGTCTAAATCTTTACTTTTATAATAGAGTCCTTATTAGCGATCCTAAAGAGTTATTTAAGGTATTTTTTAAAGTTGTTATAATTCTTAATAATGTTAACTATATTAGCGTGCTTGTTTACGTAATCTTTGTTATTGTTATTGTGGTCTATTCCTAGGTACTTTTTAAGGTAGGGATAGATCTATAATACTATATCTCCTCGCATGTATATTGCTGCGAAGATAACCTTCTTCTTATTTTTAAGGGGTTTGTTTAAGTTAAAGAAGTAGAGGTCTAACTAGAGAATCTAGATATTAGTTTAAGATTGTTTGCTAAAGTAGAGATTAGGTTTATACACTTTACTACTATCCTTTATAGGAGTAATCTTAGCGGCACCTAAAGCTGTGGAAGAGGTAGGAGTTTATAAAGTACTTATATTAAGGGTGTTTAAGATGTTAAATCTAAGAGGGTAGCTAGTCCTAAAGGGTTAAAGTTGGTTCTTAGGCAGGAGTACTTATAGAAGGTAGAAGGTTTTATTAATACAATAGTATCTTATAAAGTGTAATAAGTTAACAATTTGGTCTACTAGAATCTAAAAAATAGATTAATAAATAGATTAAATATAAGTATAGAGAGCCTATCCTCGCGTTCCTATATACTTTAAGCGATTAGTGGACTAATTACTCTAATTAAACTAATTAAGCACTAATTAGTTGCTTAGTATGTTAAGTGCTTAGTCTAATTAGTTGTCTTAGCGCTCTGATCACACTAATTAGGTTACGTGACCTTTTGTGCTGTGCCACTTGAATAACAAATGTAGATATATATAAAGATCCCGGGAGGCCTAGCCTTTGGATTTTAACACTACCACAGAACAGAAGAAGAGAATAAATTTAAAGTTAAAAGAATTCTAGAATATAATTAGCAAGATAAAATATACTTTGTTAAATAGAAAGGTTACCTATACAGCAAAAACACTTAGGAACTAGTAGCCTACTTAGGGAACTATTAATAAAAAATTAAGGAGTTTTGTAGACGCCTAACACAACATAATATTATCTTTACCTAGGAAGGCAGAGTTACAGAGTTGTCCTAGAACTCTAGAGGAAGATTACTTATTACTAACTAAATAGACGTGCTAAGCTCTATAGGACCTATAAGCTAAGTAGGCTAAACTACATTCTCCTCTAACTCTATTAGCGTAGTACTTTCTACTGCGATTACTTCTCTAGCACGCTTTTTATTCTACGCTAATTATTTTAATAACTGCTTCTCTTTTATATACGCTATACGCAGCGCTTTAAATATAGTATTTTATTTTTTACGCGCCTCTAATATTTGCGCCTCTACTTTCTTCTTTTTAGACACTAACTGCAAGAACTTATTTTAAGTAATAGCTACGTTGTACTTTAATCCTTATTTCTAACACTTATTACACTTCTCTAAGCTAATATAGACCTTGTATACACAAGAATACGCCTTATAGAAAAAACACTTAGATACTATAATAGCACTGTAATTCTTAATAGTAAAGATAAGGTCGCGATAACGCTTTATACTATTACAATTAGTAGGCATAATTCTTTAGGACAAAGAATAGAAAGGGAGAAGATAATGTTATAAACTAGATAGTAATATAGGAGTTAGGCGCTTATAAAGGTATAATAAAGTAACAACAGGGTTATAGACGTAATAAAGAGATGCTAAGAGGCTTAGATTAGATTATATAATACGCTTAGCCGCTTAGGAGCCCTAAGTAGCTAAGTAGGTTACGTAATACGCTTAGTTACTTAGGAGTACTAAGTAGTAGAGCAGCCTTAGTATATAGGAACGTAAGGATAGGCTCTCTATACTTATGTTTAATCTATTTATTAATCTGTTATTTAGATTCTAGTAGACTAAATTATTAACTCGTTATACTTTGTTAAGATACTAACGTATTAACAAGACCTTCCACCTTCTGTAAGTACTCCTGCCTAAGAACTAACCTTAACCCTTTAGGACTGGCTACCCTGTTGGATTTAACATATAGTTCTCTAAAGACTTTTACCTTATCTGCTAGGATATTATATAGCCTACTAGTGTAGTTATTCTCTTTACTCTAAGCCTTTTAAAAGAGAATAATCTTGCCTAGCTAAATATAAGTATAATCTCCTAGTTATTAAGGAGACTAAGAGTGTTTAGCCTCTTTATATAATATAGTTTATTAGGCAAAAGCAGTCTAGGTTTTAGGCTACTGCCACTAGTATAGCTCTATATATAGTTTCTCTATTCTTACACGTATTATGGTGTTATAGGTGTGTTTACCTTAAGTGAGGAATATAAAAGAATAAGTTAAGTTATCCTATCTAAAATCTATTATACAAATCCAACTACTCTAATTCTCTATTAGGTCTCTTTGTGTCTTGTTTAGTTAGCGCTCTCCTTCTTTATCTATTCCCTAATTAGCTATCTTAAATAATAGCTAATTAGCCCTATATTTCTCTAATTCTCTATTATAGGCTAACCTTTACACTACATTTTCTTTCCTCTCTTTTAGGCTTAGTCCCTTAAGCCTACTACCTTACTACCCTTTTAACACCTTATTAGTAGTTACCTCTTAGACCTATAATTTCCTTAATCCTTAGCTAGCCACTTTTACCTAATTATTCTACCTACTAACCTATTGCCTATCTGCTGCTTATATCCCTATAATTAAAGTTGTTTATTAACTTCTTTATATATTAGGTAGCGACGCAGCGTTAGTCTAATTCTAGACCTATAATTTCACTTTAGCCTCTAGCTAACTAACTATGCCTAATTATCCTACCTACTAACCTATCGCCTATCTAGTACTTATATCCCTATAATTAAAGTTATTTGCAGACCTCTTAGTATGTTAAATAGTAATATTGTAGTAATATCCTTTTATAAACACTTTTACTAAGCCGCTTAAGTAGCCTACGCTTAATCTTTAGGGTATATAACCCTAGGATTTCTTCCGCTCTATCCTTCTCCTAACTTTTACTCCTACTCTCCTCCCTCTCTTTTAGTCCTTCTAATACCTATTTAACAACTCTACTGTAGTTATAGCTGTAGTTAACTATATTCTAAGTAGAATAGCCGCTTCTAGTGCTAGTAGTAGGAAGGGTAGTAATAACTTAAATAAGCGTGGCCCTACTAGTAATATAAAGGTAGACCTTTTTATCTACCTTTCTAAGTTTACTAAGGAGTACATTATTAAGTAGCATATATTATCCTAAAAACTTTTTATATCTTATTACTAATCTTTCTAGTTAGGGCGAGGGCTAATTAGCGTATAAACCTATAATCTTCTATATAAACTAGCTTACTTTATCTATAGCCTAGGTATATAGGGTGTTACCCTAGGTCCTATTCTTTATACTGCTAGCGCCTATAAGAATAATAGCTATTTAGACCTTACTATTTAGCACTTTAATATTAGTAATACTAAAGTAGAGACTATTAATAAGTTCTTTAGCTTAGGCACTAGGGAGGCTCTATTAAAGCGTAGATACTATAATACTAATATTAATATAGGTATTTAGTATACTATTACCTCCTCTTGTTTTCCTCTTTCTTTTTTAATTAACTATTACTACACCTACTACTAGAATAAAAGTAGGAGGAGTAAGCTCTATTTTAGTAGTAAATACAGCGTTTCTTATCTAGAAGCTAAGCTACTAAACTAAGGAGAGTATAATAAGTGCTAGATAAATAGTAACTATACCTCTTACTCTTTTTATTATAAGTTCTAGTCCTAATTCCTTATTACCTAAGCTAATATCTTTTTCCTTTTAGATAAGCTAGCTAACTCTAGCACTAGTCCTTTTATGAATAATATTATTTTAGTTACTAATATCTTTCCTATTAGTGTAACCTACTTTTAGGCTCTTTCTAGTTACACTTCTAAGGCTGTTTCTGTCTTTAATACTCCTATTCTTAGGGAGCCTATAGAACCCTAATACACTATTACTATAAACTATAGTCCTTTTTCTTTAGTAGCCCTTTAAGATTATTCCTAAAGGTCTTCTAGAAGTTCCCTCTAGTCTCCTCCTAGTAGTGCTTTATTATTTTAGGGTTTTAGTCCTTTAGCTTAAAGGGGTTCTTATTCTAGCTCTAATTATAAATCGCCTAGTTATAGATTACCTATGCGCCTAGATCCTCTTACTAGAGAGAATGCTCCTTTTTAGCCTTAGCTATCCTCTTAGTCTACTTATTTTTAGTATTTTTATTCTAGTTTTCTCTTACCTTATTAGCAGTCTATTAATTAGGCTACCTAAAATTATACTAGATCTCTTCTTTAGTTTAAGGTAACTAGGGCCTCTAGCCCTATAGAGCCCTAAACTCTAAATACTTATTAGTCTAGCCGCTACTATAGAGATAATATTGCTATTAATAATAAGGAGGATAATAATTAGTGCCCTAATATATCTTTAGCTAGTAACTAGATATTCTTTATCTTTTTTTTCTACACTATCTACCTATCTTCTTTATTCTCTTATATTAATTTTTCTAAAATCCTATTAAGTACTTTGCTTCTACTATTTTTCTTTTCTCTCTTTTACTAACTGCCTATAGTTAGCTTTCCCAATTCTGTATTAGGAAAGGATTAGGCTAGTTTAATATAATATTAAACTCTAAGGTAGATATATTTTAGTCTATATTAAAATCTAATACTTCTACTCTTTTTAAAATAACTACTTTTAGTAAATGGCCTCTTATTTATATAGGTAGTATAATAGCCTATTAGAGTTCTTTCTTCCGCTCTGCCCCTCTAGTTCTTATAAGGCTATCCTTAACTTCTAAGCTAGAATTACTATACTCCTCCCTCTCTTTAACCTCTTAATACTATAGTGGCTTTAGCAGCTTTAGTATAGAGGTCTAAGAGTTAATTAGAAAGTACTTAAGTATAATTTTTATCCTTCTTTTTAGTAGCTCTCTAATAGTATATTAGGTACTCTATATAGCGTTTCCTTATATAATCTAGTGTAGGCTAGGGCGTAACTTTTCTATTATTACTTTTAATAGGATAGTAGGTTCTTAAGGGTAGTCCTAACTCTATTTTTTTATTAAAATCTATCTTTACTATGTCTCTATAAAGACATTTCCTAATTTAGTCTTATCTAATTAGTTATTAGGCTCTTTTTCCTTTTTAGAGATTAGTTACTAGGCCTTTAAATATAGTTTATTCTAAGAAAATATTAACCTAACTGTAATGCCTTTTACCTCTTAGGTTAGTGCTACTATTAGGATAGAATTAGTATTTAGAGTGTTAATAAGTGCAACTAGTTCTTTATCTAATAGAGGAGTAGAGGCTATTTAAGCACTTTTCTTTCTACTTATAGCTTTAGCTTCTAGCACAGCTTAGATAATACTCTCCTCTATTATTTTAGTAGGTTTAGAAGCCCTTTAGTTTACTTCTATAATTACTACCTATAGTACTAATTTATTATTATTAATTACTAGTAGAGGAGATTCTAGGTAGAATTCTCTAATTCTAGCCCCTACAACCCTTTTAATACCTAGTTAGTTCTGTTGTTCCTAAGAGCTCTTTTCTACTACCCTATCTCTAGTAGTATTTACTTTCTTAGTTATGCTAACTTCTTTAGATAGGTAGGAAACCTCTAATAGGGTAGCGTAGTAGGCTTTAACCCTTTTTATTACCTTAATCTCTAGCTCCTAGTCTCTCTACTTACTACTTATTAACCTAAAATATAATTAGCCTCTTTTAATTAGGTTATAAGAGCTCCTAAATAACTTATTATTATATTTTATATAAAAGGTTAGCCCTATAAGCTTATTAAAAGCGTATTAGCTGTTAACTAGCTTGTTTAGAATAAGACTAGTAGTAGTAGGCATAGAAGCCTTCTATTACTTATATTCTTTTATAGTAAGGGTAAGTCCTCTTATTTTTATAATAACCTCTTAAACTTACGTATCTACTTTTTTCTTATAATCTTTATTTCCTCCTATTCTTGTTTCTTCCTGTACCTTAAAGAACTTCCTAAGTAGTAGAATAAGTAGAATTACTAACAAAGTAGCTTTAGAATAAGCTAGATTTATAGTAACCTATCTCTCCTCCTACTATATAGCCCTAATTACCTTATTTTAGTCTCTGCACTAGTAAAGGAAATCGTATATTTTTTACACCTAAAAGGTGTTTATATTACCTCCTTTTAGGCGACTCTCTATTAGCATTCTATGTATAACTATAGTCTTATTGTCTTAGCTAAGACCTCTAAAGAAAAGAGTCCCTACTTCTATTTATATTATTTGTAATTAGGTAAGAGTAGCTTAAGTATAACTATTAAACTTATAGAAGTAGTTATTTAGTGCAATAGGCTGTAAGCTTACTTTATTAAGCTAGCGCTTAAGGTAGACTCTACTTAATTTTTAGTACTCTAAGTCTATTAATAAGTACATAGAGTAAAGTATCTTCTAGAAGTTTTTCTAGTTAACTAAAGCGCTTTTATAGGCTAGTAGCTTTATAATATCCTTTTAGTAGGTACCTAAGTAGAAGTAAGGCAGCTTTTATTTCTTAAGCTTCTTACTCTACCTTACTCTTTCTACTTAAAAGTTATAGTCTTCTAAGAAAGTAGTAATATTAATACTACTAAAGTTTAGTGCGTTGCTATTATTTAGGCTTAGAGTAAACTAAGCTACGTTTCTCTTTTAGGGGAAGCTTTCTATTCCTAGTCCTCTATTTTTAAACTATTTTTTTTTATTTATATCTTCTACAAAGTAATTAGTAATACTGTCTGTACAGTTTATTATATAAATAACACTAAGTGAAATAGGGACCTGCCTACCTATAGGGACCCGTACAAGGACCCACTACTTAGGTCAGCGCTAAGAGGCAGAGACTTTATAAGGCCCTGCCTACCTATAAGGACCTGTATAAGGATCCCCTGCTTAGGTTAGCGCTAAGAGGCAGAGACTTTATAAGGTCCTTAGTGCCCCTTTATACGATAGACTAGACATAATTAATTAAACCTACTTCTTACCCTTTGCACAATAGTATACTATTAACCCTTAAATACTTAATTACAGATTAAGCTAAACCTATACTAATTAGTAGTTAATTCTAATTAACTGTAAACTAGTAAGGTCTAAAGACGGAGCGCCCTATAAGCTAGATACGTAGGCTCTATATTATTACCTTTACTAGAGATTGAATTTTAGATTATATAATAAGCAGAAATAAAGCGCACACATTTATAAAGAGTTGTATAATCTAGTCTAAGCTATTCTATAGAAAAGAAAGGAGATAGTGAGTATATTCACAACCCTAAAAAACACGTTGCACGATTAAACTAGTAATAACTAAACGTAAACATATCGCACAATTAAACCAGTAATAACTAAACGCAGTTACGTCGCACAACTAAGAAAGATAATAATAATGTAGCCTTAAGACTAGGAGACTTCCTAGAGGAATTTATACAAGAAGGAATCGCACAATAAGCTACCTAAGAAGATAACTTAGAATAGCTTTAATAAGTAGAGGAAGTAATAAACATTAAGACTATTACCTTAAAAGAAGAGATTACACAAAAGTACTAAGTAGATAGAGTAGATCTACACAGCCACTTATCCCTTTCTCTAAAACAGCTAAACACTTATATAGTATACATAATCGCGCAATATCGCGTAAGCAGCGTTAAAGGTAAAGAGGTAATCTCTTCTTTTACTAAAGATTTTAATAACTAAAAGGAGAAAACCTTTAATAAAATTAGTTATATAGTAAGAAGAGAGCTTATTACTTTTCTTATAAAGGAAGGCTTTATTACTACTAATATTATAATAAAGGACACTTATATAAAGAAACTCTTTAGACTATTATAGCTTAACTATAAGCTATAGACCTTTTATATAATAACGCTGTAACCGCAACCTAAACTACTTTGTATAATCCTAATAATATAACCTACACTATCTATAGGTAATATATATACACATAGAGCACAGCTAGGGCCTATCCCTATACATATAAGGACAGAGACACTATATATAGAGCCACACTAATAGTAGTAGCCTAAAACCTAGACTACTTTTACTTAATAAACTACATCGTACAAAGAGGCTAGACACTCCTAGTCTCCTTAATAACTCGGAGATTATACTTCTATTTAGCTAGATAAGATTATCCTCTTTTAGAAGGCTTAGAGTAAAGAGAATAACTATACTAGTAGGCTGTATAATATTCTAGTAGATAAGGCAAAAGTCTTTAGAGAACTATACTATAGGCTAGGTATACTATAGGACTAGTATACAAACATCTTCTTAGGAATCCTTTCTAATTGTATAAGTACTTACTACCTACATAACATTAAACTAGGACTTTTATAGGATAAATTGTATAACAGACTAAACAGGCACTTTAACACTAGTCTTAATTATAATTAGTACTAGATAGACTAGACTACTCTTACTTTTAAATGCTATAAAAGGGATACTCTAGCTACTATATTGTATAAAGCTTTAGAAGTAATAATTAATAAGCTTACTTTAGCCTAAAGGGCTCTTAGATAAGGCTTTAGTAATAAACTATAACTACACACTACTATTATATAAGTATACTGCGGCTATTTTAACTTTAAATAAGCTATATTTAACCCTAAAAACATAGTAGAAGGCTTACTTAGTGACCTTTATATGTTACTCTAAGTTACTAAAGATAGGAAGAAGTTATAGTTTCTCTAAGATAGTAAAAAGGTATACTACACTAATTAATAATATAATAATCCTAATTATATAAGAGGATCTAGCCCCTCTAAAGGCAGATTAACCTTTAGACTAAAAAGAAAGGGTAACTTTAGAAGTTTAAGCTCTTATATAAAGTAGAAATGCTTTATATACTATAAAGAAAGATACTAGTCTACTAACTATTTACTAAGGAATACCTAGCGAGCTAGAAGGTAATATATATTATTATACGCTAACTTCTATAAATATAAACCCTCTACTATAGATATATAAGTATATATCTTTAACTTTAAAGAAGAGCTAGAGGATAAAGACTATTACACAAAAAAGGAGGAAGATAAATAAGACTAATAGAGTAATAAAGAAGAAGTATAGAAGGCTACCTTATACCTTACTTCTACTATATACCTTTATCGCACAACTAGGAGCGATCCTTTTATACCTATTTACTAAGACCTAGTGCTAAGTATTGTATTACTTAATACTCTACTTTCTATTTATATATAGGATATATGCCTAGAAAGAGCTTTATTATGCGATGCGACTCTACTACTATATAAAGGGGTAGGGTAAGAACTAAGTAGGTTAGCTGTTACTACCTATTTACACAAGAGTAGGTATAAACAGAACTTCTATTATATAGTAATACTGCACCTACCTTATAACCTATTCTAATAGGGGAAGGCTAACTGTATAGATAGAAAAGGATAGGAAAGGGAAAGCGTATAATAGATATAAGCTATTGTATAAAAGAAAAGTTACTAGTGTCTATATAGTTTATTGTATAAATAGCACTAAGTAAAATAAGGGCCTGCCTACTTATAGGGACCCGCACAAGGACCTACTACTTAGGTTAGCGCTAAGAGGTAGAGACTTTATAAGGCCCTACCTACTTATAAGGACCTACACAAGAACCCCCTACTTAGGTTAGCGCCAAGAGGCAGAGACTTTATAAAGTCCTTAGTGCCCCTTTATACGATAGACTAGACATAGTTAATTAAACCTACTTCTCACCCTTTACACAATAGTATACTATTAACCCTTAAATGCTTAATTGCAGATTAAGCCAAACCTATAAATACCCTAGCTTATCTAACTAGTGCTGCTCTTAGCAGGGGTAGTTAGATAAATAGGGTTATTATAAAACCTATATAAATCTATTTTATCTTTTTTTTATTTTTCTTTTGTTATCTGCTTATTTTTATGTTAGCTTTGTGTTAGCGATTTGGCTTTAGGTATGCGGATAATAATCTTACTTAATAGAATCTTACTACTAATACCTTACTTCCCTTTTTATCCCTAACTTAATTATTGCTTAGACTAGAATTATTTAGGGTCTATTATATTTACTCTTTCTAGGAGTCTAGTAGCTACTTAAAGGTCCTCTAGTTTATTATTCTTTCTACCTAATAGCTGCTTGAAAGTCTATTAGTCTGTTATTATTTTATTCCTAGGTAACTAATAACTACTTAAAAGTCTATACAGTCTGTACTAGCACTAGATAGCTACTTAAAAGTCTATTAGTGTGTTATTTTATTTCTAGGTGATTAGTGACTACTTAAAAGTCTATTAATCTGTCTATTTAGGCAACTAATAACTACTTAAAAGTCTATATAGTCTATCTGTCTATGTACCTAATAGCTACTTAAAAGTCTATTAGTCTTATCGCTCTGTTTCTAGCTATTTAGCAGCTACTTAAAAGTCTACTAAATAGCTTCTATTAGTTTTCTAAATACTTATTACTATACTTCTTTATATTCTTTTAAAAGCTGCCCTATGTCCCTTACTAAAAATATAGTGTTATAGGTGCGTTTACCTTAAGTAAGGAATATAAAAGAATAAGTTAAGTTATTCTATCTAAAATCTATTATATAAATCTAACTACTCTAATTCTCTATTAGGTCTCTTTGTGTCTTATCTAGTTAGTGCTCTTTTTCTTTAACTGTTCCCTAATTAGCTATCACAAACGACAGCTAATTGGCCCTATGTTTCTCTAATTCTCTATCGTAGGCTAACCTTTACACTATAGTATAGGGATAGGCCCTAGCTGTGCTCTATATGTATATACATTACCTATAGATAGTGTAGGTTATATTATTAGGATCGTGTAAAGTAGTTTAAGTTATAGTTATAGCATTATTATGTAAAGGGTCTATAGCTTATAGTTAAGCTATAACAGTTTAAAAGAGGTTCTTTACATAGGTGTCCTTTATTATAATATTAGTAGTAATAAAGCCTTTTTTTATAAGAAAAGCGATAAGCTCTTTTTTTTCTGCATAACTAATTTTATTAAAGGTTCTTTCCTTCTAGTTATTAAAATCTTTAGTAAAAAAAGAGATTACCTCTTTACCTTTAAGGCTATTTACGCAATATTACGCAATTATATACATTATATAAGTGTTTAGCTGTTTTAGAGAACGGGGTAGGTAGCTATATAGATCTACTCTATCTATCTAGTACTTTTATACAATCTCTCTTCTTAAGGTAATAGCCTTAATATCTATTACTTCTTTTATTTATTAAAGCTATATTGCTTTATCTTCTTACTAAAGAGGCAGTATTAATTATTACGCGACGTCCTTAGGTTATAGTTCCTCTAGGAAGTCTCCTAGTCTTAAGGCTATATTATTATTATTGTTTTTCTTAGTCGTGCAACGTATCTATATTTAGTTGTTCCTAGTTTAATTGTGCAACGTGTTTATGTTTAGTTATTACTAGTTTAATTGTGTAACGTGTTTTTTAGAGTTATAAAGGGGTTTACTATCTCCTTCCTTTTCTATAAAATAGCTTAGACTAGATCGTGCAACTCTTTACAGATGTACACACTTTATTTCTACTTATTATATAATCTAAAATTTAATCTCTAGTAAAGGTAATAATACAGAGTCCACGCATCTAGCTTATAGGGTGCTCTGTCTTTAGACCTTACTAGTTTATAGTTAATTAGAATTAACCACTCATTAGTATAGGTTTAGCTTAATCTGTAATTAAGTATTTAAGGGTTAATAGTATACTATCGTGTAATAGGTGAGAAGTAGGTTTAATTAATTACGTCTAGTCTATTATATAAAAGGGCACTAAGGGCTTTATAAAGTCTCTGCCTCTTAGCGCTAACCTAAGTAGTGGGTCCTTGTGTGGGTTCTTATAGGCAGGCAGGGCCTTATAAAGTCTCTACCTCCTAGCGCTAACCTAAGCAGTGGGTCCTTGTGCGGGTCCCTATAGGTAGGTAGGCCCCTATTTCACTTAGTGCTATTTGTACGATAAACTATACAGACAGTAGTGTTATTTAGACTTACTAGGGTACCTACTATATTCTAGTGCTATATTAATAGCGCTCTAAAGGATACCTTAGGCGATATATATATAGCTTACCTAGATAATGTACTTATCTATATAATAGGACCCCTACGCTAATACTAGAACTATATACGGTAAGTGCTAGGACTCCTATAGAAAGCTAGACTATATATAGACCTAGGGAAGTGTAAATTCGCAATAATAAAGGTTAGGTACCTAGGGTATCTTATTATAGTAGGTAAGGCTATTTGTCTAATCTAGTAAAAATATAAGTAATTAATTAATAGGACGCCCCCTCTTTAGTATATATAGTCTACTACTTTATTAGCTTTACTAACTTTTATTACAACTTTCTTTCTTAATTCTCTAAGTAGCCTATACCCCTATATGCCCTTACTAAGAAAAGAGTCCTATTCTAATAAAGCTTTAAGGAATAAGAGGCCTTTTAGGCCCTAAAAGATATATTTATATAGGGCCCTATCCTAGCGCTCTAGGACCTAGAGCGTAACATGCTAGTAGAGGTAGATTACCTAGGTAGCGCTACTAGGGCCTACCTTTTCTAACATATTAAGGGGATCTAGCACTTTATAGCCTACTACTCTGCAGCCCTAACACTAGCCTAGTAGAACTATACTATTTACGACAAAAAGCTACTTATAATTATATAGGCCCTATAAGTATAGAGACTAGAACTAATAGAAGTAGTACGCCCCTTTAAGATTCTAATAGACTATAAGAACCTTAAATACTTTATAAAGATCTAAGAATTTAGTAAGCACTAGCACTAATAGTTAGAGTTACTTTCTATCTTTTGCTTCTACCTTCGCTACTAGTCTAGATTCTAGGTAACTAGACTAGACGCACTAAGCTAGCGTAAGTAGGATATATCCTAATAGATAAAGATAAACGCTCTACTAATAGTGCCTAGAACTGTCTAGACTACTCTAGTGTAGACGCGATCCTTAATAGCGCTAGTAGGGGCCTAGATTTTTACTAACACATATCCATAGGCACTTTAGAATATAGTTATAGTAGAGTTCCCTCCCTACTATATTAGACTTAAGGTAGTGCCCTATAGTAACTATATATTTCCTATAGTAGCTACTACTTTATAATAAATTAGAGACTATATAATTAGTATATATAAGTTCTTCTTATAGTAAGGAGTCCTTTAGGTCCTAGCTTAGAAACCTTTTACTACTGCTATTATATAGTGCGCACATAAGTCTCTAGTTATAGGCTATCTTAAAAAGAACTTAACGTTTAAGATTATCTACTAGAACTACTACTAGAATAATATATCTAAAAACGTTACCTAATTTGTGCGTAATTACTACTGCGTAGAAGTGTATATAGCCTAGTAGAAGTAGTAAAGTCTCCTATAGCCACTTCTAATTACAGACTAGTACTAGGCGCAACTCTTTATAGATTTTATAGTAGATCTCTCCTAGGCCTCTACAGCAGCACCGCGATACCTACTTATAATTACTAATAGGCTGTTAAAGTATATACAACTAGAAGCTATAACTTTTATTATAGTAGAGCACTGTGTAGCCTACTTCTATAATACTAGCTAGGGAAGTTCTAGACTACGCTATGTAAATTAACTAGAATAAAGTAACTCCTCTCTATAGTATACTACCCCTAGACTAATAGCAGCACAGAGAGGGCAAACTAGGAGGTACTTTTAGTCCTCTATATTATAGTTAACTTTAAATAGATAGACTAGCTAGACTGCCTCCTAGCCTATTAACTTATATTAAATAATAAAGTGTCTACTACTATAGGCCTAAGCCTAAACCTTCTACTAAATAGATATTATATTAATCTCTTTAAGAGAATCCCCTTACTAGTAAAGTCTAGTTACACTCCTACTAGGAGAGTAAAACACTTTCTAGACTACTTTAAAAAAGAGACAGCTTTAGCCTAGGCTACTATCGCCTATAGGTAGTAGCGCACTATAGAGGCTATAAACTATATTTACTACTCTATAGAGTAATACTAAGTTAGAGATAAGATATAGTTCTTACTATATAATATAAAAACTAACTAGCTAAAAAAGAAACTTAACTAGCTTAAAGTTAAGTATATTATAATAGCTATACTATCCTTACTTATAGTAACACTAGACCTGTCTAGTAGTCTCTATAAGACTATCTATATTAACTTCTTTAAGTAAGCGACAGATAATCTTTGCCTAGTTAGACCTAGGCTAATGCCTAGCTAGGCCTAGCCCTAGAGCTAGAAGAAGCGGACCTAGACCTATGTAAATAGAAAGTAGAGGAGGTTCTACGTATTAAGAACGCCTAGGGTAAACAATAATAGGCGCTAGTAAAGTAGACTAGGTAAGTATTACTAACTTAAGTGCTAGTTAAAAATATTATAGACACTATAGCTCTAAACTGCTCTAAGGCCGCCTAGGGGGACTATAGGCATAATAATAGTCCTATTTAGCCTATAGGGAAGAACACATAAATATTATAAAGGAAACTATAATAGATAGCTAAGGAAGTTAGAATAGGCGCAGGTTAAGGTTAGTATAGAAAAGAGAGAGTAGAGAAGGGAAGAAAAGAGGTAGAGCAACGTAGATATAAAGAGACTATAATAGTAACGCACTACTAAGATAACAAATATATAATAATTATATTAGAAAGGGCAGGAGCGCCGTTTTACCGCCTTACAATAATAAGGTAAATAAATAAACTGTCTAATAAGGGCCCTCGCTATAAGACCGCCTTGTAAAGAGGAGGTAGAGGCTAGAGAATAAAGGGTAACCTTTTAGACCTTCTAGTACCTTTCTCTCCCCTAGTACTAGTTACCTAGAATAGTAGAGACTAGAGTAATAGAGGGTAGATCGAACGTAGTTAAATAGAGCAATAAAACCTTAGGTATAGACTTAGAATTACTATCTAGAATAGAGAGTATACGTAGAAGGTAACTCTCCTTATATACATACAGTAGAGATTCTAGAGTATTCTACTTAGTAATTCTCTACTATCTATGACGTCACCTATGACGTCACCTATAACGTCACCTATAACGTTACCTAGTATCCATAGGGCTATGACGTTATTATAACGTTATTATAGAAAGTTCTAAAATATAGAAAAGGTAACTCTAGGAACCTTTAAAGGTTACCTATTCCTTACACACCCCCTTAACCTTTAATAGGTTTCTAGGGTAATAAATATCCCTTTTTTAAATATTATACGGATTAAACAATTTCTTTAAGCTAGTCCCTTTAAAATAATTTAGAGAACTTTTTAGCCTTATTTTTTCTTTAGGTTTTGTTTAAACCTATAGCTTTATAAAAAGCTTCTAGTTTAGGCTTACTTATAGCCTTTGTAAGAATATCGGCTAGAAGAATACTAGTATTAATATAAACTAGTTTAATCTTATTCTCTAGCACGTTTTGTCTTAGGAAGTAATAGGAAATATCTATATACTTAGTTCTAGTATAGTAAATAGGGTTTTTAGCTAGATCTAAAGCAAATTAGCTATTACTTTCTATAGTGCTTAAGGAGTTAAATTTATAATACTCCTTTAAAGATAGGAAACTAAATAGTTCCTTTATAAAAGTATTTAGGTATAAAGACTCTTTAGTAGCTTCTTTTAAAGCCATATATTCAGCTTCTACGCTACTTAGGGTAACAGTTTTTTATAGTTTCAATAGCTAGGATATGGCTACTCTATTACTAGAGGTATCTAGTAGAAATAGGTTACCTATAGTAGATTTTCTAGAGTCTAAATTACCCCCCTAATCTGAATCACTAACCCCTATTAAGTCTAGGGATTTAGATTAGTTTAGAGATAAATCTGGTTTATAATCTTACGTTTTAACTAGATAACTCCATAAATAGTCTAGATATTTATAGTGTTCTAGACCAGGATTTGCCATAAACCTTGCCAAATAATTTATATAAAAGGCTAAGTCTGGCCGAGAATAGATAGTTAGATAGATTAGACTACCTATCTCTTGTTAGTATAAACTAGTTAATTCTAGATTAGGTTCTTCTAGATTTTTTACTAGTTTTAGCCCTATAGGTAGGGGTAGATCTTTTGGTTTATTCCCCTCCTTATTATACTTTGTAAGTATTTTCTTTATAAAGGATTATTGGGGAATTTTAATTGTATTTAGTTCCCTATTCCTTATAATTTCTACACCTAGGAATTGTTTTATCTCTCCTAAATTAGAGACTTCTAGGGTAAATGAAATAGTTAGTTCTTTGTATAGGCTATTAGCTAGGTCTATAGTTTTGGCGAATGCTAGTATATCGTCTACATGTGTAGCTAATATAATAGGCTTTTTCTGGTGAACAAAGATAGAATTTTCACTTCCTAGGTTTTTAAAACCTAGTTTTACTAGTATATTTGTAAGGTGATTTTGCCATTGCCTAGTAGCCTGTTTTAAGCTATATAGTGCCTTATTTAGTTTTAGAGACACTTAGTTATAGTTTTGGCTTTTAATTATAGAACTAACTAGATTTTTGTCTAGTTTTGTAGGGCTGTTTTCTAGGGTAAAGCTTTCTAGACCTTAAGGTAAATCTAGATAGACTTCTTCCTCTAGATAGGCGTTAGGAAACGCCTGTTTTATATCCCATGTATAAATTTCCTAGTGTAAACTAGAAAAATAGGATAATAGAAGCCTTATAAGACTAGGTTTAGAGGTAGTAGCAAAGGTTTCTTTATAATTAATTCTATACTTTTGTAGGAATCCTTTAGCTACGTATCTAGCCTTGTATTTGTTTATAGAGCCGTCCAGGTGATATTTCCTAGTTAAAACCTATCTACCCTTAATAATTAGTTTATTAGGTTTAATAACTAGGGCCCAAATTTTGTTGTATATTAGATTTTCTACCTCTAATTTTATAGCTTTTAGGTAGTAATCTTTATTAGGATTAGTTAGAACTTCTTTATAGTTCTTTGGCTCTTCTGTACTAGTAACTAGTATATTTTCTTCTACTAGTTCTTTATACAGGTTTTCCCAACTTATATAAGTAGTTTTAGGAATTGGTTCTTTATTCCTATTAATAACTACTTTAGGGCTAGAGTCTTGTTAAGCCTTAGGAATATTATTTTCCTTATTAGGCTCAATTTCTCTACTAGGCTCTATAGGCTCTAGTCTATTATAGATCTCTATTACCCTTTCCTAATTATTTGGCTTATAGAAGTAGTCTTCTAGTAGCTTACAATCTCTAGCATATACTATTTTATTTTTACTAGGATTAAATATTTGTTACTAGTTAGAGTTATAACCTATTAGATAGTAGGAAGTATACCTAGCGTCTAGTTTCTTAATAAAACTACTAGGTTCTTTATAATAAGTTAGGGAACCCTAAATCTTTAGGTTTTCTATATTAGGTACTTTAGTATACCTTTGAAAGAATGGTGTTTTATAGCCTATAGAACTATTAGGAGTTCTATTATATAGGTAGACTACAGTTAATAGAGCTTCTCCCCATATAAGTTTAGAAAGATTAGATTGGATTAATAAGGCTCTAACTTTATTTAATAGTAGCCTATTTATAATTTCTATAGCTCTATTTTGCTAACGTGTAAAAAACAAACTATAGTACCTTTTTCTTCTAGGTATCTTGTAAGATTTTTAGATATAAATTCGTTATTTAGTTATAGGGCTTTAACCTTAGAAAAACTCTATAGTTCTACTTTAGTTATAAATTATCTTATAGCCTCTATAATATTTTCCCTACTCTTTAGGAGAGTTACTTCTAGAAACTTTATAAAACTATCTCTAAAAGTAATAAAGTATTTCTCCTTTTTTAGAGTTTAAGGATTTATAGGTCCCCCTATATCTATATGTACTAGGTCTAAGTAATTATCTACTTTAGTAGAAGGTTCTTTATTAACCTTTTTAGTTAACTTGGCCTAAATACAAATAGGACAGGAATCTAGACTAGTTCTAGAGTTATCTAGATCTTTTTTGTCTAGTTTAATACCCTAAGCGGATTCTTTAAGGGCTAATAGGGCTTTATTATTAATATGCCCTAGTCTATTATGCCATAGTCTTACAGAGTTGTTATTAGTAACTATTTTCTTTGTAGAATTAACCTCTTCTTCTCTAGGATTAATTTTCCTAGGAGATAAAGTATTTCGTATTTTACTAGAGGTTTTAAAGTCTGTTTTAGAACTTATGGCCTTAAAGACTATAACACCTTCTTTATATCCTCATTTTATTGTAGTGTAAAGGTTGGCCTAGAATAGAGAATCGGAGAAACATAGGGCCAATTAGCTGTTGTTTAAGATAGCTAATTAGGGAATAGACAAAGAAAGAGAGCGCCAACTAGACAAGACACAAAGAGACCTAATAGATAATTAGAGTAGTTAGATTTGTATAATAGATTTTAAATAGGATAACTTAACTTATTCTTTTATATTCCTTACTTAAGGCAAACGCACCTACAACACTATATTTTTGGCAAAGGATATAGGGCGGCTTTTAAAAGGATATAGAGAAGTATAGTAATAAGTATTTAAAGAACTAATAGAAGCTATTTAGTAGACTTTTAAGTAGCTACTAAATAGCTAGGAACAGAGCGACAAGACTAATAGACTTTTAAGTAGCTATTAGGTACATAGATAGACAGACTGTATAGACTTTTAAGTAGTTATTAGTTGTTCAGATAGACGAATTAATAGACTTTTAAGTAGTCACTAATTACCTAGAAATAAAATAACACACTAATAGACTTCTAAGCAGCTATCTAGTACTAGTATAGACTATATAGACTTTTAAGTAGTTATTAGTTACCTAGGAATAAAATAATAACAGACTAATAGACTTTTAAGCAGCTATTAGGTAGAAAGAGCGATAGACTAGAGGACCTTTAAGTAGCTACTAGACTCCTAGAAAGAGTAAATATAATAGACCCTAAATAATTCTAGTCTAAGTAATAATTAAGTTAGGGACAAAAGGGGAAGTAAGGTATTAGTAGTAGAATTCTATTAAGTAAGATTATTATCTGTATACCTAAAGCTAAATCGCTAATAGAAAACTAATATAAAAATAAGTAGATAATAGAAGAAAAATAGAAAGGAGATAAAATAGATTTATATAGGTTTTATAATAACGCTATTTATTTAATGTTGTGGTAAAAAGGGCTTAAACTATCACAGGATATTCAGGAGCAGAGTTGTAAAGAATACAAATAGCTAATTGTAGGAAAGGATGCCGAAAGGGCAGACTATATACAAAAGAAACGAGCCTCTTAGCAAGAATCCCGTAATATAAATTAGTGGATCTAGAAAGAATCATAGAAGTGAGTGTTTTACTTTAACACACCCCCTAGGTGATCGCTTAAAGCGGATCACCTATCTTAAGAAGTAATCTATAATTATCTAAATCCTTTCTAAAGATCTTTAAAAAACTATCTAAAGGCTATTTAAAGATTAAAAAACTATTAAGAATTATTCTTCTAAATCTCCTTATCTTAAGAACAGCAATTCTATCACCCCCCACTTATTATAATAGCAAAACAATTACTATTTATCTTTTAAATCACAAATCCTATCGTGAATCGTGTCTAGAATCTTTTCTTCTAGTAGGTTAAGAGCTTATAAGCGTGGCACAAAGGCCTAGAGCATAAACACTTTTATTCTACTACTCTTTTCGCTTACTTCCTATTAACTGTAAGGTAATTTCCCCGCTCTTACTAGCTAGTAAGTACAATAGGCAGGCGCGTTTTAATTAGGAAGGAGTAGTAGTAAAAGAAATAAGTAGTAAAGAAGAAGCGTATTTAGCGCTTAATAATTAGATAGGCGGTAGAGTATATAAGCCCTTTACTAGCGCTTAATCTTCTCTTTTTAATTCTTTACTTTTAACGCTTTAACCTCTTATCTAATTTAAGCCTACTAGTTTAACCCTTTAAATTCTACTACCTTATAGTAAGTTCTTTTCTTCTAATTATTACCTTACGCTCTTTCTATTATTTAGAGCTTTACTAACTCTTTTAGATATCTAATAACCTAGCTAAAGCACACGTAGTAAAGGCTATAAAAGCTACTAAATAAAGCTCCTAATTCTCCTGCTAAGATCCTCTTACTTCTTCTACTCTATTAGCTCTTCCTACCCTAGCTCTAGACCCCTAGCGATCGCTTAGTGCTCTTAGATAAGTAAGCTACTTAGGCTACTTAAAGGGAGCTCTAGTAAGAAAGAGTAATAGACACTACTATAATAATGCTTTAAGCTTAAGTAGGCGCTGCTATACCTACTTTACCTACTTTTACACTACTATATATAGGGTTATTTTATTACTTTAGCTAATTCTACTAATTGTTTCTATAGCTAGCTGTATATTTAGACTCTAGCTATAGATTTTATCTACTATTAACTATTAAAAGGTGCTAATATAAGCTTCTATTCTAAAATTCTTTTTAGGTTTAGCTAATACTTTTTATAGGAGAGGCTAATTACTAAGCTATATAAGAAGGTTAAAGTAGCCTTATAAGCTCCTCTTTCTACTAGTAGTTAAGAGGAGTAAGCTTAGTATATAGCTACTATTCTACTCCCTCCCTCCTAGCTAATCCTTAGTAGAGGATAAGGTAATTACCCTTCTACCTTACCTATTAAGGAGCAGCGCGGTCGCAGCTAATATACTAATTAAAATAGCTAGATAAGTGGCCTATTAGCTCTAAAGTAGAGTAGAGGCTAGGCAAGTGCTTCTCCTCCTACTAATTAAAAGAGGGGAGGCTAGGGTAAGGAATTACCTATTACTAATTAAAGGAGAGGTAGAGGAGGTAGATAGAGTAAAGAATTACCTACTGCAGAGAGGAGGAGAGGAGGAGGATAGGGAGAATCTCCTACTACTAATTATAAGGGAGATTCTCGCACCCCTGCGATTAAGCAGAGGAGAACAAGAGTCTATAAGCTTATAGATAAGCTCTTTAATCTCCTCTTTCTCTAATTCCTTTTCTCCCTCTAGTCTTTTTTTTTCTTTTCTTTTTCTTTTCTTATTTCCTAGCTCTAAATTAATAATTCTAGGTAGTTAATAGATTAATTCTTTACTTACCTACTTTTATTCTATAATTATTATGCTTATATTTTATAGATTTAATAGCCTTTTAAATCTATTAAACTGCTAATAAGTAAGAGCCTTTATAAGGCTATCTACTGGCATTTTACTAGTTAGAAAATATTCTATTTAAAACAATCCTTTTGTATACTCTTGCCGCAACCACATATTCTAAATATCTATATAGCGTAGTTAAGTAGTAATTCTTTCGTTCTTTCTAATTACTAAATAAATAGTTTAAAGATTGTTGTAATAGACCTTCTATAAAGGTCCTAGATCTAGAGTAAGCTTAGTAAAGAATCTCTTAATCACTATAGCTTCTTTACTTATATATTTAAGCGCTAGAAGCTCTACTTCTATTATTAAAGTAGTAATCGTATTCTGTTAAGCTACTTTCTATAGAATAGCTTCTCTAAATAATAGGATAATGTATCTATAGGAAGATCGTCGTGATATTAGATTATTAGCGAAAGAGGCATCTCTATATATTAGTAGATTAGGTCTATTATAGCTACTAAAGACTATAGCCTACTATCTAGTTTAATAGAAGTAAAGAATTACATAGTTAATAGCAGTAAAGTGTTCTTTACTTAGATTTATTAGAAAGTGTAATAGCTTTAACACTGCAAACGCTATATCTAGGCGTAGCATAATTACTATGTAGAGAGCTAATCCCACCTCTTCTTAAAAGAGCTTTATTTCTTAAGGAGTAGCTTCTCTTGTACTTAGAATAAGATCTTCTACTAATAGAGGTGTAGGAGAGAAGCTCCTAGAGTTTAAAAGGTTAAACTTTTTTATAATCTTATTAATATAGGTATTATAGACTAGAGAAATTAATCTTGCTTCTCTGTCCCTAATTACTTAAACACCTAGGAACTACTCTACTAGTCCTTTTAATTTAATCTTGTATTTATTCGCGATCTTCTTCTAAAAATCTAGGGCTTCTTTCTCTTTACTCTTGTAATAGAGAAGAAGAATATTGTTAATATAAAATAGAACAATAATACTTTAATTACTGTTAAAGAAAAGGCATAGCTCTTCTAGCGAAGCTAAGAGTCTATAAGATTAAAGTAATTCTGTAAATTTCTTATACTAAAGAAGTAGTAAATCTCTTAAGCTATACAAAGCTTAATTTAATCTTACACACTTTCTTAGCTTTTTAAAACTATTAGGTAATTTATAAGTTACTAGATTAGCGGCTGTAATAAGAGTATTTAGAAACGCTCCTACTATATTAAATTATAAGATTTCTAGATTAAATTCTGCTACTAGAGCTAAAGCTAATTAAAAAGATCTTGCTGCTAGGGTAATAGTATAGGTAAAGTAGAGAGTATTCTTTTTCTAAAGATCTCTTCTTATAATAATTTAAGCTTTACACTTTTTAAAGTATCTATTTTAATTAAACTTATAGGTAAAGACCCACTTTAAAGGGAGCAGTTACTCTAACACCTCTAATTATTTAATCTCTGTCTAGATACCTTTATCTTACAAAGTTAAGATCTCCTTATAAGCGGTAAGGAGGAATAGCTTCTTATATAGATAATTTATAAAAGTGTTTCTATAGGGTTGGCTCTAGTGTAAGCTCGTCTCTGTAAGTCTAAGCTATATAAGACACTCTAGGCGCCTTTCTAAGTATAGAAGTAAATACTATTATATTTAGTGTAATATATTCTTCTTGCTTAGACTAGGCCTCTACTACTCTTAGTAAAAACGTGTGCTCTAATATTACATTAAGATTACTTTAAAGATAATTAGTAATTAGTATATAAGCACCTAGCTTCTACCTACCCCCTAGCTAATTATCCTAATTATTTTGCTTCCTTAATCTTCGCAATAGTAGATAGTAATTTATTAGTTAGTTAATTTCTAGTGCTTTACTATAATTTCGCCTACTTATTCTACTTACCTCTAGATAGATCTGCCTTCGCCTTTAGCGCGCTAGTAGGTTATCTATTTTATCTAGCGTAATTAAGTTATCTGCGCTAGGTTAATTGGTAACCTAATTAGTTTCTACTAATAAATAGGGTATTAAATCCCTAGATTCTGGCGGGCCAGCTCTCCTAGTAGTGTTCTAGTGGCTACCAGATATCTTTTAATCGCTTAATAGATTATCCCTAAGATCACCTAGCTCTAGTGTCTAATTAGGGGTTATAAGTCCTATACTTCTTTTCCTACTTAAGCGAATTCTTAGCTACTAGCTAGCTAAGCCTACAGCTTACTTAGTGGTAGGTACTTTAGGTTCCTAATTACTTAGCTAGCCTGCTTCGCTTTTAATTACCTAAAGGTCACCTATAGGTCTAGTAGCGGTTCTTATATACTTATTTATTTTAGGAAGAATATTAAGCGCGTCTTTATACGCTTCTCCTAAATTGTTTAGCTCTCCTTTTTAGAGGCTTTCTACTATTTTTAACACTTCTATTTTTAGAATAGATTGTTCCTCTAATCCTTTATAGAATAAGGACTTATTAAACCTTACGTTTTATATAGTAATTACCTAATTAAGCTAGGGAATCTATATTTAGTAGATATTAAAAGCTTTATAGCCTACTAGGTATCTAATATAGCCTCTAGAATTTACTTTAAATCCTCTTCTGTCTCGCCTAGCTACACGCTCCTAATCTAAAGGGTAAGCTTAGTAGCTATAGGCGTAGACAGCACTCTAGTTTAGACGAAGATTAGCTGTCCTATGTTATATTTTTACTAGTTTAAAATAACAAAAATATTGTCTAAACTAAGCATCTAACGTTTTATTAGGTAATTAATAGCCTAATACTAGGCTAGAAATTATTCTTTAGAGCTAGCATATCGCTTATATAATCTTAGGCTAGAGATTTAATAGTAGATTTGCGCTTATTTATATTTTAATTATTTTTATTATAAGCTCCTAGCCTACTCTTTCTGCAGCGCTATTAGGCTTATGTGTATAGGGCGGTGGTCTACTAATTGTTATCCCTTCCTAATTAGCCTAAAATTTGTACTAGGATTTCCCTCTCTATAGAAGTGTTGCTGTATTATTGTCCTAGTAGATTTTTGTAATTTAAAGCTCGTATTTTGTATTAACAAGAGCTAAGAAATCCTGCCACACTCTTATTATCTTAGAAAGCGTCTTTATTCTAAGATTAAAAATGTAAGGTTTCTTACTAAAATCTTCTTTAACTAGTAAAACCTAGTTTTTTCTATTTTAAGCAGTAGGCATATTAAATAGATCTTAGGATAATAAGTAAAATAGCCTAGGTAATTATTCTCTAGGTCTCTTAGAGATTACTTAAGTTGCGTGTATAGTAGTATAGTGCTTATAATCCTTTTTTAACATTCTAGTAATCTTTACACCTTAGGCTATAGTTACTAGAGCTTATAGGGCTCTACTTCCTACATGCCCTGCTTAAAGGTGCTAAAGGTCCTTAGAATCTAATCTCTTAATATTAACCTAGGATAATCCTTTAGTGGTCACACTTATAATAGTTAAACAAGAGTAGATTGGCTTATATTATAGGAAAGTAAAGTTATACTTACATCTTAGGTCTACTAAGATAACACTTTGTTCTAGGCTTCTAATTCTAAGGGTGTAATCTAAACTAAGGTACTAAATCTTTGCTTTCTTTAAAAGAGCTTCTAATACTATATTTATATAAAAGCCTTCTACTACTTTCCTATTTTTCCTATATAAAGCGTTCTTAATTAGTCTATTACTAATTCCTAAGATTAGGAGGCTTTATGTACCTACCTCTATACTCTTATTTAATAATTAAAACGTCCTAGGAATAAGTCTTTTACAATTATTAACTAGGTGAACTGCTATAGCACTGTCTAGTATTATATATTCTAATAGAGGATAAGCGTTAGAATGTAGAGTAGAGTAGACACCTAATACTCTATTATCTGTAGGCAGATTAAATAGGTTTAGTAGAGTAGCAGTAATACTACTAGGATACTTAATAGTCTTAGTAGAGGATTATTTCTTATTCTATCCTGCCTTCGTAATCGCATTACAAAGGTTTAACCACTTAGGCTGCTTAAGTTAATTAAGAATCTCTAATTTTTCTTTATTAGTGAGATTAAATAACAATGTTCTATCCTAGGGTAATCTAGCTATCGCGGTTTAAAGTCTTTAGCACTCTATTAGTTTCCACCTATAAGTATAGGGCTTATAAGGACAGTTCGGTTATTTCTTTGTCTAATTAGACAAACTAGAACTATTAGAGTTAGTAGATTATTTTAATAATCTATTAAAAGTGGCGAATACCCCACTTGTTTTATTAGAACTAGATTAGATTAAATACTCCTAGACAAGCGCCGAAAATACCTTCCCTAGATTGTTTAGCGTAATCTAATTCTGTCCTAGCGTCTTATCCTAAATTAGCTGTTAGTTTATTAATTAGGCCCAATCTAGTGCTATACGCGCAGCGATTACATCTAGGAAATCTTAGGTAGTAAGTGGTCTGCTAATTTCGCTAATTAAGTAGGTTTTTACTTTTTAATAGAGGAGCTGCCACTCTTTAAACTAGGTCTTAGGACTTTGTTTTACCTACTTAGCCTTCTTAAGATAAGCGCAGTATAAAGCTTAAACATTATTCTATGTAGCTCCTTTATTTAGTGCGAGATCTTCCTTTAAGAGTTAAATTAGAGACTAAAGCGTAGTTTGGTGTGTATTAACTAGAGTGATTATGGCAGAAGTAAGTAGATTAGGTAATACTATAGCGTTTACTTAAGTCTAGAGATTCTGTATCTTAATATAGTCTGCTTACCAGTTTGAAACTGCTGCTCTATATTCTGCTATTTATAAAGGAAAACTCTCCTTATCTACTTTATACTTAGTAAGCTCTGCTTTGTATAATTAAATACTCGCTATAGAGGCTGTATCCGCAATTAGTAATAGTTTCTATAGAAGCGAAGGTCGTTCTAGCTTTACGTAATTAATTACTAGAGCGTTAATCGCCTCTAGGTTTATTTAGTTCTAAATTCCTTTTAAGTTTACTTAGAATTAAAGCTAGACAAACTAGTAGGGCTAGCTAGCGCGATTAACAAGCTATATTTCTACTATTTTAACAATTTTTGTAATTAGAAATAGAGGGGTTATATCGTAGAGAGGTTCTAAATAGAGTGTTGTATAATAATTTAAGCGTTGCTAAGTAGGCAGGGAGAATTATCCTACGTTCTAAGCGCTAGGCTTATAACTGTTGTAGTAAAAAGGGCTTAAACTATTATAGGATATTTAGGAGTAGAGTTGTAAAGAATACAAATAGCTAATTGTAGGAAAGGATGCTAAAAGGGCAGACTATATACAAAAGAAATGAGCCTCTTGGCAAGAATCCTGTAATATGAATTAGTGGATCCAGAAAGAATCACGGAAGTGAGTGTTTTACTTTAACATTTAACTACCCCTACTAAGAGCAGCACTAGTTAGATAAGCTAGGATATTACTAATTACCTTTTAGAAGATATAGACAAAAGAAAATAGTTTAAGGATAGAGGACTAGAAATAGGAGGCTTCTCCTAAAAGAGAAACGTGGCTTAGTTTACTCTGAGCCTAAATAATAGTAACGCACTAAGCTTTAGTAGTATTAATATTACTACCTTTTTAGAAGACTATAACTTTTAAGTAAAAAGAGTAGGGTAGAGTAAGGAGCTTAAGAAATAAAAGCTACCTTACTTTTACTTAGGCACTTACTAAAGGGATATTATAAAGCTACTAGCTTATAGAAGCGCTTTAGTTAACTAGAAAAACTTCTAGAAGATACTTTACACTAAGTACTTATTAATAAACTTAGAGTACTAAAAATTAACTAGAGTCTACTTTAAAAGCTAGCTTAATAAAGTAAGCTAACAGCCTATTACACTAAATAACTACTTCTATAAGTTTAATAGCTATACCTAAGCTGCCTTTACTTAATTATAAATTATGTAGATAGAAGTAGAGACTCTTTTCTTTAGTGGTCGTAGCTAAGACGATAAGACTATAGTTATATATAAAATGCTAATAAAAAGTTCCTTAAGAGGAGGTAATATAAACACCTATTAAGTATAAGGAATGTACGATTTCCTTCGCTAGTGCAGAGACTAGAATAAGGCAATTAGAGCTATGTAGCAGGAAGAGAGATAGGTTACTATAAATCTAGCTTATTCTAAAACTGCTTTATTAGCAATTCTACTTATCCTACTACCTAGGAAGTTCTTTAAGGTATAGGAGGAAACAAGAATAAAAGAAAATAAAGATTATAAAGAAGAAGTAGATGCGTAAGTCTAAGAGGTTATTATAAAGATAGAAGGACTTACCCTTACTATAAAAGAATAAAAGTAATAGAAGGCTTCTATACCTACTACTACTAGTCTTATTCTAAATAAGCTAGTTAATAACTAATACGCTTTTAATAAGCTTATAGAGCTAACGTTTTATATAGAACGCAATAATAGATTATTTAAGAGCTCCTATAACCTAATTAAAAAAGGCTAATTACATTTTAGGTTAATAAGTAGTAAGCAGGGAGACTAGAAGCTAGAGATTACTAAAGCCTACTACGCTACCCTATTAAAGGTCTCCTACCTATCTAAAGAAGTTAGTATAACTAAGAAAGTAAATACTGCTAGGGATAAAGTAGTAGAAAAGAGCTCTTAGAAACAACAGAACTAACTAGGTATTAAAAGGATTATAGGGGCTAGAATTAGAGAATTCTGCCTAGGATCTCCTCTGCTAGTAATTAATAATAATAAATTAGTGCTATAGGTAGTAATTATAGAAGTAAACTAAAGAGCTTCTAAACCTACTAAAACAATAGAGGAGAGCATTATCTAAGCTATACTAGAAGCTAAAGCTGCAAGTAGAAAGAAAAGTACTTAAATAGCCTCCGCTCCTCTATTAGATAAAGAGCTAGTTGCACTTATTAACACCCTAAATACTAATTCTATCCTAATAGTAGCACTAACCTAAAAGGTAAAAGGTATTATAGTTAGATTAATATTTTCTTAGAATAAACTATATTTAAAGCCCTAGCAACTACTCTCTAAAAAGGAAAAAGAGTCTAATAACTAATTAGATAAGAGTAAATTAGGAAATATCTTTATAGGGACACAGTAAAAACAGATTTTAATAGAAAAACAGAGTTAGGACTACCCTTAAGAACCTACTATCCTATTAGAAGTAATAATAGAGAAGTTACGCCCTAGCCTACACTAGATCGCATAAGGAAACGCTGCACAAAGTACCTAATATAGTACTAGACAGCTACTAAAGGGAAGGATAAAGATTATACTTAAGTACTTCTTAATTAACTCTTAGACCCCTATACTAAAGCTACTAAAGCCACTATAGCATTAAGAGGTTAAAGAAAGAGAGAAGCATAGTAATTCTAGCTTATAAGTTAAAGATAGCCTTATTAGAACTAGAGAGGTAGAGTAGAAGAAAGAACTCTAATAGGCTATTATACCACCTATATAGACAAGAGGCAATTCACTAAAAGTAGTTATTTTAAAGAGAGCAGAAGTATTAGATTTTAATATAGACTAAGATATATCTACCTTAAAGTCTAATATTATATTAAACTAGCCTAATCCTTTCCTGATATAGAATTAGGAAAGCTAACTATAGGCAGTTAGTAAAAGAGAAAAAGGAAGGATAGTAGAAGCAAAGTACTTAATAGGATTTTAGAAAAATTAACACAGAAGAATAAAGAAGATAGGTAGATAGTGTAGGAAAAAAAAATAGAGAATACCTAGTTGCTAGCTAAAGACATATTAAGGCACTAATTATTATCCTCCTTATTATTAACAGTAATATTATCTCTATAGTAGCGGCTAGACTAATAAGTATTTAGGGTTTAGGGCTCTATAGAGCTAGAGGCCCTGGTTACTTTAGACTAAAGAAGAGATCTAGTATTATAGTGTTATAGGTGCGTTTGCCTTAAGTAAGGAATATAAAAGAATAAGTTAAGTTCTCCTATCTAAAATCTATTATACAAATCTAACTACTCTAATTATCTATTAGGTCTCTTTATATCTTATCTGGTTGGCGCTCTAGCTCTTCCTTTATCTGTTCCCTAATTAGCTATCTTAAACAATAGCTAATTGGCCCTATGTTTCTCTAATTCTCCATCGTAGGCCAACCTTTACACTACAGTATAATTTTAGGTAGCCTAATTAACAGACTACTAATAAGGTAAGAGAGAACTAGAATAAGAATACTAAGAATAAGTAGACTAAAAAGATAGCTAAGGCTAAAGAGGAGCATTCTCCCTAGTGGGAGAATCTAGGCGCATAAGTAATCTAGGACTAGGCAATCTATAATTAAAGCTAGAATAAGAACCCCTTTAAGCTAGAGGACTAAAATCCTAAAATAATAAAGCACTACTAGGAGGAGACTAAAGGGAACCTCTAAAAGACTTTTAAGAATAATCTTAAAGGGCTACTAAAAAAAAGGACTATAGTTTATAGCGATAGTGTATTAGGGTTCTATAGGCTCCCTAGGAATAGAAGCATTAAGGGTAGAAACAGCCTTAGAAGTGTAACTAGAAGGAGCCTAAAAGTAGGTAGCACTAATAAGAAGGATGTTAGTAGCTAAAATAATATTATCTACAGAAGAACTAGTGCTAGGCTTAGCTACCTTACGTAAAAGAAAAGGGATATTAGCTTAAGTAAAAAGAAATTAAAACTAGAACTTATAATAAAAAAAGTAAGAAATATAGTTGCTATTTATCTAGCACTTATTACACCCTTTCTAGTTTAGCAGTTTACCTTCTAGATAGGAAACACTATATTTGCTACTAAAATAGAGCTTACTTCTCCTACTCTTATTCTAGTAGTAGGTGTAGTAATAGTTAATTAAAAAAGAAAGAGGAAAATAAAAGGAAGTAATAGTATACTAAATACCTATATTAATATTAGTATTATAGTATCTACGCTTTAATAGAGCCTCCCTAGTACCTAAGCTAAAGAACTTAGTAATAGTCTCTACTTTAGTATTACTAATATTAAAGTGCTAAATAGTAAGGTCTAAATAGCTATTATTCTTATAGGTGCTAGTAGTATAAAGAATAGGACCTAAGGCAACACCCTATATGCCTAGGCTATAGATAAAGTAAGCTAGTTTATATAGAAGCTTATAGTTTTATACGCTAATTAGCCCTCGCCCTAACTAGAAAGGTTAGTAATAAGATATAAAAAGTTTTTAGGATAATATACGCTACTTAATAATGTACTCCTTAGTAAAATTAAAAAGGTAGATAAAAAGGTCTACCTTTATATTACTAGTAAGGCCACGCTTATTTAAGTTATTACTACCCTTCCTACTACTAGCACTAGAAGCGGCTATTCTACCTAAGGTATAGTTAGCTGTAGCTATAACTACAGTAGAGTTATTAAACAGGTATTAGAAGGACTAAAAGAGAGAGAGGAGAGTAGGAGTAAGGGTTAAAAGAAAGATAGAGTAGAAGAAATCCTAAAGTTATATACCCTAAAAATTAAGTGTAGGCCACCTAAGCGGCTTAGTAAAAGTGTTTATAAGAGGATATTACTATAATATTACTATCTAACATACTAAGATGTCTACAAACAACTTTAATTATAGGGACATAAGTAGTAGATAGGCGATAGGTTAGTAGTTAGGATAATTAGGCACAGTTAGTTAGCTAGAGGCTAAAGTAAAATTATAGGCCTAGAATTAGACTAACGCTGCGTTGCTGCCTAATATATAAAGAAATTAACAAACAACTTTAATTATAGGAACATAAGCAGTAGATAGGTAATAGGTTAGTAGGTAAAATAATTAAGTAAGGGTGGCTAGCTAAGGATAAAGAAAATTGTAGGTCTAGGAGGTGACTACTAATAAGGTGTTAAAAGGGTAGTAAAGTAGTAGGCTTAAGAGACTAACCCTAGAAGAGAGGAAAGAAAATATAGTGTAAAGGTTAGCCTACAATAGAGAATTAGAGAAATATAGGGCTAATTAGCTGTTGTTTAAGATAGCTAATTAGGGACTAGACAAAGAAAGGGAGCGCTAACTAGATAAGACACAAAGAGACCTAATAGATAATTAGAGTAGTTGGATTTGTATAATAGATTTTGGATAGGATAACGTAACTCATTCTTTTATATTCCTCACTCAAGGCAAACGCACCTACGACACCACATTATAAGGATATTTCTACTAGAGGATATAACCTCACAGCCTAATATTGTAAAATTTAGATTTAGACCTCTTTCTATAAGTCTATTTAGGCTTATAAGGTTAACACCTAGTTCTAGTATAAATAAAACCTTACTTAAGGTTACTTTCTTACTTATTTTAGTAAATAGGAGTTCTATATTTCTAACCCCTTTTGCTGCTATAGAGCTATTAGAATTTCCCCATTTAATAGAGGTATTGGTAGGTTCTAAAGTAGTAAATAACTCTTTTATATAACAAGTATATATAGTTGCGCCAGAATCTGATATAAAGTCTATTTCTTTAGACTTATTTTTAAGTTTTTTAGTAGTAAGAATAGCCTCTCCATTCTTTTCTTTTAGAAGAGTATTATTACTCCTTTCTTTATTAAACTTTCCTTTTCTAGCCTTATAGTTTTTAGGCCTTTTATTAGGGAATTTAACCCAGCAATTAGACTCTATATGTCCCTCTTTACTATAGTAGGAATAAAGGTCTTTTTTACTATTACCTCTAGTAGGCATAGACATTTCTATGTCTTTATTTTCTCTAGAGTTATTTTTATTTGCTCTAGGAAGTAGATTACTATTAGTAGAGCCTTTCCTTATAGAACTTAGTCTCCTAGATTTGTTAAGGAGCTGGCTTACTATAGAATCTAAATCTAGGTCTTCTCCCTTTTTATTATTTATCCTAATAGATTAAGTAATAACTGCAATAATATACTCATAATCCCTACTATTTAGATTGTTCAGAAGTAGGGCTACTAGGAATCCTTTAGGAAGATTAATAGACTAAGCCTCTAGGTTATTTACTAGCCTCTTAAAGTTATTAACGTAGCTTTCTAGATTATTTTTATGGCTAGTTAAAGTAGTGTTAATAAGGTCTTTACTTAGTATAAATTTACTACTAAATCCCTTTAGCTTATAAAGTTCTTTTAACTTACTCTAAAGTATATAGGGATTTGTTATAAACCTAGTTTGTACTAGAGGGCCATCTTCTAAGGAAAGTTTTAAAATACTAGTAGCTTTAGAAGCTTTTTCCTATAGAACGGCTTATTATTCTAGAGTTAGGTCTTAAATATTACTAGACATAACCTCTAGACAACCCTCTTTAATAAGGTAGGCCTCTATTCTAATAGACTAAATTTCGTAGTTCTTAGAACCACTTAACTTAGGGATTTTAAATAGAGAGTCTCCTATTTTGTCTAGTCTTAATATATATAGACTAGTAGGGTAGGTACTTCTCTAACTTCTAGATCTTAATAAGATTCTAGGTTAAAATATGGGTTTAATTGCCTTATACTTCTTAGTTTAGAAGTTATAGGTCTTATAGGTTTCTAGATTAAACCTTTTTTAGGTATCTAGAATTAAACATAAAATGCCTTCTTCTCCTTAATTCCTAGGAGATCTAGGTCTTTTGTCTAGAGATACATAACCTTTCTCTAAACAATCCCTTAATAGTTTTCTACTAGATAGAAAGCCTATAATAATAGGTTTTATAACTTCTAGAGAATAATCCCTAAGTTCCCTTTTTACTTATAAAGATAACCTTTTCTATCTCTTAATAATAATAGAGAATAGCCCTAGGTTTTTTTTAAGGAAAAAATACCTTCCTAGGCCTAAATAGGTTCTACTTTTTAGTGGTAAAACTAGCTTAGGCCAGGCTCCACTAGATTTCCCTTATCTAGAAGAGGCTATATAGTAGGGACTATCCTAGGTAACTGTTTTCCACGCAGTTTCTAGAATAATTTAATCCTACTACTACCTTCCTAACACTAGTTAAACTGCCTCGTTTTGTATACCTTTAGTTCTAGGAGAAATCACTCTTGCATAGACTTTACTCCTAGTTTACCTTATTACTCCTCTATTACTAGAGGTAAGGCAGGTAGGGACAGCTAGGATAGAATCTTAGAAAATACTAGCCTAAATTATAAAGTAATAGGCCTATTCTCTTTACCCTTTACTAGATAGATAACTATAACTAGGCAAACTAGGCTAGGCTAGAACGCTTATATAGGCCTTCTAACTCTATATCTCCTAGAGAGGTAGGAAATAGATCTTTCTAATAAAGTATATCTTTCTAGAGAGATATAGTCTCTAGAGTTTTATTCTAGTAAGGAATTAAACTAAAGGTTATATAACCTAAATAGTTTCCTTCTAGAAATGCCCTCTTTCCTTAAAGGGTTAAAAGTTACCCTTTATAGGAAACTCTATAGTAGTTTAAACTAGTAGGTGAATACCTAAATAGTACTACTAATATACTAATACGTAGTAGAAGACTAGGCCGGGCTTATAACCTATAAAGAGGAGGTAGAGGCTCGAGGATAAAGGGTAACCTTCTAGACCTTCTAGTACCTTCTCTCTCCTAGTACTAGTTACCTAGAATAGTAGAGACTAGGGTAATAGAGGGTAGATCGAACGTAGTTAAATAGAGCAATAAAACCTTAGGTATAGGCTTAGAATTGCTATCTAGGATAGAGAGTACACGTAGAAGGTAACTCTCCTTATATACATACAGTAGAGATTCTAGAGTATTCTACTTAGTAATTCTCTACTATCTATAACATTACCTATAACGTTAGCTTATAACGTCACCTTATGACGTCACCTTATGACGTCACCTTATAACGTCACCTTATAACGTCACCTATAACGTTACCTAGTATCTATAGTGCTATAACGTTATTATGACGTTATTATAGAAAGTTCTAGAATGTAGAAAAGGTAACTCTAGGAACCTTTAAAGGTTACCTATTCCTTACACGCCTTATGGCCGCCTCTACACTATAAGGGAATTCTTACTAAAATAACAATAACTTCTTAATATAAGAATAACGCCTATAACACTACTACCTTACTACAGCACTATAATCCTAAGATCTCTAAGGGTTACCTTTTAACTATAAGACGTTTTAAACTAAGTAAGGTCTAGGGTATATAATAGGCTAGGGCTATGCCCTAGCCTTTAGAAAGATCTTAAGGAAAGAAACTACCCTAAAGAAGTAGACCTACTAAAGAAAACTTTTCTTATAAGCGGCACCCCCCCCTACAAAGACTTAATACCTAGAATTTATCCTTTATATATGGCATTTACAGTTCTATTTACTCTCTAAGGCTAGCCTATAATAGTTAACATTATTAAAAATTATAATAACTTTAAGAAATACCTTGAATAACTCTTTAAGATTCTTAATAAGCACTCTATTACAGGAGCAAAAACTTACATTATAACTTAAAAGTAATCAGGAGCCAAGTATATAGGTGAGTTTTACAGGTATACTATATAACTTAACTAGGATAATAAATCTCCTTAGGACATATATAAATAAGGGCTTAAATAGAAACTATATAAGGAACTTTTACGTAGTAGTGCACAGATTACTAACCTTAAGGAACTATATTAAGAAACTATTAGAATTAATAAAGAATATTTCTTACTATAATAAGAGCTTTACTAAAATTCTAGGGTAATAAGCTTTAGATAACCTGTAAAAGTAGTTTATAAAAACCCTATTAAAGTTATCTAAAAACAATAACTAAGGAACTACTAGAGATAGGAACTAATAAAAGATCTTTAGTTTAACTACATAGGCAAAGGAAAAGGAGGAAGGATAGTGTTAGGATCTGAAATCCACATAATGGCGGGAAGCTGGTTTTGTACCTAGTGGGCGCGTAGTAAGGATTAAGCGGGGATTTGAGGCCAGCTACGCCTTAAATAAAGGAGTTACGTGACTACTTCTTATAGAGCGCTTAGTTGCTCTGTACTAGAGCATAATATACATAACCGCACTCTATAGAGCGCTCCCTATAGAGCGGACTTTGCTTAGTATATAGGAACGCAAGGATAGACTCTCTATACTTATGTTTAATCTATTTATTAATTTATTGTTTAGATTCTAGCAGACTAAATTATTAACTTATTACACTTTGCAAGATACTATTATATTAATAAGACTTTCTACCTTTTATAAGTACTTCTACCTAAGAACTATCTTTAACCCTTTAGGACTAGCTACCCTCTTAGATTTAACATCTTAAACACCCTTAATATAAGTACTTTACAAACTCCTACCTCTTCCACAGCTTTAGGTGCTGCTAAGATTACTCCTATAAAGAATAGTAGTAAGGCGTATAAACCTAATCTCTACTTTAGTAAACAATCTTAAACTAACGTCTAGATTCTCTAGTTAGACCTCTACTTCTTTAACTTAAATAAACCCCTTAAAGACAAAAAAAAGGTTATTTTCGCAGCAATATATATGTAAGGAGATATAGGATTATAGATCTATCCCTACTTTAAAAAGTACCTAGGAATGGACCACGATAATAATAATAACAATTACGCAAATAAGCACGCTAATATAGTTAATATTATTAAGGATTATAATAACTTTAAGAAATGCCTTAAATAACTTTTTAAAATTACTAATAAGGACTCTATTATAAAGGCAAAGATTTAGACTATAACTTAGAAACAATTAGCAGCTAAGTATATAGCTAAGTTTTACAGATACGCTGTGCAGCTTAACTAGGATAATAAATCTCTCTAGAATATGTACAAATAAAGACTTAAATAGAAACTATATAAGAAACTCTTACGTAGTAGTGCGCAAATCACTAACCTTAAGGAACTATATAAAGAAACTATTAGGATTAATAGAGAATAGTTTTTATTACAATAAGAGCTCTACTAAAACCCTAGAGCAATAAGCTTTAAACAACTAGCAAAAGTAGTTGATAAAAACCCTATTAGAATTGTCTAAAAGTAATAGCTAAGGAACTACTAGAGATACCAACTAATAGAAGACGTCTAGTTTAACTATTTAGGTAAAGGAAAAGGAGGAAAGATAGGCCCTAAGCAGCCTAATAAACGTGTCTCTAATAGAAGTTAATAACTAATAACTAAAACCTATAAATGCTTTATATGTAGCAAACTAGGCCACATAGCCAGGAACTATAGATTAAAGAATAAAGTCTATTAAACTAAGTTAAATGTACTAACTATTAAGAACTAAGAACCTAATAAGAAATAGGAGGTTATTATAACGCTATTTAGTCACTAACGCGTTACGCCAGAATAAAGTAAGTAATTAGATTTACTTAACTCACAATTATACAAAAATCTAGAAGACAACTCTAACGTATACTATAACGCAGAAGACGTAGAGGAGATACTAAGATCTCCTACTCCTTACCTACAAAGAAGGCAGGAAAAGTTAGACTACGTACTAAAGTACTATCTAGACCACTAAAATCCTACACACTAATTCTGTATGTGGACGCATTACGAAGAACTAACATACACACAATATAAGGTAGAGAAAAAGGAGAATAAGAAATAACCTAGAAGGAAACTGCGCTGTAGATAGATGTGAATAGACTACCCTATTATAGCTTGCGACGAACACCTCTAGAATAAATAATAAGTAAAATACTTTTCTTACCTTACGCTAAAGGGCAATAAATACTGTAATATACTTATTAATAGAGACTATATATAACTATACTAGTACACGTGTCTAAACTAAGACTACAAATACTACTATATAGCTATACACTTAGACAGCTTTATAAACTGCCCTATATAAGAAGTAATAACAGAACTACTAATTTAACTAGTACATAGGAATAGTAAAGACTGTAGAAGGAAAAATAAAAGAACATCCTTATAGGAAGAAGAAAAAGATAATCTATATAAGCTATATACTTAAAAATAATAATAGAGGCGGATACTTAGAAACGTATACTAGGAACTAGAACTTAACTACGACCTACACAAATAGATATCTTTTTTAGGCCTAAACTTAAATAAGAAAACGCTTTTATTAAATTAAATACTATAGTAAGCACAGTATTAGTTAAGCTACTAGTATAGCTTAAAGGAATATAGGCTTAAGCTCTTATAGACTTAAGAGTAGGAAGGAACTTTATATCTTATTAGATAGTAAAATAAGCAGGACTTGTAATGTTAAAGAAAGAAGTATCCTATATTATCTATATTATAAATAGATCCCTAATACCTAAGACACCTTAAATATACTAGGAGGTTACTACTATAATAACAGTCTAAGAATATAGAGAGGAACTTACCTTAGATGTCTTACTAGGATCTAAGTATAAGTTAGTCTTAGAATTACCTTAGTTAATAATACACAACCTATAGATTAACTAGGGTATAAAGAAAATATTATTTAAACGCTGTAATTATATATTATAAGTAAAACCTACGCATTAACTAAAAATAATAGTAGATAAGGAAGTTATTAATAACATAATACTGCAATAGATAGTTAAAAAATAGAAATACACCTTAGTAGACGCTAGTAGGAACTACTAGGTTAAAAAGTGTAAGAAAGAGAACAATAGCACACCCTTTACCTTACTAAGAGAGTACAGGAAATAGACACATATATTTATAGAAAAGGAAGAAAAAGTAAACCTACCTAAACATTAACCCTAGAATCTTATAATAGACCTAGAAGAAGGGAAGACGCCACCCTTTAGACTACTATATAGTAAGATAGGAGAAGAACTCCTTAAGGAACGTAATTTTATTAAGATAAACCTTAAAAAAGGATATATATAATTATTAAAGTTACTAGTAGTAAGCCCTTTTATATTTATTAAGAAAAAGGATAAATTAGACAGACTATACATTAACTACTAATAACTTAACGACATAATAATAAAAAACTAATATCTACTACTAAACATTATAGAGTTACGAGATTAGCTATCTTAAGCTAAGATATTTATAATAATAGATCTAAGAGATAGTTACCACCTTATACAAATTAAGAAGGGTGAAGAATAGAAAACAGCGTTTTAATTACGCTACAGACTATTTAAATATAAGGTTATGCCTTTTAGACTTATAAACGCACTAGCAGCTTTTATAGCACTTATTAATAACGTACTCTATAAATATCTAGACATATTTATTATCGCGTATATAGACAATATCCTTGTCTTTTCTAAAAACGAATTAGACCACACTAAGCACGTATAGATAGTACTAAAAGCACTAAACAAAGCATACCTTCGCATTAAACTTAAGAAATATAAGTTTAACGTTAAATAACTTAAATTCCTAGGACATATTATTACTATAGAAGGAATTAAGATAGCACTAAGTAAAGTTAAATACATTAAGAACTAGCTAATACTAAAGACAGCTAAGAATATCTAAGAATTCTTAAGATTCTATAGATTTAATTAACAATTTATCTAAAATTACACAAAAGTTATAATACTGTCTGTATAGTTTATTATACAAATAGCACTAAGTGAAATAGGGGCCTACCTACCTATAGGGACCCGTATAAGGACCCACTACTTAGGTTAGCGCTAAGAGGCAGAGACTTCATAAGGCCTTGCCTACCTATGAGGACCTACACAAGGACCCCCTGCTTAGGTTAGCGCTAAGAGGCAGAGACTTTATAAAGCCCTTAGTGCCCCTTTGTACGATAGATAAGACGTAATTAATTAAACCTACTTCTTACCCTTTGCACAATAGTATACTATTAACCCTTAAATACTTAATTATAGATTAAGCCAAACCAACACTAATTAGTGGTTAATTCTAATTAACTATAAACTAGTAAGGTCTAAAGATAGAGCGCCCTATAAGCTAGATGCGTAGACTCTATATTGTTACCTTTACTAGAGATTAAATTTTGGATTATATAATAAGCAGAAACAAAGCGCGCACATTTATAAAGAGTTATATAATCTAGTCTAAGCTATTCTACAGAAAAGAAAGGAGATAATACCTTTACTAGAGATTAAATTTTAGATTATATAATAAGTAGAAACAAAGCGCGCACATCTATAAAGAGTTGTATAATCTAGTCTAAGCTATTCTATAGAAAAGAAAGGAGATAGTGAGCATATTTACAACCCTAAAAAACACGTTATATAATTAAACCAGCGACAACTAAACGTAAACACGTTACATAATTAAACTAGTAATAACTAAACGTAGACACGTCGCACGACTAAGAAAGATAATAATAACATAGCCTTAAGACTAGGAGACTTTCTAGAGGAACTATAACCTAAGGACGTCGCGTAACAATTAATACTACCTCCTTAGTAGAAAGATAAAGCTGAAGTAATATAGCTTTAATAAGTGGAGGAAGTAACAAACATTAAGGCTATTACCTTAAGAGAAGAGATTGCACAAAAGTACTAGGTGGATAGAGTAGATCTATATAGCTACCTACCCCCTTCTCTAAAATGGCTAAACACTTATATAGTGTATATAATTGCGTAATATCGCGTAAGCAGCCTTAAAAGTAAAGAAGTAATCTCTTCTTTTACTAAAGATTTTAACAACTAAAAGGAAAGAACCTTTAATAAGATTAGTTATATAGCAAGAAGAGAGCTTATTGCTTTTTTTATAAAGGAAGGCTTTATTACTACTAATTCTATAATAAAGGACACCTATATAAAGAAACTCTTTAAACTGTTACAGCTTAACTATAAGCTATAGACCTTTTATATAATAACGCTGTAACCGCAACCTAAACTACTTTGTATAATCCTAATAATATAACCTACACTATCTATAGGTAATATATATACACATAGAGCACAGCTAGGGCCTATCCCTATATGTATAAGGACAGAGACACTATATATAGAGCTACACTAGTAGTAGTAGCCTAAAACCCAGACTACTTTTGCCTAACAAACTATATTATACAAAGAGGCTAGACACTTCTAGTCTCCTTAATAACTAGGAGATTATGCTTATATCTAGCTAGACAAGATTATTCTCTTTTAGAAGGCTTAGAGTAAAGAGAATAACTACACTAGTAGGCTATACAACATCCTAGTAGATAAGGCAAAAGTCTTTAGAGAACTATGCTATAGGCTAGGTATACTATAGAACTAGTATGTAAACATCTTTCTAGGAATCCTTTCTAATCGTGCGAGCACCTACTACCTATATAACATTAGACTAGGACTTCTATAGGATAAATTGTACGATAGACTAAATAGGCACTTTAACACTAGTGTTAATTACAATTAGTACTAGATAGACTAGACCACTCTTACCTTTAAATACTATAAAAGGGATAATCTAGCTGCTACATCGCACAAGGCCCTAGAAGTAATAATTAATAAGCTTACCTTAGCCTAAAGGGCTTTTAGATAAGGTTTTAGTAGTAAACTATAACTACACACTACTATTATATAAGCATGCCGCAGCTATCCTAACCTTAAATAAGCTATGTTTAACCCTAAAAATATAGTAGAAGGCTTACTTAGCGACCTTTATACATTACTCTAAGTTACTAAAAATAGAAAGAAGTTACAGTTCCTCTAAGATAGTAAAGAGGTGTACTACACTAATTAACAATATAATAATTCTAATCACACAAGAGGATCTAGCCCCTCTAGAGGCAGATTAACCTTTAGACTAAAAAGAAGGGGCAACTTTAGAAGTTTAAGCTCTTACACAAAGTAGAAATGCTTTATATGTTATAAAGAAAGATACTAGTCTACTAACTATCTACTAAGGGATACCTAGTAAGCTAGAAGGTAATATATATTATTATATACTAACTTCTACAAACATAAACCCTCTACTATAGATGTATAAGTATACATCTTTAACTTTAAAGGAGAGCTAGAGGAAGAAGACTATCGCACAAAAGAGGAAGAAGATAAATAAGACTAATAGAGTAATAAAGAAGAAGCACAGAAGGCTACCTTATACCTTACTTCTACTATATACCTTTATTATACAACTAGGAGCGATCCTTCTATACCTACTTACTAAGACCTAGCGCTAAGCATTATATTACTTAATACCCCACCTTCTATTTACGCATAGGATATATGCCTAAAAAGAGCCTTATTGCGTAATGCGACTCTACTACTATGCAAAGGGGTAGGGTAAGAACTAAGTAAGTTAGCTGTTACTACTTATTTGTATAAGAGTAGGTGCAAATAGGACCTCTACTGTATAGCGACACTATACCTACCTTACAACCTATTCTAATAGGGGAAGGCTAACTGTATAGATAGAAAAGGATAGGAAAGGGAAAGCGTATAATAGATATAAGCTATTACACAAAAGAAAAGTTACTAGTGTTTATATAGTTTATTGTACAAATAGCACTAAGTAAAATAGGGGCCTACCTACCTATAGGGACCTACACAAGGACCTACTACTTAGGTTAGCGCTAAGAGGCAGAGACTTTATAAGGCCTTGCCTACCTATAAGGACCTGCACAAGGACCCCCTGCTTAGGTTAGCGCTAAGAGGCAGAGACTTTATAAAGCCCTTAGTGCCCCTTTGTATAATAGATAAGACGTAATTAATTAAACCTACTTGTTACCCTTTGTACAATAGTATACTATTAACCCTTAAATACTTAATTGCAGATTAAGCCAAACCAATAAATACCTTTAATAAATCTTATAAAGAAGGACGTACCCTTTAAATAAATAGATAAGTGTAGAATATTATTCTAACTCCTTAAGATAGCATGTATTATAGAACCTATCCTTGTTTATTTTAGAAGCGATAAACCACTACGCTTTAAAACAGACACTAGCGATCTTACGCTAGGCGCCTACGTAAAATAAAAACATAATAGTAAATAGTACCTAATTGCCTATTACTTATGTAAATTTAATAACGCTGAAACACGATACAACGTATATAAAAAAGAACTCTACGCTATTATTAAAGCCTTAAAGTATTAAAGGATTTACGCGCTTAGTTGTTTAACGCTAGAAATCTATATAGATTATAAGAACCTTCTAAGGTTCACGACGATAAAAGAACTTACGCTATAATAATAAAGATAGTTATAAACTATAGGGTAGTATAAGTTTAAAATTATTTATATAGCTAGGAAAGAAAATAGTAGAGCAGACACTCTTAGCCAACAAAGTGATCTAGTAGGAGAAAAGGTAAAAACCTTCTCTATAATCCTTTATAAAGCCAAAGATGGATCTCTAGAACTAATAGCAAAACTAAATTAACTTTTAGTAATTAACTAAGAAGTTCTAGAACATCTATAGACCAAGATTATCTAACAATACCATAATAACCCTATGTACAGACACCTAGGCATCACAAAAATAATAGAACTTATCTAAAGGAATTACACCTTTAAAGGAATTAAAGAAGCTGTAATAACTTATATCTATAAATATGTAAAATACTAGAGAAATAAACATAGTACACATCTTAAATATAGAGAGATATAAGTAATTAGAATACTAACAGTACTATAGGAAGATATTACTATAAATTTTATTACAGGAATTCTAAAGTCTAAGGATCTAACAATAGGAATTAAATATAATAGTATACTAGTAATAGTCTGCTAACTAACTAAGTATGTTAAGCTTATTCTATGCCTTAAAAGAATAACAGTAAAGGAACTCGCTTTTCTTATCTTAAACTAACTAATTAGATACTATAGAATCCTAAAAATAATTATTAGCGATAAAGACAAGCTCTTTACGTTAGATTATTAGACAACGCTTATGGCACTACTTAGAACGAAATAAAAACTATTAACGGCTTACTATCTATAAACTAATAGACAAATAGAACGTACGAACTAAACTATAGAAACGTACCTACGCATCTACTATAATAGTTAGAAGAATAACTAGGTTTTATTACTACCTATAGCATAGTTAGCCTATAATAATAAAGTATTAGCAGTATTAGGACATACACTATTTTATGTAAACTATAGAAGACACCCACATCTCTTTAACTAATAATTTCCTACAACAATTAAAGTAAAAGAAGCTATAGATATAGCAGAAAACATAAAGAAAATACACTAACAACTCCAAAAAAATCTTAAGAAAGCTTAGTAGTAATTAATTTTATACTAAAATAAAAAATAAAAAATAGCACCTTAGGTAAAGAAGGGGGATAAAGTATATCTACTTACAAAGAATCTTTAAACTTAGAAGAAAAAACACAAGAAACTAGATTATATTAAGGTTAGACTATTTTATATTTCTAAGCAAATATTACTAGTAAACTATAAGTTAGAACTACCGCCAGATGCAAAGATACACCTAGTATTCTACGTATTACTACTAGAACTAGCAGACCCTAATACACTAGTTAAAACTACCTTCTACTACTAGACTAAGGAAGAAAATAAATTTAAGGTTAAAAGAATTCTAAAATATAATTAGTATAATAACACGTACCTTGTTAAGTGGAAAGGTTACCTACATAGCGAAAACACCTAGGAACTAAAAAATAATCTAGGAAACTATTAGTAAAAAATTAAGAAATTCTATTAAAAACACGAATATACCTAGGAAAATTACAGTACTAACGCTATGGTATCTACTATATTAAGCGTTAACTATATTACTGTAGAGTAACTAACAGTCGCTATAGTAGTAGGATAATTAATAGTATTTGCATTTATGTTCTTACTATCTGTAGTTATTTCTATAGCTAGGCACAACGTCTTCTTATAAGCACGCTTTTTAGCCTAAGCTAGTATCTTTTTATTTTCTAATAACTGCACTATTAGGAAGGATAACGCCTTCTTATCCTTTTTAACTTTCTTCTTGTACTCCTTGTAAGTCTTATCTAGTAATAACTAGCTTATATTTACATAAGAATAACCTAAGCGAACATATTTAGAACACTTTAAACCTAAATCTAGTATAATATAGTAAATAGAACCTTTAAAACTGCAGTTAATGTAAGAGTTCTCTATAATAATGTTAGCTTCTTAGATCTTGCGATATAATTAATGTTTTTAAATAGTAGAGTTGCTGGGTATAATACTAATAGACGTACTTATAGTAAGCGGGGTTAGCAGAATAGCTTACGTAACAATAGCTGAGATCTAAATATGTGATTTAGGATAAATCTATAAAAGAGAGGGGATAATATTAGGATCTAAAATCTATATAATAGTAGGAAGCTAGTTTTATACCTAGTAGGCGCGTAGTAAGGATTAAGCGGGGATTTAAGGCCAGCTACGCCTTAAATAAAGAAGTTATATAACTGCTCCCTACAAAGCGCTTAATTACTCTGTACTAGAGTATAATATATATAACTGCTCTCTATAGAGCGCTCCCTACAGAGTAGACTTTGCTTAGTATATAGGAACGCGAGGATAGACTCTCTATACTTATATTTAATCTGTTTATTAATCTATTATTTAGATTCTAGTAGACTAAATTGTTAACTTATTATACTTTATAAGATACTATTATATTAATAAGACCTTCTACCTTCTGTAAGTACTCCTGCCTAAGAACTAACCTTAACCCTTTAGGACTAGCTACCCTCTTGGATTTAATAGATAGGCCCTAAGCAGCCTAACAAACGCGTCTCTAATAGAAGTTAATAACTAATAACTAAGACCTATAAATGCTTTACATGTGGCAAACTAGGCTATATAGCTATGAACTATAGATTAAAGAACAAAGTCTATTAAACTAAGTTAAATATACTAACTATTAAGGACTAAGAACCTAATAAGAAATAAAAAGTTATTATAACGCTATTTAGTTACTAACGCATTACACTAGAATAAAGTAAGTAATTAGATTTATCTAACTTACAATTATACAAAGATCTAGAAGATAACTCTAATATATACTATAACGCAAAAAACGTAAAAGAGATACTAAGATCTTCTACTCCTTACCTATAAAGTAGGTGGGAAGAAGACAACCCTATATTACCTAAGTATAAACTAAATGTTTAGGACTACATAAAACCCCACTAGGCACTAAAAGGGATACGACTCTATAAAAATAAGGAATTAGACTACGTACTAAAGTACTACCTGGACCACTAAAATCCTACACACTAATTCTATATATAGATATATTACGAAGAACCAACATGTGCACAATATAAGGCGGAGAAAAACAAGAATAAGGAATAACCTAGAAGGAAACTACGCTGCAGATAGATATAGATAGACTACCCTATCACAGCCTATAATAAACACCTCTAGGATAAATAATAAGTAAAATACTTTCCTTACCTTACGCTAAAAGGTAATAAATACTGTAATATACTTATTAATAGAGACTGTATACAACTATACTAGTATACGTGTCTAAACTAAGACTATAAAATACTACTATATAGCTAAATATTTAGACAGTTTTATAAACAGCCCTACGTAAGAAGTAATAATAGAACTACTAATTTAACTAGTACACAGAAATAGTAAAGACTATAAGAGGAAAAATAGAAAAACATCCTTATAGGAAGAAGAAGAAGATAATCTACATAAGCTACGTACTTAAGAATAACAATAGAAGTAGATGCTTAGAAACGTATACTAGGCACCTAAACTTAATTATAATCTACATAAATAGATGTCTTTTTTAGGCCTAAACTTAGACAAGAAAACGCTTTTATTAAATTAAATACTATAGTAAGTATAGTATTAGTTAAGCTACTAGGATAGCTTAAAGAAATACAGGCTTAAGCTCTTATAGACTTAGGAGTAGGAAGGAACTTTATATCTTATTAGATAGTAAGATAAGCAGGACTTATAATATTAAAGAAAGAAGTACCCTATATTATCTATATTACAAATAGATCCCTAATACCTAAGACACCTTAAATATACTAGGAGGTTACTACCACAATAATAGTCTAAGGACATAGAAAGGAACTTACCTTAGATATCTTTGTAGGATCTAAGTATAAGTTAGTCTTAGAATTACCTTAGTTAATAATATATAACCTATAAATTAACTAGGGTATAAAGAAAATATCGTTTAAACACTATAATTATATATTATAAACAAAGCCTATATATTAACTAAAAATAATAGTAGATAAGGGAGTTATTAATAATATAATACTGTGACAAATAGTTAAAAAATAGAAGCATACCTTAGTAGACGCTAGTAGGAACCACTAGGTTAAAAAGCGCAAGAAGGAGGACAATAGTACACCTCTTACCTTACTAAGAGAGTATAGGAAATAGATATATATATTCACAGAAAAGGAAGGAAAAGCAAACCTACCTAAACATTAACCCTAGAATCTTATAATAGACCTAGAAGAAGGGAAGACGTCACCCTTGAGACTACTATATAGTAAGATAGAAGAAGAACTCCTTAAACAACGTAATTTTATTAAGAAAAATCTTAAAGAAGAATATATATAACTATTAAAGTTACTAGCAGTAAGCCCTTTTATGTTTATTAAGAACAAGGATAGATTAGACAGACTATATATTAACTACTAATAACTTAATAATATAATAATAAAGAACTAATATCCACTACTAAATATTACAGAGTTATAAGATTAACTGTCTTAAGCTAAGATATTTACAATAATAGATCTAAGAGATAGTTACTACCTTATACAAATTAAGAAAGGTAAAGAATAGAAAACAGCGTTTTAATCACGCTATAAACTATTTAAATATAAGGTTATGCCTTTTAAACTTATAAATGTACTAGTAGCTTTTATAGCACTTATTAACAACGTACTCTGTAAATATCTAGACATATTTATTATCGCATATATAGATAATATCCTTGTCTTTTCTAAAAACGAATTAGACTACACTAAGCATGTATAGATAGTACTAGAAGCACTAGACAAAGTATACCTTTATATTAAACTTAAGAAATACAAGTTTAACGTTAAATAACTTAAATTCCTAGAATATATTGTTACCACAAAAGGAATTAAGATAGCACTAAGTAAAATTAAATGCATTAAGAACTAGCTAATACTAAAGACAGCCAAGAATATCTAAGAATTCTTAGAATTCTATAGATTTAACTAATAATTTATCTAAAATTATGTAAAGGTTATAATACCTTTAACAAATCTTATAAAGAAGGACGTACCCTTTAAATAGATAAATAAGTATAGAATGTTATTCTAACTTCTTAAGACAGTATATATTATAGAACCTATTCTTGTTTATTTTAGAAGCAACAAACTACTATAATTTAAGATAGACGCTAGCGATCTCGCGCTAGGCGCCTACGCTAAATAAGAATATAATAGTAAATAGTACCTAATTGCCTATTACTTATACAAGTTTAATAACGCTAAAACACGATATAACGTATATAACAAAGAACTCTACGCTATTATTAAAGCCTTAAAGCACTAGAGGATTTACGCGCTTAGTTACTTAACGCTAGAAATCTATATAGATTATAAGAACCTTTTAAGGTTCACAATAACAAAAGAACTTACGCTATAATAATAAAGATAGTTATAGACTACTAGGTAGTATAAGTTTAAAATCATCTATATAGCTAGAAAAGAAAATAGCAGAGTAGACGCTTTTAGCTAACAAAGCAATTTAGTAGAAGAAAAGGTAAAAACCTTCTCTATAATCCTTTATAAAGCTAAAGATAGATCTCTAGAACTAACAGTAGAAGTAAATTAACTTTTAGTAATTAACTAAGAAGTTCTAGAATATCTATAGATTAAGATTATCTAACAATACCACAATAACCCTATGTATAGACACCTAGGCATCATAAAGACAATAGAACTTATCTAAAGGAATTACACCTCTAAAGGAATTAAGGAAGCTATAATAACTTACATCTATAAATATGCAGAATATTAGAAAAATAAACATAGCACATATCTTAAATATAGTAAGATGTAGGCAATTAGCATTCTAACAGCACTATAGGAAGACATCGCTATAGATTTTGTTATAAGGAATTCTAAACTCTAAGGATCTAATAATAGAAATTAGATACAATAGTATACTAGTAATAGTCTACTAACTAACTAAGTATATAAAGCTTATTCTATGCCTTGAAAGAATAATAGCAAAGGAACTTGCTTTTCTTATCCTAGACTAACTAATTAGACACTACAGAGTCCTAAAAATAATTATTAGTAATAGAGACAAGCTCTTTAGGTTAAATTATTAGACAACACTAATAGCCCTGCTTAGAACGAAATAAAAGCTATTAACAGCTTACTATCTATAAACAAATAGAAAGACAGAACGTACGAACTAAACTATAGAAACGTACCTACGCATCTACTATAATAGTTAGAAGAATAACTAGGTTTTATTACTACCTATAGTACAGTTAGCCTATAATAATAAAGTATTAGTAGTATTAGGATATACACTGTTCTATATAAACTATAGAAAACACCCACATCTCTTTAATTAATAATTTCCTACGACAATTAAAGTAAAAGAAGCTATAGATATAGTAGAAAATATAAAGAAAATACACTAATAACTCTAAGACAATCTTAAGAAAGCTTAGCAGTAATTAATTTCATACTAAAACTAAAAACGTAAAATAGCACCTTGGCTAAAAAAGGGGGATGAAGTTAATCTGCTTATAAAGAACCTTTAAACTTAGAAGAAAAAGCACAAGAAACTAGATTATATTAAGGTTAAACTGTATTATATTTTTAAGTAAATATCACTAGTAAACTATAAGTTAGAACTACCGCCAGATGCAAAAATATACCTAGTATTCTACGTATTACTACTAGAACTAGCAGACCCTAATACACTAGTTAGAACCGCCTTCTACTACAGAACTAAGGAAGAAAATAAATTTAAGGTTAAAAGAATTCTAGAATATAATTAGTATAGTAATGCATACTTTATTAAGTAGAAAGGTTACCCACACAGCAAAAACACTTAGGAACTAAAGAACTACATAGGAAACTATTAATAAAAGATTAGAGAATTCTACTAATAACTTATATAGTATAATAATATTTGTACCTAAGATAGTAAGGGCACTAGATTATCCTAGAATTCTAATAGGAAATCCTTAAAAGCTCTCTATGTTACAGGGAATAAAAAGGGACCTAAAGGAGTCTTATTAACTGCTAGATTAATAGCCTTATAAGATTTAGCCTCTTTAATATTCTTCTCCTTAATCGCTATTACATTCTTAGTACGCTTATCTAGGAAGTCTATTTACTAATATAACTAATCTTTACGTGTGCGTATAACCTGTAATTTCTCTAACACCTTCTTATAGGCCTTCCCTTAAACGCAGCCTCTTATATTTCTCTTAACTCTTTTATCTACATACGTAATTTCTCTTTCTCTGCTAATAAACACTTAAACTTAGACTCTAAAACGCGTATATTATAACGTTAACCTTAATAAATATATTCCCTACATTTTTTAGACTAAACGTTAACTTTATAAACATAGTTATATTTTGTACATATTAAGTATTTCTTAACTATAACTTCGCTAAAGGAGTTAATAAAATTAGTTAGGTGATAGTAATAGGTGATACTAGACTTAGAAAGTTATTTAGGCATAATATAAGTAAGCTAATACTACTTATAACGTAGGGTGAGCTCTAGTTATAACTAGACGTAAGATACAGTTACATAATTTAAGGATAAATCCTAGCAAGAAGGGAGATAATATTAAAATCTAAAGGCTAGGCCTCTTAGGATCTTTATATATATCTACATTTATTGTTTAAGCGGTATGGCACAAGAGGTTATATAACCTAATTAGTGTGATTAGAGCGCTAAGATAACTAATTAGACTAAGCACTTAATATACTAAGTAACTAATTAGTGCTTAATTAGTTTAATTAGAGTAATTAATCCAGTAATCACTTAAAATATATAGGAACGTAAGAATAGGCTCTCTATACTTATATTTAATCTGTTTATTAATCTATTATTTAGATTCTAGCAGACTAAATTATTAACTTATTATACTGGTTAAGATACTAACGTATTAATAAGACCTTTCACCTTCCGTAAGTACTCCTGCCTAAGAACTAACCTTAACCCTTTAGGACTAGCTACCCTCTTGGATTTAATAGGGCTATATAATTAGATATTTATAGATCTAGTCCCTTTCCTTTACTTATACTATAGTTATAATTTAGTTATATACTAACAGGAGCCTATTAAGAAACTTTATAGATAAACCTAAACGCCCTATATTATTATTGTAAGGAATAGGTAACCTTTAAAAGTTTCTAGAGTTACCTTTTCTATATTCTAGAACTTTCTATAATAACCTTATAATAACATTATAGCCCTATGGATACTAGGTAACGTTATAGGCAACGTTATAGGTAACGTTATATATAGTAGAGAATTACTAAGTAGAATACTCTAGAATCTCTACTATATGTATATAAGGAGAGTTACCTTCTATGTGTACTCTCTATCCTAGATAGTAATTTCAAGCCTATACCTAAGGTTTCATTACTCTATTTAACTACGTTTAATCTGCCCTCTATTACCCTAGTCTTTACTATTCTAGGTAACTAGTACTAGGGAAGAGAAGGTACTAGAAGGTCTAGAAGGTTACCCTTTATCCTCTAGCCTCTACCTCCTCTTTACAATTATAATCAGAAATTAATCCTACTGTCTGTAAAGCTTTTTCTAACAACCGCTAGGAATATAACTTTTATTATTCTTGTCCCCGTCACCTATTGTAACAGCAATACTCTAGTAATTAGTGAATAACCTATTTTGCGTCTGTTATGCTTTGCTACCCTACCCATTGCTTACATTAAGTGAGTCTAACAATATTATAACAGGGTAAAAGATAGATGCCTAGGCGCCTTCTGCAGACCGTCTCTCCCAGCAAATCTCGGCCGGCTCTAGGGGGCGCGAGAACATGGTGCTGTAATCCGTGCCTGGCACGCCCTCCCTGCCGTCAATATTCTTGAAGCGGAAGTTCCGCACCATGACAGCCGTGATGACCTCCAGGTTGAGGTAGGCGAATTTCTCGCCAATGCAGCGGTGGCGCCCGCCGCCAAACGGGAGGTAAGCGCTCTTTGTGCCCCTAGACATGCGCCCGTAGCCGTAGTCGACCATCTCGCTCTCGTCGTCTTCTTCGATGCCGCGGTTGTCCCAGCGATGTGGGTCCCACTTGGTTGGGTTGGGGAAGTATTCCTCGCTGTTTGCTGAGATTCCGGGCGAGGCGAGGACGGCATGGCCGGGTGGGACGGTCCAGGGCGTGCCGGGGACGGGAAGCGGCCGCTTGACGAGGCGCATGATGGAGTGGATGGCATTGTGCATGCGCAGCGTCTCTTTGACGACGCTGGAATGCAGCTGGAGCTTCTCCATGTCGCGCAGTTCCAGTTCGGGCAAGTTGCCGTTCTCATCGGCCAGCTGGTCCAGCTGTTCCTGGTAGAGCTCTTCGCAGATTCGGGGCTCGTTGGCAAGGTGCAACATGATCCAGGAGGCGACGTTGGAGGAATTGTGCTGACCGGCCATCAGGATGGTGATCATCATGTTGGAAATCTCCTTGTCTGGCACAGGACGCCCGTCCTTGTACGAGCATTGCATGAGATGGCTGATCATGTCGGTGGTCGGAGGGAGCTTGCCCGCGCGGCGGTCTGCGATGATGCCCTCGTAGATTTTGCGCATCGTTAGCTGGGCTCGATCTCGCTTGATGTTGTGCGGGAAGGGTGCGTGGGGAAGGACAAAGTTGATGGGGCTGAAACCGCCATCGAGGTCGTGATACAAGCTCGCGAACTCGTTGGTGAGCTTGCTGCGTACCTCGGGACCCTGCAAGGCGCTGGCGGCGGTGAAGATGGTGATCTGGGCTATGACGGGGGGCACGTTGACGATGCCGGACGGGCCCTTGAATTCTCGGGAGACTTTGATGTAGTCTACAACCTCGTGCTCAATCAGTCGCACGTGTACCTTGAGGGCCTCAGTGGTCAGGCCAAACTTGACAAACTTCTTCTGCTCCATCAGCTTTGCATTGGGACAGTCGTAGACGACGTCCTCGCCGAAGACGGGGGTGCACAGGGGGCCGTAAATTTCCTCGGCGTTGACGTGTGTCTCTTTGCCATTGAATACGAAGTCGTTGCCAGCGATGCCGAGGTGGACGGTCACGTTGCGACCCAGGAGGACGAAGGTGAAGACGTCTCCATGCTTGGCTCGGGCGGCGAAAAGGAACTTGTACGGGTCTCTGCCGTAGGAGACGGCGCTCCCAAGCCACGGGAGCCAATGGAAGACGACAGGTGGCTCCTTCTTGTTAGGGAAGAGCAGCTGGCGGGCAATGTTGGCGGCGACGCAGGCAATGCAGAGAGCGAGGAAGGCGGACGCGAGGGTGAGAGAGGAGAGCATGGTAGAGAGTGTGGGTGGGGGTGGTGGTGGTGGTGGTGGTGGTGGTGGGTTGCGGGTTGTGTTGTAGGCATGATAAGACACGGGCCACCTGCATTAGCCGTACAGTAGGTATCTGGTAGGTACCGTATACCGTGTCCGTGCGCGCAATGCGTGGATTGCCACAATGCGCCGAATCACCCCACCGCGCACCTACAGAGTTAAGGCTGTAGAGCTACGTATAATAGCTATTATCACGTAACAAGCTAGTAAAGTGCTCTATGGACCTACGTGACAATACTCTCCTATATAAATTAATTATATAGAGTTGCTGTTCTGCCGCTGCGCGTGGTGTGGGTGCGAGGTGCGGTAGGAGGCTCTGTAGTAACAACACTATAACGCATAGCCACTGCACCACAATTCTGTTTATTTCTTAGTGTTACAGACTATAAAGTCTTCCGCTTACCTTTTTAGGGCAATTTTATAGCTTTTTTTAGCGCTATAAGCTTCTATATTACGCTCTCTTTAAGCCTTACATTTAACTACTTTTTTAGCCTTTTTAGCTTTAGCTTAGTCTTGCTCTTTCTTCTCTCTTACCTACTACTTACGCCTCTCCTAAGTAATCCTCTTATTATATAGCTTTTTAGCGTGCCTAAGCTTTACTATTTCTACTTTTATAAGTTTTTTCGCCCTCTAGTTCTATTACTTAGTTGTTTTATTAGAGCGTGCTTTCTCTATTCTACTAAAAGGGTAAAACTTAGCCCTACTATAATAGTATTTATAAGGCTAAAACTAAAGAGTTTTATTTTATTAAATCTAAGAGGGTAGCTAGTCCTAAAGGGTTAAGGTTGGTTCTTAGGTAGGAGTACTTATAAAAGGTAGAAGGTCTTATTAATATTATAGTATCTTATAAAGTGTAATAAGTTAATAATTTAGTCTACTAGAATCTAAATAATAGATTAATAAATAGATTAAATATAAGTATAAAGAGCCTATCCTCACGTTCCTATATACTAAGTAAAGGCCGCTTTATAGGGAGCGCTCTGTAGAGAGCGCTCTGTAAAGAGTAGTTATATATATTATACTCTATATAGAGTAATTAAGCGCTCTATAGAGAGTAGTTATATAACTCTTTTATTTAAGGCGTAGCTGGTATTAAATCTATACTTAATCCCTACTACGCGCCTACTAGGTATAAAACTAGCTTCCTACTATTATATAGATTTTAAATCCTAATATTATTTCCTTTCTTTTATAGATTTGTCCTAAATTACATGTTTAAGTCTTAGCCCTTATTACGTAAGCTATTATACTAACCCTACTTACTATAAGTACGTTTGTTAGTATTATGCCTAGCGACTTTACTATTTAAAAATACTAGTTATATTACAAGATCTAAGAAGCTAATATTATTATAAAGAACCCTTATATTAACTATAGTTTTAAAGGTTCTATTTACTACGTTATACTAGATTTAGATTTAAAGTATTCTAAATATATTTACTTAGGTTGTCTGTGTGTGAATATAAGCTAGTTATCGCTAGATAAGACTTATAAAGAGTATAAAAAAAAGGTTAAAGAGGATAAAAAGGCGTTGTCTCTCCTAATAGTATAGTTATTATAAAATAAAAAGATACTAGCTTAGGCTAAAGAGTGTACTTATAAAAAGACGTTATATCTAGCTATAGAAATAGCTATAGATAGTAAGGATATAAGTATTGATACTATTAATTATCCTACTATAACAGCGACTGTTAGTTACTTTATAGTAATGAGGTTAATTCTTTCCTAGATTACTCTTTAGTTCCTAGGTGTTTTTACTATATGGGTAACCTTCCCACTTAATAAGGTATACGTTGTTATACTAATTATATTCTAGAATTCTTTTAACTTTAAATTTATTTTCTTTTTTAGTTCTATAGTAGAAGGCGATTCTAACTAGTGTATTAGGGTCTACTAGTTCTAGTAGTAACACGTGGAATACTAGGTATATTTTTATATCTAGCGGTAGTTCCAACTTACAGTTTACTAGTACTATTTACTTAGAAATATAAAATAGTCTAACCTTAATATAATGTAGTTTCTTGTGTTTCCTCTTCTAAGTTTAAAGGTTCTTTATAAGTAGATATACTTTATCCCCCTTCTTTAGCTAAGGTGCTATTTTACGTTTTTAATTTTAGTAACAAATTCATTACTATTAAGCTTTTTTAAGGTTCTTTTACAGTTATTAGTGTATTTTCTTTATATTTTCTACTATATCTATGGCTTCTTTTACTTTAATTGTTATAGGAAATTATTAATTAAAGAGATGTGGGTGTCTTCTATTGTTTATATAAAATAGTGTATGTCCTAATAGTACTAATACTTTGTTATTATAGGCTAACTGTGCTATAGATAGTAATAAAACCTAATTATTCTTCCAACTATTATAGTAGATGCGTAGGTACGTTTCTATAGTTTAGTTTATACGTTCTGTCTATTTATCTATTTATGGATAGTAAGCTGTTAATAGCTTTTATTTTATTCTAAGTAGGGCTATAAGCGTTATTTAGTAATTTAACATAAAGAGCTTGTCTCTATTACTAATAATTATTTTTAGGATTCTAAAATGTCTAATTAGTTACTCTAGGATAAAAAAAGCGAGTTCCTTTACTATTATTCTATTAAGGCATAAAATTATAAGGAATAGGTAACCTTTAAAGATTCCTAGAGTTACCTTTTCTATATTCTAGAACTTTCTATAATAACGTCACAATAACGTTATAGCCCTATAGAGACTAGATAACGTTATAGGTGACGTTATAAGGTGACGTTATAGGTGACGTTATAGGTAACGTTATAGGTAACATTGTAGATAGTAGAGAATTACTAAGTAGAATACTCTAGAATCTCTACTATATATATATAAGGAGAGTTACCTTCTACGTATACTCTTTATCTTAGATAGTGTAGTGTAAAGGTTGGCCTATAATAGAGAGTTAGAGAAACATAGGGCTAATTAGCTATTGTTTAAGATAGCTAATTAGGGAATAGATAAACAAATAGACAATAACTAGATAAGACATAAAGAGACCTAATAGAAAATTAGAGTACTTAGATTTATATAATAGATTTTAGATAGAATAACTTAACTTATTCTTTTATATTCCTTACTTAAGGCAAACGCACCTATAACACTATATTTTTAGTAAGAGACATAGGGCTGCTTTTAAAAGGATATAAAGAAGTATAGTAATAAGTATATAAGGAACTAATAAAAGCTATTTAGTAGACTTTTAAGTAGCTGCTAAATAGCTAGGAATAGAGTAATAAAACTAATAGACTTTCGAGTAGCTATTAGGTATATAGATAGATAGACTGTATAAACTTTCAAGTAGTTATTAGTTACCTAATCAGACAGATTAATAGACTTTTAAGTAGTTACTAATTACCTAGAAATAAAATAACACACTAATAGACTTTTAAGTAGCTATCTAGTACTGGTATAAACTGTATAGACTTTTAAGTAGTTATTAGTTACCTAGAAATAAAATAATAATAGACTAATAGTCTTTTGAGTAGCTATTAGGTAGAAAGAGTAATAGACTAAAGAACCTTTAAGTGGTCACTAGACTCCTAGAAAGAGCGAATGTAATAGACTCTAAATAATTCTAGTCTAAGTAATAATTAACTTAGGGATAAAAAAGAAATCGAGGTATTAGTAGTAGGATTCTATTAAGCGAGATTATTATCTATATACCTAAAGCCAAATCGCCAACGAAAAACTAACAGAAAAATAAGCAGATAATAGAAGAAAAACAAAAAAGAGATAAAATAGATTTATATAGGTTTTATAATAGTAGATATAGACAAAAGAAAATACTTTAAAAATAAAAGACTAGGAATAGGAGGAGACTTTTCCTAAAAGAGAAACGTAAGTTAGTTTACTTTAAGCCTAAATAATAGTAACACACTAAGCTTTAGTAGTATTAATATTACTACTTTCCTAGAAGACTATAACTTTTAAGTAGAAAGAGTAGGGTAGAGTAAAGAGCTTAAAAAATAAAAGTTACCTTACTTCTACTTAAGCACTTACTAAAGAGATATTATAAAGCTACTAGCCTATAAAAGCGCTTTAGTTAACTAGGAAGGCTTTTAGAAGATACTTTACTCTAAGTACTTATTAATAGACTTAGAGTACTAAAAATTAACTAGAGCCTACCTTAAAAGCTAGCTTAATAAAGTAAGCTAACAGCCTATTATACTAAATAACTACTTCTATAAATTTAATAGCTATACCTAAGCTGCCCTTACCTAATTAGAAATTATATAAATAGAAGTAGGGACTTTTTTCTTTAGAGGTCTTAGCTAAGATAATAAAACTATTATAGGTTTGGCTTAATCTGCAATTAAGCATTTAAGGGTTAATAGTATACTATCGTGTAAAGGGTAAGAAGTAGGTTTAATTAATTACGTCTAGTCTATTGTATAAAGGGGCACTAAGGGCTTTATAAAGTCTCTGCCTCTTAGCGCTAACCTAAGTAGTAGGTCCTTGTGTGGGTCCCTACAGGTAGGCAGGCCCTTATTTTACTTAGTGCTATTTATACAATAAACTATATAGACACTAGTAACTTTTCTTTTATATAATAGCTTATGTCTATTATACGCTTTCCCTTTCCTGTCCTTTTCTATCTATATAGTTAGTCTTCCCCTATTAGAATAGGTTGTAAGGTAGGTGCAGTATTACTATATAATAGAAGTTCTATTTATACCTACTCTTATGTAAATAGGTAGTAACAGCTAACCTACTTAGTTCTTACCCTACCCCTTTGTATAGTAGTAGAGTCGCATCGTATAATAAGGCTCTTTTTAGGCATATATCCTATATATAAATAGAAGGTGGGGTATTAAGCGATGCGATACTTAGCGCTAGGTCTTAGTAAATAGGTATAGAAGGATCGCTCCTAGTCGTCTAATAAAGGTATATAGTAGAAGTAAGGTATAAGGTAGCCTTCTATACTTCTTCTTTATTATTTTATTAGTCTTGTTTATCTTCCTCTTTTTTTATATAATAGTCTTTATCCTCTAGCTCTTCTTTAAAGTTAAAGATATATACTTATATATCTATAGTAGAGGGTTTATGTTTATAGAAGTTAGCGTATAATAATATATATTACCTTCTAGCTCGCTAGGTATTCCTTAGTAAATAGTTAGTAGACTAGTATCTTTCTTTATAGTATATAAAGCATTTCTACTTTATATAAGAGCTTAAATTTCTAAAGTTGCCCTTTCTTTTTAGTCTAAAGGTTAATCTGCCTCTAGAGGGGCTAGATCCTCTTATGCAATTAGAATTATTATATTATTAATTAGTGTAGTACACCTCTTTACTATTTAAGAAGAACTATAACTTCTTCTTATCTTTAGTAACTTAGAGTAATATATTAAAGTTACTAAGTAAGCCTTCTACTATATTTTTAGGGTTAAACATAGCTTATTCAAGGTTAGAATAGCTATAGTATACTTATATAATAGTAGTATATAGTTATAGTTTACTACTAAAGCCTTATCTAAGAGCCTTTTAGGCTAAAGTAAGCTTATTAATTATTACTTCTAGGGCCTTATATAATATAGCAGCTAGATTACCCCTTTTATAGCGTTTAAAGGTAAGAGTAGTCTAGTCTATCTAGTACTAATTATAATTAACACTAGTGTTAAAGTGCCTATTTAGTCTATTATACAATTCATCCTATAGAAGTCCTAGTCTAATATTGTGTAGGTAGTAGGTACTCGCACGATTAGAAAGGATTCCTAAGAAGATGTTTATATACTAGTTCTATAGTATACCTAGCCTATAGTATAGTTCTCTAAAGACTTTTGCCTTATCTACTAGGATATTGTATAGCCTACTAGTATAGTTATTCTCTTTACTCTAAGCCTAATATTATTAGGACTAAGGATTCGGACCCAGTATCGTCTGTGCGCTAGTACGTGCGCACTGGCGCTAGTCTGTAAACAGCTAGCCCACTAACGCGCTATCTTACGCATTAATATACTATCTTAACGCACTATCCTACGCACTAACGCACTATCTTAACGCACTATCCTACACACTAACGCACTATTTTAACGCGCTATCCTACGCACTAACACACTATTTTAACGCACTATTATGTGTATTAATTTACAATTTACTATCTTAACCTTACACTCCTATCTATCTAGTAAGTGTAATTTCTAGCTAACTATCCTAACTGCAACTTTTAACTGCACAACTACATAACTTCACCTATAAACTATAAGCCTACCCTTTTACCTATATAGGGGACCTTTACGCGTGTGGGCTGCGAGGACTCCTTACAGCACTACTAGGGGGTAGTTACAAAAGTTTATAGCACTATTATTATTAGGGCGAAAACTTTATTAAGAAGCCCTAAGGAATCGCACTATCTGCAGGTTATGCTAAGCTACTAAATAATTTTAACCCTATACTAGGACTAAAATTAGTATAACGCAGAATTATAGATTACGTAAACTTTTCTTAAGTACCCCTAATTAGTAAATATAACCCTCTTAAGTGTTACCTAGCTATTATACAAATTGTTAACATCCCCTAGGAGCCACTAACTACTTACTAGTTAGAAATCTATAATTAAATTATAATACGCTAGATTCTTGTCTAAAAGTATCTCTAGGAGTAAGGGCTCTAGCAGCTCTAAATCTAATATATATATTTTATATATTTCTGCTATAGCTATCGCGCTTTTAAAGATAGTATTATTATATTACGTAACTATGTCTATCTATTACTAGAGCTGCGTAACTGTTATGCCTCATGTAATATAGGTGTTAGATATAGAGTTCCTTAGTAGTATTGTAAACACGCCTATACTAAACCTTATTTTAAGCAGATACTATTGTCTCCCTGTATCTAAGCACTAACTAAATTCTCTTTACGCTATAGGATGCGTTTCTTTAGTTAGTTTCTCTTCTTCTATTGTGCTAAATTTTTAAGTAAATAAAAGTTTTTTTATAACAGACACATATCTTTTCCCTCTTCTACTAGATAGCATCTTTCTTTTTTATACTAGGCCCTCTAACAATTTAAACTCTAACTATAGCGCTGTCTATATCTAGCGCTGCCGCATTTTACTTATAATACTAACTACCTATCCTTATCTTACACTTTTATATAGTAAATGGAACCTCTTAGTCTTAAACTATATAAAACTATATTCTATAAAACTAGCACTAGAGCGTTATAATAATACTATACTACTCTCTAGTATAGTGTTAGCTATAGTACTATTACCTTCTTTATATTTAACTATGTCTAGTAGTCTCTCTACCTTTTCTCTAAATAACTATAGGCCCTATGTGTGCTTTATCCTCTATACCTATAACACTATTTTCTAATTACGTAGACACTTAGCTGTACCTATAGTAATTACTTAGCTTATTATCCCTTCCCTAATAGTAGCGCCTACTCTTAGTAGTTTTTTCGTAAATATATAGTAATATACCTCTTCTCTATTATCTTCTAATAACTCTGCCTCCTCTATATATTGTGTACATAGCACGACTTCTATTGTTATGTCTACTAGCTAACGCTTTGGCTTTTAATTTCCATCCTCTACTAAACGGCCAGTCGCTTTCGACGTGCGATTTCGTTTTAGAGGCGCTTTCAGGGCCTCTACTTAAGTGTCTTCCTCCTTACCCAACTCTTCCTTACTATTACTTCAGCGCGCTTGGTCCCTATAGACAGAGTATAAGAAGTGAAAAAATTCTTCCTTTTCTACTTATTTATATATCTATCACACTGCGGACTTAGGTGAGCTATATAGAAATGCCTTAGTAGGAGGATCTCTTCTCTATAGAACTAAACACCACATAGGCTTCTAATTATAAACTTGTTTATATGCGTCTTATATAAAGGAGGGAATTAGACTACTATTATCCTAAAGCACCTTAGCTAGTAAGATTAAAGAATAGTAGGCTATAGTGTAATATAGTGTTTATATAACCTAGAATAATAAACGTTACCTAGTGTTTCTTGTCTCCCCTTAGCACTAAAGTTTAGCCAACTTATTTTAACTATAGACATAGATTAAAATTAATTACACTACCGCCGACTATAGAGACTCCTAAACACATTTACTATAATAAGACCTATCACTTTATCACCTACGTACTATATAGATATGTGATACTCCTAAGTAAGGTGTTTTCCTATTTTAATAAGGAATATAGACAAGAGATAACTAGTAAAGAGAGGTATGTTATCTAAGAATGTATTAATAAGCTTAGGAACCTTTACCTACTACTATAAGAGAAATACAAAGAATTCACAGTCCCTAACACCTTAGTACTAGCCTTCCCTAGCCTACGTATTATCCCTAACAGTTATTGCTATTATTACTATACCTATATTACTACTAGGATTTCCGCAAGGCATAACATGCGAGGACACCTACGCTAGAAACATAAACTCTATGTTCTAAACATAGCTAAAGAAAGAAGGCAGCTCTAGTATAGTAAGTAAGTAAAGGGCGTAAATTATTAATAGTTTTTCCCCTCTATGCCACCCCCATTCTGAAACCTTTGTCTTACTTACAAATTTATAGTTAAACTATCTATAAACTTACATAGCTCTAAAGCCACTACTAATAGTGTTAAAAACCTAACTAAACCTAGCGTAGTCTCTATACCTATTTCTGCCCCTACTAGTAGTAAATTTACAGATTAGCTCTAAAAAGCGTTGTAATAGGCTAAGAAAGTAAAGTAGGAGTAGTTAGTAGTTATACCTAGCACACCCTCTGTCTCTACAAATCCTTAGGTTACCTATACAGGTGTTCTATAAGTGTTCAGCAACACGTCTACATAGGCAGAGGCTTTATAATATATAGCTATACTAACTACTATAAGTAATCTAAAGCTATATTATCTCTACGTAACTATAAAGAGTATGGCTAGAACTTAGTAAAATATTACTAGTAAAGCCTCCTACTACGCCCGCATAAGAGTAATATAGAAACATAAAACTAATATTCCCCTTACTCCGCTAGAGCTATACTAGGACTCTCGCCTCTACTACGTAGGACCACTCTAGAAGATATTTATCTTCTTCTACCACGTATTAGTTAACAATATAGAGAAGCTACTAACACTTTATTTATAGCCTTACTAGGAGCAGACCTAGTAGGATATTATAGAGTATTTAGATTTAATAGATAATATCCTAGAAGTCTAAGAGCACCACACTAGAACTTAATTCATATTATTTAAAGAGCACTGCCATCGCTTTTGGCTATCCCTTATTAAATAAACTAGTTAAACTAAGTATTTTAAACTTACCCTACTAACACCTATAGCGTTCCTAACACTCTCCTATAATAGAAAAGGTTTTTAAGAGGCGTATAACTTTGCAACAAACATATTAGCTATAAAAAAGTTCTACTGTTTTACAGGCCTTTAGAAACTGTAGGACAACTTTATCTATTTAAATAACGTCTAGCCCTAGGCTACTATAAATAGCATGTAGACTACTATTTTACTTAATAAGGCTTCCCTTCTTATCACTAAGTAAGATAGCAACATATCTATAGAGGCAGAGAACTATAATCTCATAGACACGTTTAAGGCGTAGGTATATAACTACCTTACTATAGAGTATCCTATAAGCATGAGCTAGCTTATAAACACAGCACAGTTTATTAGCAAGTTCTAATATAGTAAGAACCTAGATGCCTTCGTGCACTAGAATAGGGATACAGTTACTGTGCATAATATAAAAACAACCCTAGTCTTGTTTACAACAATGGCCAGGAATAAGTATAAGGAGACCTTAAAGATCCTATGCTAGCTAACCTTTATGTCTACTTATTTAGACCTTCTAAATATTTTATAGAAACTTCTAGTAGAGGAACTAAAAAATATCACACTAGGCTTCTCTATATTTAGCCCTAACAATAGTAATCTTATGCACAGAGCCGACTTCGTCGTTAAAAACCTAATAAAGGGAGTAGGTTAAGAAAGTTTTTTAACTACCCCCCTTACAAACCTACGTAACTTTACCTAGGTGCAGTAATACTGTAACCTAGTATAGAAATTTCTAAAGCATCTTCTTTGCCTAATTTACTTTACTAGCGGCTAACCTAGCTATAAAATAGAAGTGCTTAGCGTTTAACTTAAGAACAGTTATGCTATAGGCATATATAACATCTTCCTATATAATAGTCTTATCGCGGTAGTCTCACAATACTATAAAGGGTATAACCGCAACAAGACTATAAAGACTATATATAGATTCCTCCCAGCAGAGGTAGGTAGTCTCTTAGTATAGTATATTTAGCTAGTCTAACTATTCTATCTAGTTGTCTAAGGACAAATAGGGACAGACCTTTGTAACTACTATTATAAGTAGGCACAAAGTGTGCTCCTATGGCTAAATATAGTAAGAAAATAACACACTACGTTATATATCTTTAGTTTAGCTATTTAGAGTGCCAGTCTTTGTTAGATTAGGCAGGAAATTAACATTAGCACCTTACGTTACCTTATAATCGCTTTCGCCCGCTGGTTCACCAGCTCTAAGATGCTTGTTCAGGAACTTACTAAAAAAGATGTAGATAACATTACAAATAAGGTAGAGGCTAAAACACAAGAAATATAGGCTAGGCACCTACCTAAAACAGCCCACGCAGTATACGCACTTAATATATTAAAGATATTCACCCACTTATTTAATAATGTAGAGGTACACTTTAAGACATTATAGAAATAGCATTGCGCTATTCATTTTAGCTTAGTAGAAGCGCAGCTAAGTCTTAACTATTATAAAAGTATTATGGCTACTACTTAATAGTAGAATACTAAAAGAAGTAATATTAATCTCCTACAACTGTTATAAGAGAACTTTAGATGCGACGCCTAATTTAGAGGTATATAGAAGGCCGCCCTATTAGCTATCCTCACAAGCGAAAGTGTAGTAGTATACATTATAAGCACTAGAGCTAGTAAAAGTCTTCTTTTTATGCTACTAGCCTACTGTCTAGGCTATAGGCAGAGCCTTATAATAGTGCCACTTACAGTCTTATATATAGACATACTTTAACGCTGTGCAACCCTACGCATACATACTACAGTGTAGAAGTAGGGCTTATATAATAAGTAGGCGGCTATTATACTTACAACTCTAGAGAATATAGCCAGTAACAGTTTCTAGGCTTACGTACGTAGGCAGAAGTTATTAGGCGTACTAGAGCAAATAGTAGTAGACAAATTTCACTATGTTATTCTTCCTAATATAGTATACCGCCCTTATCTCTGCAACCTATATTAGTTAACACAGTATAAAGTCCCTCTAACTTTACTTACTACAACCCTACCTCTAGATAATTAGCACTAAGCGTTTTAATTACTAGGCCTCCCTATAGATATAAACCCTTATAGGGAATCTACACCTTATAGTAATGTCTAATACAAAGTCTACAGCGTCCTACTCTTAACAAGCACTATAATAATAGATATAGTAGAGTACATATAATAGGCTCTGTAAAAATTTAAGAAGGTTCTTATTTATATTAACCTCGTTTTAATAGTAGATACTTTAGCCTAGGGCCTAGACTGCTTAAGATACCACAGCCAAATAGAAGAGGGTAAGAAGGGAATAAGCTTAGACCTATTCCTACAATAATTAGAAAGCGCCATAATTACGACTAGCGCATTAACAGAAGGCCTCTATGTCCTAGACATCTGGGTAGTTATTAGGTTCACTCTACTAGCCAGTCTAATTAGCCTTATACAAGAATTTGGCAGGGTTGCCTAGAACCAGGAACTAGACACTGTACGCCTAGTGCTTAGTAAGTAAGTCCTAAATACACACTTTAACAAAGCTAGTTAGGATGCTTAGCTAGCTGTGCTAGCCTACGTATAGGACCCTACCTACCAACTAGTCTACTGTCGCAGTATTATTAATTATTATCTTAATAGTAATAAGATAAGGAAGATGTGTAAAGCATCTAAACAGGCTTATAACGTATACTTAGACTTAATTTACTCCCTATCTAATTTACCCTATATGTAAAGTTTATTAATTACACTAAGAAGACTCTAAGGTGTAGTAAGGGGGCTACTATAAAACGTGCCTTTAACGCCTATTTAGGCTAGGTACGATGTAAACTCCTCACTAGCCTATATAATAGGTACCTAGAGCAGTAACTATTATATTCTATTATCTAGAAAACGCCCACTATCTCTAACACCCAGTTAATTAACTAGGCTAGCCAGCCTATAAACAGATCTAGGTTTTCTTCTAACATATATAGGAACCACGTTAGGTTCCCCTACCAAACATTTATTTACCCCTAGTTAGTTTTTCTCTAGCTCCCTAGTTGCTGTGCTAATTGTATACACAGTAAACCTACATTAGAAGGTACTAGCCACGCCTTTTAGAGCAGCCTACTAAGAGAGGAAGCTAGACTTCTTTTAATATAGGACAGAAGAGGCTAGGAAAAGAAGAGGCAGAATCTTTAGGGAAGAGATACTAGCTTATCTTAAATACTAGAGACTTTACTATATAGCTTACTTTGTTAAATAGAAGCCCTTTAACTATAGCTAGAATTAATATGCTATTGTTACTAGACAAAAGATAACCTACTTAGGGAACACTATTATGTTCTATTACGTTTAGATAGGAAACAAATAGGGTAAAGGCAACTACTAGGCCTACCTTCTCCTAGTAAATTACTACCCTAGGTGGCTTATACTAGGATCTAACTAGATTTAAACAGGACCATTAAAAGACGCTTTATATATTAACAAATTTACTATTTGAGATACGTGGGCGATCCTATAGGATAAGTGCCTAAAGGCGAAAGAGCTATAGAGTTATAACATTAAAGTAATTAAGGGTGAGGACTAGGATCCTAAGAGTACTAATACATTCTAGTAACACTTTATTAGTGTTGTTAATTTTAGTAATAACTACAAGGTAAGAAGGATTATTCTTAGCCTTAACTAGCTAACGCAGACCTACTATATATCTAAGCGCCATATAGAGTTATAGTAGAACTACCCTAGCCAGGGAGCTAGTAGAACCCCTTCCGCGATACTAATTTAAATGTAATATAGACATAATAATAGAAGGTTTAAAGCGGGTAACGTATACTATAGAACTAAGGGAAATATAAGAATCTATATCTATTACATAGGGCATAAGTAAGGTAAATTAGGGGAAGAGGCTGTCTTACAAACATATTAGGGTTTAAAATAGAATAGAAGAGTATTAGGCACGTGTTTAGTATAAGCAGGAGTGTATTCACAACCCCTAGTAATAGTAATTAAATGCGTTACAAAAGGAAGTAATACTAAACTAGAAAGACTACTCTTAAGGTGTAAATATATCTACTAGGCTTAGCTATAGTAAGCAAGCTAGTATAAGCTTAGTGTTACCTTTACCCTTATTATCCCTACTATCCACGCCCTTCTTACCCTTACCCTTACCTTCGCCTTCTTTACCCTTCTTACCCTCCTCGCCTTTCTTACCCTCCTTACTCTCCTCTTCGCTATTAGTGGCCTTCTCTATCTACGTAGGCAGTGTAGGTATAACCGCCTTAATAAGTAGTATATCCTTATTACTAATAGGCTTACCTGCTAACCTATCCGCACCTAACTACACACTTAGCCTCTAGCTTACCTAGTACACCTCTAGATTAACCTTTTTTACCGCCTCTAGCTAGAGGTTCTACTCCCTAACACGTAGCGTCTGCTCCACCCACTTATAGGTAATATTACTAGGGATTAGGTATAGGAAGCCCTAGTTAAGGGTTTTGGTAGTATTATACTACTAAGTGGCTTAGTTTAGGCGTAGCTTCTACGCATTTCGCGCTAACGTAGGTAGCTTATAGCTAAGAGGTATAACTATTTAGATAAGCGCAGTAATAGCCTTACTATTATATTACTTAAGTAGCACTCTCTCTACTACTAGCTTAGCTATCTTGTTAGCGTAAACATGCCTATAGAAGGCTATTACCTAGTAGTACTTAATATACACAGCTACTATACAGCACTTATAGTGTTTAACTAAATAGTGCGTAGTAGTAAAGGTTTTATCTACTATACTTCTAAGTATATAGGACACAGCCTACGTTACCTATACAGTACCCACTTTGCCTACTAGCAATACCCCTAGCTAGCTAGAGATAGGGAAGGGGCTACTATAAAAGCACTAGATAGAGAGGAAAGTAGTAGTGTATTACTATATAGTCTTATTACTAAGTAACTATACATAATTTAGTATATAGGTAGTAGTTACGTAGGGGCTAGTAGCTATAGTTATTAGGTTACGCCTTTTACCCTTATTGTCTTCCTTCCTAATATTTTACTTAAAAATCTAGGTAACGTTAGGCTTATCTTCTAGCGTAATACTATTATAGGTATTAACTTCTACCTAGCTAGTGTTTAGGGGAGGGCGAAGTAGACTTAGCTTAACTATCTTCTTGTGCTGCTAGTAAGCTGCCTACCTACGTTAGTAGTCCTGTTCTGCGCAGTAGTTATTATAGGTTATCGCCCTAACGTAGGTGGGTAACGCCTAGGACGCAGGGCTCTGTGTGGAAGAGAGACAGGATAGTGGTTAGGAGTGGACCTACTTAGTAGGCGAAGAGGTAGAAGTAGAGATAGAGGGCTACTACGTACGCCTTAAAGAGGGCTCCTAGGCCAAAAGAGGTACCCTACTTAGGTCTTTAACATTATTATTATTAGCGTCCTAATAGTTAGGATCTATAGTAAGTTACTAAGTAGTAGTAATAAGACATTACTATGCATTGTTAGATAGCGTGTTAGAGGGGAGTATCTGGCAAATTAGACTAATAGTAGATAGAAGCGATAGAGTAATTAGGACTAGCTTATAGTGGCTAGCGTTGTTAGGAAGTAACTATCTAGCGCTATAACAGGGGGTTTATAAGCTTTACTAGTGTAGTGGGATAGTAAGCTAGCGTGCGAAGAGCTGTTTATACACTTTATTAGGGGGGTTATAACTAAAGTCGCGAAGAACGCAACCTTTAGCGGCTAGAGGAAAACTGCGGGGGCCACTATTATAGTAAGCAGTAGTATCCTTAAGGACAGCTATCTAATATATGTTTAAGTAGGAAGCAGTAGGTAAGATAGAAAGAGGTAGGATAGAAAGTAGTAGGTAGAGAAGATATAGTAACGCGCTAAGCACCTATGCTTATACTCTACTACACATTTATAACCTACGCGCTGTTGTAATTAACGCTTATAATACTACTAAAGTATTTAAACTAATAGTAAACACGTAAACTAAGGTAAATTAACTTAACGTAAGCTAGTATTAAGTAATAGTAATTTATAATAATTTAGGCAAGATAGTAAGGTGCGAATCTCTAAGATATAGTACTATAAAGCGCCAATCTGTGTACTTACATTAGACTAACTATTTAAACTATATATAAATTGTGTCCAGTTTAAATAGTTATTTATAAGTAAGTATACTTCCTCTCACGTTAAGCGCAGCTACCTAGCGTAGTATATAAGAAAAAAAGTATACAAACGTAGAGCTAGGCGTATCTCTAAGATATACTACCACGTTTATTAACTTACAGCCAGCTCCCTACTAACCTATATAGCCAAAGCCAGCATAGATAGGACTAACATACACAAACTAATGCGAATTAACGCGAATAACGCGAATTAATAGAAAGCAGCGTAGATTGGCACTAATTCTATAGCGATTATATAGAAGGTAAGGACCTGGATGGGCCGCTTATAACTTACTAGGACTTATAGGCATACCCCACAAATAGAAAAGATCTAGATAAGCCACTTATTTCTTAACTTAACAGCAATTAACGCTAATTGCCAAGAAGCAGCGTAAATTACTACTATGTGGACTTATAGATGCGAATAAGCTGCTGCTTCACTATACTATATTATATAAGAAAGAGGGCTTTGTAAGCAAAGGTCCTAGTAACGTAAATTAACGCGAATTAACGTGAATTAACGCTAATTAACACGAATTAACAGAAAGTAGCGCAAATTGCCACTATATTAACTTATAAATTGTAAGGATCTGTACAGAAGTATTAAAACTATTCTACCCAGAGACTACGCTTTAGATTATAGATAAGGAAGACATAGATAAGCATCTTATACTTAGGTAAATAGGCTATCTTAACGTAAGTTTACATAAACTAACGTAAAGTAGGGTGTATTAGCACTAAGTTAGTACTAACCCTAATACATAGTAAGCACCTAAATAAGCCGCCTATTCTTTATTAGAGGACTTGTAGGCATGCCCTATAGATAAAAAAGATATAGATAAGCCGCTTATTCCTTAAATTAACGCGAATTAACGCGAATTAATAAAAAGTAGCGTAAATTAGCACTAAGTCTATACTAACCCTAATACATAGTAAGCACCTAGATAAGCCGCCTATTCTTTATTAGAGGACTTGTAGGCATGCCTCACAAATAGTAAAGATCTAGATATGCCGCTTATTCTTTATCTAAGGACGTTTAGCCATGCCCTATAGACAGGAAGTTATTGTCTATAGGATAAGAATGCGGTATAGCTGTAGGGGCTATATTATAATATAATTAATAGAGCTAGTATAGGTAGTAAGACCTCCTAATTATATAAATTAAGGACATTAACGCTAGTTTATGCAAATTAACGCTAATAAAGAGGAAGCAGCGCAAATTACCACTATATTAACTTATAGATAGTAAGGATGTGAATACACTACTACTTTACTATATAGGATTAAGTAAAAAAGAGGGCTATATAAGCAAAGGCCTAGATTAACGCGAACTAGCGCCATGTGTAGTAAATTAAAAGGGAATAGTTTACGTAGAGCTCTCTAGGGCTAGCAGCTTAAACTTTAGAGCCTATAAGGAACACCTATGTACGTGCCTATAAGAACCTTAACACTATACCCACTCCGCCTTACGTACTATTACAGTTAGCCTATAAGTAGAATAGAGTCTTCTATAGCCTCTTATAACAAGTACCCTTAAGAAAGTAAGTCTATATAATAGATTTAAAGCTTAGCGTACTTAGTTTTTTTTAGAGGCCAGATCCACTGCTCTAGACGTTAAAAAAATAACTATATAGTAAAACGTTACAAAAGGACAATGCCTATACTTAGAAATCTATAGAAGAGTATAGTTCTATCCCTTACGTACTACCTGTTTATTAGTAAGGCGGTAGAAGTAGACTAGATAGAGTGTAACACCCTAAGAGTAGGCGTGAGCATAGGCCATTTTCTGTGTAATTAGAACATCTTATTAAGGTATACACCTCCTACTGCTACTACGCTTATCTACACTAGAGACGTTATATCCAGCAAGGGTCTAAAGGATATAGAAGTAGGGTAGTTACCCTATAGAGCCAAATATAAAGTGATCTCTTATTAACTTTAATATAAGGCGCTCTACTAGGCTAAGTAAGGAGAAATAAGTAAATTAACGTAGAGTAACAAAAGACAGCGCGAATTAGCACTAGGTAACAGCAATGTACGATAATTTGGGCGAGGCGGTAAGGGTAATATATAGGAAATACAGTCTAGCGAAGCGCTAACGCGTATACTTATATTAGAGCAACCTCTTTACGCTTTAATATTAACTAGTTCGCGTGGGTTTTAATTACTAAGCGTACTTTAACTAAGACTAACTAGCCTATATAGATTAAGAAGGAGCGTAGTAGTAGAGTTAAAAAGTAGGGTGAGAGCTTCTAAGGCTAGTGCGCCTAAACCTTAGATATGGCCATAAGCGCCATGCCTATCCAAGAGGAAGAGGTGTCGGTGGTCACAGACGCGCTAAGATTGGCTGAGCGTTAGGGTTAGAGTTAACGAATTAGGTAGGATTTGATACTAGAAACGCGTTAGACTAGGGGCAGAAATAATCCTATTCCCTAGCTATTTCTATTTCTTTCTCATTCCAATTTATCTTAACGTAACCTCTTATACTAATCTACCATCTCTTATTCACAAAATAGGATAGTAGTGGCGCAGGGTTTAGCTATTACTTTTTACTACTAATTTATAATAAAGTTCTACTAGGACGCTTAAGCTTCTACGTTAAGCCCAGCTAATAGAGTACTAACATTACTATATTAATAGAACTCTTAGTAGTAATAGCAACTAGTAGGAGAAAACTTAGCGTAAGCTAATATACAAAAGTATATTTATTTTATTAAGGAGTACAGCGTGCTTTACTACAGTAAGCACAAAGCTAGCATAAAAAATCTTAATATACATTTCTATTAAAAGCATAGTGTACTAGTTAATAAATAGAGGAAATTTATTAAAAGCTGCGCTCTTTTAAGAAGATAAGGGCTAGGCAGTGTTATGCTACTAGACACTAGTGGACTACTAATTTAAGTCTTAGGAGCGCTGTTAAATAGCTTCTAATATAAGTAGCTAGTATACAGCTATTTTACGCGAAATAAGGGCTAGATATAACTACACTATAATAGTTATAGATTAGCGTTTAAGACAGGATTAGATGCGCTCTACTAGAAGGTAAAGATATAGTTTTTCTTCCCCACTTTAGGATAGTAGCGGTACTTTATAGTTTACATCCCTAATATAGCGGACAGCAGAGCAGACGCTAGGGCACATAAAGAAGAGATAGAAGATATTCTAGCAGAGTACACGCGAACGCAGGAGGAGAGGAAGTGGCAAGAGTAGGTAATAGATATAGAAGTTGTAAAGACAGACAAGACAGGCTAGTGGAAGTTTATAAAGTGGCTAGAGCACTTTATAAACTATAACTACATATATCTTACCTACGCGATCTAGCTGCTACGCTAGGATAAGCCTAAGCTATAAAAGGCCGCGTGGGCTGTAGAGTAGCTAGTAGAGCAGAGCGTTTAAAGGCTGTCCTTGCTACTACGTAAGACCTAATAATAGGTAAAGAGTGCGTAGGCTAATAAGATCTACTAGTAGCTAATAGCCTAACTATAGAACCTAGAGAGCTAGGCGCGCTATACTAGGTACATTATAATATTTATATACTATGTCCTACATATTATCGCTGCTAAAGAAGTAGATAAGGAGAGTAAGAATATAGAGAGTAGTAAGGGTAGCAGCACTAATAATAGTAGTAATAGTAACAGTAGTAGTAGCAGTAACTGTAGTAATAAAAGCCTACCTAAGGCCCACATAGGTCGCTAAGTTAAAGTTAATCCTATAAAGGACGCGTGGGAGATGTTCCTATAGAAAAAGGACTAAAAGCTACTAGCCACTATGCTCTAGAAGGCCCTAGACAGTAATAATAAAGCTAGCCACATTATCCTAGTGCGCTAGATACTTAGTACGTTTATTATAACAACCTATATTTATAGTCTGTTTAAAAGTAGGCTCATTTACTTTACTACTATACTTAGGTTTAATTTAGAGACACATTAACTGCGCACTATAAAGAACTATTTATATCTAGTGGCTAGAATAGTATACTGCGTTTAGGTAATTAGTGTTAAACACCTACTTCTGCCCACGTAATAGGAATAGTAGGGCTTAGTAAAACGTAACTACTATTTTAACCTAAGAAAGCGCTTCCTAGCAGATAGGTCCTTTAGCCTAACAAGCTAGCTGCTTAGTCTACTAGCCTATAGTAAGTTTATTAGCATAAATACCAGCAACGCGGGCAACGCCTTCTAGTTAAAGGATAAGAAGATCTTCTACCTTAATAGTAGACCTATTATTATATACTATTTCTAGCTAATAGCCTAAGAACTATTAACTAAGCTAGAGGACCTACTCTAGGGTAAGCTGCTCTAGGTCTATAGTTCTAGTTAGTGTTTTCTAATCTAGCTTAATCTAATTCAGGACAATATTACGTATATATAACACAGCATGTCCTTTATCACACATAGGAATAACAGCCTAGAGAATAGCTTACAATAGATACTTAAATAGATAATATAGAATAAGTAGGGTTAGAAGCTCTGCTCTAGAGATAGGACTTAGAATATTACATACGTAAAGCTATACCTACGCAGTGTTAAGCGCTTTAAGGAGCTAGAGCTTACTAATCTCTATATTAATAAGGGAATACTAGGTTAAGGCACTAAAATTACGTTAATATAGTTCCGCAATAGAGTACTATAGGACTATAACCTCTTTATAATAGATAGACAGATTATAATAGTAGTCTATTACTATAAGTCGCAGTCGCAGTTTAATAAGCCTAAAGTTATTCTAAGGTTCCTGCCCTTACAGCTCTTATAGGTACTTATTATATACCTAGCGTACGTGCAGCTATTTAAAGAGTACCTAACTATAGAGGTACTAGATAGCAGCTTCACTAACTACCTATAGGCTAATAAGTAGGGTCTATAGTACACAGATTACCTAACGTAGGTGCTAAAGCGCAAGATAGGTAAGCACCTAAAGGTAGCGCTAAACACGCTTAACTACTAACACATAGTAGTAGGAATTAGGCGGGAGGTAGTTAGGGCTGTGTTTAGGCAGGGTTACTAAGATAAGGTAGATAAAATTAAAGAGCCTAAGATTAACAAGAATAGTAAGAGCCTATTAGAGCTATAGAGCGCACAGATAACTAAGATTAGTCTAGCTAACTATAGCGTGCCTATTAATATTATAAAGCATCTTAGTATACGTTTAATTAAGACCTTCTAGCCGCTTAGTTAGCGCTAGCACAAGTTTCTAGGTGTAGATAGGTACAAGATACAACCTAGTGCAGCCAGGAAGTAGTAATAGGAAGAAAAAAAAGATAGTTAAGATAAAGGGAGAGATAATCTTACTGTAGTTATACTATAGAAGAAAACTAAACTAGAGGGTGTTACTATAAGTGCGATGTCTAGAATAATATAATAGGCACTTAGCTAGGCTACTATATTGTTTAAGTTAGACAAGCAGGAACAGGCCATGTTTGCTATAGTAAATAGTTAGACACCGCTAGTAGTTATGCTCCCTATAGGTGGAGGCAAGAGTCTACTGTTTATAGTGCTGGCCTACCTTAACTATACTGGCGTAACTATAGTTGTAGTACTGTTCCGCGCGCTAATTAAGGACCTAGCAACGCGTATTTACGCGCGTGGTATTAACTGCGTGGAATGGATTAACTATAAAACGAACCCAGCCTCTATTATACTAGTTAGTGCTAATATCGCCGGCAGCGCAGAGTTCCTAAAGTATACTAGCTTACTAAAGGATAAGAAGCAGCTATAGTAGGTAGTAATTAATAAGTGCTATTTTATTATTACCTCTAGCTATTAGTAGCTAAAGCTAGCAAAGCTACAGAATCTATATGTGCTTATATACCTAATTATACTACTAATAGTAACGCTACCGCCTATGCTAGAAGGGGTGTTAGGTAGAAGTATATTAATTTAAGCTGCTACCTATATCTAGGCTAGTACAGTGCGGCCTAACATCTAGTATTACATGTTATAGTATAGGCAAGGTAAGGCTATAGAGGTAGCACTGGCCATGTGTTAACAGTAGCAGGAACAGCTGTAGGGTAGCTAAAAAGGTGTTATTTACTGCTATAGTAGGACTATATACAAAGTACTAGTAGGGGCGCTAGGCTATAAGCACTACTACACTAGCGAGTTAGATTAAACTAAAATCCTTGCTAGCTAGCTAGACAAAGGTAGGCTTATTATAGTAATATTAGCGCTTAGTACTAGGATTAACTTTTCTAGTATTATGTTTATCTTACACGTAGGCATGCTATAGAGTATAATTAACTACTACTAGGAGAGTAGGCGTGCAGGGCGTAGTGGTAAGGTAGTAGACTTAGTTATTATTATTAAGCTAGGTAAGGTGGAGAGGCGAATCTAGGAGGGTAGAGCGTTAGTAAACGTGTATATAATAGGTATATTTATTAAAAGCAAAGGCTACTAGCGTGGGAAAATAAGCGAGTATATAGATAGGCAGCAGGTAGTATATAGTAATATAGACTTGGCTAGGTGCAATTAATGCAGTAAGGGCTAGATTAAGTGGTAGTAGGCCTAGTTACTCGCGGTAAGTAAGTGGCAAGAGGTAGAGGTAAGCATAGACGAGCTACAGGCCAGGTGTGCGATATACTAGGTGCTAGGGCGGGTAGGCTAGTAAGAGCATAGAATAATACTATGCACAGCGCAGCCTATAATAATAGGAAGGGACATAAACAAGTTCTAGTAAAGGGTGCGTAACGCTAGGAACTGCCACAGCTATTAAAGGTGCTAGGTAAGCCAGAAGTAGTGCGTAATAGGGCAGGACGTCGCGAACTCATGCTAGTGGCTAAATATTATAATTCCTATAGCTAGGGCAGCAATAGGGATTGCAGATAGGCTTAAGATTATTTAGCAGTGTAGGTTCTAGGGCAAGTGCGAGGTTTTGTGCTAGGTGTACTAGGTATAGCTTAGACAGCGCTATTGTGAATATATCTAGGGCGAATTTCTTAGTAATGCAATAGTAGTAGCTATAAAAGTTATTATAAAACTTAAAGAGAAGAATTAGGCCTAGAATATAGTACTTTACTTCTATTTTTTAAAAAATCTCACTTTGTACATATTATAGCAGAGTTAGCCTATCTATTATAGATTTTATTTTACTTTACTATATATTAGTATAATAGGATGTAAGTTTTAGAAATTATAGAAAAAATAGAAACTAGAGTCTTCTAGAAGAGTTTAGGAATTGTATAAAATAAGTAAATTTCTAAAAACCTAAGTACTAGTATTAATACTATCTTATAACTTATTAGAATTTAATAAAATTATAATTAAACTATATTTCTACTTTTTTATAAACTTTACCTACCCAAGAGGAAGAGGCGTCGGTGGTCACAGACGCGCTAAGATTGGCTTAGCGTTAGGGTTAGAGTTAACGAATTAGGTAGGATTTGATACCAGAAACGCGTTAGACTAGGGGCAGAAACAATCCTATTCCCCAGCTATTTCTATTTCTTTCTCATTCTAATTCATCTCAACGTAACCTCTTATACTAATCTACCATCTCTTATTCACAAAATAGGATGGTGGTGGCGCAGGGTTTAGCCATTACTTTTTACTACTAATTCGCGATGGAGTTCTGCTGGGACGCTCGAGCTTCCGCGTCAAGCCCAGCTAACAGAGTACTAACATCACCACATCAACAGAACTCTCAGCAGCAACAGCAACTAGCAGGAGAAAACTTAGCGCAAGCTAATATACAAAAGTATATTCATTTTGTTAAGGAGTACGGCGTGCTTTGCTGCAGCGAGCACAAAGCCGGCATAGAAAATCTCGATGTACATCTCCGTCAAAAGCATAGTGTACCAGTTAACGAACGGAGGAAATTCATTGAAAGCTGCGCTCTTTTGAGAAGACAAGGGCTGGGCAGCGTTACGCTACCAGACGCTGGCGGACCGCCAATCCAGGTCCTAGGAGCGCCGTTGGACGGCTTCCAATGCAAGCAGCCAGCATGCAGCTATCTTACGCGAAACAAGGGCCAGATACGACTACACTGCAACAGTCATGGGTTAGCGTTCAAGACGGGATCAGATGCGCTCTACCAGAAGGTAAAGATGCAGTCTTTCTTCCCCGCTTCAGGACGGCAGCGGTACTTTGTAGTTTGCGTCCCCGATGTAGCGGACAGCGGAGCAGACGCTAGGGCGCATAAAGAAGAGGTGGAAGACATTCTGGCAGAGTACGCGCGAACGCAGGAGGAGAGGAAGCGGCAAGAGCAGGTGATGGATGCAGAAGTCGCAAAGACAGACAAGACAGGCTGGTGGAAGTTTACAGAGTGGCCAGAGCACTTTGCGAACCGCAACTGCGTGCACCTTGCCCACGCGATCCGGCTGCCGCGCCGGGACGAGCCCAAGCTGCAGAAGGCCGCGCGGGCTGTGGAGCAGCTGGTGGAGCAGAGCGTCCGAGGGCTGTCCTCGCTACCACGTGAGACCCGACGATGGGTGAAGAGTGCGCAGGCCAACGAGATCCACCAGCAGCCGATAGCCCGACTGCAGAACCCAGAGAGCCAGGCGCGCTATGCTGGGTACATTGTGATGTTCGTGTGCTATGTCCTACGTATCGTCGCCGCCGAAGAAGCGGACAAGGAGAGCGAGGACACGGAGAGTAGCGAGGGCAGCAGCACCGACGACAGCAGCGACGGCGACGGCAGCAGCAGCGACTGCAGTGATGAGAGCCCGCCCGAGGCCCACACAGGTCGCCGAGTCAAAGTTGATCCCATGAAGGACGCGCGGGAGATGTTCCCATGGAAAGAGGACCAAAAGCTGCTGGCCACCATGCTCTGGGAGGCCCTGGACAGCAACGACGAAGCCGGCCACATCGTCCTAGTGCGCCGGATGCTTAGTACGTTCATCATGACGACCTACATCCGCAGTCCGTTTGAGAGCGGGCTCGTTCACTTTGCTGCTGTGCTTGGGTTCGATTCAGAGACACGTCGACTGCGCACCGCGAAGAACTATTCGTATCTAGTGGCTGGGATGGTGTACTGCGTTCGGGTGATCAGTGTCGAACACCTACTTCCGCCCGCGCAACGGGAACAGCAGGGCTTGGTGGAACGTGACCACTATCTTGACCTGAGAAAGCGCTTCCTAGCGGACGGGTCCTTCAGCCCGACGAGCCAGCTGCTTAGTCTGCTGGCCTATGGCAAGTTCATCGGCATGAATACCGGCAACGCGGGCAACGCCTTCTGGTCAGAGGATAAGAAGATCTTCTACCTCAACGGTAGACCCATCGTTATACACCATTTCCAGCTGATGGCCCAAGAACTGTTGACCGAGCTGGAGGACCTGCTCTGGGGTGAGCTGCTCTGGGTCCGCAGTCCCGGTCAGCGTTTCCCGATCCGGCTCGACCTGATTCAGGACGATGTCGCGTGCACACGACGCGGCATGTCCTTTGTCACGCACGGGAACAACGGCCTGGAGAATGGCTTGCGATGGATGCTCGAACGGATGATGCAGGACGAGCAGGGTCGGAAGCTCCGCTCCGGAGATGGGACTTGGAACGTTGCACGCGTGAAGCTGTACCTGCGCAGTGTCAAGCGCTTCAAGGAGCTGGAGCTTGCCAATCTCCACATTGACGAGGGAATGCCAGGTCGGGGCACCGAGATCACGTCGATGCGGTTCCGCAACGGAGCACTGCAGGACCGCAACCTCTTCGTGATGGACGGACAGATCATGACGGTGGTCCGTTACTACAAGTCGCAGTCGCAGTTCGACAAGCCCAAGGTCATCCCAAGGTTCCTGCCCTCGCGGCTCTCGCAGGTGCTCGTTGTGTACCTGGCGTACGTGCAGCCGTTCGAAGAGTACCTGACCGTGGAGGTGCTGGGCGGCAGCTTCACCGACTACCTGTGGGCCAACGAGCAGGGTCCGTGGCACACGGATCACCTGACGCGGGTGCTGAAGCGCGAGACGGGCAAGCACCTGGGGGTGGCGCTGAACACGCTCGACTACCGACACACGGCGGTGGGGATTGGGCGGGAGGTGGTTGGGGATGTGTTTGGGCGGGGTTACCAAGACGAGGTGGGTGAGATTGAAGAGCCCGAGGTCGACGAGGACGGTGAGAGCCCGTTGGAGCTGCAGAGCGCGCGGACGACCAAGATCGGCCTGGCCAACTACAGCGTGCCCATCGATATTGTGAAGCATCTCAGCATGCGTTCGATCGAGACCTTCCGGCCGCTCAGTCGGCGCTGGCACGAGTTTCTAGGTGTGGATGGGCACGAGGTACGACCCAGTGCAGCCAGGAAGCGGCGATGGGAAGAAGAAGGAGACGGTCAAGACAAAGGGAGAGATGATCTCGCCGTGGTCGTGCCGCAGAAGAAAACCAAACCAGGGGGTGTCACTGCGAGTGCGATGTCTAGAGCGATGCAGCAGGCACTTGGCCAGGCTACTGCATCGTTCAAGTCGGACGAGCAGGAACAGGCCATGTTCGCTATGGTGAACGGTCAGACACCGCTGGTGGTCGTGCTCCCCACAGGTGGAGGCAAGAGTCTGCTGTTCATGGTGCCGGCCTGCCTCGACCATGCTGGCGTGACCGTGGTTGTGGTGCCGTTCCGCGCGCTGATCGAGGACCTGGCAACGCGTATCCGCGCGCGCGGTATCGACTGCGTGGAATGGGTTAACCACGAGACGAACCCGGCCTCCGTCATGCTGGTTGGTGCTGATGTCGCCGGCGGCGCGGGGTTCCTGAAGTATGCCAGCTCGCTGAAGGATAAGAAGCAGCTGCAGCGGGTGGTGATTGACGAGTGCCATCTCATCATCACCTCCAGCCATTGGCGGCCGAAGCTGGCGAAGCTGCGGAATCTGCGCGTGCTTGCATGCCCGATCGTACTGCTGACGGCGACGCTACCGCCCGTGCTGGAGGGGGTGTTGGGTAGAAGCATGTTGATTCAAGCTGCCACCTACATCCGGGCCAGCACGGTGCGGCCCAACATCCGGTATTACGTGTCGTGGTGTGGGCGAGGTAAGGCCATGGAGGCAGCACTGGCCATGTGTCGACGGCGGCAGGAACAGCTGCGGGGTGGCCAGAAAGGCGTCATCTACTGCCACAGCAGGACTGCATGCGAAATGCTGGCAGGGGCGCTGGGCTGCAAGCACTACCACGCTGGCGAGTTGGATCGAACCGAGATCCTCGCCAGCTGGCTGGACGAAGGCGGGCTCATCGTGGCAACATCAGCGCTCGGTACTGGGGTTAACTTTCCCAGCATCGTGTTCGTCTTGCACGTAGGCATGCCATGGAGCATGATCGACTACTGCCAGGAGAGTGGGCGTGCGGGGCGTAGCGGCGAGGTGGCGGACTCGGTCATCATCGTCGAGCCAGGTGAGGTGGAGAGGCGAATCCGGGAGGGTGGAGCGTCGGTGGACGTGTGCGCGATGGGCATGTTCATCGAGAGCGAAGGCTGCCGGCGCGGGAAGATGAGCGAGTACATGGATGGGCAGCGGGTAGTGTGCAGTGACATGGACTCGGCTGGGTGCGATCGATGCGGTGAGGGCCGGATCGAGTGGCAGCAGGCCCAGTCGCTCGCGGCGAGTGAGTGGCAAGAGGTGGAGGCAAGCATGGACGAGCTGCGGGCCGGGTGTGCGATATGCTGGGTGCTGGGGCGGGCAGGCTGGCAAGAGCACAGAACGATGCTGTGCACGGCGCAGCCCATGATGATGGGGAGGGACATGGACGAGTTCCGGCGAGGGGTGCGCGACGCTGGGAACTGCCACAGCTGTCGAAGGTGCTGGGTGAGCCAGAAGTGGTGCGCGACAGGGCAGGACGTCGCGAACTCGTGCCAGTGGCCGAACATTGTGATTCCTGTGGCCAGGGCAGCAACGGGGATTGCGGATGGGCTTGAGATCATTCGGCAGTGCGGGTTCCAGGGCGAGTGCGAGGTTTCGTGCCAGGCGTACCAGGTATGGCTTGGACAGCGCCATTGTGAACGTATCTGGGGCGAATTTCTTAGTAATGCAATGGTAGTAGCTATAAGAGTTATTATAAAACTTAAAGAGAAGAATTAGGCCTAGAATATAGTACTTTACTTCTATTTTTTAAAAAATCTCACTTTGTACATATTATAGTAGAGTTAGCCTATCTATTATAGATTTTATTTTACTTTACTATATATTAGTATAATAGGATGTAAGTTTTAGAAATTATAGAAAAAATAGAAACTAGAGTCTTCTAGAAGAGTTTAGGAATTGTATAAAATAAGTAAATTTCTAAAAACCTAAGTACTAGTATTGATACTATCTTATAACTTATTAGAATTTAATAAAATTATAATTAAACTATATTTCTACTTTTTTATAAACTTTACCACTAGTTATTAAATAGTAGTATACTTTTTTATATACTTATAATAATTTTTACTTATTTAGTAATCATAAGTTTTACTTTAAATAGTTTATACTAATAGTATTATATAACTACTAGAGTGAAACTAAATTTAATTTTATATTAATAATTTATATTTCTATTAAAAAGAGAATATAAAAGAAATTATTAAAGTAGTAGTATTTATAAGTAGAAGTAGGACTTATAAATAATAAAACTAAATTACTAAACTATGTAGTAGATAATAAATAATTTCTAGTTATTATAAAATTAAGAAAAAAAAACTAAAGGGTTATTTTTTATTAAAGGGAAAATATATATTTCTAAAGTTATAGAAAATATAAAGTAATATAACTTTTTAAAAAGTAATATAAGGTAAAGTTATTAACTATTCTATACAGGTATATAAGGTCGTGTTAAGTTATATAAAAGGATATAAATTATTATAAAGGGACATAAAGCTATATAAAGTAATATGTAGTAAAGTTATTAAATATTTTATAAAGTTATATAAGGTTGTATTAAGTTATATAAAGGGATATAAATTATTATAAAGTAATATAAAGGTATATAAAGTAATATAAAGTAAAGTTATATAAGGTTGTATTAAGTTATATAAAGTGATATAAATTACTATAAAGCTATATAAAGTGATATATGGTAAAGTTATTAGATATTTAATAAAGTTATATAAAGTGATATAAATTGTAATAAAGTAATATAAAGCTATATAATACTATATAACTTTCTATAAAATAGTATAAGGTACAGTTATTAAATATTTTATAAAGGTTTATAAAGTAGTGTTAAGTTGTATAAAGTGATATAAAGTAACATAACTTTCTATAAAGGGATGTAAGGTGAAGTTATTAAATGTTATATAAAGTGGTATAAAGCTATATAAAGTAAAATAAAGTTATGTAGAGTAATATAGGATGGACTTATTAAATGTTGTTTAAAGTTATTAGTTATACTATAAAACAAACTTAGTAAGGAGAGAAGAATAAGCTTCTTATTATAAAACTTTATATAGTAGAGAAAAGTTAGGACTTTTTTAGAAAAGAGATATAATATTATAACTAGATAAGGAGTATACTAATATAAGTTAAAGGGAGTTAAAGTAGGGAAAAATCTTGAGGTAGAATAGGAAACCCGTTTATAAGTGTATAGGAGAGGTAGGATAGGAAACCCGTTCGTGAGTGCAAGGGAGAGGTGGGGTGGGTGGGCCCGTCGGGATGGGAAGAACCGCTGGTGCGTAGGGTTAGGGTTAGGGTTAGGGTTAGGGTTAGGGTTAGGGTTAGGGTTAGGGTTAGGGTTAGGGTTAGGGTTAGGGTTAGGGTTAGGGTTAGGGTTAGGGTTAGGGTTAGGG